>JADNRZ010000001.1:2400000-3000000 GCA_015501605.1 Panaeolus papilionaceus | reverse complement strand
ATGGGCACACGCCCTAATCGCGGCCCACTCGTTATCATGGTCTCAACAACTGTTGACCAAGCTACTCAAGCGCAACGCATGATCCGCGATCTCGGTGGACCTATTGGCGTTCGTAGTGCCCTAGGCGTTGGCATCTCCACGGCTGGTAGCGATCTAGCTCAAGAACTCCGATTGCTGCAGCAGAATATGCCACATATCATTTGTGGCACGCCGCAGAAGCTGCATGCGCTGTTTACGAGTCCTGGAGGACTGATCGGGTCCGAGGTCAGGTTTTTGGTTCTGGATGAGGTGGATCAGTTGATTGCAAGAAATCTACACGAATTTGTGTTTAATATCGTCAAGCTGCTGCCTCCACCCAGATCTAGACCGTTGTCGACGACGACTACGCCGAATGTGACCAGTCCTCAGCAACCGCCCTTGCCAAACCAGCAGAATGGCAACAGTCAGATGCAGTTTACGTCTCCGTTTGAACCTGGAAACCCTGTCATCTCGCCATTTACGGTTAATAATGGCCAGAATCAGGGCGGTAGGAGGTTCTCTGCGGCTGTTCCTTCCCCGAACTCGACAGACGTGACGACTCCGACAGCTGCTACCAGTTCTAATGGTAACAACGCGAATGCGAACGGTGCAATTGAGAGACAGACTGCGCTGTTCTCCAACACGGTACCTCAAGATGTGCTTAATCTCGCCAATGCGATTCAACTTCGCGAGCCTGTTCGTGTACTTGTCAGGCGGGATGGAAACGTCTCAAATCCCGAGACAAGTCAGGGTACACGAGGGCTACGACAGTTCTATCTTTACCTTGCGTTTACTGCTGGGAGCAGATCTGATCCGCTTGCTGCTACTGCAGGAGGAGGAGGGTTGGGAATTATTGGCTCTGGGAGGGGCGCGACGAGTGCTGAGACTACCCAGGCTAGGGAGTGGAAGCTGGATGCGCTTGCGGATATGTTTGAGGATTTGGAGGTCTCTCAGGCGATTGTGCATGTTGGTGGTATGACGTCGCTTGATTCTGTTGTTTACAAGTTGGCGAGTCGGGGATTGGAAGCTATTCCACTTGTGAGTTTACTCTTTTTGGTTTTTCTCTCTCTCTGAGATCTGTTGCTGATCTGTTTTCTTTTTTTGTGTTTCTAGCACGGAGATATGAACGCTGTCACCAAAGTCGCTGCTTTGAACAAGTTTAGGACACCGTCTTCTTCGATCCTTCGACAAGCCAGTGCGAAAGTGTTGGTTATTTATGACGTGCAACTCAAGAACAATGAGGTGCCACACGTCCCACTCGTTCTGAATTATGGTAAGCTTCTTCTTCACCCACTCTATAATGCCACGTTGCTCTCTGACCACGTTGTCCTTTCCTTCTTTTCTTTAGATCTTCCCAAGGCTGTTGAAGAATACGCGCACCGGTAAGTTAAATTGTCTATTTTTATCTGTCGCCGTGAATTATTTCTAACGCCGTTTGTATTGTAGCGTTTCTCCTGCTATTGCCTCCAATTACTCTCGTGCTGGTGTTGTTGTCAATTTTGTGACAGCCACTGGCGGAGACGTTGAAATGTTGCGATCTATAGAATGTTTCTATAAGTAAGTCCGAAAACTCAGCTCTCTCAATTCCCTGGCTAACCAACCACACACCGTGTTTCCCTTATTTCTGTTACCATTTTTAGAATCAAATGCGTACGTCTTACCGCTCATCGTACTTGATCCAAAGATACTGACATATACACCGAATAGCCTGAAGTCCCTATCAATTTGCGTGACATTGTTTAAATATCGACTCTATCATGTTCTTGTATCCTTACTGCGCATTCTCTGTTTTTCTTCTTCTCTGTCTCTTCTTTTTTTCTTGTCGTATTACCATCAGATCCCGTTTTCGTTTTGGTGTTTTATACCCATACACAACACCCGTCTACAGTGTCTCTCTGTGTCAGTGTTTCTTTTTACTCCTACTATCTACCCACCTACTATTCCGATTCCAATATTGCAACAATCCACAAATCACCCTGATGTGTCTTTATACTGTTTCTTTCTAGCCTTCGCTGCCTTGTAGCGCATCCCCATGTAGTCCCATCTCTTTTCCCGTTTCGATTTCTGTCCAAGTGTTTCTTTTCTTCTTCGCTCTGTTTAAACGCGTCTGTGTCTCTATGTCTCATACCGTGTATTCTTTTGGCCCCGAACGTTTCTCTCACCATCATCGCGTATGGTACTTGTTTCAGTATTTCTAGCCACTAGCTCTATTAGCTATCTTTACTTAAGTTTTTGGAAAATAAATTGTGTTATATGTTTCGCTCTCTCTTTCTAATTTGCCTCTAATCGTAAACTATCTGAATTCTATTCAGCATTGGTTGGAATGGTGAGGATCCTCAGTGATCCATCTTCGCTGCAAGTGGCCAACTCTTGTGCTTTGCTTGAATCTGTAGTAGGACGCCACTCCATGCGGTGGATGTGGTCAACGTGTGCGATTCTATTTTTCATCAGTTTAGTCCTGTGCTAACTCCAGGTCAGGGTGTGAAACTACTCACGAAGATGTGATCTCTTCCTCGAGTTTCCAATCTGATACGGAGCTATAATCGTTGGTGTAGATTAAGATGTGTCCGTTTTCGAGCCCGATTGCCAAGCGGCGTCTGTCAAAACTTTATGAGCACGTCTCAGTTGTGTTGAAGAGGAAAGATTGTGCACTTTTTGTTACCGTAAGCCGGTGAAAAGACGAGACTTGTGGCAGGGTGCTCGGTTTTAATGGTCAGGGCAGCAGTCCATTTGTCGCCTTCCTTGTGCCAGATTTTAACCTAAAAGGGGGTTGATAAACGTAAGGAAACCCTGGTGACAATGAACGTACAGTCTTATCTCGCGATGCTGTGGCAAAGGCATCTCCTTCTACAGTCCAGCCGCAATCCCAGATAATGCGACCATGGGTTTTATCTGCTGCAACAGGGATATAACCTATAGATGACGTTAGCAAGATTTAGAACATTTTAAACAGACACCACCATATACCATCTCCTTGCTTTTCGAAGAGCCTCCATGTTCGATCTCTTGACACAGTCAGAACGAGCTGGTCATCTGGACTAAATACTATCCGCGTCACAGTTAAAACATGTCCCCGCAAAGGCTCTCCAAACGGTTTCCAATTTGTTGTGTCATAAAGACGAACAAGGGCATGGTCGCCACTCGTTGCCTTGCACGCCGTGGCAATGAGATTCCGGGAATTTGACACTGCGAGAGTTATAGACTGAAGGACGATGAGAAAGAGATCGACACGATATGAGGGGCAGGCTCACCTCATAGCCGTGACCAAATATTTTTTCGACCTCTGGCCAAAGAGTAATGGCTGCCAATTCTCCCTCGAATGGCCTTCTTGACGAATCGACTTCAGTAAGCATCGCCTGGGCGCCTAATCTGACGCATTTAGAGAGAGAAAAAAACAGATTGATTATTGGGCACAAAGCAGACCTTCTGAGCTGGCTTTATTGGAAAGGCCAAGGGGAGGCACGTTCGCTGCCATAGGGCGATCACGCTTTAAATACGATGAAATGGTTATCAGAATAAAAGGAACGAATCACGAAACTTACGTCTTTCTCGGTGAACGCTGCTATCCTGAGCTTCTCTGCTGTCTCCAAAAATCCTCGAGGTGCCTCGAACACCCTTACGACCTTCTCGTCTGCAATACTCGCAAACTTGAGAGGATCGATAAAGCTGGCGTTGATCAAGTCATAGCCGTGGACTTGTGGACGAGCAATTTCGTGCCATTCAATGCTCTCTTTTGCGTGTACAGGGCCATGTATCCTGGTTGTCTGATCGAGACTGAGGGGGATCAGATAATATCACACCATACCTGCAAGTCTAGCTTACCCAGTAGAAATCAGATAGGCACCATCTGGTGACCAGTCCAGACCTTTAACTGGGCCGCGATGTCCTGTCACAGCACCAACTTCGTGCCAAGATTCATCATCACCACTAGCAGTTGTGGTATAGCGCCAGCGCCTATAACCTCCTGCCCACCCCCATGCTAGAACTTCACTCCCATTACGAGCCCAAAGTCCTCCAACGAATCCGCCTAGACGTTGACCACCAACATCTCCGAATCGTTGTCGATTAATCCACAGAGACGTAGTGTCGCTAGCAGAAATGACGATCTCTGACGGTGACCATAAAATTACGGATGAATCTGTCGATGTAGAGAGAAGTGTAGCGAGCTTGGGATGGTCTCGGCGCCATGAGAGCGATGTTACACCCGCTTCATGTCCAATAAGCAGGGCATCAAACGTCACAGTGAATTGTTGACTGGGATTTTGTCAGATAAGCAACTGAGGGCCTGAAGAGTCACTCACGAGTCCTCAGGCCCAGTTTTAGCTGTCAATACATGTCGCTTCATGGATATTTGGCGCCCTCCTTCTTCACTGTCCCCGAGTTCTCCAAGAGACGCTTCGAATTTGTCCAACAAGTCATCACTAACGCCATCAGCAGTTTTCTGAATTTCAATCTCTGGCGCTTTGTTAACGACGTCAATATTCCATAAACGGATGGTGCTGTCTTGAGATCCAGAGGCCAAAACTAGTGTAGGATTTTCAGTGGTTGATGGGTTGAAAGCGAGGCCACGAATCCAATCTTCGTGGCCATCCAGGGTGGCAGAACGGATAAACTGGATATTACACAGTCAAACTATGCACAGGTAGAAGGTTAATGTGCATACCTTGTCTTCGGATCGGATCCAAAGTTGCACCTTGCTATCTGTTCCACCAACTGCGAGGATGGATACTATCGAAAAGTAGTGAGTCATTTCCGGGGCTAAGTTTTGGGAGAGCAATTACCTTGCGTAGTTGGAAGATACGACACTGAAACTGCGAGAGGGTATTTTCCTTTCAGGTCAATTTTTTGGACCTCCTCAAATGAGTCTAAACCATAGGGTGAATATGTTGTACTCGCACCCGACAGGATGTCATACCAGTGCCGTTACCCCGAACGTAGTTCCAGACTTTGAGCGAAGAATCAGAAGAGCCTGTGATGACAGAAGTTTCTTGGACACATATAGAGGTAATGGTTGTTTTATGGGCTTGAATGGCTGCTGATGGAGTCCACTAATTCCAAAAACTTAGAGCAAATAGTACTGGGGAGCCAGTTAACCATACCTGTGCTGGCGACGAGCGCCTCCATGACCGCAGGTTTCCTTGGTCGTCCGTCGACAATAGCACGTCGTCCTTTAGAAACTTTACACTTGTAACGTTACTTGCATGACCTGCTAAGGTCTGATAGACTCCAGTGTCGTGATCTAGATCCTGATTTTAATATTTAACACGATCATAGAAAAATGACCATATTTTTTCTGTACTTACTGCTGTATCCCACAAGGCTACAAAGCGTGATGAGCCATATGCCACCAACGAATCTGACGAAACATCAGCGACATGGTTATAGCGGTTGGTTGAAGCAGCAACGTATCGCAGACTTGACATCACTGAAAAGGTTCAAAGCAAAGTTGAGACTACAAGAAATCTAATCTTGTCTGATGGATGACTAAGCAGATTCCCATTAACAATCCCATTCGCGCTTCTTTCTGTGCACCACCATGAAAATGCCCTTCACATCCCACGTCCATCCACAATGTGCCCGAACTGACTCATATTCGTCACTTGGTTGCTAAAGAGCGTCTGTTTATTTACCTATTGGCTCATATATCCAGTATCTTCGACATGGGAATCTTTGGAATTGGCGTCGACCTCGTCTACGTACCCCGAATTCTCATTCTTTTGACCCGTCGTAACCCGGAGAAATTCGCGTCAAAGGTCCTGAGCATAGAGGAGCACAAGCAGTGGTCCGAAATACAGGATACGAACACGAAAGCTCGCGTTCGATTCCTTGCTGTTCGGTAAGCATCATGATAGCAATAAAAAGCCATCTCTGACGAGGATTTCAAGATGGAGTGTCAAGGAAGCAGCCTACAAAGCAATGTACCCATCTGTGAAACCCAGCTGGAGGCAGCTCACATATCGAAGCCTGACACCTCACGGGGACAAGCCTTCATTGGAATTTCATCCTACATCTGTACAAGATCGAAAGAATGTTGGCAAGATTCATGTTTCCGTGAGCCACGACGGGGACTACGTGTACTCGTCCGTACTTGTAGAAGGTAGGATTTAATCGTTGATCACAGCGATCACTATTAATTGCGTTGCAGATGCAGAGCCCAGGGATGAGCAATAACCCATTGTCACCGGGTAATGACACACTATTCGGGCTGTTAAACATCTTTCCTTTGAATCTGTGTTACGGCCTTAGGGCCTTGCGGCTCTTGGTAAATGTCGTGACCCCAATCATCGAAGTCATTGAAGCGTTGGGACTGTCAATCAGGTCTACCCCAACTCTGGAGCAACTTCTTGATAAATGACCGCCCTTGCACAATGCACAATGATTATCGAATGCCTTTCGGTTACGGGATACGATTCTACATGCATTCCCGACACGCAGTAGCTTTTCGTAGCCAAACAGGATGGCTCTATGTATCATAATGTTTACTATTAGTTGATTGGGTGCTCATTACAATATAGAACTTGCGAATCTGACATTTATTCACTGTGCTAGGCAGAGCCCAGACAAGCACATTGGCGTGCGCCTCCTGAATTATTCAATGTTTCAGGCCGTCACGAACTGGAGCTTCTAAATCTGTGGCCCGGAAATCGCCCGCCCAAAATTACGTTTCCCGCCTTCCTGGAACACAAACTGTGACAAATTGGTTGAAACAGTGACCATACGCACCCTGCATCCACCTCATTTCAACTCAAAGTGTTCTTCCTTGTAGTCAACTGCGAACTTCATCATGAACCTCTACCTCCGAGCGCTCGACCCATCACAACCTCAATACGAGAGCCCACTGTGCTTGAACATGGGCGACTTGCAATTTTGTCTGGAGCCCGATTTGAACGACCCAACCCTCGTACGCCAGTCCTTGGACTGGGTTAGGAACGGTTTGGCCGACCCGAACAATCCCAGAGGTTGCGCTGGTTCTTTTTATTCCGCCATGGGAGTAGTGGGCATGGCTGAAGAGAGGAAAGATGGTGTTTTGACATCTCTCCAGTCCGAAATCCAGGAGATGTGGTCGCGCGTATACAAGTTCATCATTCACAAACGAACAGACGAACAACTAGCTGCCCTTTCGCGAAAGCTGTCTACATGCACATGTCCATCAAACGACTTTTGTGTCATCCTTCACACCCAATATCAGGCCGCAATACAGCACGATTCCGGACCAGGCACGAATGGATCATTTCATCGGGGTCGCGGCGATATGTGGAGGTTTCTTTACTCTACTTGTCGCGTGTTGCGGTTGACTATGAATCGTTCTAAGGAACTTTCTGTTGTGAAAGGGGTTTCAAAGAAATGGCCTTCGAGTTCTGCGGAACTTCTCCCCTTCGGCGCTGATAACACAGTCCAAACCCTTATTCAATACGACCGAATTGTCGGTGATCTCGCTACGCAAGCCCTCACGCACCAACTATTCAAATACTGTGGGGGACAGGTGTACGATAGCTTCGTCAAATTTGATGCATTTAATTTGACAATAGTCGAACCTGTTCGACGAGCTCTAGACAAAGCGTTAGAGGCGGTGGAAAATGCGATAGCAAACAAGACATTATCGCAGCTCCGGTGGGGTTTCCATCTCGAACAACTGGTGCCTACGTTTTATCACTGCATCAGCGAGGTGTTCCGCCCGCCGGTGAGGAAAAACTTGCTCATGTTTAATGGAGGGGAAACGAAGGTGGTGCAGCTCCTCTCCATTATCGTTTACTTGCTCCCCCATTTCACCTACAGTGACCCAAGAATGCTGGATACTATGGCTACACAAACCGCGGAATACTGCCGCCATGTATTTAGGACCTGGGGTATGCACCTTCCCGGCCGACCAAATATTCCGGTACACCCTGCCGTTGTCGAGCGTGATAGGTTGTTGTGTGCCAGCCTGAAGCTGGATGCTGACAGAGGACGTCGCGCACCCAACAAGGTGGCAGAGGAAAAGATTGCACGCGCCATGCACACCGTTCATTTATGCACTCCGTGTTCTGCCCCAGGTTGTAGTTTGACTATCAAGGATGCCAGTTCATTCAAGCTATGTGCTGAATGCACGGTGGTCGGGTATTGTGGTCGAGACTGCCAAGCGAAGGATTGGAAGAACGAAGCCTTCCCACACAAATCAGTTTGCAGCCTCCTTCGCAAGATCATCGATGAACTTGAGGCAGGATGGAAAGTACAATCCAAGGATAGCACCAGGAATATCCTTGGGTCTCGATGGCCTCCTGCCTCAGACAAGGACACGGAGTTACTCCAGGGCTTGGCGGATGGGGTCGCGAAGGCACGACAGGCAAAAAAGATCAGCGTCGTCGAGTTTCGATTGCTGCAAACCTGGGCGGAAAGGACGATGAACCAAATTCATGTGGACAATTTGGGTCTGAGCGATACGCACCGAGTCCTCGACTCAAAGTTCAACCCGGGTTATGATGATTATGAACAACTTCTCGCCAGGCTCACGAATCCTAGAACTCTCAAAGGGCCAAAAGGTACTTCGTGCCTTATTTACGCTTTTGGTGTACATCATCTCACTATGTCCATTTCAGCCGTGTTCATCAACAGGAATGTCAAATGGCCACCGGTATAGATCCAAGGTTATCACCGGCATGACGATACGAGGCACAGTACGCTCACTGTAGTATTAGTATCCATTGTTCTTGTCAACTCGCTCCTTCGTTGGGCAATTGGGTCCTGCATAAATATTTATTACATACATCGATACAAGCAAGGAAGCAAATCTCAAATAAATCCAAAAATTCCCCATGCCCCGAATACATGTGCAAACCAAGTGATACTTTACAACCCATGTCAGTTTATCCGAGTACCCTGGCAGGCCTTCAGCCTCATCCAAACAGGTCTGCTCGAATGTAGTCCTTTGACTCAAATTTCATCGGTTTTAGGCAGCGGGCCCAAGAGGGGTGTGGCAACGCTTACTGATACACCGGCATAAATTTCGCTGGCGCAAAAATTTAGCACTTATAAACTTGACCACTCAAAGAAAGGACTCACGTTTGGGACAACCGAGGGTTGGTATGTTCAAGAAACGCCTGATAATATTATCATAGTCGTCGTACCCGGGATGCCACACAGTTTCTTTGTCACCATCCTTGCTCAACACCTTGGCTGTATACGTTCGCTGAGCCCAGCCGTTTAAAAACTCGTAATCATCGGCACTAATCCGACCATCGCTCCGCATTTTCCGAACTAGTTGCTCTAGTTCTTCCAGCAACATGTCATGTTTGATCTGGATGCCATCCACGTAGGGGTCCCAATTTTTGACGATTGATTCCGCAATAGGGGCCTTCCAACCCCCACGAGCCTCCAGAATTTTACATATAAGCGGGCATACGCGCTTGTGTGGATACCATTCGTCTTTCCAGTCGCGAACCTGACATGGTTTACTGCAGTATCCCGCAGCAAAACACCGGTTGCACATTTTGTAATCGTTGGCGACGTGGGTGAAGGTGAGCTGACAAGAAACTGCTGAACAAGGGTGATGAATACGAGCGACCATCATTGAGAGAGCAATGGCATGATCAGGCGAGGGCGTATCCCGTGGTGGGGGTCGACCTTCATCTTTATCGACAATTTTAGGATTGACGGGGAAGCTAGGAGGTCCAGGGAGGTGTAGTTTGGCCGAATGGTAAAGCAAACGTGCAAAGTTTGCAATCAAATCTGAAATCATAGGAAATGAGAATGTTTGGATAGGATCTTGACAAGCGAAAGCCAAGCTGGGGATGAGATAGAGTATGATAGAGCAGAGCTGAACCGCCTTTGTTTCTCCGCCATTCATGACTGAGCCGGAAATGGGTAGCTGGCTCGAAATCTCGGTGATATAGTCCACAAAATCGGTCATAACAGTGTCAAAAAGTTGTCCGTCGTACGCGGATAGCTGCCCTTTTGATTCTAGGACCCTTAGAAGACGACCACAACCTTCCTTCGTTGGAGCAAGGACCAGGATATTTGTCGCATCGTACTTGACGAGGCTGTCAAAAATGACGCTTCCACATATTTTGGTGATATCTAAAACGGCCCTTGTCATTGTCGTCGTATGAGTCCAGGGAATGACGCGGTGCCACTGGATAAGGTTGTATACCAACTGGTCCGGCCCACCTGGTATGAGGTCCGCAATTTTATGAGGCCATTTCCTCGCGACACCTTTTGTGACCTCCTTAACATTGAGGCGTTCTGGGTCCAAATTCCAGTTCATTACTTGGAATGCGGTGTAAATCAACTTCTCGGAGTCTTGGTGTGGCCTGTGAGCGGACAAGCATCCAGGATGGTGAACATGCTTCGTTGCCACGTAGGTAGCGTGCATGCCATATGAATCTGGTCGGCATGAGCAATCCGTGAGTCGTTCTATCAAAGTCTGAATCTGCTTGTCGGTGCGTTTGGCCATCAGGAAGCCATATAGAGTAGACCAGAATTCGTCTGTTAATGCCTCGTAGGCCTTCAAATTTGAGAGGGCGAAGTCAAGCGCACCACCACACCTTGTGGGGCGCAAGGGATCTTTCAAGCCTGATATCACATATTGCATGGCACGGACGTTGAAGTCATCGCGGGTCCGAATTAATGTGTCGGCGCTCATATTGGCAAACGTGGTGGTAGCAAGACAAGAGATTCAGAGACCAAGCAATCTAGTGATTATTGATCAATAGATCACATAATAGTTGATTGGGGCATGAATAGGGGCTTTACTCACTACTCAGGATACATGGTACTCATGCGAATAAATAAAATAAGGATATTTCTCAAATTAAGAATATAAATGAAATCATGTATGGCGTTAGTCGCAATAAATGTCATAAAATATGAAAGATTTATTGGGAAAACTCCGCGTCAGTAGTTAGATCACCACAAAACGAGCTGAAAAGGAGCATCTTGAGTGTCTATCGCATGCGTGCATTAGAAATAGGACTACTCACGTTCCGGAGCTTTAAGAATGGGTAACGTCATTATCTTTTTTAGAATATCATCATAATCCTCAAATCCAGGATGCAAAACTGCTTCCGTTTCGCTGTCTCTCTCCATCACCTTGGTAGAGTATATCCTCTCAGCCCACTTGGTCAAAAAAATGTAGTCGTCCTCCGGAATGGTACCCTCCATCCGCATTCTTGCCACAAGCTCTGGAATTACGTGTAACAAAAGATCGTGGGGTTTAATAAAGCCTTCCACAGGCGGATTCCGCTTGCGTAGGATAGTCTCAGGTATCGGTGCCTTCCAACCGCCACGAGCTTCGATAATCTTGCACAGAAGTGGACAAATTCGTTTGTGCGGGAATTCTTCGTCTTTACAATCGTTGACCTGACACAAGCGACCACAATAGCCGACAGACATACAGCGACTGCACAGTTTGAACTCATTCGGAACGTGGGTGAAGGGGATCTGACAAGACTTGGCCGCACAGGGGTGCTCCATACGTCCAATCAGCATTGCAACGGTAATCATCTCTGGAGGTGGAGGCATATCCAGCAGTCTGGGGGAAGAGGTGACCTTTATAACAATCCTAGGGTGTAGTTTGAGTGGCATCCTGAAATTTAGGAAGAGAAAACGCCCGAATTGCGCCACCGCATCTGCAATCATTTCGAAGCGATCGGCATCTTCCTGTGTCGTAAAAGAAAAACTGGGGAGAAGGTATAATGCAATCGAGCAGAGTTGAAGTGCCTTTGTTTCACCGCCGCCCATGAGCAATGGAGATTTGGTTGGATGGGTACAGATCCTGCGAAGATAGGTGACGAAATCGCTTATGATGATGGCAAATATCTCGGGGCTGTTCAAAGTTGATGTTCTCCCTTCTTCTAGTAGATGGATCAGGGAGTACATATATATCCGCGTTACGTTGATAAACAGTTTGTTGGTCGCGTCGAACTTGATGAGGCTGTCCCAAAGGAGGCTTCCGCAGATATGGATAAATTGCAAGAGAGACCTTTCTACCACTGACATAGTAGACCAGGGGACCATTCGTTCCCACTGAACAAAGTTTTCGATTAATTGATCTGGTCCCTCAGGCAAGAGGTCGGGTATTCTTCGTGGCCACCTCTTCCGAATACCCCTTTTGACTTCCACGACACTCAAAACATTGGGGCCCAGTACCCAGTTTAACAACTGAAAAGCCGCCATGATGAAACTTCGAGCCTCGCTGTTATTCAAGAGCCCATCCCTGGTCCGTCTCGGCTCGGCTTTGGATGATGCAAAAGATGAATGCAACCCAAACTCATCATCCGGACAGGAGCATTGTGCCAGTCTGTCAAGCACAACTTTGAGCTGCGCGTCAGTCCTTTTGGACAGTAGAAAGCGGTGTAGTGTCTTCCAAAATTTGTCTGAAAATTCTTCGTAGTTACTCTCGTCGATGCTGGACAAGGCAAAATCGAGCACTCCTCCACAGCGGGTCGGGTTCATCGGATCCTTCAAGGCCGTGGTAGCATATATGGCGGCATGTGAGTCGCGTTTGTTGTGAGACATGATGAACAGAACAGAAGTCAAAACAGAGTAAGAGGATAGGAAGAAAAATGAAAGACTCTGCAGAGTGGCACCAAACCTAAATTCAGAAATGATCGGCCCCAGCTTGAATTGATCGGAAACAACTGACCCCTGCATCCCCGGCGCTAGCAAGTTTACAATTACAATTGGTGACACAAGCCATATTGCCTACGAAAATAATCTATGGTGTGTCGAAATAATGGTAAAATGCCCTGGTATACGATGGAATGTATATATCGACAAAGCACTATATATTCAAGTTGATGGTTAGGAGACGATAAACCGGGCTGTGGTGAAAGCAAAGTTATTCTCCAGAATGTTTGGGCATGTCAAACCAAGCACCTACGCGATGGGGAATTAAGGTTTGGCAGCGCCATTATCCTGCGAATAATATCGTCGTAATCATCGAACCTAGGATACAAAACCGCCTTTTCCTTGCTCTCCTTGTTTCGGAACTTGGTGGAGCATGTCCGCTCAACCCATTTGGCTACTAGCAAGGTGAAGTCCTTCTCCGTGATAACATCTTCTTCTCGCAGCTTCAACACGAGAGGAATTATCTCCGGTCGGGTCATCTCATTCTCGTCCTGTGTGCTGGGCTCTTTGACGTTATATACTGGTGCCTTCCAATCTCTTGGAGCTTCGATAATCTTGCATAAAAGAGGGAGCAGTCGCTTATGAGGGTATTCCTCATCTTTTCAGTCTTCAGTCTGGCGCGGACGACTGCAGTATCCCACCGCCATACAACGATTACACATCTTGAAGTCGTTAGAAACGTGAGTGAAGGCAAGATGGCAAGCGACAGTGCAATCAACATTGTACAGCTGCGCAGGCAATCTCGGTTGCGTGTGGTTCCTTCACTGTCTCAGGGGCTATTAATTGAGAGGAACCCCTCGCCTTCGTTAGCCTGGCCAATATTCAGTTGTTTTTTAAGACAACTTGAATCCGAGGGTGGACCTTGAACTTGGGCTGCGCGAGGTGTGGTTCTCTGTACCTCTGGCCATGGGATATCCAGCACGCCATTTTCGTGTACGCAGTCGTCATGCTCATTCCAAATAATTTACCTTCTGCTATTATCAAAAGGACCCGCCGACGCTAGGGAATAGGTACACGAGGATTGAGCATAGTTGAAGAATTTCGTTTGACCGCCGCCTATAAGTAAGCTTGAGGATGGATGAGTGTAGGTGTCCTTCAGATATTCGAGTAGCATGCCCATGGTCATTCCAAACCCCTGGGCGTCATCGTCATCTGGGGTTTCTCCTTCTTCTAGTTGACGGAGGAGGGTGTGTATCGCCGATTGTGCCAAGTTGATGAATACTTGTCGAAAAATCATGCTAGTGATCCGCATGCGGCTCGCCGCGCGCTGGGGCTCTGACGCATTGAACACTCGTTTCCAGAGATTTCCAGTCGGACGCCCACAACATTGCAAGATAGATGTCATGCCAATGTCAAACGTAAATCATTTTAGTGTCTGTGCAAACTGTTGGCCCTTGTTATTCAGGGAATGCCTAATTATGTATACCGTGGTGTCGTATTTGACACGCACATAAAAATAGAAAAAAGCAAAGAAAGATTCATCATGGCAAGGGAAGGTTCCCATTACTTGAGTCTCGAGAATACCGGTACTCTACGACATGGATGCTGCCGACATACGTCCATTCTGTGCATGAGAGTTGGATGAGAGGTGGTTTCGACGAGCACGGGGGCCGGATCACTGACATGTCCAACAAGCACATACGCGACGGTCACCATCAAACACCGAAAAACTCATTTTGAACCCTTCCACCCAACACTTCATCGCGGTCAAACATTTTGCAATTGACCATTCCAAAGCTGTACCTACAGCTCATAAAAGTCATTCTTTATATTAAGCGATATTAATTTATTGTGTCAATCTGGAATAATCTCATGTCAAGATATTCCAAACTTTTTTATTCCGCCAGATCCACATGGTCAAAAAATTCACAGGAACCCTTCGACCAGTCATCCGCCTCTATCCCAGGATACTCATACCCTCCGACAACTACAACTAGCCCCTCTCATGAATCTAATTTTCCCATGGCATCTTCTCCTCCACACCCATACACTCTCGCTGCCATCCACTCGCCCGTCGACACCAGAAGCATAGAGGAGAGGGAGCAAAACAACCACAACATCTCTCAGTTACTTAGAAACGAGAATGCGACAACCACAACCAGCAATGCTAGCGAAACGCTGAATAATCCATCCAGCGAGATGAGGCAGGTTGAAGGGGAAAAGCCCAGGGCCAGTCAACATGCCTATCGACCCTCGAATTCACGGGCTAGAAATTTGCATGCCAATGGAAATGGAAATGGGCCAAACACGCCCGCGAGGCTGGAAGGAGCGTACATGCCGCCGCCTCTGCCTATCCATCTACGACCTATCGTCCTGTTTCTCATCTTCCTACCCATACCGCCTCTTCTGGCTCTGATATACATGGCGACGGGTCATGGCGTTCTGCGGTCAAAGGAAGACCTGACAACTTCCGTCTATCGAGCGCCCATCCTGTCCTCAGTTGAAGCAGGTGCCACAGGAGGCGTTATACTCTCACTACCACTAGCGTTGGTATTTTACATCTTCCTATATCCCAACAAACCTACGACAGCCCCAGAAGACTTTTTCGAGGACGATACCTCCAGCATTATCAGCACGACGCGCATCATGCGATATATCGGTTATAGCCTCCTCGTGCTATGTGGATTCGGCATAGGCTGTTTTGCAGGTCCTCTAGGTGTTACCTGCTTGTCAAATGGATCCGAAGCGTTCGTGGCGCAGGGGAGAATGCTGCCACCTAGTGGTGCCGCCGCCGCGGGACTTGTTGGTGGAATTATGATAGCTTTCGGACTTCTAGCTCTGAGCGTCATCGGAATTGTGTCCTGGACCATTTACCTGCGGCATAATTCCTCTCAGAGGTCCAATCCATCACCCTAAATTCTTTGAGGATTTCTGGGTCCTTTCCCCTTCACTTGTAAGTGGGATATTGTCATGAATTTCTGTGCCTGTTTTGTGACTCATAATAAGTGTATCCCATAGGTATAGATCCGGCTTCATGGGTGCAGTTATCATCCACGCCCTCCCTCTCCTACCTCACTGGACATGCTTACGCTTCTTACGCTTCTCTTTAACGTCTTGAAATTTTTTTACGCTTCGCTACGCTCGTTATCTTCATTTTAAACATATTATCTTCGTTTTCGTATTCCTCATTTACTGTGCCATTTTTTTCCCTTCCAATTTTCTGGACATTTGACCATCCACCCTCATCTCATCTTGGCGTTATCTCTCATTCTCCTATTTTACATTCACGATTCTCATTAATGACAATTCCCTGCGCCGCCCGCGACCCACTCTGTAAATCAGTGTAGAGATTATTTATCATATCCTCTTCATGACCCGTCTCGTCCATCCCATCTACCTCTGATCAATATCACCCGAAACAACGCTTTCTCATCTCACCCTCTCATTTGAATTGAGTCATGTATGTAGAATTCACTTATTCATATTTACAGTCGACTTCGTTATTTTTTGGACATTTTGTCGAGTATTTATCATTTAAATACATCCATACACGTCGTCGTCTTGTGTACTCATTACATTTTAATCCTCTTCAAGAGCTTGTGTATTATTGTGCTTCTTGACCTTCCTGCTCGCTGGGTGCAGCCAGGCTTGGCCACCATTCAGGCCACCAAGGTTCCACATTGTAGGAGCGAATGGTCCCGGTGGGTTCTGTGTGCTCAATCCGGAGACCCAGCTGACCGCTCTGGAGCGCTGAAACATGCTCGAGACGCAGGAGGGCCAGACCGACCCCATGGGTATTGCTCAAAAGTTTCCCGCTGCCGCGAGGTTTGGGTCCTGTACGCTCCCCACTCGACACTGCTACGGGCTTGACGTCCAGATTTTCAGGGAGCTCTGGTGCCTGCGTATTCCTGTGGGATGTTTGTTTTAATTAACCAGACAGGATATATTAGGGATGTGTTCTTGACTTACGAATCGGATGACGAAGATATGCAGACAGGTACGATCCGTTTTCGAATGACGCCTGTATGATACGTTCGAACAGTTAATTCCTGCCCTACGTAGCACCCCTTTCGGTAATCGACTGCGCAAAGTAAATGTAAGCTGTGTGTTGAGTGAGCCTATAGATTATGCATCTGGCTTACTAGCACCCATGACGTCAAGGTTTGAATCCATTGGGAAAGAGTGCATTGGGACGATATCCGATATTCCTTCTGATATACCGTGTAGAATTCGGTGCAGTTTGTAATCATTGCTTGATATAGTGTCATGAGACGAAGACAGTGCTGAAATGACAGGGGTTAATGAAGGAATTTTCAGGACAGTGCGTATTCCAACGTACGTGAATCGCTTTTTCTTGAGAGTAACCGTCTTCCCATCCCTACTCCACGTCTATCATGGAATATACCTTCCTCTGTGCCCCACGGCCAGACTTCGGAAGGGTTCCACGCAGGCTCGATTACCCCACTAACAGCATGCCTCCAGGACCTCGTCGTCTCAAATGAGCGGTCCTCCGGTGCACCCCAAGCAGCCCAGACATCGTACTCCTCTGTAACATCCCGAACCTTGACTTTCGACCTTAGCACATGCTTCTTGAAGTAGCTCAGCAATGGAGGAGCTTCCGAGCTCCGGGAATCGTATTCCAGGATATATCCGTTTGCGTTTGCGTGTAGGAAGACATCATACATGACCCTTCCCTAGAAGAATAGACAACAAGAGCGCATTGAGTGATTGAATTTGAGAGCGAAGAGCATGAAGTCATGCCTGTGCGTGGAGAACGCATGTGTAGCGATTGAGGTGCTGTTCAAGGATGGACGTCCCGAGAAGACCGTTGAGAAATGGTGCGGTATGGGATCCTGTAATCGATAGTAAAGCCCTGTTTGATAGTTTTGCTACTGAGGGCGTCGAGCGCAACAGGCTAGACACAAGAGGAGGCACCATGAGAGTATGTGCGCAAGCCGCGCCGAAGCCGACTTTGCACTTGAAAACGCGGGGACGAACGCGACCGTTTGTCAGCACGTGAGAGAGAGGTCAATTCCAAAATTTGTCCGGTGCTCATTGCTTGCTGTACTGTGTACACTTAAAGTGCTAACCGCCACTCTTAACTGCTAACTATGGCCTCGTCATGTCAGAATCTCATTGCTGCCCTGAAGGATTGTTTGAAATACTCGGATTGTGTTATGAAAGATGGCAATAAACCTTCTGTGTGCCTCAGGGAGCACTATGATGAGCTGCCGGTCGAGTGCCAGAACCTTCGAAAGGCGACATTTGAGTGCAAACGGGGCATGGTGAGTCTGTTACTTTTTATTATTGGAATTAGATTTTTGACGAGTTGGTCAGCTCGATATGAGGAAACGATTCCGGGGAAATATTGTGGGCTCGCAATTCGAATTTACACCCCGTGAACCACCGTCTTCCGATTCAACACAGGCACCAGATCTGAGTAAATAGCGACATACGTCTAATGAATATCATGGTGTGTTTTATTCCAAAGCGACCAATTGTCTGTCAATACAGTACGCTGATTCATCACACCGAAACAGTTTCTCTCTGTCGTACACTACTCTTACATATCAGATTACTCATCACCTTCTTTGCAATTCTAATGGCGCATTCTTGCATGATCAACTTCCTTGCGTCATGATAATGTCTCGATCCTATATATACCCGTGATTCCCAAGATCTCTTCTCTACCAAACCACTCTCTCATCTACCATGTCCAACTCTACCAAACCTTTCCTGCTCTACTTCCTTGGAACTCCCAATGGCTTCATGCCCACCATTCTCCTCGAGGAGCTCAGAGCTATTAACCCCGCCGTCGATTATGAGTGAGCTCAATGTTTCTGCCATGGTCTTACAAAGTCTAAGCCCTGCCTACCCTCAGTATCGAAAAGATCGATATTTCCACGAACAGGCAGAAGGTGGAGACCTTTATGAAGTATATCCTAGCACTGTTCCTCATCGCATTGGAATTTAGGAACCCTGGTTCATCAAACTGAACCCCAACGGTCGTATCCCAGTCCTGGTCGACCGATCCCGCAACGACTTTGTCGTCTTTGAAACTGCCGCTATCCTCCTGTACTTGGCCCAACATTACGACAAGGACTTCAACTTCTGGTTCAACCCCGCCACACAGCCCGACGACTACAGCGAGATGCTCCAGTGGATTTTCTTTGCGGTGGGTTTCCTCCACTGCCTAAAATGTTTTTGAGTGTGAGGCTTATGATCGGCGCCTGCTATTTTTAGCACGGAGGTGTGGGCCCTATGCAGGGACAGTCTAACCATTTCAACAAGTACGCCCCAGAGAATATTCCATACGCAAAGAAGAGTAAGTCCAGCAGAATTTTATATGGTAAAGCGACAAGGCACTGATGTATAGTCCCCAATAGGATATTTGGATGAGACCAAGCGTCTCTTTGGTGTCCTTGAAATCCGTCTCCAAAACCGTGACTGGCTTGCTGGTCCTGGACGTGGAAAGTACAGTCTTGCTGATATCAAGACCTTCCCTTGGTGAGCCGAGCTGGTCCATACATTGCATGCTGTGATACTAAATAGTTTACAGGGTCAGAATTCACAAGTTCAGTGGTATAGAGACTCTTGATGAATGGCCCAACGTCAAGGTATACTCTTTTATCATTTCTTTTTCATGGATCTTGTTGACAATACAAATAGGCTTGGGTTGAGCGCAACAACGAGAGAGCTGGTGTCGTAGCAGGATTGAACGTTGGAAAGTGACTCCAAGGAAAGATGTAAATATAGTGTACTGTCACATAATAAACCGATTGCGAGTGCGACGATTCCCAGGTCAATGGGCTTTTGGAGTTCAAGGAGCTATTTAGTATTTTAGAACGACAGCTTGAACAGAAGCTCGCCGCCACTTCGTCGATGTCGACCTGTTCGTTTCTTTCTCGCCACCACCGTCGCTTTCGTCGTATAATTTCTGGCTATGGTCACCTCCATCGCGCCAAGAGTGGTGATATCGAGATGAGGTCATGCTGTGTTACCACTTCTAGTCCCGCCAGTTGCCGATGACGTTCTTGACCCTAACTTTCAGCACTGCTCTTCAGACGAACAAAAGGCGTCGGGGGCCACACTAAACTCCCACCAACCCACTCTGGTGTAATAACCTGCTCTTTTTCGTGTACTACGCTATATTCTTAGCAATGCCTCCTTCGTCGCAATGGGTAGCTGACGAGAGTCAGGTTGGACTCATTAGTCAGGACAGAATTAAAAGCAAAGTTCGGGGCATTTGGGATGGGTTCTTGGACTTTGCGCTGCGTGATAATGTTTTGGAGGTCGCTGTTGGTCTTATGTGAGTATCAAGAGATTCATCATATCTTGAATTTGTGCTCATCGTCGTCTGCAGAATCGCATCCTCGTTCACTGGTCTGGTCAACTCTATGGTTTCTGATGTTCTTCTACCCCCGTTGTCTTTGTTATTCTTATCTCGCAACATTGAGGAGAAGTTCTTGATACTTCGCAAAGGCCCCAACTGGGCAGACGGTTACAACACAAGAAAGCAGGCAACCGATGACGGGGCTGTCATCTTGACTTATGGGTAAGGCATCTCACATAGTTGTTGACTCTTGAGAGACGAACAACCTTGCTCTGACAGTGCCTTCCTGTACAAGCTTGTCAGCTTTGTTGCTATAGGCTTCGTGCTGTATTTGATTGCGAGTCTCTATGGCTATTTCAGCCATGACTCTATTATCAAACACACGTCTAAATGCCCGTACTGCAGGAAAGAGATCAGTCAGAAGGTCTGTTTTATTCTTGAATCCTATCATTCCGGTGATTGACAGTTGTGAACATCATGGTAGGCGAAACGTTGCCCGTTGTGTACGTCCTGGCTAGACGGCAGAGAAGATAAGGAGTCGTCTGCTATTCCATCTCATAGCATTTGAAATCTTGGCGACTTGCTACTTCCAAAGATCTAACCCGTTTGTCTTGGCCTCAATGTCAAGCAAATACCTACGTGCTATCCCTCTATGCTTTTGTAATTTTGACTCGCTATCTCACTATAACTCTGTACCATACATCCAATGCTAGCTTGCTTTCGTGTTCGTAAATGTCTCCGTTGAGCTATCCCATAATGAAATGAACGTGAAAAACAAGAGACAACAAAGTCAACTCAGAATGACATCGTCTCTGAACATGACATAAACTACTCTCATCAATGATCTTTCGCCCAGTCTTGTCTCGTTCCATTTGTCGCTCTCTACTATCAGATGTAAACCCCTCATATTCATCACCAGTATCACACTTATCAAGAGGTCTACGCAGAAATGTTCATTCAGCCTCACCACCTAATATTGCAGAGCCGGCCTCTGGAACCGAAATAGCCCTCTCGCCCCAGTCGTCGAGTTCAGCAAGTTCCAACTACTTTCAGGCTTCGCAATCTTCCTCGAGCTCTAGCTCTTCAATAACGTCGAATTCGTCTGACAATGGACAGACTTCCGATTCTCCGGGAACTATGGTAGTTCCGGCCACAACTCTGCTAGCGGACCAGCGATTCCGAGCACCCATCTACTCAAACCCACCCTTTCATACCCATGCATTCTTTAGAGAACTGCAAAAAACTTTCCCTGAAGAAACAGCAAGAAGTCTTATGCGTGCCACGCGCGCTCTTCTGGTAGATCGTATCGGAAAAGTACGCCGAGAAGGATTGACTATGAAGGATCTGGATAATGTTTGTCCTTCTCGAACCCCTTCGACTCTTGCCCTCTGCTTATCGTGGCATTTTTCCATTCCTTTGTTATATATTATAGCAAGCATACCTCTTCCGTGCTGCCCTTTCCGAACTGCGTGCTGAGATGACGCTGGGCACCCAGAACGACTCTGCCGCAATTCGAGCCACTACCAGTGCACTCCGCAGAGAGGTCGATCGGCTGGACGTTAAAATGAAGGAGGATATCGGAAATTTGAAGCACGAGTTGCGTATTGGTTTCATGTTACGCTTTTGGCGAAGCGAGCCTCATGTTTCGCTGTGTACAGGATTCAAATGGAATTGGATAGCAGGAAGAATGAGGCTAAGGCTGACTTGAAGCAGCAGGACATCAGGATAGAGGTGAGGTTGCGTGGTTTTGTTCCTTTGCTGTATTCCACTCACCATATCGTCATGTAGGAACTATTAAATAAAGCTATCGTCAATGTCAGTGACTTGCGGACCGACGTTGAAGAGATCAAATGGGATATCATGCGCAAGGTCGTATGTAAGTATACCTTGGTATTCATTTACGTCTCGTTGTTGACCATGCTACTTTCCAGTAACCCTATCATCATTTGTAGTGATCATCATTATTGTGATGGAGGTTCAACCAAAACCAAAGAAAAATGCTCAACCACCTATATCACGGCCAGACGGCAATATACCAACAGAAGGGATGGAGAGGACCAACTGGGTGACGTGAACACGAGGATCCCCCACACCTGCATCGCTTAGATGAATAGATCTCCACTCCAATATTATACCTGTATACTAACAACCATTCATGTATCACACATCTTAATAGCACATTTACGATCATTGCTCTATAGCCCTATATCTAATCTTTGGTCTCCAGTTTCTCCAATTTGGACGACAGCTCGCCCACGTCGTCCTTGGTATCCTCTTCTTTGGCTTTATCTGACGTTGATGCAGATGAACTTGTGGTGTCTTTGGTGGACGCGGGCGTAGATGTAGATGGTACAGGGATGTCATCGTCGTCCTCCCAATTATCTGGTACAGCTTCTGCTTCTGCCTTTTCCTGTTCCCTCTTTTCCTTCCTTTTGGCGTTCTTCTTGGCGCTCTTTGATAGACCTTGGGTCCCGCTAGCGCCCGTGGAACTTGAACTGGTGGGAGGTGGCGCCCAGCCAATGATATGGCCTTTGGGCAAAGCATTGGCGTCCTGCTGAGCTTGTCTCGTGCCACGGAAACGCTTCACATCCTCCTGCGGCGTAAACCCAGGTCTGATCTTCAACTGTTTGCGCACCCTAGAGCAAACCGATGCAGTTTGATGAGTTTTCGAAGATGAAATGAAGGATGATGGATAATAATGATGCGGTATTAAGTCTATAGTGTTCGAGAACGGAGTGGTGCTTACGATCCATCTGCACGCCTAGATTCTGGCACGACTCTCTGCAAAGTCTGGGGATCCACAGCGATTCCTGCGAGCGACTTGTCTGGGTTGATGGGCGGGCGGGACATGATGGTTCGAGATAAAGAATTAGAATTAGAATTAGAACAAAGGGTGCGGCTTCCAGGGGCGGTCACGGTGGACCTGGTTAAGCGGACTTTGAAATAGGCGAGATTACTCTAAATTACTTACTATGGTATTCTTGTCTTGATCGTTTATTCCTTGGTCCTGCTTTTCATCTTCATCGACAACATACATTAAAACTAAAATATGCGTTACGCCGTTCTAGTAACTGGCCCTGCTGGGGCAGGAAAAACGACTTTCACGTCCTCGTTTTTGAACCATCTTAGGATCACGAAAAGAACCGCGCATCTTGTCAATTTGGATCCTGCGGCGTCTCCTACGAGTTTTGAATTCGAGCCAGCGATAGATATCAAGGACCTAGTCAGTCTGGAAGATGTGATGACGGAACTGGAATATGGACCTAATGGAGGCCTCGTATATTGTTTCGAGTGAGTAAGTGCTCAACCAATCTAACCAACGGGGTATACAAAAAAGTTTTGCTGAAACCTGTGTTGTGTTTATTAGGTATTTGCTCCAGAATATGGACTGGCTAGAAGAGGAGCTGGGTGGATATGAAGATGACTATCTCATTTTCGATTGTCCTGGTATGTCGGACCTTTGGCGCTTTGCACACAAAATGTCTGATACCGAATGCAGGTCAAATCGAACTTTATACGCACCACCCTTTTCTACCAACACTAGTACAGAACCTCAATAGGATGGGGATACGGACCTCTGCAGTATATTTGATCGAGTCTCAATTCATGGAGGACCGATACAAGTTCTTCAGGTAATTCAGACCTCCCATGGTTCGTTTTGTGCTCATGACTCTTTTCTATTGAATCCAGTGGCGTTTTGTCTGCCATGTCTGCCATGGTTAACCTTGAAATTCCGTGGATTAATATAATGTCAAAGATGGATTTGGTTACGTCCAATGCAGAGAATGAGTCGGGAGGCCCACGGAATGGTATGCGTAGGAGAAAAGACATTGCACGGTAAGTTGGTTCCGGTGTCGAGGATTGCTTTGTGCATGTGAAGGAGGAACTGACAGCGGTGTTCTCTAGGTACCTCGATCCTGATCCTCTACTTTTGGCCATTCGACAAGGAGAAGAGGGGAACTCATCGAATCCTCGCTTCCATGCCCTGAATCAAGCCATAGTTCACCTTGTACGTTTCTGCATCGAAAGCCGCGCGTTTATTCCAGGTTTATGACTATCTTTTGCAGATTGAAGATCACCCTCTTGTATCATTCCTGCCGCTCGATCTGACAAATCCGGATTCATTAGAGACAGTTATCAGCCATATCGATTATACAATGCAGTATGGGGAAGATGAGGAACCTAAAGAGGTGACACTCCATTCACTCTTTATCTGGATGTGTTCTCATACAACATTTCCGTGTAGCCCCATGACCTGGATGAGGGCGACTTCCAAGACCTGGAATGAACGTGGAGCGAACCCAAAGCTTCCAGGCGCACCATCTCTCTTCCTTTGGGATATGGTCCGGGGGCGCTGTTCCTCTGTATATGTATAACTGTATGGCTAATTGGAGCGCCTAGACGATTATCTCGTCATATTTTGCGAAAGTAATAGAGAAACATAGTGGATTTATCTAATCAGCTTCACGAAAGCTCAGCACAGGTTATCAAAAGCGGTGTGAAAAAGTAGAATCTAAATTAACCGATCTGACCCTGACGAGTTCATGATGGTTCGAACTGTTCGGACCTTTTACATCCTTAGACTCTCAACCTCCACCATCCAATTTTCCCATTACTACTTAAGCAGCCTCTCCCTGAATTCTTTGACCCTCTTCAAGACGCCCAGCAATGACTTCGTATTATCCATCGCAAGGAGGCTACGCTACCAGTGCCCAGCCAATGATGTATTCTGCTAGTGCAGCAGGATACGGGCAACCAGCGTATCAAATAACCCCCTCTGCGAGCTATGCTCAACCTGCTGGTGTCATGTATGTACCCTCGAGCCATCGTAGTCGAAGACATCATCATCGACACCGTTATTCCTATCCATCTTCTTCTTACTACAGGGTTCAACCGCAAGTCGTATCCTCAGTCGGAGCACCGGTTATGATGGTAAGCTGCCCCCCATCAATTAGTTTGGGTTTCATCTGTTGGGTGATGCTCATAGATATCGAATCGTTTTTCATCTTGTAGCAACCGGGATATTCACAAGGATACGTTCCACACGCCCATCACTACACGTTGGGCGCCCGTATCCGCCGCTTCTTTGGTCTTGCGCCGCCAACGGGCATGCAGTTCAAGTCTGATCACGCAACTTGGGGCTTCATGGGTTACTCTCGCAGACAGCGCTACATCGACGCACGGACGGGCACAGAGGTTGACAAGCACGGCAGACCCGTCATCAGGGTGTGATCAGGTCGAGAACGGCAACAGCAAACCTTATCACTGACACGAAGTGCTGATCACATACCCCTTGTCGACTGGTCGACCCTTTTCCCTCATGCCCACCACCTCTAACGTACACAACTATGCACGACTCTATCACGAAGATATGAAAAGGACGAGACAGAATCACGTCAATTTCCACGAATTCTTGACTATTACCTTTTTTTCCATGATCACACTTGCTATGTATGGAACGGTTATTTAAAGTTCCCGACGACAGTTTAGAATTGTTTTTGTAGTTATATCTGTACCATTGACTTAATAGTGTCCATGATGTGCAAAAATTGTAATCTGGTATATTAAGAGAATTTACGACATTCAGACAATAGTTTGTGGGTACTAAGTATGGTTTATAGACTGCGTAAAAGTAGGCCGAAACAAAAATGTGAAAGCAGGATGGACATGCTATAAATAAGGTGACATGCAAAGCGAATGAAAACAGTAAAGTACATGAAGTTTCCAGACAGAAAATCGAGACATCCACGTAGAAGAATATTACAATCAAGATAGAAAAGAAATTAGATGCATGCGTCAAGCGTCGAGTTCCATGGCATCTTCGTCTGACACGTTTTGTGCTGCGGTTTGTTTCAACTTGTCGGCAGTCGTCCACAGCGAAACTTGCTCTTGGATGATCTTTACGACGTCGAGGATCTCTTTCCTTGCCATTAGCTGCTGAGGGTCATCTCGCATGCCCTCCCAGAGAACAGCCATGCTGACTTCGACCTGAGGGTGCAATCAGCAACCAGATAAGTAGCGCACTGGAAAACTTGCTTACCTTTTGTGCCAGCTTATCCATTAATTCATACAACGTCTCGCCAACAGCCTCAGCGGCTTGAGTCAAACGTCCCATGACGGTATCAGCACCGTCTGCAAACATCTCGTCCTTATTGTTACTGACATAGTCGCGGAAGAAAGCCTGCAAATGTGCATTGAGAATAAAATTAAAAGTTCACAATGTGAAGTCATTCCTACCTTTTGACGGGCAACACTTCCAGTGCCTCGGAATGTCAATGCTTCTTCGTATCCGTCTACCAGCTGGCGCTGGACATGGGGTGCCAGGCACCGTGATACCTCTTTCTGTTGCACGTTCATGGCCTCTCTGACGGCAGTCACGGAATTCTTCAAAGCCACTCGGGCCTCCTCGACGCTTAGCTCGCCTTGAAGTCTTACACGGTCCTTGAGACCTTGTGCAGCCGAATGCTCCACTTCTTTCACCAACTCGTTGATAGCGGAAATAGTTTCCCTTTCGAAATCACCAAAGAGATCTGATTCAAATACTTTGCTCCAGGTGGAAGCAATGTTCTTGGTGAAGGGGTTGATCAACTCGACGTTCAAATCTCGACGCCAAGTCCCATGACGACGTAACGCTGGCAGAAAGCAGAGTTAGGAAATAAACAAGGTACAATGTTGACGCACCCACTGGCTCTATATGTAGCCCAGTGCATTGATGAAACAAATTCGTCGAGAGTCGGAAGCGCTGCCACAGCAGCCTAAACAATATTAGCAAGCTCCATGTCGCATAAAAACAGACTTACATGTGATGCTCCTGCTCGACATTTATCTTCAAGTCCATCTTTGAAGCTTTGCTGGAGGTTCTCTACACAATTTTCAACGAGCACTTTGAAAGCCTAATGATAGACACGGAAATAAGCCAGTCGAAACCCGAAAAATCAGTGAGATAACAGACATTGCAGAGTCTGGGAGCAATTCCCGCACGTTGACCTTGCGCGTCCAGCTTGGGTTTTCTGTCTTCGTAAAGTTGCGCTTGCATACTGGCCCAGAAATCGGCATATGGGTTGTCGTTGTCCTGATTGACGGTGCCTGATTCCCATTTCTCTCGCAATGCATTGCGATCGATGGCAGTAACATCACCAATACCTTGAACATACGACTGGATGGAAGTAGCAAAGGCCCTCAACTGGGTCAAGAAGATCCTTGCAGCACGATCTCTTGAAGCAACAGTGAGGGTCTGGCACCACTTTTGTAGATCTGGTATGCCGGTGTCCTCCGCACTGGTGAAGCATGCAGCTACGCCGTCTCCTTTGACCTGCCCTGTTCAGTGGGAGCCCTTTAGCAATGGCCACCTTGTGATGCAGCAAAGTTGTACCTTTGATTCTGACATAGTCGCGACTTGAAACAGTGAAAACAGGAAGGTCGATGGCGTCATAATCTAAAATTATCAGAAATTACTTTATGAAGTCTGATACAACGAACATAACATGCATACCACGAAGATTGTGATTCGGGTTGAAGTTGTCGGGATCTCTTTCCTCAGCAGCAGCATCTAGAAGCACTTGAGCAAGACCGTAGCGAGTAATCCTTGAGGTAACTCACCGTCAAGCTCCTTAAGGCCCTCTCGGAAGTCGTTTTTCAGGGCACCTTTAGCATACTACACGTGGGTTTTATTGGTGGGCAGCGTCAAAATGATCGAATCTATGCTTACCTCTGCTCGCTTTAAAGCGCAGAAGGCGTTCTTTTCTCTTTGCGCCTTGGCCATCTGCTTTTCGGCAACAGCCAGAGCATCTGCTGCTGACTTCTTCTCAGTGCGAACCCCATCCAACTTGGCGCGGAGAGTTTTAATGGATTCCTTGCAATTCTTGATCTTTTCCTTCAGGAAATCTGTGATGACAATTTCTTCGATTTCTGCTTCGTCGTCACTATCCTTGTCCGAATCAGAATTGTCGCCTCTAGATTTCTTAGAGCCGTTGTCGTCGTCGCTGCCGCTGTCCTTATCACTTTCATCGCTCTTGTCTGAGTCCGCATCGGAATCGTCCTCATCATCGATAAAATCATCATCATCCTCATCACTAGAGTTCGCCATACTGCGTCTTCTTTTAGGGGACTTCTTGCCTTCTCGAGTGTTCTTCCTTTTCTTTCCCTTTGAGTCTTTCTTCTTCATGAGCGTAGATTCAAAGGGCTCTCCATCCTCGAGAGCCTGCAAATGAGCTTGGTGGTCTTTCATCTCAGCACGGACTACATCGAGCTCTTTGTTTATGCCTGTGGAAGGGGTTAGGCATCGATTTGTGTAACTTAGGTACCAATACAAACCTTTCATGTCTTTCTCTGATGCTGCCTTGAGCTTCTTGAATTTGGCTGATTCATGCATATGTTCAAGAATGCGATCCTCAATCGCCTCGAGCTCTAGATCATCATCCAGGCCAAGCACAGGAATAACTTCTGAGCAAGAAATGTCGTCGTTTTTACTCGCTAAAAGGACTCCTTTAGCATTCAGTCGATTCAGATGGAAGTCAATGGCAGCTTACCGATGAAGGTAATGGTATGGTCATCATAGCTGGAGATTCATTAAGATATAGAAACCACACAAAGAGGTCAATTGCGTACTTTCCGTCTTGAAGTGAGATTTTACGACATCCGCGACATCAGCTTTTAGTGCAGAAGAGAACAACCTTTGTTTGCTTACCCACTATAAATTACGTTAAATCATGTATCAGCAGTAATGAGAAGGTCAGACTTACTCTTTAATTGTGTTCGGAAAGCATCACCGAGTAGGTCTATGTGCACCAGTCAGTACCTGATGGGCACATTCGAAGTAACTTACGAACCTTTGGCTGTCTTATCGTCAACAGCGCGTTGGATAGGCGCCAAAATCCAAATACAGTTGCACTTTTTCATGTAGTCCTTGGCGATATTGTCTCGAGCAGCATTTGCATCGGCAACACCTACAAACTGTTATTCTTTAATCAGCTACACGTTCTTTGGAGCACGTACCAGGAAGATCGACAAGGACAGCTCCGGTAGCCAATGCTTCTGCCTTGCAGCGTACTTTGACTTGACGAATCAAAGGCCATAATGCTGGAGCGTCGAGATCATTTGTTCTAGGCTGGGGTGCTGACGGACCTCCTGCCGCTCTGCGGATTTGGTCCATTAAACTTGGTGCCTTCTTGTCTTTTTCCTTCTCTTTGTTTTTCTTGTCCCCTTTGACACGCTTTTCCTTCGAGTCAATATACTTCGCAATTTCTTTTCCGAAGGTCTTCGAGTCTTTCGCGGAGATTGTCTTGACCGTCCCAAGGATTCCCATGATGTCTAGAAGCGTAGATGTTTAGACAGGTTAAAAACATGTATCACTTAATGAACATACTGTGGTCACTTTGAAGAATCTGGTTAGTATTCATGCGTATTAACCGTTCCTGATCGATAGTCGGGTAGACAGCATGGACCTAGAAGGTGATGTTTAAGCGGTCTTGGTACAACAACAGCTCACTATGATATCGAATCAGGCTTACCTTTTGCCAAGCAATACCAGCGTCACTCTTCAGATCGTTGATCCGTTTAATGTTACCGTCTTCGTCAACCAAGTCATGGAGCAGAACGTCGAGTTCTTGACGCCATTCAGCTTCGGAAAGGAAGGTAATGTCCGCATCAATAGTCGATTTCTTATGATACGATATTTCGGTGACAACAGCAGTGCAAGCTAGACGAGTCCCAAGTTAGTTGTTGGACATATAGCGGGCAAAGGTAACTGCTGAGAAGCAAACGTACCTCGCATTCCACTGGTGGGGACAACGTTGTCTAAGAAAGCCGTATATATAAATAGATTCAATGACTCAGATAACGGATATTGGACCAACCATCGAGGACTGCATTCAGTACAGATGATTTTCCTGCCCCCGTAGCTAGTAAATGCAGTGTTAGCAAACCATTTTGGTGATATCACCCAGAGTTCTCTACTCCGAAGAATAGTACCTACCGCCACACACGGCAATCAAAGTCTTAGGGGTGCCTTGGTTGAGCAGACTATGTCACAGCGTAAGTATTGCTGCACGGTAGCTAAGGATAAATTTTGTGCTAACTTGTTAATTTCTCGAGCCCAAACGTCTTGACGCAACTTGCTCCCTAGTTGAAGTTTTTTCAATGCGTCCTTGATAGACTTGACCATGCCTATTCCCTCCTTCAGTGCGCCTTCAGGGATATAGTCGATGGCCTGCGCATTTTCGAAGACAGAAAACGATAGCTTAGGAGTAGGATCCTGCGGTTCATTGGGAATCTGGTAATATCCGTCTACGCCATTCTTCATCGCTTCACCCTGAACAGGACATCACATTAGCCACAAATTAAAGACGCGCCGAGCGACGCGATAGCCAAAATCTTCACATACCAAATTTGCGTTAGAGTAATCTGGCTCATTTTTGACACTGTCAAAGTTGCTGTTTCCAGATAAAACGTTAGCGAGTGGCAGTTTAGTGTCCTCCAATATGGTTTCCTGTGGTTCAGGTTTCACGAATATGGGCTAGCCGTAATTCAAACAGTCAGTACGTCGTAGATTCCAGTCTATATGATGCTTTCAATCACCTGTGAGCTCATCGCGAAGTAGGAAGAACCGTCGTTTAAAAACGGTTTTAGGGGTGCTAGATGAGGGTAATGGAAAGGAAAGAAAAATATGGTCGCGCCGAACCCTGACGCGCTCTGCCAATTCCAATTTACCAGAAGAGGAAAACCGCGTGCAGTCTAACACCTACAAATAATTACAAACAAATTTCACTGTCTCGCACCCAATATTTCAGCCTCTTGTGCTAATACATTTTCTGTGGATACCAATAACCCTGACCCAATCGATACGCTACTTCATTTTCTGCCTCTGCTACTGGGCTTTGAACTTCAAAGCCTTCCTCTCTCTTTACCCTATCTAAGAGGAACTTCCCTTGAGAGAACCTTGGATGATTGTCTTGTAGACAAACGCTCAACTCCGCATTGTCTTCAAGCCCTGCCTGCTCCACATTGAACCTTGCAGCCGCTTCGTCGCCGTACTCGGGATGTAAAGGCACAGGCGAATAACTGGACCAGATATCATCCATATTCGTTTCCCCCATTGTTGCATCATTGTCTTCGAGTTCTTGGTTGTGGAACATTTCAATGGGCTCCCAAATGTCATAGGCCTTCGCCCCAGTCCAATCATCGCACTGCATGTCATCGCAGAGGACTGCATGACTGTTAGTCTCTTCCCAATAAAATTCGTCAGCTGCTTGCCAATCATTAGCCCCCTCCGAGGCCTCCACTCTTTGTTCATCCATTTGCGATATTACATCCTCGTCGTATCCTGATTGTCCGGCAGGGTAAAAGCTCCAATCGCTCAATGGATGAAGTAATTCGTCCTCTTCCTGATAATAAACGCTGGAGGCATCGTTGTTCATAGCGGTGCCTATGCGTCGTTTTTCTATGGAATGAAGAGCAACGTCTCGGGCTCCCTCCAAGAAGCTCGAAGAACGGGGTTTCTGAGGGGAGGTTGGCGTAGCATCGAGTAGAGTATTGGGTTCGGGATCTTGTCTATGACTTCTCCAGTCGAATGACATAAAACCTTCGATAGGCTGTGTTTCTGGTTGTGCCATATTGTCTTGCAGCATTTCCCAGTTTCTGGGTCGGGAAAAGTATCGAGAGACCTGGTCAACGATAGGCGACCCTTGTGTGTTCTGTTGTAGAGATACCCGCTGTGACTGAGAAGCTGATTGTGAAGGCCCGAGCGAAAGTTCGGATTGCTGGGCGATTGCTGGGAGATCCACCTTCGGCTCCGCATCCCCTTCGTTTTCTGTTCTTCTGCACGCGGAGACTTCCTCCACTTGTGACTTGAGCGAGACGTTGGACGCCTCTATATCCCAGACGATAGAGTCAGCAGGATCATACGACTTTCTATTGCCGTTTTCTTTGTCCGATCCTCCTGTTGGGGGACCAGATGTAGTCTTGGAGGGTTGTCTTAGCTTTCGTTTTATGGGTGGCGAATCAATGGTGCACGTCTCGGCTCCAGACTCGCTCGACATGACATGTTTCTTCCGAGCCTTCACATCGAATTTAATAGACTGTTTCTTACTTGTTGAGTGATTTGTCCTCTTCGACGGTTTTTTAACGATAGCTGGTCGTTTTTTTGCCATGGGCTCGTATATGCCAATTGTCGTCGAAATCTTTCCTCTGTTGAACACTCCAATGTTTGTCTGCAAAGGTTGAAGCTGCTCGACGTTGACACTGTCAATGCGCTTGTATAAAGGCGTTCAAAGAGTAAAGTTTAAACGCACTGTAAGCCTGTTCTTCCCAACTTTGGTGCTCATCAATCCGTGCATAAGAGCGGTGTCAAGCGTGCCCTTCTTCGTCGATTTCTTCGATTTGGCTTTTGAAACCTCTTCGACGTCATGCTTTGGTTTCATGATTTCTCGTCGAACCTTTTTACGTTCGCGCCTGTCGTCTAAACCTATCCGAATTTGAGATACACACTCAATATAATATCTAATCGAACGACCTTACGTTGTATCTCTGCTTCTGTCAATCCTTCGCGACGTTTGATGGCCTTCTTGTCAAGAGTGGAACGCACACGAGGTTTCGCAACTTTTTTTTCTTCCTCCACTTCCTCCTCTTCGGTCGCTGCTTCTTTATCGACCTGAGGTTCGTTGGTTAAGGTGTCCTGCTCTGCGCGACGCTTGCTACCTTCTGCCAGCGGCTCGATCTGCCGGGGCTGGAGTATAGGCAGGTCAAAGGGGTTGGCCACCTTTTCAATATTCCCACCAGACGGGACCTTCGCTGTCCTTGCCACATACGAGAGCTCTGAAAGACTGTCATTTATCGACTCCATCACCCTCTTCCCTTCTTTCATGTAATACTCCACATGCCTCCTCTGCTCGCGTATAAACTCTGCTAATGCTCGTTCCTTGTTTCTCGCCGAAACGTACTTCACGCGTTCCTCATAAAGGTGGCCTGAGTCAGGCGTTTCTAAGTTCATCTGTTAAATGGATGGGATGGGGTGTAGCACAAGGTGATGATGGGCAATCGTGACAGAGGTATTCATGGTCGAATTCGATGTGACGAGCACTCTTGATTGTGATCGAAACTTACGGTTTACTGCTACTTAGCTATAGAACTTCACCTGCTGATTGCAATTTATTGATACAACTGAGCGTAAATCGCGCATACATATACAGTTCCACTTCGCATTCAAAAATCCCCCCTTCTGGCTCATGTGGTGTATACAAAGAAGATGTTCCTATAAACGTGTGAGATTGAGATCGCATTCAACATTCGACACAAAGCTCACTCTTTGTCAGTAAGATCGGCAAACGCTCGTTTATCTCGCTCGCGCTGAACGTCAGCTTCTGTCCAACCTCGTCGAGCTGTTTCCTCTGCGATCTTTTCAAGTTTCTCCTTGTTCATGCGGATGTTGATCCATCGAAGAAGGAAAGAGATGAACAACTGGATCGTGAGGAGGACCATGATGGCAGTCTTTCCTGGAATGTAATCAGGGGCATCCTTGGGCTGGAAAATCTCTGTGCCGATGATGTTTCCGATGCTGAAGGATACAAGCGTCATTGCATTGATGGTACTCTTTTTGGTATGACCGCTTGTGTTGCTAGCGTTGTATGCATATACAGAGGCCAGAGCGCTTCCGAAGGTCCCGATAAGATATGTAGCTAAAGCAGGTTAGCATGGTAACTGACTCGACATACAGAGCTGGCATACCGAAGAGGAGTACACCTTTCTTGCCGGAGTGGTTTAACCCAATCAACATGGCTAGATAAGGGCGCTTAGTATATCCCCAAAAGGATCGATGGTCTTTGTATGTTTACCTGAACCGACGATGGTCGGGATTATGGAGATAACGATGGGTAACATACGGGAGCCCTGCAGACAAAACTGTAACTCGCCAGTCGAAATTTCAGTGCGAAATGAGATGCTCACAGTTCTGTCAGAATACCAACCGCACCACAGGGTCATTGCAGCACCGACAGCTCCAGCAGGAGTTCCAAGGATGAGGGTTTGCTTCGAACTAAGAAACAGTCAGCTTTATATATATTGAATAATCTCGACCGACTAACGTATATCCAAAGTTCCTGATAATAATGTTGCTAACTAGGGGAACATGAGCCTTCGAACATCGTATCAAAGATTCAAATGAATGGTCTCACAGTTGCTCAGTGCTCCGTTTGGGATGCTGGCTAAAGTAAATGAATACCAGTGAGGTGTTTATATGTGCGACAGAGGACTCACTCAAGAATGTAGTAAGTACGATTAGCCATGTCCTAATGTCCGTGACGGCTTCCATAACTTGGTATTTTTTCAAGCGCTTGTTTTCAGTGCCTCCCGCGTCATCTCGAACTCGTTCCAGCGCAGCAATTCGCTCTTCTTTCGTCAAGAAATTCGCGTGAACTGGCGAGTCGGGGAGCCAGATCAAAACGCAAATCCCAACCAATATGGCGAGTCCACCGAGCAGGATGTAAATGATCTTCCAAGGAGCAATACGTTTCCCGTCGTAGAACGAGATACCCTGAATTAGAACGAGGGTTAAAATCATGTCGAAAAATTGCCACGGTGACATACATATGCAACAAAACCGCCAAATATTTGGGTAATTCCGTTCTGATAAAGCGCGCCGTAAGTTATTCATATCAAATGGGAGCAAAAAGCCGGTGTTTACCATGACATAGAACCAAGAAATACGCTTTCCCTGAGAACGTAATTTAATGGACGCTCGAACGCATCACACGGAAAAGGAACAACTTACCTGTTCGTTCTTTTTGTAGAACATGGATATAATCAGGATTAGACTCGGCGCGACACAGCTCTCACACATGCCTAGTTGTGACAAGTCAGCGGATAAAATGTACGGAAAGAGATAAGGCCTTACCTAAAAGCACGCGAAGGGCGAAGAAAGACCCAAAGGAGTTTGCAACAGAATGCAGCATCAGGATGATACCCCAAACAATGATGTTTCCGCCTGTGCATTTGTCGTAATTAGGGGCTCGTTGAGAGAAGAGAAGAGAGGACGCCTACCTAGATATTTGGCAACTCGGGTTTTCTGAGAGATATACACTGTTGGGAATTCCCAAACCAAGAAACCTGGAAACGTATCGCATAGTATCAGTCGTTGTGGCGTTAAATACTGCAAAACCGAAGATCACGAACCCAGATAAAAGGCCAAAGAGACGAGGTTATAATGCTAGGACCGGTTTAGAGTCTAGCTAAACGGTTATGGGAATGTATACTTGCCTGTCCAGTAATAGGCAGTCCCATAATGCTAAAGCTCTATGTCAATACGTCGTTCGAGCTGGGTCAGGTACATACACACCTGGCATAGTTTAGCGAGGTCTTATCTCTGTGGAGAGTCAACAAACAAAGTGATTAACATTGCTAAACTCTTACAAGAATTGGGTGAAATAGACAGAAGCACATAATGGCGGGATGAGCCAGTCCTACAAAGATATAGAAAAATGAGCTAGTGCAAGTGATGAAGATAGAGGGCCATACCAGCTTCCTTCTCAGCTTCAAGTTGTACTCTTCGCTGAACTGGTTTGTTCTTTCCGCACCGATAAGACGAAGAGCCTCGTCACCGTCTTTGAAGTTGATGGATGACGACTTTTCATCGAAGCTGCCCTCCTCGGAGCGCGGGCGTTTCTCGATGTCTGAGCCCTGGTGTTCCTCGATACTGGTAGACATAATCCACGTCAAAGAGATAGGGAACTAGGGTATTTAGTATTGGACCCTCTGTTATATTGTTGGCACCCTTATCGCTCTTCCTGTTATGATCACACGTCGACCAAGAGCTAAACATAGTACATGGCTGGAGTGTATGCAATGAATACGAGGGAGCCATTGGAGTGGTCTGAGGGACATACTCTGAGAATTCCGTCAGGCCCCTATCGCACCAATGCATACAAAAAGGTTGCCGATTCTTCTTAAGAGGTAGTCCGCCTCCCACGTCAGACTCACAAAGCGCAGCCATGAGTTCGATAAGGTATTAAGTATAGGATTGTTATCGAAGTAACATGAATAAGTAAAGCACAAAAAATACAAAGTCCCATTTACAATTTTTGGATAACCATTGCTGAAGCAGCACCACCCTATCACCGAGAAGTCAGGATCCAGAAGTATCAAAAGCAAGAGTACAAAACTTACGCCGTTGCAGATACCTGCGGCACCGTACTCTCCGGACTTCAGTGAGTGCACAAGAGAGACGATGATACGTGAACCAGAGTTGCCAATGGCATGTCCGAGAGCGACGGCACCACTAGAGATAGGTAGGTCAGCATCGATCAATATACAATAGGGAGGATCTAATTACCCATTGACGTTGATCTTTGCGGGGTCAATGTCGCAGACCTTCTCGGCGATGCGGACAACGACGGAGAAGGCCTCGTTGAACTCGAATTGGGCGATATCATCCTTGGTGAGGTTAGCTTTCTGGAGTGCGATGGGGACGGCTTTTGTGGGTGCCTCAGGGAAGTCAATGGGATCAACACCAGCATCGGCCCATGCTAGTTTGGTCAAGGTTAGGCCTTGCCATTTATGAGGTAAAAATAGTTACTCACAGAGAACCTTAGCCAATGGCTTGATACCAAGTTCCTGAGCCTTGCTCTCCGACATGAGGATGAGGGCTGAAGCACCGTCACTCAGGGGTGATGAGTTAGCAGCGGTGATGATACCACCCTGCTTAAAGGCGGAGCGCAATGAAGGGACCTTCTCGCGCAGGAGCTTCTTGTATTCCTCGTCCTCACGCACAACGGTGTCACCCTTCTTTCCCTTGATGGTGATAGGGACGATCTCCGCGTCGAAGGCACCCTCCTTCCACGCACGAGCAGCACGATCGTAGGATTCGAGAGCATGGCTGTCGACATCATCACGAGTGATACCGAATTTCTCGGCAGCGTGCTCTCCACAGTTACCCATGGCAAAGTTGTTATACACATCCCAGAGACCATCGTTCTCTAGGGAGTCTTTGGTGGTGAATTTTCCGAAAACGGGGTTCTGACGAGGAAGAAGGAAACTGCACGATACGATTAGTAAACTTGAAATTTTTTAGAAAATTGGGTGTTGGGGTACTTACGGAGCATTGCTCATGCTCTCCATTCCACCAGCTGCAACAACGGAACGGTCACCAAGCTTAATAGCCTGAGCAGCAAGCATGATAGATTTCATGCCACTAGCGCAGACCTTGTTAACGGTGGTGGCATCTGATGAGGATGGGAGACCGGCAGCAAGAGCAACTTGACGAGCGGGTGATTGACCAACACCAGCTTGAATAACGTTTCCAAAGTAAACCTCCTCGACGGCTGCTGGGTCAACTTTGCTAGCCTCAAGAGCGTGCTTGAGAGCAAATGTTCCAAGCTGAGGAGCGGTGAAGGACTTGAGAGAACCGTTGAAGGAAGTAACGGGAGTGCGAGAAGCAGCAACGATCACGACTTGGTTAGACTATAGAAATTGTTCTAAGTAATTTAAACCAAACTAAAGTGATATTTTACGCGACATACCATTGCACGAGCGAGAGATGGGGTCAAGGCACGAGAAGAAGAAGAGGATGCAAATCTTGAAAGGAGCATGGCGGTTAAATAGCTATCGATTATGTTCGGATTCCGGAATGAAGCGACCCAATCTGATGTTTTTAATCGATTATGATACGACAGGAAATGAATTTAGGCTGAAATCGAAAGATCTTTTAATGAATATCGCCTTTCAAGTCGGACCACCTCAAAGATCAAGTTGCGTCGGTCTCGGGGTTTGAGTTGACGGGCAGTAAATGGGTAAGAAGGTCGGTGTTACACGAATTATCGTTCTTTATATAAGTCAGCTCGCTCTCCTTCATGATCCGGGAACCGATGTCATATGTTTTCGTCTATTGCCACGCTAAGCAATTGCCTCAACGCCTTTCCATTGATTCGTCCTATACGTTTAGCACACTTCCAACAATCATCAGCCATATTTCCAACCAACGAGCATAACCTTCCTCTTCACTGAGTTCCTTCTCCTTTTCTTCAACCATGAATTCCTCAACGGCTTTGCTGGTTTCACATGGATGGAAGTACCAACAAGGTATTCCCAGAGTGGGGTGATCGCCTTGGGATAGAAGTGGGAAAGGGGTTGATGGAGCTGTAACGGCAAAAGGTGTAACCTCTGTGCGATCAGGAAGTTTGGCTTTGAATAGGGTAGTGTTAACAAGGTCATTCAACCTTAGTGCAGTGCCATCTAGAGGTGATGAGGGTCTCCCGATGCTATAAAACGTATCTCATGACCTACGAGAATTGTGAATCGTAAAATAAAACGCAGGCACCATAAAAGAAGCTGAATAAACAATGTATTCTTGAACTGTAAAACATGATTGTGGTGGAATAGCAGCTGCTACATCTCGCTCTTCCTCCAAGTCCTCCTCGATAAGATCAGATTCGGCTACATCCACATGAACTTTGGAAAAGTGACTAGTAGTGCGGTCGAGATAGCCATAGCCAGGAAGAGTACTAGAATTCCATTGCCATTGTGGATGACGATGAGCAAAGGCCTTTGCAGCCTGTTCAAATTGAGGGCGGGTGAGCATATGCGATGGAGTAACGGAGGCCGCCATTTGTGACCTATCCTGGGAATTTTGCGATAAACGGATGTGCAGTTTTTGAAATTAAGGTTTAAAGCCACAACTTCCTAACAAGAGCAAACTAGCAAAACTTGGTACAGCATCTGCTCGCACTCAAGGCCGTCGGTACTCATCAAGCATGGCTGTTGGAAAGGTATGCACCTGCTCTGGACACATTTTTAAAAATCTCCTCTAAAATCGCTCGCAGAACAAACGCCTGTCCAAAGGTAAGAAGGGTATCAAGAAGAAGGTTGTTGACCCCTTCTCCCGCAAAGGTATGTACAATTCAGTTTATCATTTTGTTGCTTGGCTTAAATTGTATGATTTTAGATTGGTACGACGTTAAGGCCCCTTCAATCTTTGAGGTCCGCAATGTCGGCAAAACGCTTGTGAACAGATCACAGGGACTGAGTGCGTTTATATGGTTCAATTGGTTGCCAAGTTTTTAGACTTATCTCGAATATCCAGAAAACGCCAACGACTCGTTGAAGGGCCGTGTTATCGAAATCTCCCTCGCCGATCTCAACAAGGATGAGGAACAATCTTTCCGAAAAATTAAGCTGCGCGTTGACGAGGTTCAGGGCAAGAACTGCCTGACCAACTTCCACGGGATGGACTTTACCTCAGACAAGCTCCGCTCTCTCGTCCGCAAGTGGCAGACTCTCATCGAGGCCCACATTGACGTCAAAACCACCGACGGCTACCTCATCCGCCTGTTCGCCATTGGCTTCACAAAACGCCGCCCTTCCCAGGTCCGCAAGACCACCTACGCCCAGTCAAGTCAGATTCGTGAGATCAGGAAGAAGATGTTCGAGATTATGACCCGGGAGGCTACCTCTTGCGACCTCAAGGAGCTCGTTCAGAAGTTCGTTCCTGAGGCCATTGGTCGTGAGATCGAGAAGGCTTGCCGCTCCATCTACCCCCTGCAGAACGTCTACGTTCGCAAGGCCAAGATCCTGAAATCACCCAAGTTCGATGTTTCCAAGCTTCTCGAACTTCACGGAGAGACCACTGACGTGAGTTATCGCGTATTTTTTATGCCACATCATCGATTAACATTGTATGCATCTTTTAGGAGACAGGCACACGGGTGGCGAAGGACTTCAAGGAGCCTGAGATTCTTGAATCAGTGTAGAGTTTGTTCTGTAGTCGACCTTACTCTATTGTTTTTGCTATGCTATTCCCCACTACGAAAATTATGCATATGGACATGCCAATCATATGTGAAGCATGACACGCACGCCATGTATCATGAAATCCGACCAAGCGAATCATTGAACTACATACCATAATAAGACTTAATCGCGACATCAAAATAAATCTCCCGTATAAAGTGAAAGTCTAGACAAAGGCGCTTAAGATTCCATCTTCATCTTTATCCTTCCAAGATGGCAGACGTTGACTTCATCAGGCAGCACTTGACTGAACACCCAGATTTTCCTAAGAAGGTTTTGAGCCATTGAATTTATCTGACAACAAATCAATCTCATGAAGATTTGTAGGGAATCGTGTTTTTGGACATTTTCCCCATCCTGAGGAATCCCCTTGCCTTCGAGGCCTTGATCACTCACTTGCTTCATCACATCACATCACATACACTCAGTCTTACCCCTACAAAGAAGATCGATGTCGTCGTCGGTCTTGACGCGCGTGGTTTCCTCCTTGGGCCTATCATCGCACTTAGGCTAGGTGCGGCATTCGTCCCCGTCAGGAAAGCTGGAAAATTGCCCGGTCAATGCATCGACGCTGTCTACGAGAAGGAATACGGAACAGTGCGCAGATTGCTTGCTTTAAATTTGGGTGTCATCCTTATTCATGACTCTGTTTGCAGGATCGCTTTGAGATGCAGGCTGATGCTATCAAGCCTGGTCAGACTGTCATCGTCGTTGATGATCTCATCGCTACTGGTATATAATTCAACTTCATTGCCATATTTTGTTTCTAATATTTATTATTTCTTTAGGTGGATCTGCCAAGGCAGCTGGTGAGCTCGTCGCCAAACAAGGTGGAAAGACCCTCGGGTACCTCTTCATTGTTGAGTTGCTCTTCTTGAAGGCCGCCTCCAAACTCGACGCACCAGTCTACTCCGTCATCCAGAGCGAGGATTAATCGACCACTCATTCAAGCACACACACACATAAACAGATTTAATCTAGATCAATAGACGAGTATTTATTAATGGATGTCCGTTAATGTACAAAATACGGTTGGAGTCTTTCCCACTCTCTCCTTCCTTGTCGTCGTCCTCATTTATAGGTATTTGTGTAGAATCATCGCTGTATCTGTTATGCTCCGGTAGTGGAACAGATATCTTTATCGTCACCCCATCGAGTTTGCTGCTAGTTACCAAGAGCTCTTCGAAGGTGGCCCCTGTGGTTTTTGGGAGGAGAACAACAGCGAGTTGACTGAGATCTCCGGCTGCCTCGACCTCTGCTTTGCTTGCTGTAGGGTTGATGGCTAGGTCCTCGTCGCTGATGATGATAATGCCTTCTGCTTTGGCTGCGCGGGCCTGGAGCAACTTTTCGAGGAAGGTGCACTCGCCGCGGTGGATCAGCAATACGCTATCAGGGTATTCGCCCTGGAAGGGTTCACAACCGTACTGATTTTCGGGTTCTCGATGAACGGCCACTCCTTCCTCAGTGCGGATCAAAGGTACTGGTAACTTGCTGTCATAATAGTTGGACGAAAGGTCGGCGCCAAATTGTGCTGAGTAGCCAACGACGGATACATCGATTCCGTTGTCAGTGAACACGCTACCCTTGAGGTGCTCCGGAGGCACAAAGTTTTCGGTGAAAAGGTTCATGCGCACTTCTGGATCCCGGCGACGAAGCGTCTCTTGCGCGATGTGGCCATCGTCCGAGGCGAAAATGGTAGAATCGTTGATGTAGACGAGTTGACCAGGGCGGATGGAATAATGTCCCACTATGAACCGGTCAGAGTCAGAATGAAGGGTAACATCACTTCTATGTCCCACTTACATTTACGAAGGTCATAACCCGTGTTGTCCAGTCTTTGGACGATCTGCGCACGAACTCCCGTCAAGTTGTGTAGAATGTAGCCATCGTGAACAGGTGCTAATTTGAGGAAGCTGGGGCTAAGATCTTCAGGGACTGATTTGCCATTAGGAGCGAGGATGAATTCATAGGTCTAAAGGGGTGATTAGTTCGTGATGTACCCGAGGGGGTTGGGGCACCTACATAGGGTTCAACGTATGGTTTCTCACAATACCCATCTAGAGACCAGTAAGCCTGATCTGCAGTGCTCGCCGATGCTCCGACAAGATGTCGAGGGTATTCTGCATCTGGACGGGATCTTATTCCCCGAACAATGCCCGACTTGGTCTTTTTGGGGTCATAACCCATCAAGGTAGGGACATAGGCAGGGCATTGGTGATCCTCCACTGTGCGAGCCTTTCTGCGAGCAGAGGGGACTGGTTTGAGGTGTTCGGGTCCCAAGGTAAGAATATGGCCCTCAGTAGTAAATACATAATTAGAGTCGTCGGAGTGAATACGATTTTCTTCGTCAAAGAGGAGATAAAGATACTATAACATGGTCAGGCGACTAACATGGGCTCAAGGAAAATATACGAACTTTTAAGGTTTCCGAAAGAGCGAAAGACTCCATACGATCGTCGCGCTTATTAGTGCGCAGATCTGCTATACCCGTCAGTCCACAGTCGACTTTGGCACGCGTCACTATATCAAAGAGAACACGCTCTCCAACGTCCAAATAGAAAGGATCTCGAGTTGCCTGTATACACGTAAGCATTGTGTAGAATATGTTGATTTTGACCAATATCTCACCCGATATAAATACCATGTAGATTCAATAAATTCTGGGAGGGTGTCAGACGTCTCCCACTTATTGGTGGACAGGACTAACCTGGTCTCAGAGGATATTGGAATGAAGTTGCTTGCTTAAAGTTTGTATCGTACACCTCAGGGAGTCCCGAGTGTTGCTTCCATAGATTATAGTCTGCATCAAATGAGTTAGTTTAGCCCTGATGAACTATTTAGGCACCTACATAACATATGTAGTTTGATGGCGTTTTGAACATCACCCGCCAATACTTGAAGTCCTGGCCAAAATGCTGACAAGGAATCGACTGTTAGGTAGGCAGCGTCGCCGCTGTGTATGTTCACTGTTCGGAACTGTGACGCATGAGTCATGTAAGACAATCAAATAACACAACGAGCTGTACCCAGTACCCATCCTTGGAGCGCGAATATCGCATCAGAGCTGCGTAGGCGTCGTCCCAAACGTCAAGGAACTCAATCTCCCCTGTATGCTGGTGTAAACACTAAAGCCTCCTTGTTTGATCAGTAGGCGCCACCTACCACTCATGATGTACCACTTTAGTGCGTACTCGTAGAAAGAGTCAATTCCGGCCCCAATGCTAGTCGTCTCTGGGTGCATCCATTTCTGTAGAAAGGTTACACTATGAACCATCTCGAAGAGAGCATCCTTACCCCATTTCTAGTGTTTATTGTATTGCCCACAAGTCCGATTTCGGATTTTCTGTTCCAAAGTCCAAAAAAGGCCTACAAGTACGTGTTAATTACCTGTAATCGAACTGAGAACTGTGATTACTTTGTGAGCCGCCTTTTCGAAACGATCGTCGCCAGTGAGCCGGCTGAGGGTGGCAAACTCGAGAATCAAGGAACCTGCACCTGCAGTACCTGTAAAAAGAGAGCGAATATGAGCCGGTGTTGACACTGCGTTAATGGTCACTGACAAGTCTCAACAGATTCCCCCTTCATCACGCCTTTTCGTAGATTGACCTACCAAAGGATATTACATATACATTATACCGGATAGAGAGGTTCACTTACCCTGGCGTATGGCAGGCCCGTAGGTGTCGAGAAAGCGGGTAGTAACCGCTTCCCTAGATCGTGTGCCATGTTGAGAAGTTCGTCCTTATACCAGGGCAAGTGGAAAGGCTGATCCCGTTGACTTGCGAAAATGTGTCCTGAAAGCAGTCCACCCAAGACCCGAATAGTGGTTTCGAACACTTGGGGACGTGTATCCACATCGAAGGAGACCCACTCAATCACATTTTTGACGGCCTTTTCGAATCCTGGTCGGTCGTCCAGCACCACTAGCGTATCCAGCACGTCTATGAGAGTAAGAGAGAAGTTTCCTGCAACATCATTTGCTGCAAAATTGGCTCTGGAAACGCAATAATTAGTTGGGTGGTCAATCGAACACTGGAAAAACATACTGGTTCTTCCAGTCGGGTCCTTGTCCAGCACATGTAAGGGGTGTTAGCTGATAGCGCATTAGATGTTTCATAACGTGTTACAGTGTATTTCACTCACTTCGTCAAGAGGAAACGCTAAATCGGAGTAATTAGAGCATGTAAAGCACCAAGTCAAGTGAGCGCACCATAGTCCATATAGTGATCGAAGCCATGATACCACAACTCGCGGATTTGTTCCCTAAGTCATTTTAGATATCGGAGAGCAAGATTGGCTCATTTGAAGCGCACCTAGTCGCTATTTTACGGTCTGCAGTCCATGGTCTATTCACGGGTTTCACAGGAGGCGGAGATTGAGAAGCCGTCGTGGTCTGGAACCATCTGAAGCCATTAACAGCAAGAACGCAAGTTGTGAGTATACATTCTGGCCAATAACGTCCCCACTTCATCTGAAACGTTAAAGCGGCGCCAGATTGAGGGTGAACGTATAAGTTCACCGAACGACAAGTGTTGACCACAGAGATTTGGACCCGAATTTAGAATTGGAATCTGCAATGTCGTGGCAACACGTGACTTATTCACTAACATACCCCTCTCCTAAAAATAGAAACCAATTTATTTTGTTCACTTACGCAAGACTTTCATCTTCTAATGGCGACTCTAGTCGATATCTCACAAACACTCGGCGATTATATGCTTAAAGGATGGGTCTTAACAGATAAAAGGTGTCCTACTGCTGGATGTACTGTTCCTTTGTTGAGATCTCCAGCTGGAAGAACACCAGTGACATCGTTCTGTGCCAAATGCGCAGAAGGACATTCCCCTGGTGCTTCAACTGCACCAGCTTCGGTCGACCCTGTAGAAAGCACGAAAGCCTCTTCAGAAGAATTGTCGTCAATTCCCTCACGCTCATCAACACCCCCAACGGAGGTTTCTGACATTCCTGGATCTCCTGTATACATGCCCCCACCTGAGACTGAACTAAGCCGACGAAGAAGGGAGCAATCGGATCGTGCGTCTTCTGAAATCGGAAAGAAAATGTTGCAAGGGTGGGCAATGCTTGGAGAAGAATGTCCTAACGAGGACTGCTATGGCGTACCCCTTGTTCGACCCCCAAAGGCTGGAGGCGAAAAAGATCCAAGGAAGGTGAGTTGCCCTAAATTCTTGTTTTTAATTACCGTTTTCATAAACATATCACAAGGAATGTGTCATCTGTGGTCGAGTATACATCACAGAGGTTGACTGGGCTGGACGTGAACTCCTTCGTTTGCTCGACGACGCGCCTAAGCCCCCTCCCAAACCCACCCCATCTACCCAAAGACCACCTCAACCTCAGACCGAAGATCCTATTGTCGTAAGACTGTCTCTTGTAATGGTGGTATAATTCTGACAGAAGCAGGTTCCCTATCCTCAGCCAGCACCACGTCCTCTACCTCATTTTCAAATGCAAAATCGTGTTGTAGCCGTTCCTGCACCTGTCGTAAGGTTCAGTCACATCCATGTAAAAATGGAAAGTCTGATCATATTTTATAGGAAAAGGAACCGACATCCCAAAAACCAACAGGAGTTCAGGCAACCTCGATCTCAACAACTTCATATACAGACCTTCTATCAGCCTCTCGAAGAACGTTAGAAGCATCACTCCAGGCCCTGAACAAGCATCTCGAATATCTAATCTCTGGTCCATCTTTGGACGTGATTTCGATAGGAAATACTGCAGAAGCAATCGACAAAACGGCCAAAGCCCTGGGACAAATCCAGCAGATCTAAATCGCTTCCTGTACCCAGTTTCTTGTATCACATTTCCATAATCGTAGATTATTGTACATGCTATTATACTTGATGTCAAATGTCCCAAAAGAATTGACAGCATGTGTTGATTGTATCTTCCTTCCAAACCAAGTTGAGACTATTACAACGCCCCTTGTCTTTGAAAGCTTTCATGTATGATTTTGATCATCGTTGATCATCGATTGCCTGGGATAATTTGGTTTGATGGCGCGAAGCTCATTGTTCTCATTCTTTTATCGCGTGTGCCAGCAAGTCTTTACACATGCTGGCCTCGTGTTCGAAACCCGTATCTCAGGGCGGACTCTGTCTTCAACTTTCTCCTCTCGCCACCGTCATCTGAAATTAATCCTATTATCCGTTAATGCCATTTGGTTTCTTCAAGAGCCGCAAATCCAAGGAACAGAAACATGAACCATCTTTACTTCGCTCTGGCAGTCAGACATCTGGAAAGCTTCGGAAGTCCAACACATTAACAAGACACCCACCCCAACCCTCCATAGCGGAGGAGGGTTATGCCCCGCCAAGGCCTATAAGGCTTATGGACGAGCCCATGTTGCATCGTCCAGACAGCGGGGTACCATTCGAAATTGATCCAACAGTGGGTGTTGTGTGTCATTGATAGCTATGTCCTTTATACTCACCAACCTTGTAGCAACACCCACCTCCCCAACTATTCAGCCCTGAACTTCCCGGACTGCAACATGATGCAGGAAGATACCCAGCACCCTATGCGAGGAAGCGGGCGCCAGAACTAGAGTCTCTCTACACTGGCCAAAGGTCTGTCCTAACTGATGCAGATCCTGTGGTCAGCAAATACATTTCTGGTGTTCCTGCAAATGCCCGGACGCCCATCTCTACAGTACCTTCAAGAGCATGGAGCCCCATTCCTAGTGTGCATAGAGAACCTTCAACCCTTACAAGACATCAAATTGACGAAGAGGATGATGAGTGGGGCGAAACCCCAGATCGCAGTTACATGCAACGCGCCGCCTCCAACAATTCTGAAGTGCTGCCCGTACAACCCAGATTCGCCAATTACGCAGATTCCGTCCACCATGCTCGCCTGACGCAGGCGAAAAAGGTTTGACTCCGTTTGTTTTACGTTTACACTTCATGCTCATGGACACCTTCCCGATTAGAACCAACCCCTCCCCCCGGGATCAATCTACGCACCGAGTATGCAGCGCTCGGCGCGTGCCCCAAGCACTGCTGCTCCTTTCATGGGAGCAGCTATGAGTCAGCGAAGTTACCGTGCACCTTCCGAACGTGCACCAAGCATCACAGGCTCGATGATGAGAGCACCTAGTCACCAAGGCCCATCACGTCCTGCGCATTCAGAACGGTTCGCACCCAGTACAGCTGGATCGGCCCGCAGGCCACCCAGCAATTGGTCTGGTCATCCACCTCAAGCAATGCCGCATGAAAGGCTACCGGTAATGCCCTTCTGTTTACACATACTGCGGACTTGTTCTGACTCCTCACCTACAGCCTATTATTTATGAAGCCGACTCTGATGATAGATCTAGTCGAGAACCGCCAGAAGTGTATCATTATATCGTACCAAGGGGTGTAAATTTTGTCTTCGAGGATGAAGCGGGCAACGATATCGTGAGGTTCGTGATACCCCTCCATCTGGCTATTATATGCCGCTCATTCGGGAATTCCTTTGCAGCATCAACAAGCGGGGTTTGGTCCAGCCTAGCAGGAATTACGCTTTGAAGAACATACCCATTATCGTTCATGATGAATTTGGAAAGCAACTATACCAGTAGGTTGTAAGGCATCTGGTCTAGATATATGCTGACTGATCTATGTAGCTCTGACGGCGTTAGAGAGTCCGCCGTTTTGCCGCGACGACCAATATCCATTGTGTTGAGTGGGGATGGCAGCCAAGCAACGCAAGGCCGGTAAGTAATTTTACACACTGATCTCAAACACACGATACTAAGACTTGCTTGAAAGAAAACCTGCCCGCTCATCCTCAAGGACGATCAAAATTGACACTCGGGGTCGACAGCATGCAGTGTAAACCTCGCCATCTATCCCAATTTTAATGCTGTCTGATTTTCTTGTTTGCCTTTAGAAAAGCTCCCGCATTCCTTCCAGGCCCATCTAACGCTATTCCGGTTCAAAGAAGCGTTGCTTCCCGCATGTCCCATCACTGAACATTTGCTCGTGTCCCACCCTCCCCCCCCTCTTTTTTTATTTCGCGGTATTCCACTTCAGATCTCCCTTGTTAGGATGTAGTAACAATATCTATATGTTGTAACACCATCTGTATTAGTAAGTGTACCCGTATGTAAAAGTAGTGTGCGTATTTTACAAGCTTCACCCCCTAGATTTGCCCTTCTTACCGCGTGTCGACGACTGACCCGGCATAACCGAACTGACATCGGATTTTCTGAGCTTGAGAACACCTCCTTGGAAAGTTCCAACACCCAATTTAAGACCCTTCTGCCTTTTCCGTGATGGGCCAGCGCTCGATGCTTCAAACATTTTCTTCAGCGTTGGGTGATAATTGCCCAGGTTTTTGGCCTGAAAGAGAGTCAATAATCATGACCTTCATAGAACGAACCATCAACGTACCTCTTCCAATTCCTGCTTGTTCCTCTGCTGCTGTTTTCGAGCAAGACCCTCCCTTACATTTTTGCTTGCTTTCGCTCTTTCCGCTTCACGAACTGATTTTTCGCCTTTACCCAGTTTAGCAGATCCGCTGATCTCAAGGACACGACCAGCGAGAGCTTTGCGCTTCTTCGCACCATCTATATCGAGTTCCGGGTTTAAAGATCCAGATAGGAGTTTTGTATGAACCAGCTTGTGTAGCAGGGCATCGTTTTGCGCATTCGTCCTGGATGAGATATGTTATGAGTCAAAAGGCTCAGAGTTTGGTTAAATTAATGGGGACACACTTGTCGTCTTCTTCCTCTGCGGCTGTTTTTGAGCGAGATTGGGAGGTGGATGGCTGTGAGGGCCCTGATATGAGCTTGCTAACTTTCGATGACTGTGTAAAAGTTAGATAACTCGGGGCGATTTTAGCTCAAGGGAGAGATACCATGAATGCTTTTCTCTGTGCTTTATCGTCCATCGTCTTCTTTGGAATATTTTCTGAGAAAACCACGACGTTGGCGGCTTTTGTTGTTTCGCCAGTGAATTCATCGTCGGTATGCTCAAAGTCTGTCATCGGAAGGTAAGATGACGAATACTAAGCGTTCGATATTATACACACCTGACCTATCTTCCTCGTCATCCTCTGAGCCCGAGTCTTCATCAGAGTCTATGCTTTGATTTATGCCTGTCCACTCGTCCTCGTCCTCATCTTCGTCTTCTTCATCTGGTGTAGGCGATTTTCGTGCCTTTTTATTAGCCCTTACATTGTCATTATTAGCTTTCCTCTTTCTATGAGAGTTTATTGTGGTATCAATGGGTCCGAAGGCGTCTAGAAAGGATTTGCCATGGGCGTCTAGGATAGCAAGAAGGCGGGCATCTTCAGTCATGGTCAATTTATGATCAGCATCATTTTCTTTGCAGCTGAGCTCAAAGTCTGCAATTGACTTACATCATAAATCCCACGCGACCAAGTCCATCATCAGCCGCCTATTCACGCGTCTCATTGCCTCTCTACATACACCTCACAGCTTAGACTCTGACCACGTATTTAGGGACACGCTGGCTTTCAGCTAATAAACTCGCCACATTCGTTTAAATCTTTCATTACAATGCCTTCTCGACGCAAGGCAGCTGGTTCAAAGGATGTCCCTCTTAAATCACCTTCGTCAATACCCCCTGCTAAAACGAAACCTCTAATTGACATTCCTGAGGACGAGCAATGGCGCTTAATAAAGCAAACTGGTATCTTAGATTCGGTCAAGTCTGAGCCCGCCCCTGCCACAAAGGAACCTGAAGAACTCACTCTGGGGGACGAAATATTCAACGCCGTCATGTATATCATACCCTTCTCCTCCCTCTTGATATTGATGGAAATGTACGTCGAATACACGACAAATACACGTTCAGCACTAACCTATATCTGTTCAGTCTGGTTCGTCAGCAGTATGGAAGGAAGGCCGCTGTTGACGATCTTTATGAAAGAATTATTTCCGGAGTGCCCAGTACGTGATATGCTCCGTTTGCAAAGGTCGTGGTACCATGCTGAAACTGCACCAGTCTTGTCTATCTTTATTTTCTTTAGTGAGCGTTTTTCATTTCCCAGATCGCAAATAAAATTCACAATTAACCCGATTTATTCAGCCATGAGATACAAGCCCTATCGCAAAATGCAAATATTCCTATTCATAATCTCTGTTCTTTGTGGAAGCCGCCTGTTGTATCAGGTCAATAACGCCAATTGGCTCACAGTGATGAAACAGGTGAAATTAATTTCCATTGGAATTTCCGACCCTTTTCTTAACCATCTTGTAGGGACCACCATTTGCGACAATTTGGATATACACGATCGTCCAGCTTGACTTGGGCCCTGCTGTTCTAGGTCTTTTTACGGTCGCCAGCTACTGTTGGTGGAAAGAATTGACCATTTTCTTGTGAACCTAAAAGGTATATACATTACGATCTGGGTATTCGAGAATTTGCTTCTACAGATTATATACGTGATACGTGATGCCGGAGTCAAGAAAAGTAAGAATGTACCGAGAAATTACAGTCCGTCGTTGGAATAAATGGTAATTACATTCCAGTATTTATCTGCCGCCTTTTTCCGGTGGATACTGGTTTGTGCCGTATGGGCTGGTTCCATCAGTATACTGAGGTGGGAAGTACGGAGAAGCATTGGAAGCATGGGCGTAGTTTTGTCGTGCAGGTTGTCCGTAATCGTCACTTCCGTCCGTGTAAGTTGTGCCCCTATTCGCAGCAGGTGTTGGTGGCGCAATCGGAGGGGTGAAGTATGGGGTACCTCCTGGCATAACGGGAGGTGTGTCCATTGGTGTGTCTGTAGTATCCGAACCGATGCGTGTCGACCCGTCAGACATGGCATACCCTCCTCCGGGCGGTGCACCGTAGGCATGGGCCTGAGCAGCTGTCGTTGTCCTATTGACACTCATTTGGACAGCTTGTTGGGCAGGATGGAAACCATTGTGAGCAGGGGGTACGGTCTGAACGTTGCTGTTGTATGGGGCTTGCACGTATGAAGCCCTCCCATCTGAGTACGCGCCATATACAGGTCCTTGTTGGGGTGGTGATCGGCCGTCATAAGCTTGAGGAGCGACCGTAGATCGACCGTCATACTGACCAGGATTCACCGAGGGAAATCGACCATCATACTCAGCTTGATTCGGGGGCGACATTCCGTCGAGGTTACTGTAAAGTGAAGCCTTTGGCGCTGTGTTGTTTACATGTGCAGGGGCTGGATTGCTAGGGATGCCATTTAACGAGTTACGACCTGCTAGACCACTGCTTAGAACACTTCCTGCAGACTGCGACGTTCGTTCTAGTGGCAAGCAAAGTAAGGATCCATTCTAGCATCATTTCTTCAAAAGAAAACACGTACTTTGAACGGTCGTCGAAGGATGCACATTGCTGAAAGAATTGTATGGCTTAGGCTTGCGCTTCCACTGGCAATTACAACCAAGCCTTATCCAACATATGATCGCTATGGCAAGCAAACCACAGGTGGTCACAACACCAGGAATAAAGAACTTGTCCTTAACAGCTGCCTGCCCATCGCGTGCAAACAGCTCGCCATTATCTTCGCATCCTGCCATAGCTCCCGCCACACATTCGGGAAAATCAAAGTCTCCTAAAACAGGTCCGAGGCCGGTATACAAAGATGTAATCGAGGCGGGGAGGGACAGAGACGGCATGTTACATGAAAAGTGGGTGTTGGGGCACTGAAAGGGTTGTAAAAGGTGACTGCGTTTTGTGGTGCTTCAGATCGTGTCAAAATGGACCCTGACGGACCTGGCCGTCCACACTTTCCAGGCGGCATACATAGCCGCAAGGCATTGCTTCAGGGTGTCTATCCATCAACGTGAGAAGCCACCTTATCTCTCGGAGTGTGCGACCCGTGATGTGCAAAAGTGGGTTTATGGATAGCAAGTATGCGAGGCTATGTTGGAGCTTGGAAGCGTAATTGACGAAATGTACTATGTAAAGTGTATATTAATACCTCGGGTGGTCATATTCAAAACACTGAAAGCCGAAAATCACAGAAATTGTAGTATCTTGGTAAATTGTATGGCTAAGATCATACTAGACCGACAGGACTAATACAAGACATGCAAGCTTCGTCACATCGCTGGATAGGTATGCCAGAGGCAAGTGCCTTATGACGAAACGAAGCAACTATCCGACAGCCAAATGACGTCAATTTTCGCTCGAGTATACGCCAGCTTTTCAAGTTTGGTCTTATCTTGAAGCGGCACCTTGAAACGAGCGGAATACGAGTAAAGCAGAGATTCAACGTCTGACTTCGACATGGTTTAAGCATCAAGTTGATTGGCCAAAAGTTCAACTTTTCTCTGCACATGTAACAGGTCAGCATTCAGCATTGCTTTCCAAGGAGGGAGACATCGAAATTGACGTACACGGTACGTTAGTAGTCTTCCTTCTAAACCACCCCTCAAAATTTGCAATTGCTCCTTCAGCTGACGGGAACAGGTGCGATTGATGTCTACTTTGTACAGGCTAAGCCTGTCGACGAAGGCCTTGTAAACTCGATCATCTCTGGCAAAATAATATGACTGGAAAATGTTGCGAATCAGTATCAATATCATCGAGCAAATATGTTATCTTACTGGAAGTGGGTCTGCTTTCACGGTGTGCAGAACGTTTGTCCAAGCCCCCATAAGCAACAGGTCACTGTAAAATAGAGTCAGCTTGAGGACACCACTTTTAAAATGCTGGTCGATGTACGCTGTAGCATTGGAAACACTATGACCATATGTCAGTAGATGAAAGGCAGTATACACATCGATACACACTAGTCCTCGAAGGCAGCAATCATTTGAGCTTTCCCCAATTCCTTCGTCGCGAATTTCCTGACAGCTATGCTGGCGGTTCGAACAGGCTGACCTTCAGGTCCTGCACTTAGAGCTCGCGCCACAGCTGTACTTTGTGAATAAACCCATTTATCACCCTCACTCATTACCAAGGTTTGCATAAAGGACGCAATCAGGTCACTTTGTGATTTGGCGAGCCCCTCATTGATGGCCAATTTAAGACCGACACCTGCGAGGTCATATAAATGCAAGTACGAAGAGCAACACTGGGTCATCACCTACGTAAGGCCTTCAAATATGCTTGAGTCTGTGGCCGTTGTACGTCTTGGTCCTCAAGATGGTTTACCCAACGAGAGAACGCACCGAGAAGGACAATAGCGACATCTTGATTTCCTGTGCGAATAGCGTGTACTAAGGGTGTTTTACCGCCAGAGCTTTGGAGCAACAGCTGAAACCAGGGTTAAGAACCAGATATTTTTTGGCGTTACCGACGCTTACTGGGAAGGCTTTGTCCCTGATCTCCATCAGGAACATGATATTTTTGTCTTCGATCGCTTTCATGATTTCATAAGGCTGCGCAGGGGTTTAGAGCAAAATCCGGCAAAATATCATCATTAGGTGTCGACTCACTTGGACAGTGCTCCAGTCAGATCTCGCATTGTTTGTGTTTCCTATAAAACTCTTGAACATAGAGCTCAAGGCAGTGGGTGAGATAGGTGAGGATAACGTTCTGGTTCGTTGACGGATCGATGATTTATCAGGTGTGCGCGGCACTTCGTCGACCGGAGTCAAAGGGCCATCTTTATCTAGACTTTCTTCCATGGTTGCTTGTAGCATTTGCCGTGTAAGCTCTTTAGGGGCTAGGGAACCTGCTTCTCTTTGAATAAAACCTACAAGCATGTTGTCAACGATTTTTTTGATACAAGAACCACATATTTGAACATACTTGTTGTTGGGAGACGCTCGGGAAGACATAAAGTGCTCTCCAAGCGCTCTCTCACAGGGCCTGTGGGACTGGATGGGGGACTGTTCTGGGATTCGTCTACGAGACGTAAGAGGTGTTCATGATTGTAGCTCATGACCAGTGCACTGAACCGTGCACGAGGATGTTAATCTGACGACGTAGTAAGTCGGGATTTTAGAAGAGTATGCTAGATATAGCACAAGAATTCATATTCAAGAATAAGAACACAGCCTACTCCATGTTTGACAGTGTAGTAGACAACCAACCGTGACCCCAAGACAGCGAGCCTTCATATTGCCGCGTTACGTAAGGAACGACGTCAATAACAGTACAGTCGTCGGCAACAATAGCCTTTCTTCGAGTAATTGGTGGACCCCACGCTCATTTGAACAGACAGGTCCTGCTTTTACTTCTTAACATCTTTTTTCTTCAAATACTGGACTTGCAATGAACTAAATCACCAAAACCTGCGATGTCATGGATAAACAAACTTGAAGAGTCGCAGACAACGGCCGCGGCAACACCAGGCACTAACTTGCACACTGTTCAAATTGTGGAGAGCAAGGTCCAATCCACTAACGACGAAAATCAACCTCCCTACGGTGAAAAACGACCTCGAGACGAAGAAAATGGCGCTACTACGAGTCCAAGTGCCGTAGAACGCCCTGCAAAGCTAGCTAAGCTTGACACTAAGGATTCGATCCGAAATCATCTACCTGAGATTGTGGGTTCTGGAGAGCGGGAAGAGTCATTTCTGCAAACTTCATGGCTACAGATTGGTGAACAGCTGCTAGAGCAAGCCAAAAAGGAGAACAGTAAGCAGTTCGTCTGTTCACGTCGTGTCACTTGTTCATATTCCCTTGTAGCCATATCCATTCTCCCTTCCGCTAAATGTGCGTCGCCCTTTTTACTTATCGTGGTCCTTGGCTTATATTTCATTAGCTTCCAATACACTACTCACTCGAATATTGACGTGGAGTAGACATGAAAACTCTGACTCTGGAAAGATAGCCTTTATTGTTGTTGAGTGCGTCCAACCTCTCCAGTTATCCGATGCTAGCCATCTGACCTGATTTAAAGTGATGTAGCATTAATGGACAAATATTATGTTCTTTTGGAAAGCCATGTTCCACGTAACTCGTTCGCGAAGTGCGAAGAAGACCGGCTAGAAACTACACAGTCGACAGAGTGTTTAAGAAAATCGGTGATCATAGGTTCATCTAAGGTGAGTCCAACATCTTAACAGTAAGCGTGTCGCGCTCAACTCTTGTCACAGTTCCTGCTAAATTGTTTGAGCGGAGGCTTGCTTGACATCTCTCAACTATGTTTACTTGCTATTACCAATGCGCAAGTAATCGAAAACCAAGATTGTCATCACTCCATGCCTATTGTTCAAATAATGTCTGACTATTATCGCAAGGCACCACCCACTACTCGACCTCGTGTCCTAGCGTTAGCTGCACTCCCCGCCGACAAACGATACCATTTTGATTCGAAAAGTCTCAAGCTTGAGCAAACTCTGGATGCTAAAGTATTCGGAATCAGTTCCAGCAAACGAGACGAGATTCTCGCCCTACCTGATCGTCCTAACGAAATTGTGATTCTTTACGATCTCGTTGAAGGCGTGCCAGAAACGCGACTCACCAAGCAGATTCGACAAATGGACCCGACCCAATCCATATTTGCAAAGTATCACCGAGCGTCTCGCTTGGCGTACGAAGAAGTGGGCCCGTGTGCATCTGACCTCATTTGGCGCCGTGCAGTAAATGACCTTGTCCACGATACTGAGCCATGGTTCGATATGGCTGATGACGACGAACATGAAGCTCCTTCGGTAGACACCATCAAACGACGGATCCATGGCTTGGTGAAGAATTGGACGTATACGATGCCCAATCTGGATGCAACTTCCAAAGGATTTAATGTCTCGCACAAGTTCTCAAGGCTAGTGCAGGTTTTGTCAACGTTTAGAGCGCTGGGAGATGGTTTTCGTGGAATAGTATTTGGTGTGTTAAACGATATGGATTTTGTTCTTGGAGCTAACGAGTCTATTTGTCTAGTGCAAAAGCGCTCGATTGCACTCGTACTAACTGATCTTCTGCGCACAATGGACGATCGGCTCAGTTTTTTGCGACCACAGACGGTCATTGGCAAGACATGTGCGACCAACGAGGAATACTACGTTGAGTTGTTAAAGCCCGCCCAATGACCACTTTCTGACATATTGTTTGACAGCGCGACATATTTCAGAAGTTCACATCAGGAGTGTACAACCTGCTTGTAGCCACAAAATCTACTGAGGATTTAGACCTTCCAAAAGTCTCGCTAGTCGTTCGGTGCGCTCCATACTGATACCCTTTTGTACTCCTCTGATGCTGACATTCTCCTAGATACGACCTTTTCGAAAGTCAAATCTCGCATGCCTACGTCAGAGCACGCACCAGGGGCAGAGAAAGTCATCTAGTACATTTAATTCAACGGGGAAATGACGTTCAACGCCGAATATTGAATCGAGTCACCAACATTGACGCCAACATGCTGCGCTGGACCGAGATCTTGTCTGAGTCTCCAGAGAGCTCTGTTCCCCCAGACACTCTACGAGAAACCATAAACCCGTATCACTCTGACAGTGAAGACGAGGATCAAGGAGAGAATCAAGCATCGATCAAGGACGCTACCACAGGTGGCAGAATATACATCCAGGATGCAACACACGTGATTTACCGCTATGCTGCCCATGCTGTCAGTCTGGGTATGGATATACCCAGCAACCACGGGCTATTCTCTTTTGAAGGTGTTGAAGTGGGCTTTGATGGTACTCGTTTGTACCGGTGTTATATAAACCTTCCAGGCACTGTGGTTGATCGTGTTGTTGGTGATCTTCGTCCAATCAAAGCTCTCGCTCGAAGATCAGCTTGTTTAAAAGCTTGTTCACTCCTTCACCGTTCAAATCTGCTTGATTCCAAACTTGTTCCTTTACCTTCCTCTTTGCGGAACAGCCACGCCTACGACCTTCAGCTCAAGGTCACACCAGATATGACTGAAGAATCTTTGCCTGGTACACGGGTATATGGTAGAAAACAACCTGACTTTTGGACCAATGCTCCCAAAGGCGTTCCTCAAATGCTATACCCCATCATTGTGACGGTGCACGGCGCACCTAAGCAGGACATTCCCTATGGACCCATCTTGTTTTTAACCCGTGAACCCTCGCCCGACCTCCCTTCATTTCGTATATTTGTCTCGGGCGTCGCACATCAAGTCCATTTCCAAAGGGCGTGCTCATTCGAGATTAACCCAGACCTGATGAATGATGTTCATCTTTACACCATTCGCGTCTATCGGGCGGTCATGAACAAAGCCTTAACTTGCGCCTTGGAGGACATGAATTACTTCTTTCTCCCTCTTTCTGCGGGCTGGGGGGCATTGCAGCCAAGCAAGTTGGATGCCTTGGATGTGTCGAGCCATATCCCGTGGAATGATGTTCAATCTGCTTCTCGTCACTGGGCTGTCCCTATCAAAGCTGAAGATATAGAAGATGGCCTTGTGGATACCGTTGTCCAGGATCGCTGGATAGAGTTTACGCGCAGGTACAACGTAGAGGCGATACGCCGGGATCTTACACCCTTGAGCAAGCCTGTGGATAGCCCAGTACGTTTTTCTATAAAATAATTTTTATTGGACCTGAGGTGTCTGACAACTGTACAGAGAGAACAGAATTATGAGAACCTTTTTGCCTTCTGTAAGGCCAAGAGAAAGAACCTGGAGGGCTTGAAAGACTACGATCAACCCATTATACAAGTCAACCGGTTTTTACCTGTCGCAAATCATTTAACCCCCGCGACGAAGGTCAGTCCAGAGACAGGACGGGCTCCCGCCAAATGTGCGTGTACCTTGAATGTAAAATCCATCGATAAAGGTTAACCCTTATTTAGACCTCATACCAGAGCTTTGCGCAAAGTTCACACTGCCAGCTAGGTACGCACTCCCATGATACAAACATAATGATGTACCAACCCATTCTTAGTGTTTTGCATACGGCCATGCTGCTTCCCTCCATCATGAGGCGCGTCGACGACTTGTTACTTGTAAAAGAAATGGATGCCCGTCTATTCGACCACGCGATCAACGAAGATTTTCTGCACAACGCCATTTGTACCCCTTCTGCCGGTCTTGAGTATGATTACGAACGTCTAGAATTACTAGGTATGATGCTATATTTTTTGAGACGGATCCAACTAACGTCTTACAGGGGACGCGTTTCTGAAATACCTTTCTTCGGTTTATGTGTTCGTGACCCATGCCTCGGCCATGGAAGGCTCGCTCCATGTGCTCAGGCAAAAGATTATCAGCAACAAGGCGTTACTGTCTTATACCTCACGAGTCGGAGTTCCAACATACATTCAATCCAAGATGTTTACTCTCAAAGCATGGCACCCCCCACATTTTCACGTAGCTCCACCCCCTCGGCGGACAAGCATAGGTCAGGACAATGGAGATAAAATCAATGTCGCAGAGCGAGAAGGGGCGCAAGCTTGCCCGACTACGGAAGGTTCAACTGCAACACAAAAAGACGGTTTACCTCAGGCCCCAGATGCATCTCAGCCTTCTTCTAAATCGCCAAACACAAGCCCTGTAGATGCACCCATCCCTGCAGATGGAGACGTTGAATCCAGCAATTTGCCTATTGAGGGTGAAGCTGATGATGCTATGTTAGAAGATGAGGGTCCAAGTATCCAAGATCCAGCCCAAGTTACACGTCCCGAGAAAACAGCGGATGACGCTATGGTAGAGGACGAGACCGCGGTCCAGGCAAACGGAACCAATAATGATCAGACCAACGACGACGCTATGATCCAGGATGACTCCGTTGAGGATGATAGAACCGTTCCAAACGGTGTTTCAAAATCAGCGCAAAGCATGAAAGGAAAACCTCCCAATGAAGGCAAGCGCAAGGCAAAGCCTAAGAAGAAGAAGGGTCAAGATGAACAAGCGACTCAGGTTCTTGGTGACAAGGTAGCCTTCATTTTCGACCTGTTAAAAACATAATAAATCTGTGTTTTATGTAGGCTATTGCAGATGTGGCCGAAGCCATTATTGGTGCTGCCTACATCTCAGGGGGACGTGAAGCTGCACTTAAAGTCACCAAAGCATTATCTGTCCCTATTGCAAATGTTGACAGGTGGTCTGATTTTGGTCGCAAAGTCTTAACACCTCCGCCGGATTTTATCACAAAGCTCCGCCCTGGCTCGATAGCCGCTATTGAAACGATTATTGGTCACAAATTTATTAGACCGCACTTATTGGCCCAGGCCATGGTGAAGAACAATCTTATCCTCTTTCTGTGTCAGAAAACCTCTAATCGTTTTCCCAACAGACTCATTCTTCTATCCAGGGATATGAAGCGACGTCATACGAGCGCCTGGAGTTTCTCGGTGATGCTATCCTAGATTTCAGTGAGTCCAGACCATCAACTTAATATTGCTTCGACAAAAGGCTGAATGCAAATGAAAGTGGTAATTCGTCATATTTTCGATCGTGATCAACAGTTGGCACCTGGAGCCTTGACAATGTTAAAGGCATGTGTTCGAAGCTTCAATCGGGTCAGGTTTACAAACAACTAAATTCATGTTTGACATGCTTTCAGGGAGCAATGGTCTCGAACGCGGCATTGGGTGCCGTTTGTGTGTGGTCAGGGTTGGATCAGCATTTACTCTTTGAATCATTGCAACTTGAAGGTTCTATCCACGAATATAAATCAGATCTGAAATCTCGACAAGATGAGGAATACCAGCTCGCAAAGCAGGAAGGCCGTTCTCCTGGGCAGTATTGGCTTGGTGTAGAACCACCCAAGGTACGGTTTCTCGGACATGTCATCCTTTATGCAGGGATAGTTGACAAGATAGATGTATATCTGCAGGCATTATCTGATGTAATGGAATCAATAATTGGAGCCGTGTACATCTCAGACAACTTTTCACCAACGGGCACGGAGGCCATTTTTGACAACGTGCTAAAGCCATTTTACGACCAACACATCCGGCTACACACACTTTCTCATCATCCAACAAAAATTCTGTTGGAAATATTACAGGCTCAAGGATGTCATCAGTTTGAAATTACCAGGGAGAAGGTTGATGCCAGGGCACATTCAGATGGTGAGATCTCCGTGTTTGATATGTCCTTAATTTTGACACCGTTATTCTAGTGGTAGTCCATGACGTTATACTGGCAAGTGCGGAGGACACGACACAGGTTGCTGCAGCACGAATGTCTTCCATATTCGCATTAGATGCACTGGAGGGCGATGCAGATTTCATGAAGCGGGTTTGTGATTGCCGGGCAAGTAACGTTAAATCCCGCAAACGGAATATCGAGGAAACGCTAAAGGAAACATTGTTGGAGGGTACGGCAGAGAATGCTGTAGACAGTGTAGTGGAAGATGCGACTGCGAAGGAGCTATAGTGTTTTGGGTGTAGCAAGATTGAGCTTATTTCATGAATTTGCGAACTGCGAGCCAGGATTTAATCTATTGTTGTATAGTATGGAAAGCCACAAGTGCAAAAGAGGTATATTGAAGGACAATAATATGCAACCTGGGGTTCCGGTGTTTAGTCAGAGCCACCACTCTTTTTCCTGTTGGTTGATAATTACACATAAGTAAATGAGCATGACCGAGAACTATTGGCTGACTGACAATTGCCAAACTGAGGCAGCGATAGGGATACTGAATCCGGATACCAAAAAGAAAGTAAGCTTGGCTGCAAAAGCAGCCTTCTTCTGGCCGGGGAATGCGAAGGGAAGGTGCTGAAATAACCATGTTAATAACATTTGGGTTGTGTATTCAAACTGCAAACTTACGTGGTAGTGGTCGTGAGCAGAACGGGCAGGTCCTGACGCGTGGAATGAGCGTGCGTTGACGGCGACACGCTGGCGGAGAACAGTACGAGCGAGGAGAGAGGCGACCATTGCTGTTGGTAGTGGTAGAATTACAGGTTTGGGCGTCGTAGTCGGGATTGCTCGGGCACGAGTGTGACGTGACATATGTGACCTTAGATCAATTTCCAAAACTGATTGTCGAGCCCAAGTCAAGCATTACTGCATCACAGCAAGCATTACTTACATCTTTCAAAGGTAATTTTGCTTTTATTTCTGCCTTTTATTTTCCAAAGATGATTCAGAGTGGAAGCTTCATTTACCTATCATTACAAAAATACCAATTGAGATTGGGTAAAGATGAAGACTTGAATGTTCTAGATACTGCTGAGGATTTCCTTTCATTGGTCGTGTTGTTTATTGTAAAGCAGTTTACTGACCATGGCTTGTTAGTATACCCACTTTAATAATCTAATACCTCCTCATGGACCCTAGAAGAGCTCGAGATCCACGTTTAGTGAAGACAGAACCTCAATATGCCGCCACCCCCCCGTCAGCAAACCCCACACCAGCAACGACAGATGGGGCTTATACACAACCAGCTGCCGAGCCTTCCTCAACAACTCCTACTCAAGTAGCGCCTTACAAGTCTCGGCCATTATTTTGTGTAGTCTGCGCAAGTAATCAGGTATGCACTTGATCTATATACATGGATCATATGCTTAAACCAAGTTTAGAATCGATCTATGGAGGGCCATCATGTACTTGCGTCAGTCCGTATTGTTGGTAACATTGTTTTGTGTGTCTCACTCCCAACAGTAAAGCAGGATTCCGTGTCATCTCATATGGGACTGGTTCAGCCGTTCGGTTACCTGGCCCGTCAATAGACAAACCGAACATCTATCCCTTTGGCACACCGTATAATTCGATTTATGAAGAACTGAGCTCCAAGGACGCTCGATTGTTCGTTGTATGTCTCTTTCCCTAAATTAACCTCTGACATCTACGTGGTAGATACACGGCCAATGGTCTGCTGCACATGCTCGACAGGAATCGTCACATAAAACTCGCTCCAGAAAGATGGCAGGAGAGCAAGACGGTTGCTGATATCGTTATAACATGCGAAGAGCGCTGTTTCGATGCCGTTTGTGACGGTAAATATGATTATATTTGTGTATTTTTAGAGACTGACCCTTTCTAGACCTCCTGCAACGAGGGGGAGATTTCAACAAGCCGGTTCATGTCATAAACATGGAAATTAAAGATAACCACGAAGAAGCTCTCATTGCCGGTAAAGCCATGGTTGATCTGGCAACCTCTGTGAGTATACTTTCTGTTTACATTATACTTTTCATTAACACATTTCTTGCAGCTGGAGAATGCAGACGACATCGACGAGCAGATTGACAAAATCTTGGAGGCTCAGCAAGAGAAACATCCTCATAGTCTTCTACACGCTGTTGCATTTTACTGAATTTCAGCAACAGCACATAACCTCTCTGATGATGATACTTTTTTCTGCTGAACTCCACCGCTAGGCTTCATGCCGGATTATTAAGGTTGTCGCGCGTTCTCGAAGCCACAATTTTCGATCTGCGTTTTTTTCCCAGATTTCCAACCACAGCTTGATGTTTGCATCTTCATGAGCGCCAATGATTCCTCCAAGGGGACTCGATGACAATGATCCTCTTTACGTATTCATTTAAAGCTGGGTACGCCAATGCATGATCTTTACTTTTTTTGAAATGGACGTTTGGATGTTTAGCAAGGCAAAATTATTTGCTAACCCACAATACCAAGAATCACTTCTTTCTTTGCGGTATTCCAAAAATCGTTTTTACATGGTCCGCAATCATTTCGGTCCCTCTCAGATTGCAGCATTTGACTTGAGATTCACATGGATCTCACTGCGCTGGATTGAAGTTGGGAATTTACCGTAAAAATACCCCCCTGTTGAGAATCTCAATCGTATTTGATTGCTCTCATGCCAAAGCAAGTAAAGCTGAAGACAGTACGGGTCAACAAGGGCGATCGAAAAGGGTCGGGCTGTCCTTGTGATATTTGTATTGGATTACCATTCGAGTTAGAGGTGCCACCGATTTAGAAGCATGTCAGGTCTCCACCCTGATATCTTCTTGATGGCGCAGGTAGATGACAGATCGGTAGGAAGGTGACATAGAAATTTGTGATGTACCCTGGGCCAGATGGCAGGAAGAAACATCCGGAATGTTCTGGCTGTAACCAAATTCTGATGTTCTCGAGGATCCAGTTCCGAAATTATAACATTCGCTGAGAATTGTCTGCCAGTTGTGCAGCCAATAACGAGAAGACGTGGAAAGAATATGTGACCATCAGATATTCTGTGGGCATTGGGCAAATGAGACAGTTCGGACACAATCATCTTGTGCTAGACACCAAAAAGCACGGAATTCCAGATCCTCCTTCTGCCGTCAGGGGTTGTGTCTCAGCGCATCCTGTTTTTCGCCTTGGGCCCATTGGCGCGGCATAAGAGAGGAGGATCAAGTAGATTCATATCAAAATCAATACGAATGGCAGAAAGAAAGGTGTACAAAACCAGATGACATGGTAATTGTTGCACTATGATTAGCGGGGAGCACGCAATGAGAACGCAAGAGCCAAACAAAGGCTTAATAGGCGTGTGAATTGAAGACGCGATTGGTGACTTGATCATCTATTTATTGGCGACATAATCAGAGTTCGAGTCTCAATCTTATCAACCCCTAGTTTATTTCGAACAACATACACAATGCCTTCTCTTCGTCTTGGAAACATCGCCCCCGACTTTGAGGCTGAGACCACTGCAGGTCGCATCAAGTTCCATAACTGGATTGGTGATTCGTGGGTACGAATTGATTTCTGCCGTAATGTCTGCCATCAAGCAGCTAAACGTTTTCAAATAGGCCATCCTCTTCTCCCATCCAGGTGATTTCACTCCTGTTTGCACCACTGAGCTCGGTGAGGTTGCTCGTCGCTCCGAGGACTTCAAGAAGCGCAACGTCAAAGTTATCGGCATCTCCGCTAATGGCCTCGAGGAGCATGAACGTTGGGTGAAGGACATCAACGATTTCGGTTCCAAGGTTGCCCCCACCGATGTTCAGTTCCCAATTGTATGTTGTGTTTCAGTTATACCTTCGATTTTTTTTTTCTAATTCATTCTAGATCGCCGATCCTGACAGGAAGATCTCGGTCCTGTATGATATGTTGGACGAACAGGATGCCACTAACCGTGATGCTAAGGGCCTTCCTTTCACTGTGAGTTATCACCCGACTTCTGGCGAAACTTGCTGTCTTATCTTTTTGAATTCTAGATTCGCACCGTCTTCGTCATTGATCCCAAAAAGACCATCCGTCTGACCCTCGCCTACCCTGCTTCAACTGGTCGTAACTTTGATGAAATCATTCGGTAAGTCCCAAATTATTACGATACTTCGCCTCTCATTCTAATGAGCTCCGTCGGTATATTATAGGGTTGTCGATTGTAAGTGAATGTGAAAAAGCAATTCTTGACCTTTGACGCTTAACTTCCCCATAGCTCTCCAAATCGGTGATAAGCACCGAGTCACCACTCCTGTCAACTGGAAGAAGGGTGAGGATGTCATCGTCCACCCAACCGTGTCCAACGATGAGGCCAAGACCCTCTTCCCCGAATTCAGCCAACACCTGGTGAGTTGCATGCGTTGTCGACACATGTACTTGCCAATAATAATATGTGACCGACAGCCTTACCTGAGGACAACTCCCCTCAAGGTTGATTAAGGGACCAATCAATACAAAATTGTGAAAGTAGTGCAGTTGTACAGTAATATATTATACGTTTTTAAATTGAGGCCTCCATGCAGATTGTTCTCTGTCGGATGTAAAATAAATCTAAGGGTCAAAATGATGCATGCTGAGCATGTGCTTCTGAGATGCCTGAGCCGTTGGTATAAATGTCAAGCTGAAAGGGGTATAAGTTGAAGGGTGTTCAAGGGTGGAAAGGATGCAAACTAGACCTTAGGGGCTTATTACCATAAAGAAAGACGGAGACATAAGATGGTGTTGGCTAACAGGGTCAAATAAATTATGGCACGCCACTGTACGCGCGTCGAAGTGCAAGCGTAATCATCATCTTTCTATTTCTCTAACCACCATGGCAAGTGCAGACGGCGGTGCCTACAGGTAATCGACACGATCCTTAATGCGAATCCGATCTCATCCTATTTCTGAAAAGTTACTCCTTGACAGTCTTCTCTCCAAGCGGCAAGCTCGTCCAAATCGAACATGCACTTGCTGCGGTCGCGCAAGGGACTACCAGTCTTGGAATTAAAGGTGCGTCAAACAGCGCGATTTTAATATATGGAAACTAAAGTTTTCAACAGCTACAAACGGCATCGTAATTGCGACGGAGAAAAAGACATCTTCGATACTTATCGACGACTCTGTGATTGAGAAAGTCGCCGTTATCTGCCCAAATATCGGAATTGTCTATTCAGGAATGGGGCCAGACTTTCGGATCCTCGTCACAAAGGCCCGCAAGAGCGCTCAAGCATACTGGAAGATTTATGGGGAATATCCTCCTACCAAAGTGTTGACCCAAGAGATTGCAACTGTGATGCAACAGGCAACCCAATCCGGGTAAGTCTTTGCACCCTTACGGATTAATTGACGGTTTGATTGATACCATGTTTCCAGAGGGGTGAGACCGTACGGTGTGTCGCTATTGGTTGCAGGATGGGATAGCCATCGAGGTCCCTCTCTATACCAGGTGGATCCTTCCGGGTCCTTTTGGGCATGGAAAGCCAGCGCCATCGGAAAGAATATGATTAATGCGAAGACCTTCCTTGAAAAGAGGTGCGGACTTCGATATGTTTACCCTGTTATCTCGAAAGTAATAATCCCTTTCCGCAGATATAATGACGACATTTCTTTGGAAGATGCCATTCATACTGCGCTCCTGACCCTCAAAGAGGGATTCGAAGGACAGATGACCGAAAAGACTATCGAAATTGGCGTGATAACTGTCCCCACTGCAGCAGAACTCGAAGAGGGTAAGATTGGAGGTGAAACAGGTCGGCCGAAGCCAACATTCCGCAAGCTCTCAGAAGAAGAAGTGAGGGATTATTTGGCGCTTTAGCGCTAATGAAACGGGTGCACTTCAATTTCCGTACGTCCTTACTGCTCGTGTACAACTTCAACTGTATATTGTCATTATTTTACCCTTTGAATCACACATCATTTTATCGGAGCTTCAGCGCTGTGCATTCCTATATTCCTCGGAATCGAGAGTTAACATGAGGTCCGATAATCTCTCTTGTTTGATAACCGTCAAACACCAGGAATGAGAATCGGCCCTTTCTTTGATTCGTGGGTGATGATGGATCACGAACACGCGCACAATCTATTTCGACCTGGCGATGACCCTAATTAGTGAGGGGCATATTATTATCTCATAAATGGATCACCATCTAATCGGAATCACGGAAATTCTAGGTATCATAACCAGTCCTGGTGAAGCACGATGTAAGGATACGGGCGACCTTGCTAGCGGTATTCAATTCTGAAGCCTTTGAAAACGGGGCCTTGGCACCGTGTCACTGCATTGAGGCCATAGATCTTAACATTATCTCAAGAGATCTCGCAGACTAATTCGGAAGGCACTCAAACAACCAACGAACCTTGACCAAATCATTGACGCGCTTCTCATGACAGTATTCGGCGCTAGCGATACCATAAGCCGAGGCGATTGATTGTCGTCGTTTTTTGCCTCACACTCTTTTGTCATACTGTTACAGCAGTCGCATCGAGATTGCGACAGTACCAATAATCGAGATCCGTGTAGTATATAACAATGTGTCTGCTCTCCTCAAAGCAGTACCTTTCCACTTCGCTTCTTTCTACGAAATGTCTTCTAGTCCTACCAAGGCCACTCCCAAAGAAATTAAACGCGTTCCGATGGCTTGCAAAAACTGTCGCAATCGAAAACTAAAGGTTCGTCATCAGCCATTCCGAGCCATTTTGCATGCTCATCTATTAACAGTGCAGGCCACACGACAAGGTTTTGGGCGCGGGGACCTGCGAACGCTGCCATGAGCAGCAAATCCAATGCATATACGAGCCGATCCAGAAACAGCACGACCCACCTAGCCCCCCACACTTTATCCAGCCCATTATCTCTGTCCCTCACCCGCACCGGACGCAGACTTCCCCACCAGTTTCGCCTGCCTCACCTGAGCAACCATATCCTAGTTCTCATTACCCCTCACCTAATCTACCTTCGACAACCTGGAATCAGCCTGCCCGTGGTGGGTTCCCCGGTGGACAGGTGCCGCATGAACAGCAACCCCAATATCCTACATATCACCCGGGAGTCTATCCACAGCCGAATCACGATGTCTACCCTCAAAACCTACCACAGCATCCTCCGACTACACAATATCAACCTCCTGCTTCGCAACATCAGCAACACCCACAACAGACCCCAATCCACAACGGGCCGATCATGTCTTATCCTGGTCACATAAATCCTGGCCAGCAGATACCGATGACAGGGCAGCCTCCGTATATGACTTATCCTCTTCATGAAGGGAACTCGACGCAACCCGTCATGATCAACCCCATGGCTGGCGGGACGTACGTCAATCCTACAGGTGTTCACGACCCACATACCTTTGTCAATACAATGCCCTCCGGTGTGCCTGCTTACCCCAACGCCCCAATCCTTCATCAACCAAACCCAGGTTACCACGATTCTTCTTTGTATGTCCATTCCCTCTGCGACGCCCGCCGCTTCTCATGTCTTTTGCAGGGCACAGTGGCAGCAGTATCACGCGACAGGTGGGAGCGGTAATGACCGAAACGATGGTTGATTAATTAGTTCTCCGTACACTCGCCCAACAATATGTTCCTTATCTTTATCGCCTCGTAGATCCATGCATGACCGTGTTAGACACCCAATTCTTAATTGACTTTGAACTTCTTTAGCCGAGTCGAATCAGGCATTTCGCCTACAATAAGTTACTCGAGAATGGCCGCCTGTGCGTTGAGATCTCAGACAACCATCAAAGAGATTTCTATCTAAAAGACCCGAGGAATCCTGGTCGAGGAAAGAAACAGGGACGAGGAGATGATAAGTCATGATGCTGGATAGTTCGACGCAACTCTTGTTGGCCACCCTGAGCGCGTGTTCAAAATGCACGGAGACACCACGCGAGAGTCACTTACGTGCCAACTCAAATTGCTTAAGGCTTGCCCAAAAATGCACACCACCTCGAAGCGAACAAAATAAAATTTTCTCTCAGACAAAGCGTGTTTTTGACGCCTTATAACGCCGATTTCCCTCCGCGAGGGGATAGATAAGTAAGTAAGTGTACATTCATCACATCTGCCTAAAAGCAGGATAGGTCAATACTGCATTCGAACGTTTGCGTACATTTCACCTGAAAAACTCTTGATATTTCTTCTCTTCACGATCCCTTTTTGGTGATCAGAGAGGCCATTCGAGCTTCTCTCCGAAGTTCCAGTGCACGGCCTTGACCGAGGTGTACTCTTCAAGAGCATAGCTTCCGAGCTCACGACCTTGATATCACCAGATCAGATTTCGAAAGACAGTAAATGTCGGTCCACATACCGATTCCAGATTGCTTTTTGCCACCGAACGGAACGTTGTTGTTGAGCAGGTTGTATTGGTTGATCCAAACCTAATTGATCTCATTCGTCAGCACCTACATCACGCGTCGCGGGTGTACCCCAGAAGTATGACACACCGTCCCAGCTTCCAATGCGGAGGAAACACGCATGCACTGATTGGCGTCATCTGCATTGTGGACGTCAGAAAGTATTCAAGGGTTATTTTCGAAGACACCGGGGATTACTTGAGTGCAACCCTGCCCCTAGCCCATAGGTGGTGTCGTTGGCCAATGCAATGGCTTCCTCTTCAGTTTTAAAGACGCCGACTGAAAGTACAGGACCGAAGATCTGTTGAAAGATGAGCACACGGAGGAAAGCTAGTACCAGAACAAGGGCGAATAAAGCTTGACTTGGAACGCACCTCTTCTTTCACCTGAAGTCAGACGAGAAAAGAAAGTCAGTTACGTGTCGAGATGCACTTTTTTTTCTATAGTCACAATTCTCATGTCCGGCCTGATGTCAGTGAAAACTGCAACAGAAGAGTTTGAGCGAAAATGGCATCTTTGTAAAGGGTCGTGTCGTACTCGTGGGGTCCACCCAGTAGCCCTTCTCGGACCTCTTGTCACCTCCAAGAACGACTTTAGCTCCTTCTTGTTTGCCGGATTCGATATAACCCCACACTCGGTCATACTGGCCCTTGGACACCTGGAGGAATGAAGTGCGATGAGGGTAGATCAAGCTTGGGAAAGGATGGAAAATCTACCACGGGACCACCTCCACTAGCCTCATCAAAGCCATGACTGATGACTTGAGCCTTGACTTTAGCCACAAGTTGTTCCAAGAACTTTTCGTAAACAGATTCCTGAACATAAACACGCGATCCAGCAGTGCAGTCTTGTCCAGAGTTGTAGCAGATACCAAGTGCAGCCCACGCAGCAGCTGAAATTAGGGGTCAGCGAGTCATTCAAGTTGCAGGGCGATAATGCAGAGAATAATATTGTAGAATAGTCGAAGGTCTGCGATTGGTGGAAAAAGGAGCCAAAGTTATATGAAACAAGAACTATTATACCTTGTTCTAAATCCGCAGATTCAAACACGAGATGAGGGGATTTGCCACCGAGTTCGAGGGAGACCTAGAATAAAATATTAAATTAAAGTTTTCTTGGCGAAGGAGTGAAAGTAGTGGACCTTTTTTAGATTGCTCTTTGCAGCAGCCTCCATGATTTTACGACCTGTAAGCGTCGAGCCGGTGAAGGCGACCTTATCGACATCAAGATGAGAAGCGAGTGCAGCACCCCCAACAGGACCAAGGGAAGGGACTGTATTGAGGACACCAGGAGGGAAGCTGGAATTTTTTGTTTTAAAGTCAGAAAAGCGACAGGAATGAATCTAAGCATTCCATACCCTGCTTCTTTGACGAGTTCCGATAATTTCTGTAAAGGAAGGATGAATGCGAGCCTATCTGTCGGTGCGTCATAAGACCTACTAGCGCAGTTAAAGGGGTTAATTCAGAGGGTTTCATGACGATGGTGCAGCCGGTTGCGAGTGCGGGAGCGACTTTCCAAGCCCTGATTCGAGTAAGAAGTTTAAACTCAGTCGCTCATATGAACAGATGACAGCGCCATTACATACCACATATTGATTGGGTAGTTCCATGGGATACTGAATCATGATAATAAGCTTAAAAAGAAGGAAAAAGAAAGGAATGTGTCGCGTTACTCGCATTTGTCCACAGACACCAATGGGGTCATGACGCGTAAAGGCAAATTTGGTTTTATTATCGACCTCGATGCTCTGTGACAAGCAGGTCGGCGTTTAAATTTGAAGCGAAGACATTTGTATTCGTACCTGGCCGGTAATCTTGTCTGCCCATCCGGCGTAGTAGCGGAGGCATTGAACACTGTCACCAATGTCGAAATCCCTTTAAAATGACGACATGGTTAGAAAAACAAAGGATTGAAAGAAACCCCTGATGAAATCAATTGCGACGCATACCTTGCGATTCTAAATGGTTTTCCGTTGTTCAAAGTCTCAATTTCAGCAAGTTCTGCTGCGTCGCGTTCAATAAGATCGGCCAATTTGTTGATAAGCCTCGATCTTTCGAAGCCAGTGACGTTCTTTCCCCAGGTCGTTTGGAAAGCTTTACGAGCAGCAGCAACTGCCACATCAATATCCTTTGGGGATGCTACACGAGATTGAAAGATAACGGACGTTTATGGGGTTTGCCTGAATAGCTCAAATTAAAACACAAAAAGTACCTGCAACGACTGAACATATTGTTTCCTCGGTGGCCGGGTTTATCGCACTGGCAGGGTAGATAAATCTCTCAAGATCAGATAATCAAACACGAGTACGGACTGAATAAGCTCTTGCGAGTCGACGGAAGGAACAAATTCATTGTTGATAAAGAGACCAGTTGGAACCGTAACAGTCTTGTTAAGACGAGCAATGTTGACTTGAGCAGACAAGGACATGATGGAGCGATGAGAGAGGTGACGGATAAGACAGGAGGTTTTTATAGGATAAGAGAGAAGGATCATTCTCACTTAAACCGGAATTAAGATGCCTTGTTCTTGGTCCAATGATTCCTCACTCAGATTCTTATTGACCTCGACGAGAGAATGAACGAACTAAAATATACACACGTGAAACATTCTGTGTCTATTATTAGTCTCACGATTGTATCACCACTAGATAAGCTTCAACACAATCAACCCCAGTTGTATATTAAACCTTCATTGAACAACCCTTTATCCAAATTATCAGAGATTGGGTTACTATAGCTAGCATTCTCAGAAATTCTTCTTCAACTCATTTCCCTCTTCATGTTCAGAGCCACCTGACGAAGCAACACTCCAGCTACAGTCACCTGCTCCTTCCTTTCATACTTGTCCTCCCACACACATTCAATAGAGCACAATGGTGGTATCGATTCTTATCTGCCATCTGTGGTTAGAATTAATGTCACCCATACAATACCAGACTAAAGGATCTGGCTCACACAGACATGTCATCGGGGGACCTTGAACGTTTGGAGACAAAGCATTTTAGACACGTTCGAATTGTCAACTTGGGAAATTCCAAGAAATGAGCTAGATAAACTGACTGGCGTGTCTGAAATCAGCTATCCATCGTCGGTTCATATCAGCCGGTATCCATTTTTTCCTGTTGTAATGTAAGCCTGCAGCACTTGCCGCATAGCCTTTTGAGCCCTGCATTGCACGCTATCCTCTTCAAACATGATCTCTGACATAAGAACTGGGGGGAGAACCTATCGATTGGAACCGGCGCTTACCATCGTTAGCGCACAAGCGTGTCCTGATATCTACATGTCATCTCCATCCAGAGAAATGGAGGTCATAAGCGCGCCCTTTGTATTGTTTTTGAGTTGGATGCCGTGAGCTATCTAGAAGAGCTTCCATCCCTGTCATCGCGCTCGCGTATTTGTATAACGCCATCAGGATTTCCATGTAATTCCTGATGGAATGCAACACCCGGCCTAGGGTCACCGTCCATTGCAAGGTCCTCTATATGACTCGGATGGGTTAGACCAACAACTTGATGAATTTTATGTGATCAATACTTTCGAGATAAGTAATGCTATGCTATGAAAGATAATATTCGGATAAGTATCGATGAAGTATACAATAGCTGCCTCCGACTTGGAACTCGCCTGTTCATTTCTAGAGTAATCTAGAACAGTCCCTTTAACATACCGGGCATCTCGGAGGATCACTGTTTATGTAAGCACGGATGATTTAAGCAATAGGCGCGTTATCTCTCTACGTCACAACTTTCGCCTTGACTTGCACGACATTCATTGCATTCACAACCTACCTAGATAGTCTTCTACAGATATATTATAACATACATTACTAGTAAGTAAATCTTTTAAACTGTAACCCATGCAATGTTATCTGGCGAGCACAACTGACAACGACTGGTCTTTATCGCGTCGACATGCTACCCTGTTCAAATGAGCTAGAACTGCCTGGGTTCAGGAAGAAGAAGACAAACAGACTCCGATGATATCAAGGCAACTTCTCTTGTCTCTTTCAGAGACAGAGGTGGCTGTTATCCTCCGTTGCATTGACGAGTATGAACAGGCAAATCACCGCTTGGATTTGGAGATGGAGGCGCACATGCGTGCAATTCGTCAGCTCAAACACAGAAGGGAGTAAAACGACATCATTATCAGGCGTTACAAGGGTAGAATAGGACTTGCAACTCGCTTGCCTCCAGAGATCCTGGCACACATCTTCGAAATGTGTGTTTCCGATGGATGGACACGCACACCGCTGGTCGTGTCCCACGTCTGTTCTTCCTGGAGAAAAGCTGCTCTTGCACCCTCAGTTTGGTCTCGCCTCTACATCAATTTTGACTCTCGTGAGCCATACCAACGTACACAATTCTGGTTAGAACGATCTCAGACCACGATGCTTGATGTCACCATTGAGCTCGTCAACGATGTTTCGCGCCTAAGCAGCGTTATAGAGATACTCGTCTCCCACTCCCACAGGTGGAAGACAGTGAACATCAGGAGCTTTTTCTTGGTTCACGTCGATACCATTTTGGGAGCCATAGGAACTGGCAATCTACAACACCTGTCCAGAGTCACCATCGCTATCTCGGAGGAGTTTAACAATCTCCAAGGCCTCGACGCAGAGGAATCTCAGCTACTTACCCTCCCAAGGGCCTTCCATGACGCTCCCCAGCTCAAGACCCTGCTCATCAACCGAAACATCCTACCCACTGCCGACCTTATTCCAGGTTCGATTCAAGATTTAACTCTCCAGCTAACGTCTGTCGGCATCACGACGCAACAACCGCTCAGTGCAATACTGCAACTTCTTGAAGGGCTTCCACAACTCAACCGGCTCGCGTTAGAGGTCCCCGTCGCCCAGACCCAAATCTTCCTTCTGGATGTTGCTGCTCAGCAACCTATAGAATTACCAAACCTCAAAGCATTGACAATAGCTGGGTCCAATGACATCTTTGGCCTCCTCAGCCATATTTCTGCACCTGAACTTCGACATCTTCACTTGCGCTCATACTTGGAGGAAATGCAACCAGAGCATAATGCGGCGCATATCCGGGAATTTTTGGCCAACTCATCCGCACCCATTACTCTCCTCGAGATCCGCGATATGACATTGTCGTCAGACGCCTACGACTCTGTTTTCCAGCATCTGCAGGATCTGGAAGAGCTGCGGTTGCATGATAGTGATATCATGGACACTGCTCTCAATCAGCTGCACGGAGATGAAGCCTTGTGTCCCAACCTCAAAATAATGGATTTGCGTTGGTGCGGACGACTTACAGGGAGAGGATTGGTAGATCTGGTCAGAGGAAGATACCCAGCTGGGACGAACATAGAATCTGTCACGGTCCTTAATTGTGCTCATGTCAAGGAGGAAGATATCCTGGAGATTGCGGGTATGACTACATGCAGGCTCCGTCACTACGGCTCAATGGATATTTGCGGTGAGTTTTTTTTTGTGCACTCGTTGTTGCTTGAAACATGTTCTGATTTTTTTTCTCTCCTTGACATCTAGCTCCAACTGGATGCTGCGATAATGATAGATATAGGAAGAGATTTTTCCAAAGAAATTATTGCCATCCAGCGATCACCGAAAGGAATCCTCATGCCCGTATCGTGCTCTAGAATTTGCAATTAGATAGAATGTTAGTGATAAATGGCTGCTGGATCTTAGATGAGAGACGAAGGGTAGTATAATCGAAGCAATTTGATTAAAAGACATACTTTTACAGTGTAGATAAAGTAGGATCGAGAATAAAATTTGTGCGTCACAAACTATGGCAAACGTTGGTAGAATAGGACACCGTTCACCTCAAACAAGGACAATTTCTTCTTCCACAATATGGCAGAAGTGATAAACATGAATGTTTGAAAAATCACATAAAACGCTCGTCGTGGTTGATGAAAAGAAAATATTTTGGCGATTTTACGAATTGATAGGAGGACACGTGGTCGTTCCCAATAAGGAAGTCATGATGATGTATGGGGTACAAGGCGTCTTTGGCACACAACCTCATATTACTTTGCTACTGTCTACGTCTCCTCGTTTGTAACTTAACCAATTACTATCACCGCTGGTCGTCCTTCTCTTGTAACTCGACGCCACAAAAAATGGCACTCACGGATATCACGAATAACTTCCGAGAAGTTGTGGAAAAACGGCAAACGACACTTCCTGAGACGAAGAAACGGAAATCACCCAAGTCTGGTCAGGGGAACGATCCTAAACCTTCCATAGACAAAAGCTATCTTGCGGAGGGGTATAATATTGTACGTTACCTGCTACATGCTGCATTTCGTGTATCTCACATTTTCTGTTTCATGTTCCACGCAGCTAAACCACATCAACACCCTGACACGCATGCTGGCCAATGTTCGGACTGCCTACCTTAACATTGACTCACGGCCATCCCCACTGTCGCGACAGGGATCCAGGAATATTGACTTATCCGACGGCACGTCCTCTTGGGCGAATGTTAAACACTTGTCAAATGAAGAAAGGGACCAGATTGACCTCCAAGCTAGAGTCATCATCACAAAATGTTCGGACCGAATTAAAGAGATGGAAGCTTTAGAAAAACGCAAGTTGCGACTCCAATTACTCCGTGATACCCACGAGTGCTAAAGATTTCTACAGGACGCGCAGAGATTGTTGCCAGCAAAGTCAACCCATTGACTCGTCTGCTGCCGGCAAGATTAAGGCAAGACGAATCCACTTTGAGCTCAGATGTGCTTGCCGCACACCACGCGGGAATTACCTGGTATCTCAGCAGGAGACTCACAGAAGCAAGTCAGACACAGAAAGAGCTTCAGGAGGAACGAATAAAGCGACAGTTGGAAAGAACGCGGTCCTTGGGTTCCAATGCAGCTCAGGATGCAATGACAATGAGCATGCGACAGGTACCAGCCCAAAGCCAAAATAATACCCCTAAAGGCCCAGGGAGTTGGTTCGAGAGTACCATTGCTGCCACCATTGGAGTGTCTTCCTCTTACGACACGCCGCGTAAATCATATACGCCAACTCCTCAAGAATTATCAGAGGACGAGGACGATGATCTGGAGCTTTCTGCGTCCCAAATTATGCAGTTCGAAGCGGAGAACGCCCACATTCTCAAAAGCGTGCAGGATACCTTGGAGTCGGTTCAGCAGGCTGAATCACGGCTAACTGATATCAGTGCTCTGCAAATGGAACTCGTCACACATCTTACACGGCAAACCGAACTTACGGACCAGCTGTATGAAGATGCCATTGCTACTACGTTTACTGTCGAAAAGGGTAATGAGCAGTTGAAGGAAGCAAAGAGACGCGCAAAAGATGGTAGACTTTTCGTGCTGGTGTTCCTCATCGGCGCTAGTTTCAGTCTGCTATTCCTTCATTATTATTAAATCTGGGCACGGCTGTAGATTAGAATTTCTGGAGTTTTCCTTATATACATCTCAGGCAACATACCCTTCATCGCAGCAGTATATATTTCCAAGCTAAATGTCTATATATTATATTACACGGGATAAAAATTAAGGCTATAATGCGCTCTAGTATACATCGAGGTGTCATCTTGCCCAAAAAATTATTGGCGGTGTTCGACTGGTGCTGGGGAAAGCAGTGGTGCCTCTTCATCGTAATCTTCGACTGCCTCAGCTGCCAACTCATCAACTTCGGGAGGGAAGCCGTCTATGTGGCGTATATGGCTTTGTACCGAGTTATACACAGTCCTAAAACAATCAACGGTTATAGGATGAAACCACAAAAAGAGTGAGAAAACATACCAGCTGGTGAAGAGTGCCACTAGGATTCCACCGGCAACAAAGACCCCGTTTAGGACTTTGGTACCTGGGAATCTTGCATTAGCTCGTGTTGAAGGAACGAGTAGCAATGAGAACTTACGAGTATCCATGTGGCCTCTCTGGTCGCCGTCCGAAAGTGCTGCGATTTTTGAACCTATGAACGTGTGGAGCGCGATCTTGGGGAAAACGAAGATTGTGGCGACGACGAATTGCCAGAGCTTGACAGGTTCGATGGACTGTCATGACCTCATGAACAACGCAATACCTCATGGCACGCGGGGAAAAAAGCTTACCGCGAACAGGGAGTTAGAGTATACCCAAGGAGGGAAGGGCGAGATACGGATAAGAATAATTAGAGGTAAACCTTTGGCCCTCTAAAGACGAGTATTGGGTTAGACCGAAACCTAAAACTCGCAAACGAATGGAGACAAACCACTACAGACTCAAGTGCTTGCCATTTTGCGTTCTGGCTGGACCATTCACGTAGTCTCTCACTGAAGAGGTATCTCAAAACGACAAAGACGACAGCAGCACCAACCAGAGAGCCGGTAGCGCCGATAAAGAATCCCTTCATGCCATAGGCAAACCCACAGAGTGACACCAGTGTTGTGTGGCCAATCAAAGGAGGGAATGAAATGATAACTGAACAAGATATGAGATGAATGCACCCTTATTTTGGCCTCAGATGGACATACCAAGGGCAGAACCAAGTGCAAACCACCCCCACGAGGTTTGCGCTAGGATTCGTGTCTTGTCATATAGGTATTGTGCAATGCGGGCTGGTGTCATCACAATGATGAAGACGCCTAATCAAGGAAATTAACGCATGTTCAAGTCTATTCATAAGTTTCATACCTAAACACACGTAGAAAAGGGCGACGAGCCATATCAAGAGCTGCAGGGTTTATTAGTTTAGACGCTCTGTCATTTATAACGCTGTGAGCCGTGGTACCAACCTTGCCAAAGAAGTGAAGATGCCGATAACGATTTATAAGAAATTTGGCATATTTCTTTATGAACGCAATGGGTCCTGTAAGTTGGGCAGCCATACTGTCGCAGTGGAATGCCGCTGTGGTGGTGGAATTGACGAGACAGACGTCACAGACGCGGTGCTGCCTTTGCGGCTGACATAATACTGCACCCACACACGCGAGTGGTGTGGTCACGTCGCGATCGTGTTGTCCTTGTCTGTCCTTGTATCCTCGACCACAATGGAGAAGTTCAGCGCTTATCGAGTACGTGCACGCTGCAGCTCGGAATTTTGTTCCAGACTGATTTTGTATAGGACCCTGGAACAGGAATACAGGTAGGCGTCCTTGTTAAGAGTTTACACAATAAGAAATCACAGCCAACTCAGCGTCATGTTAGCCTTTCCTCACTCCAGTTGCCCCACTTGGTAATGAATTGCTGGAGAAAGTGACGCTGCCACTCAGATTGATTCTCGCTGTGCTTAGAACTGCCCTGGTTCTTATCCTCTTTGTGGCGTATTTCACCGTGATAAGGACAGTGAGCCTGGTTTTTGTAAGGTCGCAGTTTTATGTGGAGTCGGCTTTCATTGATGTCCTATAGATCCCAATTCCTCCTCTATATCGACTCGTTGAGCACATATTTCTCTTTATTTTTGGGAGAACAATTCTGTTTGTTCTCGGTCTTTTCTGGATTGCCCCCGAACAGGTTACAACAAAACGAGGGTACGCACCATTAAGCCACTTATCATAGGACTAAAACCTAAATTAATATTTTTAGCCGCAAAGCAAGAGCATTAGAGTCATGGAAACCTAAAGCCGGAGATTTCATCGTCTCAAATTGGATATCCTGGATTGAAGTGGTATGGCTCGCCATCAGGTACGATGCACCTACTATCAATGTGACGAACGTTTAATTGACGAACAGACTTACTTGTATAGTTACAATCCTATCTTTGTGATCCCTGTTCCAGAATCACTTCCGGGTCTCACGGACTCATCTAGATCGTCAACCCCTTTGTCATTCACCCCAGGTCGTCGCACTGGAACAGGTTCTGCCAACGTCCAACTACCATCCAAAACAGCCACACCCCGCGAACCAATCCGAAAGTTCCGACAGGTTTCCCTAATTTCAATGATTAGTCTAACGGGTCGTGTTCCTCCGTTTGGGCTTGAAAACGCGTCTGGTCAGACGCTAGACGAGATCAGAAAGGCTGCATCTAAACCAATTGTTGTATTTCCGGAATGCACCACCAGCAACGGACGGGGACTTCTCCGTTTTGCCGATGTATTTCATCAAAGTGCTCCTGTGAAAGGATACCAGATCTACGTTATGTGTGTCAGGTAAGCGCATTGCGGTTCGTTCTTCGTTTTGCCTCCTTATGTACAATTCCTAGATATGATCCTCCAACATCCGTTTCGCCGACACCTTCACTGGCAATTCCTTCGGACTTCCTGAATCCATTGCCGCATGCCTTCACATTGGCAAAGTCGCTGACGCCTGTCCAAATATCGATTCGACAATTGCCACCATCAGAATCACCAAGTTCGCCTTTGATTATTGTCAGCGAGCTGCTGTCAGACTTCTCTGGACAGGACCAAGTATCCGAAATTTGTGCTACTCTCATTGCGCAGATAGGCAAACTAAAACGGACCGGAATGGCCTGGGAGGACAAGTTCAAGTTCTTCGATTTTTATTACGCCAAAGGCAAATAGACTACGATGTCGTCCAATTGTATCATCCAAGGTCTGCCTCCCCAAATCATGCAGCCGTTCCGATGTGATAGGATGTTTTTCTGTGATCACTTTTACATTTGAAACTTATAGATCCACTGGTCATAGAACTTTGAGAGAGCTTCCTGCACGAAACTGTCCCAATAGGCACATTATTGCTACAACTTGGCCTTGGGCTGTTAGTTGGTCAGTATGCGAGTCTAATATTCACCATGAAAGAGATACCTTAGCAGCCAGCTTTTGGAATGCCTGTTGCATATCTGCTCGTAAATCCTGGAATTCATGTGTTATTAGTGCTCGAACATCACTTGTGGCAAGCCCTGACTCACCTCTACCTCCTCAACACCAATGCTCAGACGGATGAGACGAGGGTCAGAAGAAGGGTCGCTTTGGATACGGTGTTCCACAAGTGATTCAACTCCACCCAGACTCGTTGCAGGCTGAATTACGAAATGATAGATTTAATGTCGCGCCTGGAATTTCTGCGCTGGGTGCTTACCACAAAGTTTTTCAAGAGATGAGGGAATTCAAGGGCGTATTCTGGTTTAGAGAGCTATCGAATCGTTGCGTTAGACGGAAGACTTTTTTGCTGGTGCAAGATGACCCGGTGCTTACGAGTATAGCGAAGGTAGCATTCCACCCTCCCTGCATTTGCTTGGTGGGGTCAAAGCCACGAGCATCTACTCCCTGCAAAGAAGAGTGCCAAACTTTGTCTAAGATTCCTCCAGGAACACCATCATATGACTGTCCAACTGGCGTTTTTGAGACTGAGTCAAGCCATTTAGCCAAAACGGTCGCTGTGGCCGACTGACGAGGCACCCTCAGGTGAAGTGTACGCAGAGAGCGAAGGAGCAACCAAGACTCCAGCGAACCAGGCATGTTCCCAAGGTACGTGCGGTCGGTGTGGATCTGTGGTTGTTCTTGTGAGAATGTTTTTGTAGAATATGCGATAACTCTTGCAACATACCTGATCCCATTCTCCGCGGGTTTTGACGACTAGGACACCACACAATAAATCCGAATGGCCTCCAAAATATTTTGTACCTTGATTTTGTGTCGGTGAGATGCAGGAGATGGGACATAACTGTAAAATATACCTGAATGCATAATGCTGATAACCAATAAATTTAAATTGAAATCAGTGTCTTCGCACAAGGATTCACTCACATATCCGCACCAAATCTGAAAGGATATTGGAGGGGCGGGGGACCGAAGGTAGAATCAATCAAAAGCTTTCCACCAACTTTGTGGATTTTATCAGCATAGTACTGGATATCCCTAATAAACTGTCAAACAAGTTCTCAACCTTTCTCAAGACGTTGTGCCCTACCTCGACTCTCCTGTAGGGTTCAACGGCGTTTCCAGCCAACAGATATCACCAGGCTGATACTCGTCATCCAGGTCGATGAGCTTGACGTCACCGCCTTTCTGTCTCATGTAGATCTGGATGGTCATATGGCACCCATGGTAGCCTTCTCGAATGGCAATCCTCTTGGGCTGAAGATGAACCAAAGCCTAAACATGCAACAGCTCATATAAACATGATTTAGGCTTCGGGAGGAAGAGGATCATGACGCACCGCGTAAGAAGCAGCCAAACCAGATGCATAAGTCAAAGCGAAGCCGTCCTATAGTGTATTAAAAATGGTAGCACATAGTCGGACGTTAATTCCGTCGGCGCAAAAAATCGAAATTGGGAGTCCATACGTTGATACGGCTCAAGATATGTTCTGCACGAGTGGTATTCGACTGTGTGTATCGGGAGTACACATGTCGTCCTGGATTCCGCATGTCGACATCGGTGAGGCCCGACAAAGGATGATCGAGAGGATTTGGTCCTCTGAACGCTGCATTGAAGGTCAATTGATGCTATGGTTCTGACCATAACTCATGGAAAGCTTACTGGTGGTGACAGAGATGGATGGAGCTACAGCTTCGCCGGGTCTTTTTAAACCCTCAGAGTCGCCGTGAATGAGATCAGTGCCGTTTAATTTCAAAAGCTTCGCGGCCATGATGAACCCTACCGTAGAAAACCAGTGGAATAGGGTGGTAAAAAAGGTCAGTCAAGTCACTGGGATGGGAAGGTTAAAAGTTAGTCGAGTCACGTTTGAGGAAAAATAAGGCAGTATATATACAGCAGCAGAGCTCGTCTTTAGCTCGTCATAGCTGCTTATCAGGCCTCGACCACGCGACAGTCAGCGATCAATTACCCCTAAGTGTAAAACCATGTGCATGAGACGGGCGACAGCAAAAATCCAATAGGAGTGAATCTTGAAATTTAGGCGGTTGCTACAATAGCATGCATTTAAGGTTACAGATAGGATACAAAGAAAAACAGCAAAGTGTTTGTGAGAATCGTAACAGCGCATTAAATACAATTTGAATAGATATATGTAGGGTAAAATCAGTAAATCCTAGGTTGAGACATATCCTGGTTGTATGGTATAGGTATTTCCGAGGGTGGCATTGCGTAATTTGTCATAGTCCCCGGGTTGATCTGTAGAAGCCCTGAGTCCCTCATGAAGGACATCCATTGCTCGTCCATGCCAGACTCTCCCGACATCATCATTCCAAGGTCCACTAGTGCGTTGGCATTATCGGGAGGGGCTTGCTGGTAAGTCGGTTGTCCGGGTGGCTGACCCATTACTTCTTGCGGGTATGGAATAGAGTTGTTGTCGTTGTTAGACGCAATGTTGGCGTAGGTTTCAGGGGGCAAAGCGGTATACAAAGACGGTGCTGACCACGACGGCCACGAAGACTGTTCATGTTGTTGATGGGAAGGGCTTTGCGCTGCAGAATTCGGCTGTATATGGGCATCTTGCTGACTGTATGTCTGCTCCATAGATTCTGGCGAATGGGTTTGGGAAGGAGGAAAACCGGAGAGATATTCAACGAGAGAAGGGTGTACGTCTTGTGTCTGATCACTAGATGAATTACTACTCCTCGATGAATCGGCTTCAGAAGGGGATGGGCTCGAGAAGTTGGGCGTCGAATTAGACGGCGTTGATTTCCTGTGTTTATGTGCTTTCAGGAGCTTGCTAACTAGCACCCTCGTCTGACCTCCAAAGAGGGCAAGTTCGTCTGCTTCATATTCTTGTCCATGGTGAGGATATGGTGTTGGGATGATATTATTTGTCCTGAATTGCGAATAAACCTCGAAAGCCTTTTGACGCATCTTGTATATAATGGCCTACAGACCAGATAGTTAGATGCGTGGTTAGGGGTCAAGTACTCGGTTCACACACCAATCCACTCCGGGCTCTTCGAGAGTGAATGGCTCCCTTTTGGAATAGATCGCACGCTAAACCAAGCTCAATGAAAGCCGCTGGTGCCATGCTAGAGGAAGGAGATCGAGTGACGATGCAGCCCACAATAATCTGAATAAAGCCTTTAATCATTCATAGCGTGTACCAGTGAACACGTAGCCATACCGCAGCAGAGAAAACTATAAAATATGATGGGTTAGTGCTCGACCGAATATTATGAAGACACGCAAGGGCCTACGATGAGTCCATATGCCCCACCATCTACCACACAATTCGGGGAAACGATCATAGTGATTTAAGCTGGATTTGATCATGCCAGAAGCGCAGCGATAAGCAGCCAGGAAAGAAGGTGAGTAGGGACTTTTGAGTGGGTTGGAGGGATAATCAAGCATGGCTTGAGCAAAGAAACTTCTGTGTAGATATAAAAGAGCTGCGGCAACGTTGTTATTACGCTCATGACAGTCAGGACATAGACTATTACTCACTGACGGATCGAAACTGTCCAAGTATGCACTTTCTCATATAATTAGATGGTGTCAGATTCTCGTCGTCCGCATTCATGAAGACATTCAAATGTGGGGGCAATGTTTTTTCACGGACTTTACGATCCAGTTCCAATATCGTCTGATATTGTGGTGCTTCCGCGGTCAGCGTGTGCTCAATAGCTGGTGCAAAGACCTCCTTGGTGAATTCGTACTTCCACCTATAATCTGAATTCTGCTGTTAGGGGTGTGGCCGACTGACAGCTTGGAAAATACACACATCCGACAAGTACTTTGCCATCGGCATCGACGGTGGCCTCCTCGTCGTCCGGAAGTTCACAGTCAACGTATGACAGACGGATAGAAGGAGGGCGTCCCAAAGCAAGACTCTGTAAAAGTATTGAGCGCATATCTGATAGAAACATGTTTTTACTGACATAGAATTGCTCAGCGGAAAATAGCTCCCAGAACAACGACCGGCGTCGATGAACTGTTTTGGCATCCATATTCCATTTCGCACTGTCACGATCTGGTGGGTGTGCAAATTCAGAAAGTGCACAATTTGGCCAAGGAAACGAAATACACACGAAGACCCAGCTATAAGAATAGACATATAATTATGAGTCATGTCATTGAATGCTATCCCATGATAACTCACACTTTGTGCTAATTTGGCACCGAGAGAAGACAAGGACCACTGAAAAGTGCCAGCTGTCAATACAAAAATCATGGATAACGACAAATTTAAAACATACAACACTATCCATCGTGTATCTTCGACCCGCCATTCCGTGGTACGTAGCCATCAGTACAACTGCTTGAACAGTGGCAATTTCTGGAGAGTCGAAAACGGATCGTAATGATATCGAAGCGCGGCTAAGTTGGTAATACGTGTCTGCTTCTTTGTTGTCTGCCCAAGTCTTGAGAACAGCTTACCCGTAAAGTTACAGATGGGACTTACAGGGATCTAGTGTCAGGTCTACCAGTGCACCAAGCGCAAAGATAAGATACATGACTGCCAACTTGTGAGGGGAAACGAGAGCGGCGGTTTGATTGTCCTTGAGAGATTTGTAAATTGGTGACAGAATTTCGTCAATGAACTCGTCTCGTTTAATGGGACGGAAGGCCCAAGAGGCTTGTTCAAAATATGTTTCACACAGAGACCATCCCCTGTGCTCCACTGGCAGGTTGCCTAACAGTAACTCCAGTTGATGTTCAAAGGACGTGCACTCCCCACCAAAAGGAAAGAGCGAGGAGAGCCGGGCAACGTCCACGTTGGAATTGTCGTGGGTCGAACGGTAGTAATCGTCGTCCAACCCCCCACTTGACTGCTCGAGTTCGGCACCTGCCTACAAGGATTGTCAGGCCAAGCAACTCAATGATAATACCATATTTACTAAGAAAAGGGTCTGAAAAACCGAGTCAGCCCAGGGTTATCGCCGCAAAAACCGGTCACATACCTCTGACCCTGCAGATGGACCGAAGTACTTCGCTTCGCCACGCTCTCCAATGGTCAATGTTCCAAATGCGTCTAGAGGAGGTTCTAATGGCTTTTTGGGTGGTGATTTCTCCTTGTCAGGAACGTATCCCTTCTCCGGGCCAAACTTGATCGCAAGTAAGTCATCTCGCAAGAGAGGGTGAACTTCATTCGATACTCCAGATTGGAATATTGCAAGTGCATCCTCTAACTGTCGTATGCGATGGCCCATCTCAGAGATCTTTGCGTGTAGCTGGGTTGTATCTGCCAGAACGAATCTGATGATCAAGAAAACACATTCTATAAACATGTATGTCGAGTTTAAAGATTTAAGGTCGAACACACCTGGTGCCTTGCCCGGTTGACAGACTCCCATTTGGACAGATCGAAGGACATCCACGACGAACTTCAGGAAAATTCAGCATATGACACTTTTGATCAGGAACAGAGGACTCACCACATGAACTACATGGAAGTTTTTTGTCACATTTGAGCTTTAATCTGCTCTAAATGAGTTCGATATAGCAATGCAAGTCAGTAAAGACAAACCTTCGACACTCAGCACAAGAGATCTATAACAACGCCAGTGGATAAATCAAATAAGCTATAAAATATAAAAATAAGATTGCACACCTCGCCTCTTGCCCTTCTTGAGTCAATCTCATCATCGGGTGTGAGCTTTCGTGCTGCTCTCCGAAAAAGAGGATTATGTGATGGATCGACGGGCATTATTGAAGAGAGAAAGGGAGAAGGAAAGAAGGAGATGGATGTTATGAAGGAAAGAGTGTAGAGTCAGCATAGCCCTGGTCTATGCTGAAGCATCTTTGCCGAACAGCCGACCGATATGGCGTCATCTTATCTAATCATACTGTCCAATGCGCTCGATCAGGATCACGTCGTCGATACTAATGGTCATGATATTCGGGAATCGAGATCTACTGAGTAGAAAAACTTGAAAAGGCTGAAATAATCATTTTAAAGAGACTTATATTAATATCAATAAGCTGACGCGTATAAAATAATATGGACCGTTTTTAAGCTTGAGCATTTCTTGACCTGTACAAAAAAATTAGAGTGTCATAATCAAATCAACCCCGCGCGCTCACTTTCTAACGGAACACTTCGTATATCGGACCTGTTTCTATTCCTGGAATATCCGTTACTGGCGTCTGCACATCATCGTACCCTCCGTTGTGTCGCTACATTATTCCGTACTCGAAGGACCCGCCTTTGTCCGAAAACTTGCAATCGACATGTATGTTCCGGATTGGCGTTTCTTCCTACTTTTGTCGCTTTTTTGTCTCCCTTCTGCGATTGGACGCCCTGATTTAGCGAGTCGACACACGATTTTGATAAGAGAAAGATACACTACTGCACATTCCCTCGGGGAGGATTATCTCTTCGATGCACGGGATGGATGGGAAGGTGTTAATGTTACCAATCTCGCGTACAAATACCGACGGCACTTCTCCGCCGACGACGTTATCAATTCTAATGCATCCCCATTGGCGCCAAGAGCCAAAAAGCCAAGCACCAAAGAATCCGCCAAGTCATCACGTCCTTCAGCAGCAGCAGGAGGCCTTGTCGGTTTCATCAGTCAGCTCTTCAAAGGGTTGAAGGGATTGGGAAAACCTGAACCTGTGACTATCACATGGTAAGCGTCCTCGATACCTCGCATTCTGTGTATTCAACGGTGGAAATAGGTATACCGGACATGACTTGCAAAACCCTAGCTGCTGGAAGAATGGCGAATGGGCGCCAACGGTGAGCTTGTCTTAACCTTGGCTAGATCGAAATTTCTGGACTGGGCGTTTATTTCTTCTTTGCTCTAGGACCGTTCATTCGTAGCCGCTCTTACTCTTGACGGATGGAACAATAAACCCAAATGCTTCAAATTCCTGGAATGTCAGTACACTCAAAACGTATGATACACCAGCACTAATGAATCGAGCAGTATGTCATACTCCCAAGAAGTGTGTGTTCGTTCGAGTCGTAGACACCTGCGCCGGTTGCGCTGCTGGTTCGAAGCATGTGGACCTGACAAGAGCAGCATTCGGACAACTGGCTGACTTCGATAAAGGTGTCCTTCAAGTTCAGCTTCGATCAGCTACTGAGCCAAATGACTGGTATGTCCTCTTTTGCATTTAGGTGTTAGAAGTTCTAACTCTTGTTCAGGTTGGACGATATCTGGGGACCGAAAGTGAAAGATATTAAGAAGTAACGGATTTCAAACCTGAGAATGAAATAAAGTGCATTAAAGCTGGCCCTCGAATGCATTGTCTCACCATATATTTGATTTGTACCACACGAAAGAATGACATACACCTATTGAGCTGGATTATGCTTTGATAGTAACACGCTTCCTCTTCTTGCCCTCGGCGATGCGTGCCTTGACTTTCTCTTCATCCATGTCTTCCTCTTCATAAAACATGGCGATGCGTTCGGAGTTGTTTTTACGACGAATGAACTGCAATGCGGCGAGATTGTAGCTGATCGTATCTTTTTGTCGTTGCAGTGCGGCCCGAAGATTTTTGCGCAGTGGCATCAGCGTTGTGCGCATGATTCGGTTTGCAACAATTTGGTGATGATGTGTCTTGAGCAAGAAAAAAAGGATGCGAGAGACCAAAGTGATGTTCCATCCCTAGACAAAAAATGAGAACTAAGCCTAACAAGGCATGTCAGAATTACGTACCTTTTCGGCCCATAGGTTCAGGTAAACCATCAGTGACACAACTTTTCCAAATGGTAACACAAGCAGTGCATCATGAAGGGATGTACTTGGGATCTTTTCGACGACCTGCAGAACATACGCCTCGGGCTCCATTTCGTAGGCAGCCAAAACGGGGTTCTGGGGTGGAGGCTGCATTCGCATGGCGTCATCCTCTGGGAGACTTGCCATCGCTTCTTCATGTTCTCGCATCACTTCCCGCTCATTATCCGCAAGGTCCAGCGCTTCCATGATCCGTTCACCGGCCATAAGCGTTTCAGTAGTCTGCTTTGTAACACCAGCAACTTCTAAGGTCGCATTAACTGGTGCGCCTTCGACGCCCGCTCCAACGCCATGTTCGTCACGGTTTAGTGAGTCTACGAGGCCTTTGTCATAAAGCTGCTCCAACTCTCTCTCCCGTTCTTCTTCGAGGAATAACTGGTGGGAGTTAGATATTTGTCGTCTCGAAGCTGCATAATACATACCGGCTCGTCAAGTTTCTCCCACACGCGTATTGACTTGTCATGCGACCCAGTGACAACGAAATTGCCGTGATGGCTCAATGCAAGCGCCCAGATCTCGTTATGATGACCATCTAGCTTTTGGATCGCTTGGAACTAAAGAAGTTCGGTATTGAGCAATAGTACTTACATATCCAACGATAAACGTACCTTGTCACCATCCCAGTATTTGAGTAGTTTGTCCTTCCCGACTGTCCAGAAGTAATGGGAGTCCTTTTCAAATGCTACTTGCATAATACTCTCCTCGTGAGCAAATATCGACTTGTGGCAGTCACCGAAATCAAGCCCCCAGATTTTGACATTTTTATCGGCTGAGCACGTTACGATGAGTTTTGAATCATCCGAGATATCCATAGACAGCACCGGCAACTGCACAAATGTGAGCAACACGATTGTATTTCACTAGTACAAGACCCTTACCTTGTGGCCATACAACGAGAGGAAGAACTTGAGGGTATCCTGGTAGAAGACTTTCACAGTAGAATCGAGTAGCGAGACGGCCAAGAATTTGCTGTTAGGGCTATATTTGATTGCCAGCACATCTTCCGACATTTTAAGTGTACGTGTATGAACCAGGGAGAGGAGTCGACCACTTTGAGGCTGATATATTATTAGTCAACAGAAAAGAAATAATTCGCTTAATATTGTACTAACACTGTTGTCTGAAGCGTCCTTGTATTCGAATTCCCAGAATTTGACGTCCTTGTCAGCACTCCCCGAAACGAGCATCTGAGAATCTGGGCGGATGTCCATTGACCAAACTGTCGCCGTATGAGCTTGTATCGTTTCGATGAGACTCGAAGACGCGATATCGTAGATCAGAATTTCGCCGGACTTCGTCCCAATCGCTATCTGTGACAGTTTTAAAAACTTGGGACTTCCAAAAAACAAAAAAAAAAGGAAAACCAGAAAAACGCACATGTCGGTCTCCAGGAAGGAAAAGACTACAGACTGCGTACCCACACTCCATGGTACGGATGCACTGTGTAGTTTTCATATTCCATATTTTGAGGGAGCCTGATGCGTCGAGTTAGAAAATCAAGTAACTTCACCACGAATCACACACCATTAGACGCAGAAGCTAGGATTTGGTCATCAGAGCTGAGGCACAGACTTCGTACGTCTGTTCTATGGCCAGGCAGGTCGACTGTGTGGGTACGCGTCACTTCGGGGGGCTCTTCTTTACTTTTGGCGGGTGGTACATTGTACACCTCGATAGCGTTGGATGACAGTGCCGTCAAAAGCTGATGTGGAATGAGCCCATAATTAATTTGAAAAAGCATAAAAAAACCGACTTACTTGGACACCTCTGGGGTTGTTATCGTTGGAAGCGAAATCAAAAGACCTAATCTTTCCACTAGCACGGATAACAACATGGGGTTGGAAGTAATCGACCAAGTTATCCTCCATGCTAGTTGACTCTGTTGTTGGCTCTTCGAGTCCATTTTGCTTTTTTGCTTTGCCTTGCTCGGCCTTCTCTTTGGCGCGCTTCTTGCGTCGGGCTTGCTTTTTCCTCACATCTTCCTCTGACCGAATCCTGAATACCTCCACTGAACGATCGTGAGACTGGACTGCAAGGTAGGGTTGGGAGTGGTGGAATTGAATTTGAGAAATTCGGTGTTTCGAAGAGAGTGGGAGGCTTGAAAGGGGATGAATCATTTTCGCAACCTGCAACAATCAGCTCATACGACGAGAGAAAAAAAGCTAAAGACTCACCTCTCCCGATTCTGTCTCTTTCAAACCGTCCTTCAAGGCCTCTCGGTCAATTTTCCAAGCCTTCAATTCGCCCTCACCACTGCCCGTAAAGATCAAGTCCAACTCATGGTGAACATCAGTGGACCATACTTCTGAGTGAGAAGCGACAACTGTTTGGATACAATGCTGCGTTGACAGATCCCAAAGTTTGAGGAAGGTGTCCTTAGATGATGTTAGAAGGAATCCTGGAGTATTCGTTGATGTCGATGCTTGTCCCTCAACGATTGCAAGGAAGTGGAGAGATGTAATTTGGTCTCGATGACCTCGTAGTCTAACCGTATGATAGGTCAATAATGATGTAAAAATAAAAGATACAAACATGTACCTGTACAGCCCAGACTCCCCCACAATGTCCCAAAGAATGATCTCTGTGTCCTGAGAACCAGAAGCAAGTCGGGTCCCAGCTTGATCAAAAGCCAAGGCAGTAATAGCTTTCTTGTGTCCATTGAAAGTAGTGATTACGGAGCTCGTTGAGGGATCCCATAATCTTATTGAACCGTCTGCGTATCCAACAGCAAACGAATTACCGTTTGGCGAACGAACGATACATGTCACTTCATCTCTATGGCCTGTTTCGTGCCACATGGAAATCTAAGATTTTCTCGATTAAAAAAGCGTTGTTACATGAAATATAATCCATACCATTATTCCCTTTTTCACGTCCCATACGAGGATATCTTCCAGAGCAGGTACATATGCCAGTTTTCCATCGAATAACGAGTTAGACGAAGCACTGCACACCAAACCAAAGGCCTATGAAAACATTATAAGTCTATTAACCCCATGCAATATACGACATACCTGGGTGGGCCCGTGTTTGAGATAGCTCTGCACCATGATGCACAATCTTCAGCCGTCGAAATTGGATTCCAAAAAGTTTTGACGGCTTCAGCTATCACAGTGGTCACATGATGGATTGGTTTAATTGAGTCCGCCCGGGCCGACCCCTAACCGGCATCTTAAATTGGAGAGGGACGAAATTGAAGGCAAACCAAAATAACCTCCCCTTGGTTTAAGTACATCACAAATCATCAGAACTCTCTTTTCCCCAGCCATGATGCTTCAATCAACTGGCCCAGAAGCTGCTCTCCGCTTTCTCAAGTTCGTCAATGCATCCCCTACACCCTTCCATGCAGTCCAAAACGCCGTCACTCGTCTTGAGAAGGCCGGATTCCAAAAGGTAGACAGATCAGTAGCAGCATTATATTGAAATTACTTAACCATCTCGTTTAGATAAAGGAACAGGATGAGTGGGAAAAAGAAATCAAGGCTGGTGGCAAATATTATTTCACCAGGCAAGTCGAACTGTTCATGCCAGCGAGTCCAAGTGTTCAAACTTCACCTTCATGCATATCGACTTCCTAGAAACCAAGCCGCTTTGATAGCATTCACATTGCCACAGAAGTGGCAACCAGGTGCTGGTCTAAGTATCGTGGCTACCCACGTCGACAGCCCAAATCTGAGGGTCCGACCCATCTCCAAACGCACCAAGTCGGCCTATCTTCAAGTAGGCGTCGAAACATACGGTGGAGGAATCTGGCATTCATGGCTGGATCGCGATCTTTCTTTGGCAGGACGGGTTGTTATTAAAGAGTCCTCTGGAGCCTTCAATTCCAAGCTCGTCAAAATCGATCGCCCTCTACTTCGTATCCCCACTCTGGCTATCCATCGTGCGTCGAGAACATTGAGATCAGTGCTTCCTTTCTCACCCACAACAGTTGACAGGAATGTGAATGAGAACTTTAAATTTAATCAAGAGACTGAATTCGTTCCCATTCTTGGGCTGATTGAATCGCAATTGAATGCTACTCCTGCTGACTCCGACTCAGATTCAAGCGACAAAACGCCTGCAAAGAAGGCGAAGTCAGCTTCCAGCATTCAGGAGAACCATCACCCTGCTCTTCTTTCTCTTCTTGCAGACGAACTTTCCGTCGCAGCAGAGGAAATTCACGATTTTGAATTGTAAGCAGATATCTCATCCATATGTTTGACACAATCCTGATTTCCTCCATTCCAGGCATCTGTATGACACGCAGCCTTCTGTGCTCGGAGGTCTCAACAATGAGTTCATCTTCAGCCCTCGAATGGATAACCTCGTTTCTTCGTGCGTATTGAAAACAACATTATTTCTCCTATCTGACATTTATGTAGGTTCTGTGCTGTCGAAGCCCTTGCGGACGGTGTCGCCACACAATCCTTCCCTGCATTGGAGGGAAACGTTAACTGCATCGCCCTCTTCAACCACGAAGAAATTGGTAGCGTTTCCACCACTGGTGCCGACTCCAGCCTCATTCCCCATCTTCTCAATCGCCTTTCACCCACTCCCGCGTCTTATGCCCAGTCCATCAGTCGTTCGTTCTTGATCTCTGCCGACATGGGCCACGCTCTCCATCCTAACTACACATCCAAACATGAGGACAAGCACAAGCCTCTGATGAACGGAGGAATCGTTATCAAAACTAATGCTAAGCAGCGCTACGCCTCCGACGCTATTGGCAGCTTTATTGTCAAACAACTAGTTGAGCGTCGCGGTGGACGTGTTCAAGAATTTGAGGTCAGAAACGACATGTAAGCTTTCGTTTTTTTGCAGGTCCGTAATGACGTCTCACTAATTTACTTCAGGCCTTGTGGTTCAACTGTGGGACCAATGCTTTCCAAGATTGGAATTCGGACTGTCGACGTTGGAAACCCCATGTTGTCCATGCACTCCATCCGTGAAACCGCTGGATCTCATGATGTGCAGCACGCCATTGACCTCTTCGGCTCGTTCTTTGAAGGATTCAACGCCTTGGATAGCAAGTTGACTGTTGATTAAATTTTAAATTTTATAACAAAATGATGTATGTATCTGGGTACGTGTATGGTAATGTATACGCTTTATATGACGTTCTCAGTGTGATATCTTGCCCAACAATACGTTGGTTCGAGCTCAGTCGCTCACTCACTTGGGAACACAGTAAATATATGGGTCCTTCACCCGTGTTTGAAATTTTATGAAATTCGATATTTAAATGCACCAAAGGTGCTGCGTCCGACGTATGCGATTATTTAACATCTCGCGCCGCATTATTACAATCAGTTTAGCGGGTATCGCGGCCAGCAGTGATTCTCCACCTCCACATGGACGTCAGAATGTTTCCAAACACATAACTAGACAACGGCATTCCGAAGGAATGTTGGACTTCACCTTACCTCCAAGAACTATGGATGCAGGCTACCAGAAGCTCACTGACCTGGAGAAGGCGCGAGAAATACCGCCATCTCAGCCCCTGACCATCTTCAAGTCGGTCGTGACGGGCCGGACCTCTCAAACCAGATCAACTGGACGTGTTTTGGCATTTGGTGCTTTCTTCGTCTCTGTTTACATTGTCGTAAAGCTCTATAGCAGAAATGGACCAGACGTGTTTGACGCAGTATTTCAGCATGATATTCATCACAACCATCGTAATGCCCATGAGCGAGAGCAGCTTTTCCTGTATGTCGCGCTTGTAACTTGCGTAAGTCGGAATTCATGGATTGATTTTAACCCACAGGTCTGTGCCTAATGCAGAGAGCGCTTTGGAAGCGTCTCGTGCCTATGCTACTCATCCCCACCTCGCTGGAAGCCCCGAGGATCTTCTGGACGCGAAGGCCCTCCTTCATCTCTTGCAAGACGAGTTCCGAATGCCTCAGCCAAACCGCATTCCTATTTACAAAGCTGGATCGGAGGAGTCTCGAAATGCCACGTTATCGTTAACTAAACGACACGGGACAAATAGACCAACCGCCTGGATCGACACCTACTATCCAGTTATGGATCGGGGTATAAGCCAGAGCCTTGAAATCCTGAGCGAGGATGGAAATAGCGAATGGACAGCACGCCTTGAGGAGGACGGTGACCCAGGCGATGCAGATGCCCATAAATATAGATTGGCTGTCCCACCATTTCATGGATATAGTGCTGATGGCGATGTTACTGGGCGGTTGATCTACGCAAACTATGGACAGAAAGAGGTCAACAGCCATTTTCCTTGTTTGAATCATAACAACTGATACGAGCTATTTCTAGGACTACGAGGAACTTGTTGCTCGAGGTGCCAATCTCACCGGGAAGATTGTTATTGCACGATATGGCGGTCCAGGCCGAGGCTTGAAGGTGGGTGGTAGCCTGAAGAACTTGTGATTGTCATGAAGTGACTCATGCTTTGACACCAGATAAAAGCAGCAGAGGAACTTGGTGCTGTTGGCGTAATACTCTACAGTGATACTCGCGACGATGGTTTTGTGACCACAGACAATGGCTATTTGCCGTATCCGGCTGGGCCTGCTCGCAACCCGACTGCTATTGAACGCGGCAGCGTTCAGTATAATACCATCTATCCAGGAGACCCTGCTACACCTGGATACCCGGCGTACGAAGACGCGGATCGCATCAATGCAACGAACCTTCCACGCATCCCTAGTCTCCCCCTTTCATGGGGTAATGCTCAACGCCTGCTTGACGAAATTGGCGAGATTTATTCTGTTGATTCGAAAGGCAAGCAGGTTCTTTCTGGTAAAGTAAGCTCCAAGAGTGTTCATATCGTCAACCGGGGTGTGTTTTAAATTATGATGTCCACTGGTGATATGCTCACTTTGAACTGGCAGTCGACGTCAAGATAGTACCGATCTGGAACACCATGGCTGCAATCCCCGGTCACATCAAGAATGAGGTAGTCGTGATGGGCTGCCACCGCGATGGTAAGCAACTATTGACCTTTAGCATATTTTTTTCTGATTGCCGTGAAGCATGGGTAATGGGAGCTGCTGATCCTACAAGTGGAACAGTTTCCCTACACGAAATCATCCGCGGGTTTGGTACTCTCCTTAGGCAAGGCTGGAGACCATTAAGAACAAGTTCGCTGCTTTTCAAATCCAACCCATGATAAGATTCTAACTTTGTTGCAGTTGTCATTGCTAGCTGGGATGCAGAAGAGGTACCACTTTTACCTGCCGATTTTTAGGCGTAAATTTCTAACTTCGCATAGCAAGGGCTAATTGGTAGCACTGAATGGGCCGAGGATTTCTCGTCCTGGATTTCCGATAACGTTGTCTCTTATTTGAACCTGGACACCTCAGTCTCTGGATCCATGTTCATTAGCGGCGCGTCACCCTCCCTGGCCCATCTCATCAGAGGCGTGGCTCAAGAAATTCCTCACCCAAATGTTTCGGGAATGTCCCTCTGGGATGCTAGGAATGACGAGGGCCCGTTCAAGGGTGAGCAACATGCGCCTACCATCGATGCGGAATATTTGAGACTGCACGCGGCCGCCACAAAGGAGCTCGAGTCTAGTGATACGGGAGTCGTCGCTCTCGGAAGTGGAAGTGACTTTACTGTGTTTCTGCAGAGAATCGGAGTTGCAAGCGCGCATATTGGCTTCGATCCAACAGCATCCGATGCCGTTTATCATATGCACTCCATCTATGACTCGCAGGTCTGGCAGGAGCGCTATGGTGATATTGGTTTCCACAAAAATGTGCGTTCTCTGAGCTTCATGGACGGAATGACTTCACACACATAATCATAAAATCCAACAGATCGCAATCTCGAAACACCTTGGTATCACTGCATTGCGATTAGCAGATTCCATCGTGTTGCCTCTTAACACGACGCAGTACGCGCTCGAATTGGAAGATTATCTTGCAAGGTTGGAGATACATACGCTGTTTTCTCTACAAGAGTTTGCTTAGACTTTCACCCATAGGATTGAAGAAATTATACCGTCTGCAACGGAAGCGACAAACATTTCACTCTCGTCCTTAAGGAAGTCCATCCGGAGAGTGCAAAAGGCAAGCATTGCCCTCGACAAAGAGAAGACCGAGGCCGAGGAAGACATCAAAAGACTACTGGCGCTATTTTGCTGGCGCCGCCCCTATTCAAGCACCTCTGGTCTATTCTTCACTTTCATGAAGCGTATGTTTAGTATCTGGCCACAAACCGCGGATGTGCGAGAGTTGGCGCACTGTCACCATGATGCTGATTCATGGCTCCAGTATCTGGACGAAGACGTCGACTCCGATGAGGTGGAAAAAGCGATTACGAACCAGATGGATGGCAGTCTACCCTTGCCATTCCCCATCCGCCGCTTCATAGAAGCCGCGAAAAGGGTGGGTAGGATAAACAAGAAATTAATGAAGTTTGAAAGAGGCTTTATATCTGAAGGCGGGATCAAGAGTCGCGAGTGGTACAAGCACCTCGGTGTTGCTCCTGGAAAGTGGCTCGGTAAGTACTCTTGTATTGTCCAATGAACTAGACTTCACTAGTTCAATCAACAGGGTACGGGGCAACAACATTCCCGGCACTCACGGAGGCTATAACACTTGAGGGGGATGACAGGTTGATTAGTTATGAGATCAAGCGTCTTGAGGAGTTGATGAACCAGTTGGCTGAGACAATTGAACCCTGAATAACGCAGAATACTTGCGCTCTGTTTATGCCTAAATCCCACTCATAGTAGTTACACTACGTATCGTTGACGCCAACTGGGTGAGCAAAAAATATCATATTACAGTAAGTTAATGCCACGGCGGTAATAGAGATATTAATAGCTATACGATGTTGCAAAATAATTATGAAACGGCCATGAGTGTCAATACCGATAACCATACGATATAAAAAACAAGAAAAAAGGTCCACCAAAAGGTAAACAATAGGACAAGGGGAATGCTAGAACGAAGAACGAGAAAAGTGAGCAGGAAGCGTGAGGGCGGGGGAAGCCAAGAAAAAACAAGAAATGAATGGAAAGCAAGGTGAGTAGGCAGGCGTTAAAGCTCGGATTTATGATGGATCTCGAATCCTCATCCAGACGCTCTCGTGATCGTCTAGACAGTGCTTCTCAAGATCGTCGTCTGTGGCGTTGATAAAAGGCGAAGGAGGTTCACTGAGTAGTTGAAGACTGTATCGGTGTCTAAATTAGGCTTAATAGGGTTGTTCGGGGAGGATATAGAAAATGCAACTTACTGGCAAAGTTTACAGGTATTCGAAATGCTGCCATCCTCATTGGATACTGTGTCGTATACATCTGGCAGGCAATTGCTAACAAGCCTCAGCCCATCAGGTCCAACCTCTTCCTCTTCTATGACGATAACCTCGTCCTCGTTCCCCATTTGCACATCGCCGTCACCATATCCAGAGTTAAACGACATTGGCACGTCGTCCATTATTTCACCTTTAACCACAATCGCAGCTGGAGAAGCCACAGGGGGAGGAGCCACTGGGCTGACTGCAGGAGTGGCCATGGGTTGTGGTTGACTCGGCGGTTCGGTGGCTGGACTCCTAGACTCGGTATCCACACGCATCCTTTTCCTCGACTGTTCTTCACTCATCTGTCTCAATTCTGTTACAGAGATCGAACTCTCGCGCTTCATTGGGATAGGAGCGCCTAGCATGTTAGCTGGTGCAGATTGCGGATGGGAGTCAGCTCGGGGCACCGGTGAATTGCTGGCTGAAGGATGAAGTGAAGCAAAATTAGGTCCTATGACAGGTTGAGAGATAGACAACATCGGTTGAGGTTGTGTGATAAGGGGCGAAGGCAAAGCCACGCTTTGTTGACGCGAACCTGGCCGTGACGAGCTGGAAGAAGGCCGAGATAGTGAAGCCCCTACGCCAGCACCTGATGATCGATTTTTGAGAGAACTCGAAGTGATAATTGTGGACTCATCCACTGGTGGCGGCGGGAGATATACGCGGGGTGAGGACGAGGAGGAAGATGATGGACGGGACACGGAGTTTGGTGTCCTGATGCTTAACACGGAATGAGAGGGTTCAGAATACCCCTGTGTCGGCGTTGTGGGTACTGAATGTGATTGTCTCGAAGTACCATCACCAGGTAATATCGGCTCACCACCTGATGACATCCCTGAGTGAGGGCGTATTTGCGGCTGCGCTTGGTTGTGAATACCAGACAATCCGTATGTAGGCATGCTCGGGCCCGGGGGCGCAGACCAAGGCGGCGCTTCCGAAGGAGCATTTAGTCGATGAGATTGTCCGGGATTATACTGAGGGGGGAGCTGAGTGGGTGGTCCCATCTGGGGAGGGCTGGGCTGTTGGACCACCTGGTTGGGACCGTTGGGTAGTGGCATGTACTGCGAAGGCTGAGAAACTGCAGTGGGGAAAGATGCACGACGTATGCCTCCCCTTTGTTGGTTATGCTGAGCCAGAATCTGTTGGTTATGGCCAGACGTGGATTGCGAGGATGCTTGGTAGAACGATGACAGTTCGTAGTTCTGTGGCTGAGGCCGATTGTTCTAAAAATGAAATTATCATCACTTTTGATGTTTGGCAAGCGTATGGAATGTACTTACTTGCGACATTTGCTGGGTCATTGCTGTTGAGACGTTTAGATAGTGTTTAACGTGCAAATGTGTATCTATTACGTACCCGCATTGAGGTGTTGCTGGTTTTGTGAACGTATTTGACCGGCATTCGCTAACTGAGGTTGTCTCTGCTGAATTTCTGGGGGTACAACAATAGGCGACGCAGCAGTAGTGCCAGCTTGAGGCATGTAAAAAGCTGAGGGTTGCTGTTGCTGCTGTTGCGGTCCCGGCAATCCTTGCTGCGCGAAGTAGAGCTGAGAGGGAGAAACAGTTTGAAGCATCGGGGGTCTTTGCTGCTGTGCCCCTTGTTTTTGCTTCTGTGACAGCTGAGAGGCCATTATTTGGTTGTACTGAGGGTGTGAAGGGAGCATAATCATAGGCTGAGATGCTGAACGTTGGGCATTATTGTATTGGGGTTGCTGTGGAGGATGCGGAGCGGATCGTTGAAGAGTTTGAGGCTGCTGTTGTCGAATCTGCTGGCCTTGTTGGATCGTCTGAGGTTGCATATTCGCGGGGTGGACGCCTTGGTTTGTGCTTCGACCAGGAGGATGGGGCTGAGAAGATATCTTCACAGTCTGGTTTGAACCGTTGGGCATGTTCTGTTGAACAATCACCGTATTAAGCTGCACCTTGACAGAATTCAACTCCTCCGCCTGACTTTTCACCTGGTTATGCAGCCGCTGTACTTCTGCATACGCCAGGCGATAGGACTCAAGAAGGTCCATATGTTTTATCTGCAGCTCCGTAAAGCTCAATTCAACCTCTTTCCCCCCAGCATCTTGCATTTTCCTTCCTTGCACAAGTTCCCTTTTCTGAGCTGTCAATCTCTGAACCTCCTCTTCAAGCTTTCCCAAACGCGATGCTTTCTCTATCTCGGTCAGACCCATATCCTTCAACCGCGTGGCTTGCGTTTGCGCAAGCGTGTTTAGTTTGTAATTATCCTCGAGAAGTCTCCTCTGATCTGCCTTCATTCTCTTTATGTCTTTTTCTTGCTGTGCGCAGAGGTCCTCCAGCTCCTGCATACGGAGGGTCATGCCTGGATAGTATCCGAGCTCGGAGAGACATCCATTGGCCGTGTTCGCGAGGATCTCGACGATTTTTTGACGCGTTGCATCGGGGTTTTTCAGGAACTGGAATGAATTTTGTGTTCCGGTGTTGCTGCATATCCAAATAAACCGGTGGCGTGAAAAAGCGCAAGAAAGAGAACAAAGCAGCCAACGCCAGGCAGTTTTGATGGTCCGGTCAAAGGAACCATTCCAAGGCAAGTTTTAAATAACCAGATATATGCCCGGTTTTTCACGAAATAGCACGAAAGGTTGTATGCGACCAAGAAATGCGGCAAATGGTTGAGAAAACACAAGTTCGAAGACACTGTCAACAATGGCAATTTCACCAGAAATAATAAAAGAAAAAGACATACATAGCTACATTCCCTGACGGCTGTGTATTATCATTTCGTGCTTGTGGGATAGTAGGGTCCATAGAGGGGAGAGGAATACATTCAGCGTCGAAGGACAACTCGTGGTTCTGCAAATCAACGACTGCCGCGTCCTTGCTGCAATTGCTCAATAATTAGTTTGCTCCTGTTTTCTTGTGCTAGGTCCTCCGTAATGGGAAGATTAGATTAGATTAGATCATGCCAGTGATTGACGTGATCAGACTGGCATTATGCCCAAGGATTTACAGTAACAACAGAGCGTACAAGTTGAACCCAAGTGGTGCTTTCGTTTGGAAGGTGAGCTGTTCATCGTGATTGGTATAAGGAAGGTGCTATATCCGTTTTCAATGCGAGGAATAGTGCTTGTTGGCGTAATCAATCCGAATCGGCAGATGGAATGATGCTCCAAGAGTGGCCCGGTGATCAAGCGAGTGTCTTCCTAGCATCGATACATGCCATTAGATGCCATTTCGTCTTGGTGATTATAGTCAGAGGCAACAAGCATCGAGAATCGGAGGGCAGGGTCCAGGAGCAGTGTTGCTGGGAATGTCGGCTTTACGATTCCCCTACCGTGCCACCCGACCGACAATCGCAAGGGTATCATGGTCTGCATGAAACAACTAACCCGCACCGAATTTCATCTCCGAGTGTATCGATGTGGCATTTTTGGAACGAATTTCACTAGAAATAAGGAGTGGTGACGCTGGGAATGCTCTTCTTACAATTTAACGTACCCTGCCACAAGACTGACAGTCGCAAGAGTACATGGTCTGCATGAAACAGTCAAGACACTCCGTGATCCTTATCCGAGACGTGATATAGAGGCTATGGTGTAACTGTTATCGATTGACCGACGCATACCCCTGTTACCAATGTCCTGAAGTACGAGAGCATCAAATCCAACTTGAAGGGCAGTCTGCAAGTCTGACGCCGAGAAGAATGGGATGCCAAAGATTTGATACGAAGTTATAGCTCTAAGGAGGACGAGGTATCCTGGTGGACAACCTGATCCATCTAAGCCATATTTAATTTGAGAATTTCACCCGTTTATATGTACACTACGAATACAGATCGAATTACAGTACACCAATAGCTATAGATGTTTAGTCGTACAAATCCTTCTCTGCTTCCTAGGGAAATTATCACACCAACGGCTCAGAATCCTCAAACTGCAATCTAAAAGTCAACGAGGTCGCATCCAAGTCTCCTCATGTTGTCTTGGCAATCTTTGAACCTCATTCGAAGGCTTCAGCTGACCGCCCCTAATACTGATTCTATACATAGGCATTTCGGGCTTGGGTCCAGTTGACATTAACCGCTAGTACTATGCATGCACAGCGTATTGTATGCAGTGACGTCAATGAGACAGGTGTATGTTGAACCTTCCATTTCGCGTCAATTCTCATGTCGAGGCTCGATCGCGACATCGACAGCCGCAGCTTGTCATAGAAGTCGTAGAATGAGGCATACAGGATGTCTGTCATTGAATACTAAAAGCTTGGGTTGATAGGGTTAGAAGCGCACCAGCGCAAAGATCATACTGCCAAGTAAGTATCGCGCTAAGCTTCACCACCTGCGCCGCTGTTACACCACACTTTTTGTTTCGAGGTTTCGAGACCCCTACGGGACCCTGTCGAAGGCTGTCATAATTACGAAATCCAAATTCCCAGTCACCCCAACCCTATCCTAGCGTCAATCTAATGCATTCGAACATCGCGGGAGCGCGTATATCAGCCCGTCACAGGGCTCAATCGAGGACCGAACAGTTCGAGAGAAAACGCGGTGGGGACCTTGGGTAAAAGCCCACACTCAGAACTTCAAATAGCGTTGATGATCTCCATAAGAAGCCTTTCGTTTTGGTTCGAAGACTGCATCATGCGTGGGCGTGGGGGGGCGTGGATGAGGCATGGTTGGCATTGGTTGCGCAGTCGTTACATTGATTCGATATCTAGAATTAGTACAGTTTGTTTGTGAATCCTTCGATCCCGTTCTAGTTTTCATCTTGGAAACGAAAAGAAAGACAAATGTAGTGATCTCAGGATCAAACCACGGCCATTGGTGTTTAGTTGCTTACATTTCAAGATGCGTATCCCATTAGAACAGTTTCGAATAGTCTACTACATTGACAAAGATTAACCCCGGCGGTCTTAACCCTAGTAGTCCAAGGTAAAGAAGGGTATAAGCTGATATTTTTACTTACAAATTACCGATAAATATTCTACAAATCTAGACTTGTTGGATTAAAGAGCGTACATGCGTTGCAGGCGGCGTGATATGTCCGTAGCAGATGATGCAAAGGAACGAAAGGATGCGTAGTGAGCGAAAAAGAATGCTGGCCATGGAAAGATGGGTTCTGTGTGTGGTGATCCTAATGCAGATATCGAATGAACGAGTGTTAAAATAGCCCTAGCGGAGCGTTCTAAAGTCGAACAAAAAAAAATTCTAGCAAGTTACGGTAGTCCGAGGAATGAATGATATATCGTCGAGTATTCCCAACGTCTTCGACGTGACCATCCTTCAAGTTCAGAAGCAGTCCAGAGGATATGTCAGCCTCTCCACTGAGTTCGAAATCGAACGACAGTCACATTGACACTGACAAAAGCAGGTCATGTGTCTTGAGTGTGCACAACGAATGGTTGTGCTGAGCAATGGACTGAGTAAGAAAAGTTTTGAAATGGCTGCAGCGAGCCTGGATCATGGGAACGCACATGTCGGCTATCCCACGGCGATAGTATCAAATGAATAGAATCCATCGCTAAAAATACCTGGCGCGTTGGAAAGGAAGCAACGGGCATTATATGCCAGTGGGTATCTCCATAGCGTCTTCTTGAAATAGCGCGAGCCTGAAATAGGCTAGATGGGTGACACTCGAGCCACGGAATACATCCCAGCGGGTGTTGTGGGGATGATCAAGAGTGGGTGGGACAGGTCGGCAGCAAACAATATATTCGGCGATGGCTATCCACTGGGTTGGCTGGGCAGTGGTTCTAGTGTATGGGTTGTAGAGGGGGGTGATAGATCGGTTAGGGAGGTGGATACGAGGATGTGCTGCGATTCGGAAGAGGACATGATGGGCGGAGCAACATGAGACCGAGAGCGCTCCGGATCGGTTGTCGGCGCTGACAGGTGGATGGGTGAGGGGGGTAAAGGATGAGGAGGGGATGGTGGAGATGGTGGAGGGGTCGATGTCGGAATTTGTGTATAGTCTGTTGGACGTTCTGGTGCTAACGTCGCGGGCTGGGGTAAATTGTGTGTGTAAGCTGGGGGAGGAGGGAAATAAGGGGGAGCTGGATCGCGAACAGAGACTTCGCGTCGGAGGGTTAAAGGATTGCGTTCGAGCTCTTCGAGTTCTCGCTGTAGTTGATGCCTACTCAGAACTTCAGCTATACGATCTCGTTTCGGAGCGCGACTGTAGTTGTAGATACAACGAATGATAGTTGCTGCGATGGCCAAGGCTACCAAACCAGCCAAAACTTCGAACACGATCGCGATTGGTTTCTGAGCAGGCTGCGAGTTTCGATCTCTGTCACGATGTGGTACATGTGTCGGTGGGTCTGTTCCGGTTGGTCGTGGCCGTGGTCCAGGATGTTGGGTGAAGGTAGGGTGAGGCGGTGTAAACGACTGGGAGTGTAGAATTCCTTGTGATGCTTTATGAGTGGTAAAAGGACGAGGATGAGGTATTCGAGTGATAGAAGGAGATTTCGATGGGGCTGACGGTGTTGAAGATGTTGTCGTTGTTCGAGACGATGTTAAAAGCAAGTCGTCGTCGTCAGAGTCGGAGGATGACTGAGTAGTAGGGGATTGAGGGACAGCGAGAACATTATTAACGAGGAGCAGCAATGAACATAGAAATCGTTTAGTCAAGAGCATGCTGTGGTAGAAAGAAAAGAAGTCATCTATGTTAAAAGTAATTACACACACACAGGACTATCGAAACCATTTGAATTTAACATTGCTTAGACGACTTGACAGGGTCTATAAATTCAATCGAGATTAATATGATTATATAATATTGATTACATAAATGTACATGACCGGTTATTAAGTTGACCATGTGAAATATTGGTGACACTGATTATGGGATTAGTGATGACAATAAATAGTTTTAATTTCTCTCCCATTTCTCCCTTTAACTCTTCCCCGCTTTCATCAATGCCTTTGGTTCACTCTCAGCAATTTACTCAGTCAGATGCTGATCTCTTAAATGCTTTGACTGCTCCTACCCCACCACAAGCAAAGGCTTTTGCTAGGAGAGATGCTGCCCTCGATCCATTGCTCATTGCAGCAGCTGCAGCTTCAGGTCCTCATGTAACAAGAAATCATTACCATCATGACTTCTTTCCAGGAGTAATGCTTCCACAGGCAGAGGGTGCAATGGATTGGTCCAAGTTTACAGGAGAAGATTCAGCCGCCAAGTCTGCTCGTCAAAAGTTGACATATGTCAGTCGTCAAGCCCCTAGAAGGCAGCGACTTGGTTCACTCGACGAGGAGTCAAAGGAGAATAACCAACCAGAGGACCTTCAACCACTCAAAGAAACTCAGAATGTTCCTTCTACACAACGCAAGCGCAGGTCCTCTGTCGCCTCTATCACCGATCACAAGGTGCAGGCCTCAGCACAGGCTCTTGCCGATGTGGTACCCTCGACATTACCACCCGAACCCGTCCACGTCCGTTGCATGGCTCGTACGCGTATACCCACTCCCCATGGTCCTATTTTCCTTCACATATACCATAACAACCGCGACAACAAAGAACACCTTGCCGTCGTAGTTGATCCCGCTCAACTTTCGGAATCATCGGACTCTCCATTACAGCTACCACCCATTCGATCCAAATCTCTCGATGCAGTATGGTCCGAAAATGAGACAGCTATGGACCGTATTGTTCGGGGAGCCTATGTGGGCAAGCTCTCACAAACTTCACAAACTCCTTCCGCACCCGTTACCCAGGTCCATTCCACCAGTTCCCTGCCCGTTAATCGGATCGAGGTACCACCCCCCCTCATCCGGATTCATTCGGAGTGTTTCACTGGAGAAACTATTGGGAGCATGAGATGTGATTGTGGCGAGCAGCTCGACGAAGCCATTCGACAGATTTCCCAGCCCATCCATATCCCTCCCACACCCGACCGTCTTCAAGAAGCTACCACCATACCCGGGCGCGGGGCAGTTATCTATTTAAGGCAAGAGGGTCGCGGTATTGGTCTCTTGTCCAAAATTCGCGCCTACAACTTGCAAGACATGGGTCATGACACCGTCACTGCTAATCTTATGCTCGGACATAAGGCAGATGAAAGAGGTTATGAGATTGCCGCTGCTATTTTGCGGGATTTAGGACTCGGGGCCGAGGGTGCGAACGACGCATCCGCAGGTGTTAGAGTTTTGACGAATAATCCAGACAAGGTCGAGGCATTAGAAAAGGAAGGGATTCATGTCGCGTCAAGAGTCCCTATGATTCCACGGAGCTGGCAGCAGCGTCAGGCGGTTGCAGATGGAAAATCCTTGGAAGGTGGAGATGCTCATATCAAAATTGTTGGTCAAGAGGTCGAGAGAATCTCGGGAGCTACATTGATCGGGGGGAATGCTGTGCATGGTGAAGACTTGGACAAGTATTTGCGTACCAAGGTATTGCGTATGGGCCACATGTTGCCTCTTTGGATGCAAGACGCCCCAGTGATTCATTAGATGTCATTTTTCGTTTCGATGCTCTATTATCTAACTTTGGCCTGTCATTTCTTAGTTTTTTCTTTTTTTTATATTAACATATCGACTTTATGTGTAATACCTTGCTGTATTTTAACTTTACTAAAGGTTCCAAGGTGGAATTTCAACGTAGACATTCATTCATTCGCGATTACTTGTGAAGTGATGCTGGAACACCGGACAATGCTTTATTTAGAGCGGTGCACGATTCAGACTTAAGTGGATGGTCGACGGTGTTTCGACTTGGCGTAATGGATGCCAAGATATTATGTCGAGAGGCTCTCGCGACAAACAAGGGCATCCATCAGTTTAGTAACTGACTGACTGCTTGTTATGTTTCCCATTTCCCTTCTTTCTCCTACCCCATCTTTCTTTTTCCTCCTCCCTCCCCTTCCGCTTTACTAAACTCATCCCCCTCACAGTCCATTCCTTTCATATCCTAAAATCATCTAAACAATGTCTGACTATCAGGCTGTTGACGGCTACACCGCCACTCTGGAGAAGCAGCAGAAGAGCAGACGTCGATCTCGACTCATAGTAAGTGTATTTTTAATCTTCTATATCATAATTTTTTTTTGACGTTGAGATGAATTTGTAAAGGTTGTTCTATCAGTCGTCGGCTTGGTCATCCTTATTGCCGTCGGTGTCGTCGTTGGTGTTGTCGTATCCAAGAACAACAGCAAAGAGAAGAGTGGCGGCACCAAAGCTGGCTCAACAGGCGGGTCTTCATCTCCAACACCAAGCAATGTGCCGGGCACAAGCGTCACTGGAGACCCAAGCGTTTTTGACAAGGACGATCGACTCCACCAATCTTTCTACGGCTTTGCATACACGCCTGAGGGCTCTCTACCCGACTATGGCTGTGGTATTCTTCTTCGTACGTATCTAACTCCATCTTCCCCACCGTTAGCGCCCACGATGGCCAGTTTCTAATATTACCTCGTCGTCTAACGTCCTCTTTTAGCCAATGTTATTAGGGATATTCAAGTACGTCTCTCCCCAACCGAAAGCTATATTTTGATGGGATTTTTCACTGATGTCCTATTTTTGTGCCTTGTTCGCCTTTACAGCTGCTTTCTCAGCTCACCCGTAGAATCCGTCTTTACAGCTCCGATTGCAATCAAACTGGCATGGTGGTAAGTTCCCAACCTTTATATTTCATTGACGTTCCGCATTTCATTCGCCCTATCCAAACACTTCACATGTCCTTCACTTCTTTCCTCCACCGAACAACTCCGTTCTCATTCGCTTCCCATCATCACGAAAATGTTTGATTAAATTTTTCTATGTTTTAGTTGGAAGCTATTAAGCAAACCAAGGTCGACATGGAAGTCTTCATCGGCAACTACGTCGTTGAGGGTGACGACAGTGCTTACAAACGCCAGCGAGATGTGATCAAGGAAGTCATTCAAACATACGGCACGCAACACATTGCCGGCATCACCGTCGGAAACGAATTCATGCTCAAGTATGTATTTTGCTCCACTGCTCCGTTCTAATCCTGCGAGATGGGCGGGAAGCATGTTGTTTCAATTGAAAATCTGATGTTGACTGATTGTTATCCTCTAGCTATGTCACCGGCAGAAACTCGCTCGATGCCAACGGTCCTGTCGGAACCCAAGGTTAGTTGATCTAGACTGCAATTGCACGCAGACTGGGCAACCCTACTGGCGCCGGTCAATCCCTTTGCCGTGTGATTATGTTTACTGATGACTTCTTATTGTGCTTCGTCGCTTGTAATGCGTCTTTAGGTGCCGCTGTCCTGAAACCTGACATTGATGATACTATTGCAATGCTCCGCGACATGAACCTCGACAAGCACATTCCTGTTGGTAACTCGGACGCTGGATCTTTCTTCAACACCCAAATTCTCGAATCGATTGAATACGGGGTACGTGCATTGTGGCGCTGTTGTTCCTGTTTCGATCCTGACAGTTACTCGTAATTTTTGTTGTGTTTTTTAAACTGGTCGTACCTGTTTAGCTGTCGAACGTCCATGCCTGGTTCGCCAACACAACTGCGCAAGGTGCTGCCGACTGGGTAAACCAATTCTTCCAAGAGCAAAATGTCCAACCTGCGTCTCTGCTCCCCAACAAGGTGCGCACAGGAGATTAGCATGTCCTGATCATCCGCTGATGTGAAGCATAATTATAGCCCAAGATGTACATTGCTGAAACTGGTTGGCCCACGGTATGAAATAATTTTATCAACAGTTGGTGTATGATTGCTAAATTATTTCGGATATACAGGACTCCAAGGATGCTGGAAACAAGAACAACGGCGCTGCTGATGCATCCGTCGCAAACCTACAAATCTTTATGGACACATTCGTGTGCCAGGCCAACACTGCTGGCGTTGGTTATTTCTTCTTCGAGTTCTCAGATGAGGAGTGGAAGGTAAAATTATTTGATTTATGGGCGCTGAAACTTTGCTGATGAAGTAATGCTAGGATGTTAAATATGGTGGTGTGGAAGGACACTGGGGTGTCTTCAACAAGGAGTCAGTGACACAGTTTTGGTTAGAGCAATTGATTCTGACATTGTTTTATTTGCAGCCGCACTCTCAAGGATCTCGTCATCCCTAAATGCGCGTCACCCTAAGCGCTTTATTTAATATCCAATCACGTAATTACACACCTCACGAACGCTTACGAACTCGCTATCTGACAATTTGATCATGGACTATTATCTCTTTCTATTTTATTCTCCGTTGCACTGATATACCCTGGATGTTTCTTTCCAATATGTAATATTAACATCAAGTCGTATTCAGCGCTTCCCCTTGCTTGTAGTCGAACGCTTCATCTACTGCTTTATGGGTTTTGGGATTTTTGACACTTTTGATACCGCATTACCGAAATATCTGTCACTCTTTACTAGTATATGTTCATAAATCTAATGGACCTTAGTTTTGGCCATTCTTTTCTGTCCATCTCAGAGATATGTATTTGTCAAAGAAATGAGAAAACAAGCGTCGGGAAAGTGCTCCGCCCTGAGGATTAGTGATTACATAAGTTCATCTGCTTGGGGGGATCGAGGTCCCAGCCAGAGCCGTCCTCATAGCTTTCTAACAACTCTCACCAACAACAACCTCCGTCCACTCCATCCCCATCCCAGGCAACTCAAACCCACTCCTATCCTTGCGGAAACTCATTTCATACTCTTAATGTACGACCCTCTAAGCTCGTCAAGCAGCATATTCTCAGGACAAGACGCACAGGAGGTGCTCGCTCCACCCTGGCCGACGACCCCACACCCGCCAGGTTCGCCTATTCCCAACCTGCGCCGCGCCATCTCACCCTCACCCTCTGCGACCGGCTCAGCGACCTCTGGTCACTCACCCAACACCCCCGATAAGGGCCCCGCGCAAGGGCTGTATGGCAAGGAGCCACAGATTTACGGTCAGCCAGAGGCGGGCCTGATCTCGCCGCGCGATACGGTCGGTGCGAATGGCCAGAGATTTGAGAAGAATGAACCGTATTTGAGAGTTAGGATTAATGGATTGGATAGGAATAGAAGAGATATACTTGTTAAGTTGGATGCACAGGTGGGTTTCTTTTTTGTCGGTTGTATTATCCCTTTAGAATCCTTGGATTGTTGGTTGGTTTTTTTGACATTGTTGGGAGGGCAGAGACCCATGTGGTGTTTCTTTTCTTGAGTTGATGATGGACCGTCTAATCTGTTTGAATTGCGTTAATTGCTAATGCGTTATTTATGGGATCCATCATAGACCAATTTGCCCAACTTCAATGGCACGACGTATCGCAATGTCTCCAGGTCATATCTCGAATTTCAGCAATTTTACGAATCTATTATCCATAGCAATCCGCAAACTATTATCCCTGCGCTTCCCCTCGCACAAACATCAGCGCCGACGGATGAGGAGGACGACAGGCTCGTGAAGATCATGCTGCAGAGGTGGATTACCCGAGTATGCGAGGATCCCATTTTGTTGCATGACGAAGACGTGCGCTCGTTTATTGAAAACGATTTCGGATACCAGCCTACGCCGAGACCGAGGCGCAAGACATCTTCTGGATTTTCATTGATGAGGAGAGGGGTGCCGGATGAAGACGAGGAATTGCAGCGAGCGAGGTTTGAACTGACAAAGCTTGAGACGCAGTTCTTTGAAACAGCCAAGGCCGTGGACAAACTTGCCATTCATCGGAAGGGTAAGCCTTTTTTGCTTCCGTGGTCTGCTCCATAATGGTCTAGTTATTGACACGATTTATTTTTTAGCACTTGCATCTGCTCATGCAGAGATGGGGAATAAACTCGTAAATGTTGCGACTACAGAGGCCCATCCACCGCTAGGCAATGCACTGAGAAAGCTTGGCCGAACCTGGCATAGCGTTGCTGACTTGGACCAGGCGCAAGCCATCAGTGAATGTGTCGTTCTCGGTGACTCGCTTGGATATCAAGGAATGAATGCTCGATCAGCAAAGGAGACACTCCTCATGCGAACAGGTGTCCTGGAGGAGTATCAGGCTGCTGTCAAAACTACAATTTCAAAGAGGAGACAGATTGAACGATTGAAGGCTAGCTCCAACATTCGTCCTGAACGAGTGGATGAAGCCTTGGAGGAAATGGAGGAGGTATGTATTTCTGTGGTTTTCATAATGCCTTGCAAGGTTTATCAACATTTGGCTTGTTACAGGCGAATCGCTATGAGCAAACGTTGGCCAAGCGTGCAGAGGGCATTTCGCAGAACCTTCACAAAGCACTGCAAACGCACAACCGCCATGCTAATGACGACATTACGACCGCACTGATCGAACATGCCCGTTCATCTATCATGTATGAGAGGCAGTTATTGCGCGAACTCGAGTCCCTTCGTGTTGATGTTAGCAACGCCAATAAGAAGGTCCTGCCAGCTGCTACTGGGCCACCTAAACCCACGATTATACCCCCTCTCGAAGACGATCGCCGTCATCTGGAACCTGCTCCTTCTGCCCCCATAGCCAATGGCTTCCATCAGCCAAAACCAGGCCGTCCACAGCAACCCCCGCACACTGCCGCTCTGAATGGTTCTGCCCAGGGATTCATACCACACAAGGTCCAATCTTATGCTACTGACCCCCTGACAGGACAACCTGAGATACCCTCTTCTCCTGCGTTCCCTCAAACCCCAGTTGGTCGTCATGAACCTCCATTATCAGCAGCTTCTAGTCGTTCGTTTGCTTCGCAGCAGCAAGGTCCACTTTCGCCCGCCCCAGCCTACGCAACTATGCGTCAACCGTTACCTCCACAATCCCCCGGTGCTGGCCCCTCTTCACCTGTTTTGCCCTCGCAAAATCCTAGTGCTGTTCCTTCTGTACGAGCAGCATCTACTGAACCACCTCTTGGTGGTCGTTTTGTCGACGGCACCAGATCCATGTTTGTCCCACGCTCGAACTCAGTCTCGCGCCCATCGCCTCTGGCTTTCTCATCCTCAACGTCGAATCTCCCCAATGGTCACCCGACCGCTGGGCCTTCTTCTGCCCCATTCGATCCGTTGAGAAGTGACAATTACGCTGCCGCCCCGTCGCCTTTGAACGACTCTGGCATGCGGTCCCATCTGTCCAGACCTCAGGACGTTGATCCGCTTGGGTTCATCAAACCCAATCAGATGGCGAGCTCTGTACGCGTACAGCCGACCCGACCAAGGCTGGACCCCAGAGAAGCAGCGAGCAAACTTGCAAATATGTTTTAAGCTGCAAAATTGTCCTTACCCTGACAGTCTTCTTATTGTGACTTTACCTCGGTTCTCAATTTCCTTCCTATGCGCCCACCTTTATAATCAATTGCATTTTTTTGTTGTTGTTAAGTTTGGTTTACTTCTCTCAATACTCTTCATGTGTGCATGTGTTTTTTCGGTCCAATTTACCTCATCACCTCCGATGATGATCGCTTCGATGCTGTGCTTGTAAATTGTGGTCATTTTTTATAGCTTCGGACTATTACATGGATGGAAATATGACACAGATATGACAAATTGGCCAGCAAAGTTGTGCTCATTAAACTCGTCCAGCGTGCTAGGCTAATCTTGAACAACGAAGCCGATTGGTGCCTCTCGTTTGCGCGCATCGATAAGATGGAATCGCTCTTGTCTCCCTCGGACGAATTCCCAGCGCTGTTTGAGCTCGGACCACGCCACATTTTCCTCCTGCCGGAATCTGATGGTTTCGTTGCGCTCTGGAACGAAGTGATACGCGTATAATTCGATGCTAAAGAATGTTTTGGGAAGTAGAGGTAAATCGCCCAATACTGGGACGTGTTCCGGGAGGTTTAGGAAACCTGTTTCAAGGATAGGAGAGTGAGTTGACAGATAGACACGCAGGCATTGACAACTTTCGACATCAGAAGGTAATATTTTCGCTTGCCAACGTCATCTCTTCGGATCTATTCGAGATGACCAAGCAGAGGCGAAGCAAGAACGAAATAAAAGAAGGTTTAGTCTGTTACAGGCGAAAATCCCGAAGATGATGATGTGGACATAAAATAAAAAAAAGCTGGGTGTTACCAGTGTAACAACGAAAAACTTACCGATAACCGTACCAGCGTCATGACCCCAGTCACCAATGGGATGCGAGAATATTTGTCCTTTGATATTTTCGCGAGCCATTTGATTGAGACTCTTGCGTAGGACAGTGTTCCCTGATATCCCAGGCCTCATGTTGCCAAGGACGATATCCTGCATCCTGTTGCTCTGCTTCAAACCTGCTCTGAGGCTTTCTGGTGCGTCGTCTTCTGCATCTGAGCCGCTTGTGCGCAGGACGTATGCCATGTGTTGAGTATCAGTATTCATCCCCATTGCTGTGATACCGAAGTCTATGTGTAAAATGTCGCCTTCTTGAATTGTGTCGTCTGTGCCCTCCCAGCCTGGATAAGAGTCTTCTCTGAGAACTGAGATTCGAGGCTGATTCCAGGTTGTGACATTTATCACTTGCATCTTTTCTCGGAACCACCAGCTCAGGTCCTACATGATAACGAAGAATAACTCGTCAGGGTGTTGTTTATACATAGCGGGGAGAAGAAGCGGGGATTAGGCACATACTTCTGTGGTCGTTTTCCCCGGTTCAACTACTTTGTGAGAGAATCCTTCTTCGAGCATCGCCCAGACATTTTCTTGCAGAACTTGATAGTACTTGTACTGTCCCGAGACCTTGGTTGAAACGTATTCGATTGCGAGCATGGGTATGTTGACGGTTTTGCTCATCCAGAAGTCCCCCAGTTCTTTGTGCAGAACCGAGAGTTCGCCGGCATGCAGACCCCCTGAGAATGCAATATCTTCGTCCGTATTAATGGCGATGCGTTGGGGGTCTGCACATTCTAACATCTTTCGTAGTTCAGGCCACACTTGACCTGTATTGTCGACCCACTTAAGAGGATTCGATGCGCCGGCGAGCGAAGGCTGGTCCCTATGAAACAGAAGAACCGTCCTTCTGTGAGCATCGAAATCTGTGGCGTTTTTGATAGACCACCAGATGGTATCCTCGGCATGTTCACGTTGAGAAAACTGGGGTATGAATTTTAGAGTTGAGACGACGAGTGATAGTAAATATCTTGGGACTTACAAGCCAAGCGTCAACCTTGTACTTCTCTAACAAAGCGGGTATATTAGAGATCCTTTCTGTTGTCCATTTATCTTGGACTACAGCGCGATCGCGCAGGGAAGGCAGTGGTTCATATTTGGCTGGATGAGCGGGGTGCAGCTGACCCGCTGCAAAAGCCGCCAGATAACTCAAAACAACCAGATAACAGTAGATCATAGTTCAAGTAGTTCTTCCTCAATGCATAGCATAACATTATTTCTCAGACTGTCAGTTGGGTTGAGTGTAAAGATAGCCATGGTGGTGGTTAATGAGAGACGACACGGTCCGCCGGCTACTCGCACCCGGCTATAGGTCTGTTTGCTAAATTGAGAATATCGCCCTTGCATGAGATTATTGGCGAGCTGACTTTCTACCTCGTCCTACCATCACTCCTCGTCAATCTAGTCCACAATGTCTGAACCAAAACCAGAGGGATCACAACCTGGAACAAGCGCTGGTTCAACACAGGCAACAACACCAGCAGTCCCAGAGCCAGTGATACCCCAGACCCAACCAGCACCCGCCGCACAAACACCTCCAACACCTACACCATCTGTAACACCGGCAGAGAATAGACTTGAGCTGCTGAACAAAGCTCGCGCATTTCTCGCGTCTCCTCAGGTTCAACACCAAGATGTCGCACAAAAGCGAAGGTTTCTAATTGAGAAAGGTTTAAATGGTACCGACATCGACAACCTACTGCAGACTATGGTATGTCCAATTGTGCTTTTACAGAGAACGAACTAAAGCTCTTTGATCAGCCATCTCAAATGCCAACTGTCCCACCTAGAACATATCCTCAAACACCTCCTTCTAACTTACCTGTACTCCTTCTAGGACTTGCGCGTCTGTTCTCCTGGTTGGCCGGAGGTTCTGCTGTGCTAATCTTCATTTACTATGTAAGTCATTTGAAAACCCCGTTCTACCGCGAAAGTCGAACCCAAGTGCTTTCCCAGAGATTCCTTCTTCCCCGGATTACACAAACTGCCCTTGCTCGTCAATCAATAAAGTCCCATCATGTCTCCCTCCTCCGAAAGCTTACTACCTCACTCGCTTCCCTGAAAGAATCTCAGACGGAGTCATTCGCCGTCCTACCAAAAGCTGATCCATACAGGGAGCCATCGGAATGTGCTGCAGCCCAATCATTGAAGGGTCTTGTGGAACTCTCAGGAGAGAAGGAATCCGACTTTGCAAAGCTGCCTCCGCAAACTGTTTTACGATGCGCTATTACAAACTTCGGAGAAGGAAAGACGGGAGATGCAGCAGTTCCGACTACGCAGGACCTATTCAGGTATATGGAGGGTAATGTTACTTGGCTACTAACCGACGAAGGTTTGGAGTACGAGGTGTGTTTTATGCTTCTAAATCATACTTTCCCGTTATTAACACATTTGTAGAACTTGCTCTGGGACACCCTCCAATCATGCCCCTGGTTTAGAAACACTATCTCGATTTCAGCTCCTGCAGAATCACCTCCAGAGGGTCAAGGTGTTGCACGATGGGAATATATTCCTCAGGAACCCCCAACCCCACCTCCTATAATGCAATCCCTCACCAAATTAGCTGAAGAGCTGCCCAAGGACTCTAGGGAGCGCAAGAGTCCCTTCCAGCATGGCTTGCAGACTCTGTCCGACTTCACTGGCTACATTAGCACACAGATCTACATGCCTTACAGGCCGCCTCCCCTTGGTTCTGGAATTCCTAGTGCTAACGGTCAAGAACCCATCGAAGAGGAAATGAGAAGAGAAATCCGAACGCTGAAGGGCCTCGTACTAAATAGGTAGGGAAATATCCACAAAAGTTTATCCCGCAAACTTGACTGATAAATTCCTCAGGCGCTCATTTTTGCCCTCTATTCCAAGAGCAACTACTACACCAGTGCCGATCCGACCAACCACTTGAGGTGTAGGTTAGTATGGAGGAGAATGCGAACTACTGAAAGTATACTATGTGCATGTTAACTGTAACACCCATTATAATTCTCTATTCCTTTTCACGACTCCGCCATGAGGGACTATTTGATCATCTTGCAAACCTCGACCCTGAAATAATATATTGATTTGTATTCCGGGCCCGTTGTTTGAACAGGTCAGTCCCGTTGAAGTGACTTGTCACCTGTCATACTCGCTGGATGTACCGCCTTATCAGGCGGATCTCTCCTAGCTTTCATCATGGTGTATCTTTGGCCTCTTTCAATACTGTCAAATTCCGCACAATGTCTTCAACACCAGTGACCCGAAAAGCCCTCGGTTCTGTCAACATAACATTCCTCGGAACGGCTTCTGCTCAACCGTCTTCGACCCGTAATCACTCTGCGCTCGCACTTAAGCTAGGCGGAGATGTCTGGCTGTTTGATTGCGGAGAGGCTACCCAGCATCAATTGCAAAAAAGTAGCGTTAAAATGGGAAAAATTGAAAAGATATTTATCACCCATACTCATGGTTAGTTGTCATCGGACGCGTCGTCGACAGTGTTTTGACGCGATTGTGCTGTAGGAGACCACATTTTCGGCATTATACCTTTGCTAGCTAGTCTACTCAATGGAGCTGGTGGGTCTGCAGATGGTGTCGAGGACCCAAGATTGGACGTACCAGCTAACAGGGAGCCGGTACGTATCTTAAACTTTAGACCTGTTGAATTGCTGTCGATCTTAAATTTCATCCTATCTAGGCTGTAGAAATTTACGGCCCCCTTGGGACACGAGCTTACATTCGGAATGGTCTATCGTATACGTATTCCCTACTAGCATCACCCTACGTCGTACACGAACTGCGTTTTTCAAACGACCCGCAAGACGGCGACTTCACTGCCCTTCCTCCCCTGCCATCGGAAGCCCCAGGGCGTAACATCCCACAAATTGACGGCAAATGGGAAGACATCTACAAAGATGACATCGTCTCTGTTTCTGCTGCTCCAATTCTGCATTCCGTCCCTTGTGTAGGATTTATTGTGCAAGAAGCCCCCATCCCAGGCAAAATCAACCCAGCACTCTATAAACCCGCTTTACAAAGAACTAACACCCCCATGAGTGTAATGCGCCAGCTTCAGCTTGGGCAGAGCATTACCTTGAACGATGGCACCGTACTAGAAGGTCCTCCAAGGCGCAAAGGAAGGAAAATCGTAATTCTAGGGGATACCTACGACCCTTCGCCAACCGCCTCTTTAGCTCAGGATGCCGACCTCTTGGTTCACGAAGCTACCAATGCACACCTACCAGGCATAGATCCTAACACGAAGGAAAGCGACACCTATGAAATTGTCGAGGAACGAGCAAAGTCAAGAGGACACTCAACACCTCAGATGGCTGGCTTATTTGCGAAACAAGTTGGCGCACGGCAATTGATTCTCAACCACTTTTCAGCTCGGTATCCAGGGGATAGCTCACCAGAGTCTGTAGCAATTATGCAAGCTATTGGGAATTTGGCGGCGCAGGAGTTTGGAAAAGATGTCTTGTGTGCAACAGATCTTATGAATGTAGATATAAGCCTTAGTAGTGGCGAGAAATAAATTACAAGAGTTACAAGAAATATGACCCTCCTTCTATGAAATTTCAACAAAAGTCCAACACGAATCAGCGTGGTCGTATACGAAAAACGCTCTTAATCATCGGGAGGCTCTGAGAGCTCGCTGCTGGCATCTGTAGCCTCACCCTCCTCCAATTCCTCCTCCCTTGATTTCTTTTTGCTGCTAATCTTCTCCTTGGGATCCTCTTCTACTTCTCCCATCTCAATATCCGGATCTTCGCCAGGTTCCTCCGTTGTCTGAGTCCCAGGAACGTCTGTCATGGCCTTATCATCATCGACGTCGTCAGGAGCGGGTGTCCTGGCACTGTCAGCAACAGAGGTTACATCCGGTAGCTCCAGAGCAGGCGACTCCATTGGTGTTTGTGGATGAGAAGTGGATTCGGCCTCTTTACCCATGAATCGCAGTGATGTAAGCTCTGAGACGATGTTGTCCAAGGCCGACTTTTGTGAATGGATGAACCGATTTTGTGTCTCGTGCTCTGCTCGGATGGCCGCAATATCGTTTTCAATAGATGAAATTGAGCTAAAAATATCGCTAATAAGCCTCAGTAAGTAGGAAGAAAACGTAAAAAGCACATACGACTCTAGTTCCTCTCGACTCGGCAGAGTGTTCACTTTCTCTGCTACACTGTCGTATTCAATTTTGCGCTTGCGAAGCATTTGTGCATGGTCCAGCGCCGTCTTGAGCTCTTCAATTTGGAAGCGCAGAGTGTCGTGCTCATCGTCTGTAGATTGAATATATTATCAGCACATTAGTCCTGTGCGACAGCCAGGTACAACGACAAAGATTAAGAATGAACATACCAAGCCTCTTCTTCTCCCTTTGATACTCTTCCACCTGCCTCGTCTCCGCATCACAAATCATCGCACTTTTCCTCAACAACAGCTCAAATGTAGACAGCTCGAGCAAGAAAGCTTCCCGTGCATCATCAATAGCAGACCTATTGGTCGCGTTATTGGCAGACAGGGATGGCACAAGAGGTCCATGCGACAGTGAGGTGTAGTTGTGGAACTTTTTGAAGACCCTACGCAGCGGTCGGTCATCATTGTTTATTCGTCCGAGGATCACTTGATCTATATATTTTGAATTAACATCTCACATTAGAGGAATAGCCTGTACGACATACCTTCTTCCTCAGCTGTTAGTGGTGGAATAGAAACAGGTGGAATTGGTCGAGACGCTGCAGCCATCGCAGCGAGAGCAGATTATAGAGTTAATATACGCGTTTCGTAATATTTAATTAATATAGCGTTGTTTCCCTGTGGCTTTAAAGCTCAAAGGGCGGAATCTTGAACGGTGGTGGTGGTGGTTGTAGTGGACAATGATGTGCCTTGCCTGTAAATTCCACAGAACGTAGTTTTTTCCTTATTTGGTAGTCTCCGTCTTGATCTGCCACACTCCTGTTTGCTCAGCTCAATGTCACAAACTTGAACACCCAAGGAGACACCTTCATTTTAAATAATAAATCCCTAGATATAAAATTACACCGAATAACGCATGTCAAAAAATAATAGTATTCAAATATTCATTGATAGCGAGTGATAAATGTGATATATATGAGTATGTGTAGAAAAAACTAATTGTCCATAATCAGAAAAGTTATCGCCCTCCTCTCGACTGACCGGCAGACATTATCTTCCGCTTCGTTTCCTCTTCCAAAAATGCCCAGTGTGCTATTTCTTGCTGTAGTTTCAAGTGCGCAGTATGATGGGTGCCCTTCTATACGAGGAAATGAGATTGAATTTCTTATCTTAACGAAGGTTATTCAGGATGAATCACTCACACTTAGGCCCTGCAGGAGGATGCTGTAAAACTTGTTCTGCGACTTGACCTTGACCAGGGTATCGTTGCCTTGCGAGGCATGTTTTTCGATCAGTTTTGACAGCTCTTGCCGCAGGCGTAATAGGCTAATAAAATTCATTAATCCAATATTTATGAAAAGAAAAAAACAGCCAACGTACTTGGAGAAAATCATGTTATCTGCTTCACTCTCGGTCAAAAATACAAAAGAATTGAAAAACATTACATATTGCTTGCAAATCTAATAAACGAAAAAAAAAAACAAACCCCATTCAAACATTCGTTCATATCAGCCAGAATTAAAGGGAGAAAAAACACGATAAACCCACGTTTTCAACCACATGATCCGTAGTTGTCGCGGAGCGGCTGAAATACCCTGTGCTAGCACCCTCTGCAAGCTTCTTCACGCTCTCGATATGCTCTGTCATGCCCTTCTGGAATACTGGCCACATTTGCAGGCTCAATCCAAAAACAAACGCCTCCGCCGGAGGTCCGTGCCGCTTCTGTATTTCAGCCACGACATCCTCTGCTAACCTGATCATCGTGAGCAGGCTTATCGACAGCGGAAGGGGTTCTAGGATCGTTTTGACAAAGGTCTGGATTCATGTTTTGTTATCGGTTAATTAGTGAACACAAGTGGGGACGATCGTAAGTTTAGGCATTCATTAAGCTTGTAGGAGAAAGCCATTGACCCACCTGACAATATTCCATAACAGGGTCCATAACTTGTTTCCACAAGTTGTCAATAACCGCCTGCTCCCCTTTCGACTTCGCAATGAACGACACGAATCCACCAAGACCTGGCGTGGTACTTGACAGAGGCCTCGGGGTGCCAAGTTCAGACCCTGTAGGGGTTTGTGTGTCTCCAAAACTACCATCGGGCGATAAGAGGGTTGCTGTGGCAGGTACTTGAGCCCTCGGTTCAGGTGCAGGAAGCGATGCAGGGTTGGGGAAAAATGAGGAGATGAATGTGTATTCAGCGGTTGCATTGTCCATGAAAACCAGCATTAGGGATCGAAAAAGTGCCTCGACGCATTCTCGCTACGTATGGAGTTAATGATTTATTCAATTAAATGTGGAGAAATGGGCCCTACATGACTTTTGTCGTCCGCCATGTAAGATAATGTCACGGATGCCGGTCCATCGATTTTGAAATGTTGTAATCTATCCAAGCTGATATTTCCATCCGTATGGATATTGGCAATCGTCTCGAACTTCTCAGGTGTGCGTGTCTAAATGACTGATCAGATATCCACCGTTTACGAAATATGAAGAGTGGTGACACACCTTGATCACTCCAAGAGAACGTGCATATCTTCTGAATCCCGTTTCATAATATAGACGTGCTGCGCCTGTGTATGATCTTTGCAGCTCCGCGGCGACAGGAGGAGCCTGACGTTGCAAAAAGGCAAACAGCGGTTGATACTTGAGCAATACAGAGGTCTGGATGACCTGCATGTTCGTCGTTACACTATTCCTCATGGGTTGGAATAACGCGATGAAAAACGCGCGGAGTTTGGTGGCAGCCTAGAGATTCCATTGAGTTTAATGGGTGATTCAGATTAAACTGCAGATGACTAGGGTCGCTCACCACTATCCTGAGACCTTCTAACACGTCGCCGAGGTCCCTGGCTGCCTTAACTCGTGCGCGAGCTTTAGCAGTAGTTAATTTGGACTCGAACTCCGCGATGGCTTCTAACCACGGTTCCCCCACATTGGTATCCAAAATAGTCCGTGCAAGTGGAGGCGACACTACAACTTCCGAAAGTAAACTCGAGAGCGGCTTCTCGATTTTCTACAAAAAGCAAAACGCTGTTCAGTTTCAGGAGAGATGATCACATAATGACGACTCTGACCTTTCTGCTCTTCAGGCGATTGTCGATATCCTTACTTCTATCCTGCAACTCTGAGATCTGACCTGCAACAGCTGCGAGATCCTTTTGGAATGTCGACAAGAATGACTCGAGGTTGTCTAATAAGCTAACACTTGACTGCATGGATCAAGTAGCGCAGTATGGGCATATGTTAGACTTTGTATCCCAATAGAGAGGCCGCATGACGCGTAATAACCCCAAGGACGTACATGAACTTGATCATGCAGCTCGATGTATTCTCTCGCTTTTGATCTATCTTCGGCGGAAGAGGGAAACATAGGTTAACACCTCCCTTCATTGAAACGCGGGTTACGCGATCGGAAGAGAGAACCTACAAAAGGTATTGACCTGAACATGATCTACATTCGGAACCGATTGTGGTCGAGGGATGTTGTTACTCTTGGTCGTATTCAAGGTGTTCGGGGTATTGTCGTTTGTGTCGTCGTCGTTCAAACTAGATCGGGGAGACCCATGACTGGCCGGGCTGTTTCTGCCACTACTGACGCCGTCGGATGACATATTTGGGGTATGGTATCAGTGTAAAATGAAAGGGGTATGGGTAGATCTAAAAGGCGTGTTAATGAGTTGTTATATATTCATGACCTCATTTTCAGTGTCGACGACGTGTTGGTTGGCAGTTGAGGAGGTTGATGTGACCTGTAAATTCAGCAGTACTTACAGTTGCCTTTCTTAGTCTTACTTCCCACCCTACTATTATAGCCCCTCACCGATAGTGTTTAAAAAGGAAAGGAAAGAAGGACCTACCCATGAATGAGTTAGGAATCCTAAGCAATAAAACTATTTTAGAAATATTCCCTCCTTTTGAAAAGGACGAGCACAGTCCTTGTTATCTGTGATGATGAAGAATACATAAAAGACTACTGCTACATAAAAATGGTATGGGTGATATCCGCGTGTCATGGGGGAGCTTTAAGTTAGCTCTATCTAAGTATCTACTATACAATATCCAAGTGCTGAATACCAGAAACAACACCAAGAACTAACTACTGACAATGTGGAGATTGATGATGAAAACAAATACAGTACAACATTACGATAACTTACGATAACACATAAGGATATTCCATGAAGAAATGTTCGATGATGGAAGCAATCAAGGGGGGGAAAAATAATCAAAAATACCCCCCAGGCGCCGGGTTATAATAAGTCGGCGGCGGGAAGTTGTACAGACCAGTTGTCTGTGTGTTGGGGAGGAGTGTGTTCGCACCAGCAACCTGTACGTTCTGACTCGGTCCAGAAACGTACGGGCCCTGCATGTCTATGAAACCCCCCATTCCATGAATGTCCAATGCCATTTGGACCTGACCTTGATTCTGGCCCGGTCCCGGTACCTGCTGGTGGGGTGACTGCAGCTGACTCTGTGTGTGGGTCCGCTGTTGCACTTGTCCGCTTTGCCCCGCCCCCAGACTCGTACCACCACCCTCTTCCTCTTCCTCCTCCTCCTCCTCCTCTTCACTCTCGGATAAACTAGCATTACCAAGCTCTCCCAGGCCCGGAAGGTCGCTCGGAACACCACCCACTGGCTCACCCACAACACCACTCAGCTGCGCTTCGAATCCTTCCCTCGTTGCCCTCTGCTTCCCCACCCATTTTCTGCTCACCATCCAACTGCAGACTCCATTCGGGGGTAACATCCCTGGTGCCTCCTTCGGGGCACCAGGCCGCCTGGGTTTCCTCACTGTCCCCTTCTTACGTGAGGACCCTTGATGCGTTGCTTCATCTGCATCTAGCTTCTTGTAGAACTTGGCCAGACGTTTGCTCCTCCACGCGGGAGGATGAGTCCGCAGGATTTGGACTTTCTCTCCCGTCTCGGGGTCAACTTCCTCCTCCGATTCCTCGGTGGACATACAGCCTAGTTCCATCGCACTGTCAAAGACCTTATGGTCGAAGACGCGCAACCGTACCCGTGCATCAGCCCTTCGTTTCAGTTTCTATAAGCGCAAAAACACTTGTCAGTACACTACGAGGTTAAGTTGTGTTCGAGGTCCTACCTCATCCCTCCTTGCAGCATGCCTCGAACCCCTGGTTTTTGTGACAGCTTTCTCCTGCAAACCTTGGTTATTCTGAAGCTTGTATTTACTCTTCAACGTGCTAAAAGTCTGGTCGAATGTTTGTTTCAAGGAATTGGTGTTGTTGAACAACTTCTCCGAGAGTAGAGGGTATCGGTCCTTATTCTGCTGAAGAGATTGGACGACCCGATCCCTCATTCGGCCATTGTGCGCACTTTTGAGAACAGTCTTGTCCCAGAAAAATCGGACAGGTGCATTTTCATCCGCATATGAGGCAGGGCCCTCTTCCTCGGGAGGTGGAGGAAGTCGTTCGCTTTCCACAATGCCCATCATTTCATAGATGTGCACTTTCATTGCTTTCTGTGTCCGACAGAGAGAGGATCGAAACATTGATCAGTCACGTCGAATGAAAATGCAGAGGCAATGAACAGGAAAAGACTAACACTAATTGTGCAAACTCGCTTATCATGGTTGTTCATCCTTCGAGGCTTAACCTCCTCTTCTTCAGATTCGTCTTCGCCGTCTGAGTAAATCTCACGCTTCCTCTTGTTGCCCTTGATGTTCGAAGGAGATGCAGACGCAGATGCAGGAGGAGGAGACATGACCGACGCAGGGGGTGATTGTGCCTCCGTCGGTGATGCAGCCGATGAGAGTTGAGAGGCAAAGGTGTTGAACGTGGGGTACGGAGAGGGAGAATAATTGGTGCTGTTTGGATATGGGGACGGGGCGCTTATAGGGGATCCAGCGTTAAATGAACTTGCACCAGGACTTGCATGGGTCATTGGATGGGAATGTGGAACGGCATGAAACGGCGACGGAGAGTGAGTAGAGCTGACCTGGGGTGTTGCTGGGGTTTGCCAGGTTGGATTAACATTATGTGCTGGAAGGAGTGTCAGAGGGTACTGTGGTGGACCTAATGATGCCATTGAGGGTGAATGGGATAATGATTGGCGCGACTGCTGCAAATACTGCATTGACCGCGCTTGTGCTTGTGACTGCGCATTGGCATTCGCGACTACAGTTTTTACTTCTGCAGCAGTACTAGCGTTTGCACTTTCTAGCACCTTCACCTTTTCCCGAATGTCCTGCATAAATGCTTGCATTGTCTCGTCCCTTTTCTTGTCATTCTCGATCTGCTGGCCCTTAAACTTGTCGTAATCTCCCTCCCGTTGTTCAAACTTCTCCAGATTCTTCTTGAGCAGTTGTTGGATCTCGCTCATCTGTTTACTGTTATCCCTCTTCTCGGCTTCACGACGCTCCTCAACCTCTTGCAATCGACGTTCGAGGCCTTTCATATTTCGCTCCTGCTCTTGGAGGTACTGCATAATAGCATTGCTGTCTGGCCTACGAGTGGGGATTCATTCAGTCACAGTTTGTTTAGACACTTTGGTGCGACCTGATGCTCACCAAAGGCTGTGTGTTGGTGGTGCTGGTGCAGAAGGGGTATGCTGGGGTTGGAGTATGGGTATAGACGAGATCTGGTGGGCTGTCTGTAGCTGCCCTAGGGGTAGCTGTTGATTCACCGCATGCTGTTGTGGCCGAATCGTATTGACTGATGCAACTGAGATTGGCTGCTGAGGTCGTAGCTGCTGTTGCTGCAGGTTGACGTGATTTACGTGTTGTGGGTTCTGTTGGTACTGATCAAAATGTTGGGTTTGGCCATAGATAGAGATCTGTGGGTATTGGTCGTGCTGTAAAAGATGTGTGTGCTGTGATAGCTGAAGCTGTTGTTGGTTGTAAGTTTGTTGGAGTGAGTTAACAGTGTAATTCTGCTGTGTTGGAGAAGTAGTATTATTAGCCGCCCGTTGCCTTGATTGTGATGCGTAAGGATTAAGCGCGTTAGTTAACTCACTCGAAGACATAATGATTATGTCTATCGGGGAGATGGAAAAGGACAAGAACAAGAAAGAAGACCAGAGTTTAATTGAAATGTGCAGTGAAGGCAGAATCTGATGTCGGATGCTTTTGCCAAACTTGGACAAGCAGATAATACAAATGGGAGACGCGTCATCCAACGCGTAAACACGCTCGTCTCTTTCTTTCTACCATCTATCAACCCTTTTACTTCAACTTCAACTAACTTACAATGGATCCTGATATGGCAGCGATGATGATGCAGGCGAGGGGTGGTGGTGGAATGCCTCGCGGTGACCAACCAACTCCTGACAAGTTCGTAGATGTCTTTCCAATTTCATCAGAGGAATGTACTTACAACGTTTCAACAGCGGAGAAGTCATCCATATCTCGTCACTAGCACTACTGAAGGCGACTTTATATTCACTACTTTGACGTTTAATATATTAACATCCGCTCGATATAGATGCTTAAGCACGGCCGCGCAGGTGTGCCGATGGAAGTTATGGGTTTGATGCTTGGTGAATTCGTGGACGAATATACAGTCCAAGTCATCGACGTCTTTGCCATGCCTCAGTCAGGAACAACAGTTACCGTCGAATCGGTAGATCACGTCTTCCAAACCAAAATGGTCGACTTGCTGAAGCAGACCGGAAGGTACGCGCTTCTTATGTTTACGTTCAGGGTACTTCAACACATGATCCTAATGCCCATCTTCTTTCCTTTACTCCATTTCTGCGATCATCAGACCAGAAGATGTTGTAGGGTGGTATCACTCCCATCCTGGTTTCGGATGCTGGCTGTCTAGCGTTGATATCAACACTCAACAAGTATGGACTAATCATTTTATGTCTAGATCGCATGAGCTAAACATAATCACAATTTCTCCCAGTCTTTCGAATCCCTAGATCCCCGCTCAGTAGCCGTTGTCATTGACCCCATTCAATCAGTCAAAGGCAAAGTTGTCATTGATGCTTTCCGACTTATTAACCCCCACACCGTCATCTCTGGCCGCGAACCCCGTCAAACCACATCTAACATTGGGCATATCAACAAGCCATCAATACAGGCTTTGATCCACGGTCTTAACAGGCACTACTACTCTATCGCGGTTAATTATAGGAAGACGGAGCTAGAGCAAAGCATGCTCATGAACCTCCACAAGAGGAATTGGACGGAAGGTCTCAAGTTGAGGGACTTCCATGGTCATAAGGAGGATAACGAGAAGGCGATCAAGGTATTTTATTTACTAACCACTTATCGAGACGACGTTCTGGAACGCTGATTTATTTTATCTTCCCGCAGTCAATGCTGGCACTTTCGGCAGCTTATAATAAATCTGTACAGGAAGAATCAACACTGACTGCTGAACAACTCAAGACGCGACATGTGGGAAAGCAGGACCCCAAGCGGCATCTTGAAGAAGCGGTGGAGAAGGCGATGGGAGACCAAGTGGTACAGAATTTGGGCACGATGTTGTTGGCGGAGCTTTAGTAGTCTGCTAGCCGCGTCGATCCCATTTCTGTATAGAGTTCACCTATTCCCTCTATTGTACATTTTTGTTGTTTTGTCCTCCATGATATCATCCTTCAGTGACTTCACGAGTCTAATGTAAAGATATAAAGCCCTAATTGGTTTTAGGGTCCATTTGAGTGCTGTGACACTGGGCCTATAATTTACCTTTGGGACTGCTGCCGTCCCCTCCAAGATATCTCACCCCCCCTTAATTCTGAAATCGCACGCGACCTCGCTACTTATGTCACTTTCAAGCAAAGTTAGGTATGATCCATGATTACATCCTATGTTTGTGTCGGTCTCGAATGTGACATATACAGCGCCCTATCTGTTCTTGAGATCTCATACGAGCCATAGGCGGAGTTTTGGTTCTGCTTCAGTGAATATTCTGCGCCACTCTACATACGGCGCTCTCTCAGGACCCCCAAGTCAACAAAATCTAGTGTTTCACCGCTTCGAAAATGGCCAGAATCCATGCATTCATTCAGTTATCAAGGATTGAATACACCATACGGACATTGTATCGTTATCGACTGGCTCATGTCCCGGTATGTGTTTCCCTGCGTCATTAATCTAGCATGGGAGGGTACCAGAGATAGCGCTCGGATTCGAGAGCCTTCGAGTCTCTCTCGATATGCAAGGGGCAGCTGCGGTGTATTGACGACACTGAGAAATGGCCAGGGAAAGGAGACCTCTAGGTGGGTCTGAAATGGATGAGTGAGAACACCGCGCCATGGGCATGGAACCAGGGATGGCAGGACGTGAACCCTGAGGGAAGGAACGCGTCATGAGCGAGACGCAAAAGGGAAAGGAGAGTGGTCACAAGATGAGGGGGACGAGGTCAGACGACTCGGTCGTGGTGATTGGAGATTGTATGCGGTTTGTGCTAAGTAGGGCCGTTGTGAATAACTGGCAACTTGAATAGGCTGGCAAGTGAATTAGGGGGGTTAATATTAATGAAATTGTATTGACTTTTTGATTGATCCTGGGTTGGGTTTCCACAGTGTGACTTGGTTGAATTTTCCATTTTTTCGGAGGGGAAGTGAAGACTGGAATAGGAGAGGAGACTTCCGAGCCGGTGGTACAGAATGAGAAGCGATAAGTTGACAGGTAGTGGAATGAAGAACTTGATAGGGAGGTAAGTAAATTCACGGGTGGAGGATGGAAGTATAGTATCCCTCGGTTGCTTCTGTAGCAACACTTGAACAAACGAAGTGGGGTTTTAGCAGACAGAAGAAATACGATCACACAGAACCGAAGCATCATCGAGCCAACTATGATCCAAGAAAACGTCAACGGAGGAGTCGAGGAGTATTCAGAACATTCACTTCCTTGCGTTTCTTAGCGTTAGCATTCAATAGCCAGATCACTTGTTCATAGTTTCTCCACTGATCTCAGCGTGATTCGCAGCCGTCTCTAGCCACGTTCCAATATCCCGTCATGGGACTCATTCTGAGACCTGCAGAGCTTATCCACGTCTCCAAAAATGCACACATATAGCTGAATAGTGGCTCCAAAGTCATCTTAGTTCAACCGAGAATTTTGACTATTGAGAAGATCGCTGTGCGTCACAGCTCTAAATGAAACAGCAGGACCCAAGTAACCATCAAAGATGTTCGTAGTTATCCAGAGAGGGGTCATTATTGCACCGAGTCAACACGGACTTTCGAAAGAGAGTCTAGACAGCACGAAGCAAGGCAAACTTTGGGTTGAGGTACGACCCAGATTCGCCATCATCGCCTCGAACCTATCTAGAGCATCTCTAAGGGATGCGGGGCCGGAATCGCCACCAATTTACTTGACTTTCCTAGAGGCGTCAAGGAGATTGTAATGACCAAAGTACGAATGAAGCAACCCAGTGAATCAAGCAAGTTAAGCTGTAGCGTTAGACTTTGATAGTTCCGCACCGCTTCAATTACCACACCTTGTTGCATACGAGGGCTTGAATTGAATGCTGGCGTCCTGTGACGCATTGACGTATGCGGTGTCGACAGGTTTTGATAGGATGGGCATAAATAAGCCGTGTCCTATGATAGAAAAAGGGAGATCGTTTACGCCTTGCCAGATAAACCTAGATCGAAACTGAATTGAAGTTCGAACAGGGTGCAGGGAGCCGATAAGTTTGTATAGTGATGCCGTTGGGCTGGTTTATACTTAGAAGATAAAGGATAGAATAGATGACCTAGATGGAATAGAATGGCCGAGATGTTGATAAGACGGAGAGGGGCAGAATGCGTGACCTAGAGGACCCTAGCAAAATGTTCACAATTTGGAGTTTGGGTTGATGAACCTGGTTTGGATATGATGGTGGTGAGAGACGTTCAGGACAGCAAATGGAAGAAAAGAAGCAGTAAATATAGATGCCAAAAAAGACTCAGTGATTTCACTCTTTCTCGAACAAGAGCGAGCAGGATTTGTACCCCAAATTAGATTATTTTGTACGGGTTGGAGTACGGGAATAAAGATAGGATGAAAAAGGGACGTAAAGCAAGGTGACAGGTTGTCGTCAGCTGGCTTGCTCAGGTTCAGCGGCGCAGGCTAACTCTAGGCATGCTAAGGTTCGGCACAAGACCCATCATCTTCGCTCGGCGGATGGTTTTGGCGAGTGCACGTTGATTCTTTGCTGTGAGGAAGGTGGATTCTCTACCCTGAATTTTACCCATCTCCGAGAGGTATTCTGCGAGAACGACGGGGTTGGTGGTAAAATCGCGCGGGTTGAGGTTTAGCTGGTAGAAAATGTCGCTATGACGCGCAACGGAGCTGGGAGGGGCGACTGTGACGCGTTTGTAGGGCTTACTCTCAACAATGCGCGATTTGTATGTGAGGTCGAATGGTTGGAGGATCTAGTTAATATAATAGAGTATAGGGTGAGGATACTTGAACGGACATAAGAGATAGAGAAATTCTGAGGCAACATACGCGGTTCACTTGAAAGCCTCTCCATTCTATGAGAATGTTTGGGTTAAATTAGAGTCGACTAGAATTAAAACAAGTGCTTACTGGGTTGACCTGCGACAGGGCCCTTTGGCACGACGCTTGCTTTAACTTCTTTCTGAGTGTCACTCAACATGTTGGATAGTTCCTTCATGCCATCTTTTTTGCTCTCCTGAGACGTTGAAGGTGTCCGGCGCAGACATGATGAGGTTGTGAAGTTTGAAACACGAGCAAAAACAGCAGTCGACTGCTGGCAGCTCCGGCGAGTGCAGGCAGCAAGCATTTTGGTGAACTTGAGAAAGAATTCAAAGTGTGACGGTCAAACCCAATTTCGGAATTGGACGAGACGGAGATGCCCGTACTCTATTAGATTGGTTCCGAATTATTGGACTGGGACCCCGATGAACTGTGTGACAATGTCACGTTTAAATAATGATTTCGATGAAAAGTGAATTTTATATAAATTTAAAGAGAGAACAGAGGGAGAGACGAGAGAGAGAGAAGGAGAGGGAGATATGGAGCATAGCACAGAGAGGAGTCGATGGAAGACAGACAGACGGAATAAAGAGAGAGAGCGAGTCATTTATTTTAATAATATTTATAAAAGTAAAATAAATAATTAATTAATTATAGACCTGCTGGTTAATGTCTGTCTTCCCCTCTCTCTTTCTCTGAACACAACGATCTTGTGCTAAATGTCTTCTTGACCCGTTCATCCTTCTTTTTCCTTTTCTTCTCTCTTCTCCTTCTCGCTCTATTCTCTTTCCTCATCGTCGTCAACAGCGACCAACCACCTTTCTTCCTCGTCTCCCTCCCTTTCCCTCTTTCCTTCCATTCACCCTCCCCTCCCCCTAGCTCTTTGCCCGTCTCATGTCAGATTCAAGTTTATATCACCGTCGACAGCCTCCAAGTCCTCTCGTATTTTCACCGGATGCTATTCTATCTCCAGCTCCTCTACAGGCACAACAGAGTTTCGCTAGCATGAATTACCCTTCAGTGTCCAATACAGTCTCAATGCCCTTCGTAAGGCGACATGTCACTCGTCGTCTCAAAGCTGCAAAGGCAGAGTGCGATAAGGAGCTTCAACGTGTCACCCACAATATTACAACATTCTTTGAAGAGCGTCTACGCGAGGGTGACCATGAAACAGAGCGGGATCGGAGGGACAGAGACAGAGACGACTATTCCTCACAACAGGGTGATCACGAAAATCTTCGTGATGCTTTCTCATATCACCAACCTACAGAGTTTGGAACAATTCAGCAATATGACGGTTACAGTTCAGACGGAGGTTATAACTCAGAGTCAGAGTACAATCGCCACAGTCGACAACGTGCGTATCATCATCATCATCATCATCATGGCAGCACCAGTGTAGCCTCTTCACTTCCAACACACATGTACTCATCATCACCCTCATCCCCGTATATTGATTCAGCATCAGCTCAAATGAGCCCCGCCTCTTTACGTCGCAACAATAACGCACCATGGGACAAACCGTTGAGCAGCTCCGTTTCATCCAGTGGGTTGGCATCAAGCCCTGCATCATCAACCATTCTTCTCCCGGAGGCCCCCATCATGAGGAAGCAGACCAATCAAGGTCCAGCTTCCACGTCATGGGGAACAGGCAGTAGTATATCCCGTCGTCTATCTCGCACAATTCATATCGCGTCCCGCCCTAGTCGGTCTGGTCAGAGCTCGAGAGACACCTCGCGATCACGCTCACCTCTGCCACCTGTCTCCTCGCACGCCAGCTTCTCCGAATATGCTGTCAATTCTGCCTTTAACAATCGGCGGACCTCTCGCATACTCGTCGACGATCCGATCGACCCTATTATGACCGCCCTCTACGAGATCATCGGCGTCGCAACGGATGTGACTGAAATGACCATTACTCAAATTACTGCCCAGCCAAAAATTATGGAATCCATCGTACAGAGAGTCCAAAATATTGGCAAGACTTGGGACGAGCATCCAGACTGGCATGGGAGGAATTGGTACGTCCAGGTCCTCCTCGCTGTCGCCAGTCTCAGCCGTGTCGTTGAATGGTGGGAGGCTGAAAAGTCGTTTTGGAATTTCGATGATAATGAGGATGAGAAAGACGAGCCACTTATGTTCGTCACCAAACCCGCCGGAGAAAGTGATGTTTTCCATTCAGATGCCCTGCAACACGTCGATTCTGAATTGGAGGGTTTCCGCCTAAATGACGACGATGACCACAAGCTCCGCATAGGTACCCCACCAACTATCACGAAGAAATCCAGGGAAGAACAAACCAAGGATGTCACTCCACTCAACCTGGGTTCACCCGAGACTAGTCCTACTGCCCCCCGCACCACTCCTTCCAAGGAGATTGAAGAGTCTCAACGCGTTCTTGCAACAGAACGTCTTCGACTTCAGGCAGAAACTGCTCAGAATCAGAATATCGTCCTGGAATTAAGTCTGGACGGTGACCATTTCATTTGGGTCAATCATGCCTGGCGCGTTGTCATCGGGTAAGCACTTTGCATTCGAGTCACACTACTAAGATTGTTAATTATCATTTGCATAGCTCTGACCCTGATGAACTCTCGGGAACTCGAATCTCCAACTTGCTCTCGCCTTCTGATTGGAGCGTTTTCAAGGACGCAACTCACAAACTTCAAGAGGACGACTCCCATACTGTTGAAGTCAGGTTTAAGCTTCAGGTAGAACCCAGTATCGAGCGTGATCCGTCCGCAGGGGTTCTTTACCAGCAAATGGAGGGCAAGGGAATGCTCATGATTGATCGTGAGGATGGCCAACCTTCTCATACCATGTGGGTTATCAAACCCGTAGCTCCTGCTCGCTTTGAGCACGATCCACCGTCCATCACACTCGAGGAGAACGATCTCGCCCCTGAGCCTGCTTCTACCATTCGTCCTTCATTCGGTGAACGGCCAGCCTTTGAACCTGTCACACCATTCCCCTTCAGCACACCCATCAGTACGGACCCCATCCTATGCCGCATCTGTGAATGCCAGATTCCGCAGTGGTACTTCGAGAAACACAGCGAAACCTGCGCCGAAACTCATCGATTGGAAGCCGAGATTGTCGAGTGCAATGAGTCTATTGCTGAACTACGTAGCACCATCCGCGACCTGCTCGTCGCTGTCGATCGTCCTTCACCCAACATCGTTGCTGAGTACCGCGGCCTTCCTTTGTTCACGCCTTCTTCATCCCCGATTGTGTCGTCACCGCTCCAATTATTCCGTGCCAACAAGCTTCAGCGCATGAGTGTCAAGAAAATGCAGAAGCGGTTCTTGGACCAGATTGACGAGATGCTACAAGTTGCTGCCGAGATTTCTATGCCCTCGCTCAAGGAGGAAGAGGCCAACGAACCTATTGAGCGCCAGAGACTGCTTTCTCCAGGATCAGAGAGCAAAATTTCGCAGGTCCGACAATGGTCTAAGCCTACAAGTGAGGACGCCGCTCTTGGTCAGCTGCTGCAGGATGCGGAACGCGTTATGAGACAGAAGATCGACAACACTGTTCGTATGCAGAATACGATTCGGTATTCCGAGAAGATCTGGCTGGAATGGCAAGAGCGTGTGGAGGGCGCCCTCGAAACGGTTGAAGAGTCTGGGAGCGAGGGTGAAGAAGGCTCGGGATCTGGGAATGAAGATACCGAGCAGGATGTCAACGACCAATCCAGCACCACATCTGAATATGGAGGCGGAAACGCCGCCACTACTGTCGATCCTACACCTGTGGCCTCGCTGTCACCCACCCCCTTCGCTGTGCCCCATTCCCGTCCCATCTCTATTCCTATCCCACCATCCACCAACCCCATCACCATTCGCCAACAACTCCATGCTACACGTTCCTCTACCCCTTCGTCGGTTTCTTCTCCTTTGGCTTTGGCTGCGCCCATCGTCGCGCAGCCGGAGGAGCCAATTGCGCCAATGTCACTTGATGACGCTACTGGGTCTTCGCCTTCGGTTCGGACTCGTAAGTCTACTCAAAGCTTATTAGAACCCAGGTTTGTTGTAACCCCACCAGCATCACCACTTGTCATAGCACGAGATAATGGGACAGCGACTACTTCCCTTACCCGCGAGACGTCCGTCAAGAGGAGCCACCGCCGTAACTCGACTGCCAACTTGCTGACCAGCCCGCCCGTGGCTGGACCTCTGTCACCTCGTCAGACTTCTACACAACCCCTTACGCGCACGACACCGACTTCGATCAAGGATTTCGACATCATTAAGCCTATTAGCAAGGGTGCCTTTGGGAGCGTTTTCCTTGCGAAGAAGAAGGCAACTGGAGACTACTACGCTATCAAGGTGCTCAAGAAGGCTGATATGATTGCCAAGAATCAAATCACGAATGTCAAGGCTGAGCGTATGATCCTGATGAAACAGGCAGAGTCGCCGTTCGTCGCCAAGCTGTACTTTACGTTCCAGAGTAAGGATAACCTTTACCTCGTCATGGAGTACTTGAACGGAGGTGACTGTGCCGCGCTCATCAAGAGTTTGGGATGCTTGCCTGAGGAGTGGACCAAGAATTACATTGCGGAAGTCGTGCTTGGTTTGGAGTACCTTCACCAGCGTGGAGTCGTTCATCGGTGTGTTGGTTGGAATGTTCTATTCTTTCACTCATTAACATTTCTTTCGCAGTGATCTCAAGCCAGACAACCTCCTCATTGACGCTCATGGACATCTCAAGCTTACTGATTTTGGTCTAAGTCGGATTGGTCTCCTTGGCCGTCAAACCCGTGAAGCACAACTCGGTGGTCGTCCTTTGTCGCGATACAACTCTCGTTCGAGGCCTCCCTCGATTGATTCAGCATACCTAGCATCTCCGATCCTGTACCCAGATTCAGCCAGTGGAGGTTCGTATTTTAGCCAAAGGACTAGCGCCGTCCCTCGCATTGGAAACAGTCCTTATTTCACACCCATAGATGATTTCGGCGAGTCAAGCGGTTCCGAATCCATTACTGGTCTCTACCATGGCCCACGACGAAGCGGGAAACTGGACAGTCCTCTGCAATCGTTTGCGACCGAGCTTACTACGGATTTGCGATCTCATTCTAATTCGAGTGGCGGTACTCCCCCTGGTGAACAGAAATTCGTTGGCACTCCTGACTACTTGGCACCGGAAACTATCCTTGGTCTCCGTGGAGATGATGCAGCTGTTGATTGGGTATTTTTTTCTCTTGCTGTTCGACGTTGCTGGGACTGACTATGTTTTGTTATTTTTAGTGGGCGCTGGGTGTGATCACCTATGAGTTCCTGTATGGAATTCCACCATTCCATGACGAGACTCCAGAGAAGGTGTTTGAAAATATCTTGTCTGGCCATGTGGATTGGCATGAGGAATGGGTGGATTATTCTCCCGAGACGAGGGACTTTATGAAATCGTTGCTCACGTTGGACCCCGCTGAGCGGTTGGGTGCGGGAGGTGCCGAGGAAGTCAGGGCACATCCTTTCTTCGCTGGCATCGACTGGGATAAAATTACGACTACCGAAGCGGCGTTCATTCCTCAGGTTTCTGATCCTGAGTCGACTGACTACTTTGACCCCCGTGGTGCAATCCCTCAGCTATTCCAGGATGATGAACCGGTCGCGCTTCAGCAGCAGTCGAGCTTGGACAGTCCGATTACTTCCCCGTCTTCGATGCCTGTTCCTATTTCTGGCAGTCGCGAGACGCCGCTCTCAGGTGGCAGCGACGACTTTGGATCGTTCAGCTTCAAGAACTTGCCTGTTCTCAAGCAAGCCAATGACGATGTCATTCGCAAGCTCAAGACGGATCAGCTGGCGCCGATGACGCATACTTTGACCGAACCCGCCAATTATCACCATCAACGCAAACGCAGCGTCTCGCAGCGCATCAAGAAGCCTCCAAGTGTTGTCACGAACATGGAGGGCAAGATGATACCCGGCCCACCCTCTCCTGCGACTTCAACGTCGTCTATTGCGTCGTCACCATCACGGTCGAGTTTGCCTCCACCTACGCCTGGTTCAGGGAACAGTGGTCATATTCGTAAGCCTTCAGAATACGGCGCAGTGGAGAGATTCAAACAGAATTTCATGGAAGGCAATGACCGTCGTAGTTCGATGCCTAGTCGACTGCGGACTGCATCGGTTTCGAGCGCAGGAGATAATTCTGGTTCTGAAACCTGGAATTCAACTGGTACTGGGAGTCAGCATGAATCCAACACGCCGCCTTCATCTGTGCATTCAATAGATCTACGCAAAACGACCGATCCGGCTGACAGAGTTGTGACATGTCTGCTTGCGGAGGATAACCCTATTACCGCGAAAATTATCGAAACTCTTTTAATTCGATTGGGATGTCGGTGTGTGGTGGTTGCGGATGGCTCTGAGGCCATCAGCGTAGCTATGGGAGAAATCAGTGAGTTCAACTTTTTGCTGTTTCAAAGTGAGAGGACGGTGACTAATTGATTTATCCTTTAGAATTTGATTGCATTTTGATGGATCTCCAGATGCCAGTTCGTGAGTATAACTTTTCGACGTTATTCTGGGTCTTGTATTGAATTTTGCTATTTCAGTTGACGGAGAAGGTGCGGCGAGGTACATCAAAAGCACGAATGGGAAGAACTCCAACACGCCTATCATCGCTGTTAGTGCATATGGAGGTGTAGATGCGAGTGACAGTGGCAATCTGTTTGCTGCTTCCCTTTCCAAACCTTTGCAAAAGGCGGATCTCATCGGTAAATGAATTGTTCACTTTATTGCATTAACGTGGACTAACTCGTTGTTATTCACAGCGGTGATGCGTCAACTTGGCTTCAAAACTTCCACCATGCAGGGTGGTCCACCCCACCCCAAATTGACCACCACTTTTGCTTCTCCCCCTCTTATTCCGATGGTTCCCTCGTCTTTGACTTCATGACGCTTTTAATCACATTTTTACGCTCTCTTATGCCCACCTCATCTTTCTCCTTCTTCATCTTCGTTATTCGATGTTTTCTGTTCTATTTTTTCTATGAACCTTCTCATGCCCCACTTTTTTTGGTCGTTTATGATATACACCCCACGCATATTTTTCATTAGTTTCGCCCGCACTTGATCGCATCGCATTTTTTCTAGGTTTTAATCACCCCGCATCCATTCCATTTTACATCATTATGTCCTGTAACTTACTAGATACTCTGCTCATTTGAGAAACCAAGCAAGCATGACCGCCGCCCATCTTATTTTGGCTTGCTTGGATTGACGACGACGCTGGAGCTTGTGTAATAATAGCTCTTTCAGTCGTGCATATTCATTCACCATGTGGAACTGTGTGTGAGATTATCTTTGATGATTCTGTTAATTTATTTGAGATAAGATTCTATTGAATGAACACAGCTGTGGGTGAGCTTGGTGGCAAGTATGTACGTGGTTTTTTGTGGTCATTATGTGCTATGGGCAGGTGCAATGTGGTACTTGTTGTGCTTTGATGTGATCATGGCTAATATGGCATTGGCGCTTGTAAAGACGTTTCTGGCATCTCTGTCTTTGACCACCACATCGCCCCTCTGTGATGAGCCCGTGTAAGTTTTTACTTTATTTTTGAGCTGTCCTGAACACACGGCTAAAGTTCAGGGTTGTTCATGTTCGATAAGTGATGAAAAAGTCTCGGGCCAGTTCAGATGCCATACGTTACCCTCCGATGAATGTGGGCCGCACGACACATGTGCCCACAGCAACGGTTCCTGGGGATCCTGGGACTTTGCCCAACGGGGGCAATGCTTTCGACGCAGAGGCGAGACAGACGATACACAGGCCAGATTTATTTTTCGTTAATACCACTGCACCAACCTCAATGAATACAAGGCCGCAAACTGGAGACCAGTTTGCATCCATGACCCCAACTTCATCTTCTCAGGCAGGTACCTCGTTATCTTCTCAGCTATATCCATACCATCAGCAGGCATATCGACACTATACCCAGCCAACGCAAACTCAAACAACATCTCCTTTGCAACATGATTTGCCACCTGGTGCTTATCGACCTCATCCTGGACCAGGATATCTGTCATCGAATCCATACGCACAGCTACAGCATCCACAATCTGCTCAATATTCACCCCCAATTAATCATCCTTATGGGCCACCAGTCCCTCCAAAACCCATCACATATCCCCATCTGACATCACCAGTCATTCACAATGTGCAGACCCCGCCCCATGTCGTCCAAAACCAGTACTTCAGAGCATCGACACCCCCTCAGAACCAGGTGACGTCGCCTCAGCAAGCGAGTTCATACTTGTCATCGACAGGTGGGCCTGCACACATAGGCGGACAGAATCCTAACTTCTCCAACGCCCACAACTATTTCACTTCCCCTCAGCAGACACAGCAGCATCAGTACTTTCCAGTTTCCGGTGGTGCTAATTATAACCAACCTCATTTCTCCTCCTCCTCCTCATCATCATCACCAATACCACAGTCTACATACACTACACGAACTTTTACACCCCCTGCAACTGCGCCTCAAACAGCGCCTAGTTTCACATCGCCTGTATCGACAGCTCAGGATACATACGCCGCACCGAGCTTCACATCTCATGCGTCGGCTCCTCAGCAGACGTATTCTGCACCGAGCTTCACATCTCCCGCGTCAGCTCCTCAGTCGACATATGCCCCGAGCTATGACCCTTCTTCCCCTGCGGTCTCCACAGTTTCACCCCCATCCAATAATGGACATTCTCAGCAAATTCCCGCAGACCTTCCTGGATACAGTCCATCTCCCACTCCACCGCCTTCGTTCCCTCATCTTGCCCATATCCCTGCAGATATGATTGATCGAAAGGAAAGACTGGTTGAATCACCTGTTGATGATGGCGGTGACGAGTTGGCAAGGGCTCTAGCAATGTCCCAATCAGAAGTTGCTGATCAACAGAAGCGAGAACTAGAACTATTGGATCAAGAAGAGCAGGATCTTGCCAGAGCATTGGCAGAATCACTGTTGACGACGAGCACGAAGATGACGGACACGCCATTTTTTGGCAGGGACGAATCTACACGACCGTCATCTTCCCGTAAGACACTGGATGAGACGCATGCGCTACTACAGAAAGTCAAGGTTGCAGAAGAACCTAGTCCCCCACCAGCTATTCCTGAGTTCAGGGAGTTTGGAAATTATGATAAATGGAGGATACCTGGCTTGAACAATCCAGAAAGCCCAGCCGCGCCGCCAAAATCGCAAGTCGCCCTCGGCAAACGTAAGAGCATCGCACCGCTGGGTATGATGCCTGATTCGACTGGGGCTCCACCACTATATGGGTCTTCAAAGTCTCCAGACAAATACACAAATAGGCGGAATAGTGTGTCTAGTACTTCTTCTTTACCCTATGCTCGTGACGAGGAACAAGACGGGAGAGATCCAGATGACGGCCCTCCAGAAACGAGTATGCCATGGGTTGACGCACCAGCCCCGCCATTACCGGCACCCACTGAAGGGGACGAACCTGCAACGGTTCTCGCTTTTGACGACGAGGCATACGCTCGCAAGCTTGCTGCAGAGGAAGAGACTGAATATAAGCGGTGGTTAGAGGATAATAAAAAATCAATTGTGCTTGCTGATCCTACACCTGTAACTGCCCTTCCACTTTACAGCCTTCGCGACGAGCAACAACCGTGGCAGGGTCCTTCATCTGCGGGCCCTTCTTCTTCGGCCGCTGGGCCCTCCTCACCTCCACCACGCGTTGATTCCAGGCCAGGACCATCCACATCTTTCTCTACTAGCAGCACTGTTCAATACCCAGCACTTGCAGCCCATCGAGAGTCGGACGCTGATACGCGATCAGAGATAAGCCATCATTCAGGTTCATCCAGTGTAGCTGGGCACCACGCCGTACGTGCAAGTTTGCAAGCCAACAGTAGCCAATCCCCGCCAATAATGGAGCAGACACAGACGCAACCCCCTCCCTTTCAATCATCGCCGACACCCTCAACATCTGCTCCAGCCACGGCACCACCATCCACGGCGGCCACAACGCAACCCGCGAGCACCAGCACCGACAATCGGTTCTCTCAAGCCTCCAATGCAAATGTGCCAGTTGGAGTTCTCAACCCCAATCACTTCCTTGATCGTGAACTTTTGCATGGTGTTTGTATGTGGCTTTTTTATGATTTTTCTGCGCCATTCTGACCATTACTTTCAGCTATTGGCTTTAAGGCCCCGGTTATATCTATTCGTCTTCTACCCATGGATGATCCAATGCCAAACATCATTTCACTCCCTTACGCACGTTGTCCACCGCTGCATCTACAATCACCTAATTGGATGCACCTCCTCCGGCTAATGGCGCGGCTTAGTGGCACGAGGATCGAACCCACAGTAGAGGCGATGGCGATTTCGAAGACCGAACTCAAACTCCGTACAGTCGTTCAATTTGTCAAGGTATGTTTTTATTTTTGTTACTGTATCTCTACGCTCGTATTTAAAGTTTACTAGCCCCATCCCCAATCACCGGATTGGCGTACCATCTTGTGGTTTTCAATTGATCATCCCATCCCACCAGCAGCCCCAGGAGCTCACCGATACCTTTCGCATAACCCGAATTTGCTCCCATGGTCCTATAGCCTTTCTCCCGTCCCTATGATTCTTCGAGACGCCGCCGACACCCACATTTCCAAGACTTACACTATACCACCTAGTCAACAAGTGCCTCTCCCTAATCTCCCCATCACATTCCCCAATCTTGCTCTCTATTTTCAAGCGGCAATTGACCACTCACGAAGGCACGCCAATGATCCAAACGGCATTGGAAAGCTTGGAAAGATGGTCCAGCAGTGCTACCCGAGTATTGACCAACCAGGCCCGGAATATGATGTCCCCGAAAGAGGAGTGCGGAAGATTTTGAACAACCTCGGCATAAGAAAGAAGGGCAAGAAGGGCAAGAATGATACGAACAACGAAGAAACGTATCAGCTCGTGACCCCATTCGTTCCGGATGAGTGGGGTTAATCTATTTTTCAATGTCGGCTGCGAAAAATAGCAACAGTTTTCCGGTGTGATCTTCCTTGTTTCTTTGCTTTATGGTTTATGGGGGTCATCTTTGCTTCGTACTATGTCGTAGCGCTTTTCATTTCAATTCGTACCTTCTGTATGTAGACAACGTGTATCGTTCAATCCCACAGGATTCATGGTTTATTTTCATCTGTGCCGCTTACATTCGATTCTTCACCGTGGAGCAACAATTATTAACACGTCCAAAAAGAAGCAGACTCTTCGGTATTCCTCGGGTGCATATGGGCTATATTAGCAGTCTCTCGTCTACCTGATCTCGCTCATCCCACCTTCGACACTTCAACTTAACAAAATGCAAGAAAAATCAAGACCAGAAAGTGCTGGTAGCCCTGACCCTGATGGATCAGAGTCGCAAGAAAGTGGTCAACCATCGTCGACATCTCAAAACTTCGATATGGATTCTCCCGCCTTCCTGGAGCAGGTAGAGTCTTGCAAACCCTCTCTGAGCGGGAAGACTCTTGTCGCAGCCATAGCCTTCGTAACAGGGACTGGATTCACTCTCTTTGGGTAAGTTATCCGTTCATACTTAGTTCCGTCGAAGATCCTTAATGCGTCAAATCTAGTTACGATCAGGGCGTGATGTCGTCTCTTTTGACAGCTGATCAATTCGAGAAAGTGTTCCCTCAAGTCGTAGTCAGTGCAGCTCATGCAAATCATGCGACATTGCAAAGCTTATTGGTCGCCATTTATGTAAGGCTTAAATGCTGTCATTAAGGCGTCGATCCTCTGACGGGGCCGTAGGAAATTGGCTGCTTGATTGGAGCGCTTTCCAACCTGTGGGTTGGAGATGCAATTGGACGACGTCGAACTATTGCATTGGGAGGGGTTATCATGATTATAGGGGCAATCCTTCAAGCTGCTTCTTTCAGCTATACACAGATACTGATTGCGAGGGTTATCACTGGTTTGGGGAATGGTTTAAACGTATGGGTCATTGTTACAACTAACTCCGGTGAATTGACGTCATAACGCTATATTAGACATCTACTGTCCCCGCATATCATGCGGAGTGCTCATCCCCGGAGCGGAGAGGGAGCTTAATCATGTTGGAAGGGAGTCTGATCACATTCGGTATCATGGTTTCGTGAGTGTTGAACTTCACGGGTCCTGAACGAGATCCCCTTTACATGTTTTTAACCTGAATTATCTAGATATGTACGTGTCCCCTCAATGGTTTATCTGGCATGACGTCCGTTTGACCACTTACTGCGATTTAAATTCAGTGGATTGATTTTGGATTGTACGTTCTGGGCGTTTAATCTCATGCAGCGCTAACCACTCGAGTATCATTATAGCTTTTTCCTCAAATCTTCCACTGCGCAATGGAGAGTACCGATTGCGTTGCAGATAGTATTCGCTCTTATAATGGTGTTTGGAATATGGTTTGTGAGTATTTTATTTTGCTCTTAGTAGCTAGCAGACTCGAATGATGTTTGTCAACGGCTAGCTTCCAGAATCCCCTAGGTGGTAAGTAATGAAGTCTCGGCACGGATGTATGGGCGCTAAAACAACGCAGGTTGCTCAAAGCTGGTCGCCCAGCGGAGGCAATGGCAGTAATCGGCGCGTTGGAAGGCCGTCCAGTTGCAGATGCTCGAGTTAGAACAACATTCCGTGCCATCCATGAAGCCGCCTTGCTCGAAAGCGGTCAACAAGGGAGAGTCACAGAAAAAAAGGGACGCCGCAGATTATCGGATCGAGTTCCTCTTCGTGAGCTACTCACTGGAGGTAGGACCCAGAACTTCCGAAGAGTGTGTTTGGCGGTTGTCATCCAATGCTTCCAACAGGTTGGCCACTCATGAAAATGTCGTCACATTGAGGCCGTTACTGACGTCTTGATACTTAACAGATAACTGGAATTAATATCATCACATACTACGCGGTACGTACTTTGAGGTGAAGCTACTAGCAGCTTCCGTGTTCACTTACCATCGCCCGGCGCCATTCCTTTAGACGCTCCTGTTCGAACGACTGCAAATCTCTGATGAGAAATCCAGAATTATTGCCGCATGCAACGCTACCGAGTATTTTATTGCGTCCTTTGTGGCGATGGCTCTAATCGACAAGATTGGTCGAAGAAAGCTTATGTTATTTGGGTCAGTCGGTCAAACATTGACCATGGTTCTACTAGCCGTCCTCGGGAGTATCGATCGCTCTGGTGCTCGTATTGTCAGCGCAGTACTCCTCTTCGTATTCAATTCGTTCTTCGCTGTTGGTTGGCTAGGAATGACCTGGCTTTATGTAGGCCTTTATTTATATCTGAAAAAATAGGTGCTAACATTGTTGCATTAGCCTGCGGAAATTGTTGGTATTCGAATCAGAGGTCCAGCAAACGCCCTGTCCACCGTGAGTTTTGGATGCACCAGGAAACCTTTCAACTGTGTCATTCATAAAATTCTATAGGCAAGCAATTGGACGTTCAATTTCTTGGTGGTTATGATTACTGGCCCGGCGTTTCAGAATATACAATGGCGAACGTATATCGGTGAGCTTATTCCTCCGTGGAGGCCTGTATGTTCGAGCGTGTACTCACCCAGAACGCTACGACAAAGTCTTCGCGGCATGTAACTTTGCGATCATTCCTGCGGTCTATTTCTTCTTCCCAGGTAGGCAAAATAACTTGCATTGAAGCATGCAGTCACTGAAGACACGTTAAATCGCTATGCTCCATAATTAGAAACTGCTGGACGCTCGTTAGAAGGTGGGTAAATTTGTGTCGTATTTATGCATTGCTTAGCTAAATCACACTACAAATGCCTTTGTGTCAAGACATGGACGTTATATTCGCAATAGCTCATAAAGAGGGCGTGTCTCCTGTCAAGGTTTCCTTCAGGAAGGACCTCCCAGAGGCAGGATCGATAGAGGCGCAAAGGATTCTGGAAGAGGTTGATTAATGATCAAGATGATCAAGTGCAATCTTCAAAATTGAATTGAAAAATAACAAAAAACGACTGAGCCTCACGCCTCAACACCTTTGCTAACCGTTATTCAGCTTTAGGCAATAGTAATGGAGAATGTGCATGTGTATGAAAAGATTTCCTCTCATATATTTGGAGACTTCAATGAAAGAAAACAGATCAGAATCGCTTGAATGCTCCGTTTAATTATTTATGCGCACCCAAGTTGAACTTTGGCCTCGCCACGGGGGGTCATGTTTTCTATCGAATGTCAAGTGTGTGTTCAGTCAGACCTTGCTTTGGGCTATAAATAGTATGTGAAGTGACAGTTGCTGCCGAATGTCATACTGTTATTAAACATTCTGCATCGGTAGGCCGAAAAAGCGAAGGAGTCCGTTCAGCTCTATTTTGACGCCTCTTGTGGCGCGGTGAAAACAGTTCAGATATCTGGTTACGGTTATGACGAGAAGGTTGAAGCCCGTTGTCAGTAAAAGGCCGATGTTACTTTAGATTGTTGCAATAGTTGCGCTTGTCGGTCAGCACGATTCATTTTAGACCTGCGAATTGCCGCTTTGCGAAGCGCAGTTGGTGACCGCCGTTATCTTGACGGGCCATCATGGAGTCGATCATAAGCGGTTTTCATATCTATGCCAGGCTGCAAATATGTCAGAGACATGAGGCGTTGAAGCAAAAGATTTAAAGCTTCGGTTGGATATTCAGGTATACGGCAACCTCTCTTACTCGCGCTTCGAAAAAAATAAACTACACCCGAGGTCATCGTAACATGGACGAATGGAAGACATCATCTTCCCCCCCAGAATTGACTGGTGCTTCGACGCGTCAGAACCTGGAAAAGGATATTGATATTGACTCCGACGCCTTCTTGCAGGAGGTCAATGCCCATACTCCATCCTTGAGCGGAAGGAAATTGGGCATTGCGATCGCCTCTATCGCGGGGACTGGCTTTGCGCTCTACGGGTAAGACGCACACCTCCTTTGCTCGAACTGAATGTACTCACCGGTGTTTGGATACCAGTTACGATCAAGGGGTCATGTCATCTTTGTTGACTGCCAATCAATTCCAGAAGGTTTTCCCACAGGTGGTCGTAGATGCGGACCATAAGGACCATGCAACTTTGCAAAGCTTTTTGGCCGCTATACACGTAAGTGGACACCGAGCGCCTATTATGCCGGGGATAAGGTTAATGTATGGTTTTCGTAAATCAGGCACTCGGATGTTTGATTGGCGCCATTGCAAACATATGGATCGGCGATATCATTGGACGTCGTCGAGCCATCGCAATGGGTGGTATAATCACACTGATAGGGGGAGTTCTGCAAGCTTCGTCGTTCAGTTACGCACACATCCTCATCGCGCGCGTTATCACGGGGCTAGGGATTGGTTTTATTGTACGTCACCCCAAACCACAACCATTAATTGTCTCTGAGTGCTTGCCATCTAGACATCGACCGTGCCGGTATATCACGCTGAATGTTCCTCTTCCAAGCGGCGAGGGGCGTGGATCGCTTTACAAGGTGCCTTGCTTATAATCGGAATCGCACTCGCGTGAGTTCATGTCATTTTCAAACTCGTGATGCCGTACTGAATGTGAGGGCTAGATATGTTCGTGTGTTAGCTCTTCTCCCTCTAAGTTTTCGAATGCTAATCGTAGCTCTGCGTAGTGGGTCGACTTTGCATTGTCAGTACCCTTTGATCACTTATGAGCCCGTAACTCACATCGTTGAAATTAGCTTCTTCCTCAAAGAATCTTCGGCTCAATGGAGAGTACCCCTTGCCCTTCGAAGTGTGCTGGGTCTTGTTCTGGTTACTGGAATGGTTTTTGTGAGTCTTAGGCTCTAGCAATATGAGTGCTAACCTGACAGATGCAAGCTCCCTGAATCACCAGCGTGGTAATTAACCCTGACAGAAGACTCACTTAACACAACGCTCACTATTGACGTCGTTGTTGCGCAGGCTCCTCAAAGTAAATAGGCCAGCCGAAGCGATGGCCGTCATTTCAGCGTTGCAGGGGCGTCCAGTTTCAGATCCTCAAGTGCAAGCAAGATTTAAGGCCATGAAGGAGTCTGTGTTACTTGAAGGTCGCATTTCCCAACACGCGTCGCTCCGCGAGCTGTTTGCTGGGGGGAGAACACAAAATTTCCGGAGGGTATGCCTAGCTGTTAGCGTCCAGATCTTTCAGCAGGTTCGTCGCATATGCGTGACAGTATGATACGATTGTTAACGAAACACCAGGTGACTGGAATAAATCTTATCACCTTTTACGCAGTGAGCATTTTTATTCATGAGAATTGACGAAATTCGAACTGACGTACCATGAAACCTAGACGCTCCTCTTTGAGCGCCTGCAATTACCCGACGTCACATCAAGAATCATCGCTGCTTGCAATGCTACTGAATTTGCCCTAGCGTCCTTGATAGCAATGTTCCTTATCGACAAAGTAGGTCGGAGGAAACTAATGCTATTTGGGTCTGTCGGCCAAACACTGTCGATGGTCCTCCTCGCTGTGCTAGGAAGTATCGATCGCTCAGGAGCTAGAATAAGCAGCATGGTGTTCCTGTTCGTCTTCAACACATTCTTCGCCATTGGGTGGTTGGCGACGGCATTTCTCTATGTAAGATTTCTGGAGGAAGTTTCGTGATTCATCGCATCTCACATGCATCGTAGCCCGCCGAGATTGTGGGAATTCGAATCCGGGGCCCAACAAATGCGTTGTCCACCGTAGGCGACTGACAACGTCCTTAGAGGCGAAAAAATGCTAACATTTTGTACCTCCAGGCAAGTAACTGGTCTTTCAACTTTTTGGTAGTTATGATTGTCGGTCCCGCATTCGAGAATATTCAATGGAGGACGTACATCCGTAAGTGACACGTTCCTACGAGCCAGCATCCATGCTCGGTTATTCTGAAGAATGGTCCGAAAACAGTGTTCGCGGCCTTCAATTTTATAACAATCCCCTTGGTCTATTTCTATTTCCTAGGTAAGCAATCCCTCATAATGATGGGCTGGATGAATGCAATGAAACTCTTGTGTGCTTACATATGCATTTGTCTGCCCCCTGGACACCTCTACAGAGACTGCATGCCGCTCCTTGGAAGGTAAGCTGTCCTTTCTGTATTCGATCTGTACTCGGACCTGATTGTCGCCGACTGCATTCAAGATATGGATATCATTTTCTCCCTGGCACACAAGGAGGGGGTATCCCCGGTTAGTGTTTCATTGAGGAAAGATCTCCTGGAAGCGGGTTCCGCAGAGGCACAGCAGAATCTTGAAAACAGCAGAAACGGCTCCGTCGAGATTGGGAAGAGCAAACCAAGATGAAGGGATCGCAGATACAATTTTTCGATCGTCCAAGAAACGGAGACAATATGGGGTATAAGCATAGTCAGGGCGTCCCCGCGCGTTTATGAAAGTCGAAAGTCATAGCAATTGATTGGATTCCGGTTCCGCTACCTTTACTCTGGCCTGTCGTAGCTGCTCTTTGCGTATTTCAGTCATTATGGCACTCTTTTTCATGCGAGAATCATCTTCGGTGAGCTCCGAAGCCCTTTTAATTCTCCCAAAGCGTTCTGGTGGCCATATCAGGGCGACGAGCTTGCCTTGCATCAGGCCAGCAGGTATCTTTTCACGCGTCAAAGTCAGCAATGCAATGTATGAGAGCGAAAGGCTGCTTACTGGGCCAAAGTGGTTGCTGTCGTCACTCACGAAGTGTTCATCCCCTACAAGATATTGTTTCCTGTCATTAATGCGAACATCGTGTAAGTTATCTTGCTGACCTTCAATCCAGACGTGATTCTCCGGAACGACGACCTCCTTGTCTGGATATGGTGCCAGAGTTTGCACTGTATCACCTCCTAGAGCTATAATTCGCTTGATAAGAGTCTTTTCTGGGTCTCGTGGTGATCTGAACGAGAAATAAGCTCGGAACAAATGACAATCCGTGGAAACGCACGTCAGGCTGACAATATCCCATCGCTGATAAGTTTTCGCGTATTTGACAGGATTTATGCTGAACAGACCGACATCTCTTCGAGAACATGTGTCAGGATTGAGTGTGGGCTAGCTAGGTGGTAATTCTGTTAATGTGGATTTGTGGTGGTGATCGTGGAATTAACAAACCTGCATACTGCGTCCCGTAATTTGCTTAACATAATAGAAATTATAGCCCAGAAACAAGGCTGTGGGTGACTAGTAGACATAAGGACGGACAGTTTGCCAGAGCGCCCTTGGGAACGTTTGTGAGGCCATTGAAGAGGTAAACGGACGACTTGAATCAACGGAGGAAATTGTTTGCCTGAATTGATTAAGTTCCCACGATTGCTGATGCGAATAATGAGGTGGGTATTCGTATTAGGGGCTAAGTACTTATTAGAACAAAATGATAACTAGTACTAGCAAGGTTAGCAGGTCATAATTAGCATTATAAATGTATGGGCCTAGTCTGCCTAGTGTCGTCGATATTTCCGTGTTGAGATATCAGCATAACGCAGGGGATAGGGGATGCTAGACAATCAGAATGATAAGCTACAGTACGGGCAGCTGGAAGGGAGAAATTCATCGATGAGTCCAAGGATTAGAAGTCTTCATCCAAGATTCTATTAAACCCACACATATTGAAATTTTAGTATTTTTCTTTGTAGAAATACAACAAAGGTGGCTTACAATTTCCCAGTGGCTGATGATGATCCACTGGAGTTTGCTCGAGATATTATTGACTGGCTGACGTGCGCATTGGCGTACTCCGCGACCCGTTTTTCAAAAAAGTTCGCTTTTCCCTGTAAGGAAATCATGTCCATGAAGTCGAAAGGATTGGTGGCTCCATAATGTTTTGCATTCCCTAGCGAGACGAGCAACCGATCTGCCACAAATTCAATGTATTGGCACATGAGTTTGGAGTTCATGCCAATGAGATCCACGGGTAGAGCATCTTAAAGGTGCCTGAGTTCATGACGGGATAAATTGCATGCGGAGTAAATACTCACCGACTAAAAACTCTTTCTCAATGCTAACAGCCTCCTGAACTATCTTCAAGACGACATCGGGGTGGGGTCTCCGATGGAGATGAGAGAGCAGTAGACATGCGAAGTCTGTATGCATCCCTTCATCACGGCTTATAAGTTCGTTTGAAAAAGTTAAACCTGGCATCAAGCCTCGCTTCTTGATCCAAAAAATGGCCGCGAATGAACCAGAAAAAAAGATTCCTTCGACAGTAGCAAATGCAACCAGGCGTTCGCCGAATGTGGACTGTTTGTCAGATATCCACCGCAGGGCCCACTCTGCTTTGCGTTTCACGCAAGGGATGGTCTCGATTGCGTCAAATAGGCGCTCCCTTTCGTCAGAATCCCTGATGTAGGTTTCAATAAGGAGGGAATATGTCTCCGAATGAATATTCTCAATCATAATCTGAAAACCATAGAAGCAGCGAGCTTCCGGTACTTGTACCTCGTTTGAGAAACGTTCGACGAGATTCTCGTTGACAATACCATCTGACGCAGCGAAAAATGCCAGGATGTGTGAAATGAAGTGCCGTTCGCCTACGTTCAGGCGGTTCCAGTCGCGGAGATCATGGGAGAGATTGATTTCTTCTACGGTCCAAAAAGAAGCTTGTGCCTTCTTATATAAGGCCCATATCTTGAGTACGGAGTGTTGGAAAAAAAAACTGATTCATCCAAAATATGGAAAGTAGTCATGAAGCCCTACCTCGTGGTATTGAATGGGATACAAGACAAAGCGACGAATCGATGGTTTCAATAAAGGTTCTTCATCTGGGTGGATAATGAGCAAACAGACTCAGATGTCGGCTAAGAAGGCCATAGGGCGGAATACACACGTTCGGGAAGATCCACTTCGCCGACAAACCGAGATGATTTGTCCAGTCTGACTTTGTTAAGCCCTGATTCAAGAAAGTTGATACTTGTGTCATTTTCTTGAAATACGAATTGGTCAGATATCATGAACGAAAGATGAAAAAAAGGCCTGGACTATTGTGTGGATTGCCCAGCCTTATGTCGCTGACGAAGGTATCCACTGTTTGTTGTCAATGTCGATGACTCGTAATAAGTAGTATGCGCCCACGTGACTTTGGGTAATGATCCGTGATGAGCTGTGACCAATGTCATATTTCACGTGATATGAGACAAGCGTTGACTGTGACAATAAATATGTCCAGCGAGCCGAGAACTTAATATTCGTACTTCAGAACCTGAGTTTTGAGGAATACGTGTATAAAGGCAGAAAATCTCATATATCTTATGGAGGCCGAACTTTGTCTGCGTAAATTTAATCGCCCAATAATAAAGGTTGTAAAGAAAGACATACTAGCAATCAAACACCGGCCCTAGTCAGAAAGACAAAGCATTCCCAGAAACGACTATGATAGGGCCTTGGCTTTTGTATTGTTCCGATTTGACAGATTTGGCGAGCATTTCGGGCCCGTTGGAGATGTAACCACGCGAACGCGTTCTGTAATTAGCATGTTCAACGACAACAAGGGCAAACGACGCGGTCGCGTCTTGTTGAATTTATGTGCAAACAAGACCACACAGACACGCCCATATAAGCCTCTGTGCCCTCTGCTCTGACTCCTCGCGCAACCACCTCCTCACAAAACAATCAAGGGTCCTCCTTCTGTACTATCTCTCAACTTTTTATCATAATGACTGCTGCTACCCTCCTCCGTGCCTCCACTCCTGAGCCTACTCCAAGCAAGAAGGTTTGTCTCTAACCTCCTCAACGCGTCATGTCACAGTACTGATTAAATTTTTATTTTGCATAGGTTGCGGCTACTCTTGCTTCGATAGCTCTTGAAACCCCCGTTAAGGCTCACGTCATTGACGACGCCAAACTTCCAGAGTCACCCAATTCTACGACTGAAGAGCCTACTCTCACCATCGAGCGCAAGTATGTCGGCGAGGTTGATCTACCAGAGAGTAAGCGCGTGTTTCAATAAATTAACGCGTCATATGCTTATCATTTAATTAGGCGAAGAACCTCTCCTCAAAGAATCCCGTCGTCGCTTTGTCCTTTTCCCCATCCAATACCACGAAATTTGGCAGATGTACAAGAAGGCTGAGGCCTCCTTCTGGACTGCTGAGGAAATGGACCTCTCAAAGGACGTCCATGACTGGAACAACCGTCTCAACCACAACGAGCGCCACTTTGTCTCTCACGTCCTCGCTTTCTTTGCTGCATCTGACGGTATCGTCAACGAAAATCTGGTTGAGCGTTTCTCGAATGAAGTGCAAGCTGCAGAGGCTCGCTGCTTCTATGGTTTCCAAATCATGATGGAGAACATCCACTCCGAGACCTACTCCCTCCTCATTGATACTTACATCAAAGACTCCGCCCAACGCGATTACCTCTTCGACGCCATCGACACTATCCCCTGTATCAAGAAGAAGGCCGACTGGGCCATGCGCTGGATTAACGACAAGGAGTCTACCTTTGCTGAACGTCTCGTCGCCTTCGCCGCCGTTGAGGGCATCTTCTTCTCTGGCTCTTTCGCTTCCATCTTCTGGCTGAAGAAGCGTGGTCTCATGCCTGGCCTCACCTTCTCTAACGAGCTCATCAGCCGTGACGAGGGTATGCACACCGACTTTGCCTGCCTCCTCTTCAGCCACCTCAAGCGTCGCCCGCATCCCGATACCGTCAAGACTATCATTACCGAAGCTGTTGCCATTGAGCAGGAGTTCTTGACAGGTGTGTACTATCAATTAACATGACAACGACTTTTGCTGACATCACTTTAGACGCTCTGCCAGTTAAGTTGATTGGTATGAACTCGGACCTCATGTGCCAGTACATCGAATTTGTTGCCGACCGCCTTCTCGTTGCTCTTGGCAATGACAAGGTCTATAACAAGACAAACCCCTTCGACTTCATGGACATGATCTCGCTGCAGGGCAAGACCAACTTCTTCGAGAAGCGTGTATCAGACTACTCCAAGGCTGGTATCAACCACTCTTCAACCAACGAGTCGGCATCGCAGGCATCAAAAGCATTGTATGTGTTTATTTCTTCTCTTCTATTTACCACACCGCTGACTAGTTTATTGCACAGTGTGATCGATGAGGACTTCTAAATTATTCCCCGTCTTGATTCTCTTTCGCTTTCGATGATTGTATTTCTTAGTTGTGCTTTTTTATCATCACATACCACTATGCATTGTTCTGTAGATTAGACCACCACCAACATTCAAGCCCCCATCATGTACATCCTTATCATTAGTAATAATTTATTCATTTTTTCAATGGAATCTGTTACCCTGGCCGAATGCTAAAGACCATTGTTTCTATGCTTTTTAAATCTGAAACACGGAGTTAGAATTGCTTAACGAGAAGACAAGAAAGTAGTTCATATACTGGACTTCCAGTGAGTAGCTTCGAGTTCTCAAAGTTTGGCATCAGTTTGTTCCATGTGTAAAAATTAATGTAAGTGAAGTCAGGCATATGACATTTATTACAAGGAAGAACCTAAGGTGGTTGACACGAAGGTGTGATCATCAGCCAGAAGCTATTCCAAAGCTGTGTTTTCCCTACATCGGTATTCATTCTGCGCGTCGCACAAACGTCGAGGCACGACGTACGCGAGAACCCCGTCGGTTTGCACAGTAGCGCAGGGAATTCGAAGTTTCTGCACAAAGTGGTTAACAACTTGACAGGTACGTCCATGACGATATGAACCTTTTGTGCCGTTAATTTGCAGAGGAGCGTGTTTTATCCTGACTAACATGAGAGCGTCGTACCTGTTCAAAACTCACATGCATACAATTGAAGGAACGATAGGAAAAAATGTTACGCGGGAATATTGAGCGCTGCGAGGTATGTATGAGAGCACGTTTCAACATGCAAAAAAACGCCGAACATTATTAGTAGGACATTGTTGCCTCGTTTGGCGCCTTGCCTCGTTACATATATACCTAGAACACGATCGAATTCGAACATGACAGTCTTTCGAGTCTTGAAGGAAGGTGACGTTGCTTGAACATATATGTTTCGAGGGTTGGAGAGTGGGACCGCGACAGGAAGTGACCCTAGAACAAGTCGATGACATTGTGTCCCTCCATTTTGGTGACATACTTCTCAACATATGTTCGAACCTCAGATACGGGGGAGATAGTGAGCCAACCAGCTTACCTCCGGAAGACATTTTTAGGGCGCACAACTCATCATGATAAATTGAAGTGTCGGCCTCGACGAAGATACTACGGAACAACAGTTTGGGATATGGGGTGATTGCTTGACTTGGTGAATGGATCAGCTCAGAGTTACAATTAAGATAATGCTGTCCTGCGGCTAGATAATAAATTTTATACTCCTGACATCGGGGCAGGGTATACATAGACTTTTCGCCGCCCAAGGGAAAAAAATAATTGCGGCAGGTCTGAGGCAGTCATGGAACGTGTGTGCCGATTCAGATTTCCCATGCGGGACACCGATTTTTCTTTGAAAGCGAATATTGAGCTATAGCTAGTAATTTTTAGCCTTTATCTTACTTTCTTTTACAGTTAGAGAATGGAGAGCTCTACACAAACGCAGCTGCTTCAGAACGGATCATACAAGTTGCCAATCGGCTCGGCGACATGCCAGAGAAGTTAAGGTATAGTCGGAGGGTGTACACATAATTATATGTAGGGTGGCTAGGAAGCAAGGAATATGACGCGCCCATGCGGTATCTACGGTTGCAGAGCGTCCAAGAGTTTTAATATGTGTGTGCAAGTACAAGCTGCACTTGTGTTGATGAAATTGTTGATGAGAGAAAAGAGCAATGTATACATAGGATGGCCTGGACTGGCAATAAAGCATACCCAGGGTATTTTACAGACGGGCCGACATATACTCACATACCATGAGTATCGGAAGGGCTGTCAACGGTGCCCAAGAATGGCAATGGATGGGTCCTGAGAGCGGGATGCATGTTACGCGTATTTTCTCTTCCATCTTCCATATTATTCAATGCATGCCAGATATTATTCTCCCCCAAGTCCCCGATCTATGTCCAACTTGGTCATTTTGCAATATTTTGATCTGCTTCGAGCTACTCCACAATGCCTGGCTCGGGTCCTTTCTTGGACAAAGGCTCGAAACGGTACAATCGCTCGAAGGTTAAGAGTACCGGTGCGGGCGAACTTTGTTCTAAAGAGCGAAAGAAGAGATGGGAGTCTGTCAAAGAGTTGAGCAAATATAATCAATTCTCTCACCAAGCATATTTTATTACCGTTAAATCTTAGATCCAATTCTAGTCTGACCGTTGACTCGTTCCACAAGATAGCTTATGTACCCATCTATAATAACATGTTTTGACACCCAAAGTCCTGTTACTTGATCAGGGACAGATCGCTTGATCATGTTAAGATGCTTCGACAGTCTTCAATGCATCTCGGCGTAGGAGCGATCACCCCAGTAAAGCTCCCCTCTTATTTAATTTAGCGTATCCTCAAAATCCTCTTCCTTTTGACCCGAAGCATTAACTCTCCTGCTCTACCTTGTACGCCACTCCTTTTGCTTCTTGCCTGCTCGTTCGAGCATCCCGTCCCTCTTTCCTTGTACATCTCTACCCTCCTCGAATTACTCCCAGCCATGAAGAGCGTCTCTTTCCTTCGTAACACTTTCAAGAAATGGGAGCAGAAGGCTAATCTGTCAGACGACAAGCAATCCACCAATGGTAGTGATTCTACCAGCCTCTCGAGATCGAGCTCGCGCAAAGAGCCATTGTCTGCAAGGTCTTTGAATATCACTGTCAAGCAACTGCCCCTTCTACCACCCGAGCCTTTGACTGCCGCGACCATCGACGGGTCGTGGGGAACCCCTTATCCTGACTCGTATGGACCTTCATTGATATCCACGACAGGTCATACTCGAAACTGCTCGCTGACAGGCGAAATCCCATATATTGGGAAGAGCACCACCTATCGAAAATTTAGTGTTTCGTCGACTGATATCCTCAACTTTTCATCAAGCGGTCGAAACGGAAAGACAAACAAATCTCATCTTGCATCCGTAGAACACCACGATTTTTCGACGCGTTCGAGCGGACCATCATGGCCGGCACTTACGCGTAAGTTTACGACGAAACTATCATCCAACTCAACGTTTCGTCGTGTCAAAGGGCCTCTCTCTCGACCTCCCTCTCCGCAATCACCCTCCTCGTCATCTTTTCCACTCCTGCCTCCCATCGATTTGGAACGTACCCACGTTAAATTTGACTCTTTCAGCAGCACCAAGAAGCGATACTGTCAGTGTAGTGCCAATCATACTTCTGATTGTCCGCGATACATCCACCTCGAAACTCAAACAGACGTCGTCTCATCAAACGTAGGGGATGATGTCCTGAAATCACCGCCCAAGTCCGTACACGCTGTGGACCTATTGGTGGGCACTAAGCCACGACGACTCTATCACAACTCTGGATCGTCGACGCCTCATCTCCCCTACGACGGCCGTGGATCCCCTTCTCCTCCGAGTCTTGGAGCTACGAGCTCAATAGATGGCGAAGCCGGCAATTTCCCCCTATCTCTTTTCCCGGCTCCACCTCCCCTAATAGTACGGAAGAAGGTTCCATCCCCTCTCGTGTTGCGACCTTCTCCGCCGCCACGTTCTGCACAGAGCTCACGCGACTCCACTCCACTGGGAACACCAACGACGCCTCGGTTCCAGCAAGTCTACTCTCCTTCCCAATTGGGCATCGCATCCCCTACGAAGAAAGCCATTAGTCGGCCCACGGCCAGCATTACCCCACCAAAGTATAGTCCTCCAAATAGCCCTCTACCAGAGATTCCCACTATCATTCCCGGCTACGAAAGGCAGAGAACGGCGTCAGCGCAAATCGTCCGACCCCCTCGCCCTGTTCGCTCATTTTCGAACAACAATCTTCGCGATACAATAACCTCGTTTTCCGTTAACCAGCGTCATAGACTTACTTCAAGCGAGCCTATATCCGATCATTCGAGTTTGCCGATCAAAAGGTCCTCTCCCCCTAAACCGCGGCCTGCGCCTCTTATGCTGCAAACGCGCGACTTGAAATCTCATGTTGTAAGTGGCCTAAGGCTTTCTATCTTCCTCGAGCTTCTTTGATTCTTACCTCGTTCGACTTTTTTCAGGAGATCACTAATAGTGATCAAGCAGTAACGCCGTCAGGAACGGTCGAATCGGTGCAGTGGGGATACGCGTTCTAGAACTTCGAATGGTTTACTCTTCGTTTTTGCTTTCTTTGCATATCCATTTCTTTTTTTCATCTAATCATTTCCTTTTGAACAAGTTGATACGCGTTTCGTGATGGTGTAATATGAAGGCACGACTCTCACATGGAGTTAGCTGCGGACTTGTTGTAAAGTGTAATCTCATAGACAGAATCGCCGGTGACAAACAAAGTGTATAATTATATAAATCCAACGCATTATTTGTTGTATAGTGTACAATATAGAATAGCATCAAGACGATTTTAAACAACCTTTGCTTGATCAGTTTAAACAAAGTCGCTTCGGATGACCAGAGTACGCATAAGCACAAGGAACGAGTTCATTTCGGATGGGAGATGTATGATAACGAAGAGAAATCAATAAAATGGAGCATTTACTGATCCTTTTTGGACTCTTTTTTCGGCTGTGTAGATGCTTGGGACGCGCTAGCTTGTCTATCTTCTATCGCCGATGCAATGATGTAACCAACCAGTACGAGATTTGCCGCTACAACAGCCGTGATTGCAGCAAAGGTAGAGTTCTCTGTTAAATTTGAAGAGAGCAGAATCTTAGGTTGGTTATGGTCCGAAAGTTCCGTAAATTCGCCTACCATCCCAGAGGTATTTCAGTGAGAGGAAATATGACCCAATTGGAAGGACGCCGAGTAAGACGCTGAAAGCGATGAGTTTGAAGAGGACACCGCTGTAAAAGTGTTTATTAGAATGGACAAATAATCGATATTAGGTAGTAGAATACCTAGCAGCGACATCCGTGTTGAGTTTTGCGGCAGCAACTTGTTCGCTCATGATCGTCTGAACCAAGGATTCAGTCTTGACTCTTCTGAGCAGGCGTGATGTCGTGTCTACGTCACGTGCTTCCATTGCCGTCTTCGTCGTCGCCGACGTCGCTCAACTGCTAGTCAACGTTCAACAATTACTTCTACTCACAACGTCAATGCCAGCCAAGTCAAATGGCGGTGGGTTAACCCAAGAATTGAAAAAACGTCCTTCTAATCAGAACTTGGTCTCTTCTGCGTCTCCCAAATGGTTTGAATCTTCGTGTCAATGGGATCTTCTCTCCTCCGAATGGGATATCTTCTGGTTGTCCACCGCGTTCAAGCTATTGCTCTATCCAGCATAGTGTGTCACCTTTTGCGCTTTCTTTGGAAACTCTAACACGCTGTAAACTTGTTCTAGTCGATCCACGGACTTTGAAGTGCATCGAAATTGGCTAGCCATTACACATTCCCTTCCGATATCAAAATGGTACTACGACGTGAGTTCGTACATGGCTTTCTGTATTACCCTCATCTCATTGCTCATATTAGACAACATCCGAGTGGAGTATGTGACTTGTTCTTTTTGTTATTGATTATATGAACCAATCAATCACGCTCAGCCTTGGACTACCCTCCTTTCTTCGCATATTTTGAGAAGCTCCTATCTATCCCAGCATACTTCATAGACCCAAAGATTGTCGACCTCAATAACCTCAACTATGATGCGTGGACCGTCATAGCATACCAAAGGAGCACCGTCATTCTGACTGAAATGCTGCTCGGGGTTGTGCTCCTGAGGTAAGTTGCCACTACGTTCTGCAGGAACCAAGATGCTGACTCCTTTTCGCAAGATTCATTCGTGGAGCCGTCGACCCATCGATGCAGAGGATAATTTCTGCCTCTATATTCCTCCATCCCGGGTTTCTGATTGTCGACCATATTCATTTCCAATACAATGGCTTTATGTATGGGATATTGCTGTGGTCAATACTTATGGCCCGCAACGTGAGTTCAGTTATCCTGCTACACAATTAAGGCACTCAGCTATGTCGTAGGGAAATAAACTAGGCAGCGGGATTCTGTTTGCAGTTCTTCTTAACTTCAAACATATTTACATGTATCTTGCGGTGCGTCACATCTTTTCAATAACCTCCCGTCAAATACGACCGTTGATTTCATGTGCCTTTGCAGCCAGCTTATTTCATATACCTCTTACGGTCGTTCTGCATGTCTCCGAATGGCCAGATCCAGATCAAGAATTTCTTGTCACTGGCTAACGCTGTTATTGGGGTCTTTGTCGTTTCGTTAGGTCCCTTCGCATTAATGGGGCAAATCCCTCAACTCCTTTCGCGCCTCTTTCCTTTCACTCGTGGTCTCAACCATGCCTATTGGGCAGCTAACTTTTGGGCACTTGTGACGTTTGCAGATCGCGCACTTTTGAGGTGTACGTTAATTATATTAGATTCCATTCTGCGAAACAAGCACTGACTTGGCCTCTCGTCATAGATGCACAATATACGGGGGCGAATATAGTCATTAACGACTCCGGCGTCGCTTCGACTTCGCGAGGTCTGGTCGGCGATACAGTATTTGCGGTCCTGCCTAATATCAAACCTATCTACACGTTCATTATCACTATCGCATTCCAAGCGGTGAGCAACCCATTTCGAAGGGTCGACCTCGATTGATCGCTCATGATTTTCAGATCTGGTTGATCAAACTATGGCGCAACCCCTCTTACAAGTCGTTCCTAACAGCGCTGACATTGTCTGGATGGACATCTTTCCTCTTTGGGTGGCATGTGCACGAAAAGGCTGTTTTACTGGTCTTGATACCTCTTAGGTAATTGTTCAATACAGCTTCTGTAACGAGATTAATTTTGACGAGCTTTGAATCAGTCTTCTCGCTGCTGAAAGGCATGCTTATTTCCGCACATTCATCCTTGCCAGTGTTTCGGGCGTCTTTGGCCTATTCCCTCTTCTCTTTACTCCAGCCGGCAAGTCCTTTCTGAACCCTTTTTTTCTCCTCTTCTTCGAACCTTGGATCTCATTCGTACGCAATTAGAATCTATCGTCAAAGTTGTTTACTCTGCACTATGGATAGCTTGCGTTTATGTGCCTCTCAGCCGACGTGTTTACGAGTAAGTCGCTTCTATTTTTGCCCGCTTAATTTCCGCACACCTTTGTCTACCTGCTGACACTCTCTGATGTGACAGATACCCTAAATCTCTGGTGTATGTCATCATGGACTTCTTGGAAAAACTATACCTGGCTGGATTTCCTGTCCTGCTCGCTTTTGTATCGTTATTCCCCTTCCTGAGTGGTACTGCCGGATCCAAAGCTGCAGGTGTGACGGTTTGCACATCTTCTGATGGAAGTGTCTGCCCCGACGCCCCGTACAAACCAGAAAAGGGTGCTTCATCAGCAATGGAATTCCTCCCGCTGATGTTGACAAGTATCTATTGTGCTATTGGCCTCGTGTGGAGCTTCTTGCGCCTGGGCTTTATCTATCTCAACGAAGAATCAACATATCAAGGGCAGCTTAACGAAGTCAAGTAGTATTGTAGGTTGTTTGAATCGTTGTTGATACAATTTGTATAATAGTGCTACAGGGGGGGGAGAAACGACACTCCTTTTAATCTGGATGAACATTCAAAGGCGTGTCTGGATATACGTAGATGTTGACAGTGACAGAAGAATATCACGGTGGCAGGAAGACTACCACATCACTTCTTGGAGATGTGGACGACTGCGAGTGATGGGTGATGTTTATGAGGATTTGAATACACAGGAAGAAGAGAACACTCACCATCTTCATCCTCAAGCACATGATCTAGGCCAACCTTTTGACCGCGTGAGTGCTTCGCACTTGCACCCCAAACGACAGCACTACGAAATGTGTCAATAAAATGAATGGTATAACGTATACGAGGGGGTTTTCTCACTATTTCATCTGTTTCGCAATTTCCTTGTGAATGGAGCTACAGAAATCTTCAACGGAGCACTTCCCGCGACGGAGGACGACAGGGGAAGAATAATCCGGAGGAAGACCACGCGGCTTGGTGTACACGCGGACGAGGTCGAGGGTTGTCCACATCTTGTCGATAAGCTCGTCGATGTTGAGCCATTCCTTTGATGAGATGGGCACAGACATAGGGATTTTGTATCTAAATGACCGGATCAGCATTCGTATGATGTCTCAGAGAGCTGTGACTCACAGAAGGTCCAGTTCTTCTATTGAAATTGCGTCGATCTATAGAGATTTAATGTTTATCCGGATGTGTAAATTCGTTATGTACCTTGTTCAGAACCTGGTCATAATGGATGAGTACGTGTTGGGCGAAATGGAAGACCTGTGCTTACATAGATGGCGGGAATGTACACCCGATTGCCTTCAATAACATCTACCAGATCATCAGCGGTGGCATTGGGTTCTCGAATGGCGACGTCTGCGTTGTTAATTCTATATTCGCTTAGAATGGCCTTGATCTCATCATGGTCGATTTTCGTTAGAGGAACGGTATTTGTTATAGCGATACCGCCCTTCTCTTTCCTGCGCACGAGGATTGCAGGTGGGCGTTTATTTAGCCGAATACCAAAACCTTCCAACTCGTCTTCGATGATCTTTTTGTCACCAAGAGGTTTTAGCACGTCCAGCACGATGAAGATTAAATTACAAGTTCGAGCAACTGGGAGAGTTGGTCAATGACGTGATAAAAGTGCCCGTCTCAACCGCACATACCGGCAATAACTATAAAAAAAAGAAATAGCATGAGCAAGAAGTAACTCCATGGAGAGGCCTTAAACGAACCTTGTCGACCACGACCACGACCGTCGTTGGCACCTTCGATAATACCAGCTGCGCAAAAGTGGCGTTAGGAAAAAAAAGTCAAATATAGACGCTGTTATTCTTACGAAGATCGAGTATTTGAATTGGAGCACCGTGTACTTTAACGGTACCAGGGACGGTAGTGAGGGTTGTGAAATCGATTTCTGATACCTCCGAGTGTGTGCCCGTAAGCTTGGACATCAGAGTCGACTGTCAAGGTGTCGTGTCAGGGTTAATAGTTTTGAAGTGGGAGGGTGATAACAAACCTTTCCGACAGACGGAAAACCGACGAATCCAACAGATGCTATACCCGTCCTAAAATCGTTTGACTGATCAGAGCCGTACTTTTGGTGTCAAGGGCATGACAGTGTAGTCGGCTTTACCTTGCTACATCGAAACCTAGACCACCTCCACCTCCACCACCTGAACTGGGGGAGATAAGCTCGCGACGAAGCTTTGCGAGCTTGGCCTTGAGCTGACCAAGATGGTAGCTCGTGGCCTTATTCTTTTGGGCTTAAAGGGTAGTAGATTAAGCACATGGGATCCCTTTGAGAGTTATAATACATACTTTTGGCCTGTGATATAACAAGTTAATGGATTGAAAATACAAGAGAATATTAAATATTTACCATCTCATCTTCGATTTCCTTTTGAATTACACGATAAGCAAGTAATTGAAATAATAATAAAGGATTTGCTCACTTTTATCTTTTGTACGGTCGTCATTGTGGCAATTGAAGGCACGTCGGCAAAGACCGAGATGTTTGGATACTGTGTTTGTGTGTGACTGTGTGTTACATGTTACATAGTGTGACAATTGGGTGGTTTCCATTTGTTGTGTTTGTGGACATCATAGGTTCGAAGGGTTACTTGTTAGTTGTTCTTCTTGACCAGTCCCCTTACCAGCGCTCTTTTCAGCTCGCTCAATTGTCATTGCTGGTATCTACTAGCCGCCCATTCTTTTGAAATCGCTCTTTACTATCTATCAAACATACTTATGCCACTGGCTGGTCATCATACCTCTTAACGCAGTGCTCAAATCTCTCACAAAAACAATTTCCTACCAACTACTCTTCGATTTATCATCAGAATGTGTGGTGGTGCAAAGTGGAAGCGAGAGGTCGTTCAGGACCACAAGGTATATTCGTTGTTAATCATTATCATCATCTTTAGACTTACGCCGTCATGTCTCTAGTTTGACTTCGTAGATACCTCAGATTTCGTAGACAATGGCTTCTTCATGCGTCTCAAGTCCGTTTACTTCCTCTATAAGTCTACAATCATGTTCTCATTATTTTCAACAGATACCTATGGTTATATCTCGTCGTGCTAAAGTCGTTCATGGTCTACGTTCTGGATATCTTCTCCGCTATTACCATGTTAACAACCTCCAACTGGTCGAACGAAATCTTCAAGCAGTGTAAAGACGTTAAAGGCTGCGTGTTCATCCCCTTCAACACTGGAAAATGGCTCTTTGTTGGCTGCATTCTGGTCTCATTCTTGCTCGTACGTTCCACATCACTTATATCCGCTCTTCTTGCCTTGAACCCAATTTACCCACACAGTTGGCCTACGAGTCCCGCAAGGCAAAGAAGATCATCGCAAGTCGAGACATCTCTTTTGCGTTCACCAATGTCATGGCAAACAACTATTACTCGCTTCGTGAGTGGAGCACCAGAATACAGGATCCCGAACATTAATCCCCTAACAACTCGTCGCTAGGTTCATACAACCACTTCTGCTTCTTCGATCATATTAGCAACTCCACAAAGACTAGTGACGACTTTGCTTTCTTCGTCTTCTTTGTCTTCAAGAGTGAGCACTACGGATTTTCTTCCCATTGTTTCGTGTTTCCTAATTCGCGCCCTTTTTTCAGGTTGGAAGCGCCTGCTCCTTGCCGATACACCTCGCCAGTCTATCAATGCTCTCACGCTTTATGCCGTGTGGCTCGCTAAAAAGGACCTTCCTGGCGAATGGTACGACGTTACAAAGTACTTCAGGAAGAACAGTATGTCGACATCCATGTTGACGATCACATCGTTCTTCACTGTTGCCGTTTGTGCTGGTTCACTTTTACTTTTGTTGACTGCTGCCATTTGCTACGTTCCACTCCTCATGCACATCCGTGGTAACCTCAAGGTAATAAATCAAATTACTACCGCTAAACACGGGTGCTAACGTTACCTGTAGGAATACTGCTGCCACAAGGTTGATAAGCGTATCGCTGAAGTCATTGACAAGACCAGGAAAGAGAGAATCGACAAACAGGCCAAATTGATGAGGAAAGAAGCCATGGGTGACTTCTCTCATCTTAAAAACAAGAAGGGCGAGCTCGTTCATCAGCCTTTGCCACAACCTACCCTACCAAATCTTTCGGTCGATGACGACGACACCTCGTCGGTCAACACCCGTGTTCCCGCCCCCAGCACCTATACCCAAGACTACTATCACTACAACAGTGACAAGGCTGCTGATTACCCTCCCATGCCCGCCTACAACCCATATTCGGCGCAACAAGGTCCTGGAAACTACCCATACTACAACCCCTCCGCAGCCACCCTCAACGATGAATATGCGTATCCTTCACAACATCTATACGACGACAATGATAATGAGAGCACTGCCCATCTGACAAGCTCAGCAGCACCTTTCGCGCGGGATCCTATCAGTCGGCAGGCAAGCCCATATGGACCACCGCCCACTCGTGGGACCAACTACGATCCCGTCGATGTATACCAAGGACGTGCAGGTTCCACAGCCCCATCATTACACCAACAGAGTCGAAGATCACCACCCGCATCAGCGTATGATGATGGGCAGCAGAACCCTTATACACAGTCACCATTGTCGTATGGACAGCCATCACCACAGCAAGTGAATGACCCATACTACTCAAGTAACCCCCCTCCCTCAGTTAACGGTGGCCGCCAGCCAAGAGGGAGGGGTTACGATGAGGAAGGTGGGTATGGAAGAGGACAAGGAGGGTACCAACGACCCATGTAAATTATACGCCATTTATTAGATTACTTTTATCTTCGCTTTCCGTTGCTCATCGCCCTCATCTTCACTACCTCACGCTTCATTGCATCGCATTTTTTGGTTTGTTTCTCCCTCCACACGTCAGCATGGGACCTTGTTAATATCACTTTGACATCTTCTTGACGCTAGCCCTTCTTTTTTTATTATTACCTCCTTTGCAAGCCGACCGGTTTGGTGTACTATATTTAATGACCCCGATATCCTAGTTACATGATATAATGGCCCAGCGTCATTGTATATCTTTGAATCCATGAAGCCTAGAACAAATTACCGAAGCATTCAGTCACGCCGTATAATTTTACGTCCCCCAAAAGCTTGATGTCCGCTAAAGCCAAAGCTAGAGTGGTTTTACCAGTATCAAATCCCAGATCCCATTGAGCCCTACTATAAACTAAGTACATAAGGAGGTATAACAATTATCCCGATAACTTCTCCCAAGAGATTATAACGATGAGAAGAATAAGTACACCAATGATTCCGATGGTCATAGCGCGCTGTTGATACATTCTGCAAATTTGAATTTCACAAAGGAAAGAGGGGAGAAAGGGAAAATATTAGAAAAATCTGGTTGATGTAGGAGCCTCAACGCCGGGTATGTAGAGAACAAAGTGCACGCACCGTCTAACCATCTTCTTTAACGTCCCAGATGCACGGTCTATGGCTAAATCTGCTCTTTGCAGCTAGAGAACAACAAGAGTCAGTTATGATGGTTTTGACAAATGTGTCAATTAAACAAAGTCAGGGGTATAAGTACATAAGGTAAATCGTGCCTGAAAATTGGAAAAAAAAAATTGGCAGAAAAAATTGAGAGCGGTCAACGCACCGTATTCCTAGAGTTCTCAATCTGCTCCCTCTGGCCCCTTAGGTTTGTCAAAATCTCCGCGCCCTGTGATTCAGTCTCCAATGCCATCTGGTATGATTGCTGCAAGCGTTTGGAGCCATCTTCTAGCACCTGTGTGCCGGCAAGCAATCTCGCTCGATCACTTGACCCGTATGGATCGTCTGAGGAGTATGCTGCGTTGGACTTGTTGGATGCAAGGAGGTCAGAGCGGGCGAGCTGCGCGCGTGAGTCTGTCAAGAGTTTCTTAAGTGACTGGAGCTCGGACTTTGCGTTGCGTAGTCGGACGTGGTATGACGCTCGGAGGTTCTGCGGGACGCCTTGAACTTCGATTTCCATTTGGGATACCTAGATAAGGTCGAGTGCGGTCAGCTTGTGGTGTGATAGGCTACAGATGCAATGGTATTAACGCACCATTTCGTCTGCTTCCTCGAGCTCCATTTCCACTCTCCGCAAAGTGGATTTGCGTTCCTCTACAGGTGTTATAATCCCTTGAGTATGTATATACCATTGGATGGAATATTATCCTCACCTCCTTTGTTAACATCCCCCTCTTTAGGTTCTAGCTTCTCCTTTATTGTACCGATGATTTGTTTGAAGTCTTGCTCATAGGAGTCAAATAGAGCAGTCGGCGATGTATCCATTATGAAATGTTATGTGCTTTGATATACAGAGATGTAAATCCACCAGGGAGTTGACAGTATTAATATCGTTTGAGGATTAAATGGGCTAAGAACAAAGAGACACCAGAGGAGATGATGAAGGCACGAAAGAGAAAGAGAGCTGAGCTGAATAGGAAGAACAACAACAACAACAACAACAACCACCACCACCCACCCCCAAATTCCGAAAATTCGCTCGCACGTCAATAAACCAGACACACCTCTTTAAATAAATTAGATTAAAACAACTCTAGATTGACGCTAAGAACATATCTGAAATTTCTAAAAAGAAAATCAAAGAATTGGAGCCCGCAGTCCCAATAAACGGCCAACATCAGGGCATCATGAACGTCCCACCCAACCCCTCCACTCCCACCCGACCAGGTAATCATATCCTACTCACACCTTTCACTCCACGTACCCCTATGCGCCCCCGTGCCCGACCCCAAGGAGAGCCACAAGCAGCTGACAATATGCAGATCCAGGACGTAAATCTTCCTACTGGTACAAATCTCATAATTCGTGGTATCGGCGCCAACAAGAAGAACTCCAACCCAGTCGAAATCCTGACCAACATTGTCTCTCAAATACGCATAACCGACCCTTCCCTCATACCCATAATCATCAAGCCGTTCTCACTGCGCAATGCAAACGACTGGACCACCACCTGCTATGTACATATAGATCCCAGCATCCTTTCACGCACCTGCGCTGATAGCGAACCCCGTACCGACCTCCTCGAGCAATGGAAGGTCAAGTTAGCATCGCACAACTCAACGTGGGACGTGGCGTGGACCCCTGCAAAGAACGGTCAAGACAAACGCATGTGGGTTCGCTTCCCAGACCTTAACGACCCAATCAACCAGGAGGAGGCCAGAATGAAGGTTCTTGAATGGGCTGCAGCCCAGAAATATACGGTGTGTAGCTCCTACCATCATAAAGGTGGCATTACCCTCACGATGGCGTTCCCCAAAGATGTCGACCAGATTATCAGCAAAGATCGTGTCAACATCAGTGGACTCGTAGCCAAGGACAGACTACAACGGGTATCAGCAGGACGACAGATCGAAATCCTCCAACCCTTTGAACTGATAGTCCTAGGACCCTTATCCGAGTACGATGGCCTCGACGACCTCATCACGCAATGGCTTGAGGATGAGTTTACCGACAGCGGAGAATCGACTCTCGCAGGCACTCGAAATCCTCCAGGTGAGCATGACACATTTGTCTTCAATATGACAACGTGGGCCGCAACGGCCAACGTACTAGCCCCCAACCACCAGCAGTCCTTCAGAGAGTCATTCAACAAATACCAAATCCTTCCCCTGCAATTGCTCCACACAGCCAACACAACATCAACATTCCGCATCCGTGGATCTATCCGCGACGACTTCTCCAAAGGTGCTGAGACGATGAACAAGAATCTCCTCACCATGTCCCGTCGCTTTGACGATTTTGAACAGCAGAATAAACAGCAGCATCTCGCTACTCAGCTCCAGATTAGCTCCGTATCAGCGTCTCTCAATGAAGTTGCAAGATCTGTGCACAGCTTGGAGGACCGTGTCACGAAGACCCAATACGCCATCCTCGCGCAATCACGCGAGCTCGGTCTCAATCGCAACCTCACTGACAACTCCACCAACATCCTCAACCTCAAGATGCAAATCCTTCTCGAGCGAGACACAGACAAAAAGAATGAACTGCAAAACCTGCTCTGTGCGATGGAAGCTCAAAACATCATACTTGGGGCAGCAATCAAAGACTCGTCTGACGACTTCGCCGCCATCATCAATCAAGGGCCATTGACCTGTATCACAGCACCGCCGAGTATACCAGCTCAGCACCAGCAACAGACTAACCCACTTGCATCCTCCTCCAATGTTTCAATGCATGCTGACGCAACTCCTCCACAGGAACAGATGTCCATCAACAAGGAGCTCACTGGGAGTGCTGGAAAAAGAAAGTGTGTGGAAGAAGGTGGTACCGACTCCCCAGAACCAGCACTTATAAATCTCGCAAATGATGCAGCAATGGTACGTCATTATATTAATATTCTCTCAAACAAATTAAACATGGCTCATGGCGGTACTCCAGTCTTTGTGACGGCCGCATGCCCCCAACCCATCTCACGCCGTCCTCGTACATTGCGCACGTTCTTTGGAGTGTTGGATAACCTGAAAGATATGAATGAATACCGCTCGAGCCTTTTTGCCCCCGTTTCTAGAATCCATGTGTCAAATAATAGCACTATTATCAATACATGCAAAATATGTTTGATGCTAATCCTCATTGCGACTGTATTTGGAATGCTCCCGATGGCGAAAGCGACCCCAACAGCATCGGTACACACAACCACCCCACTACTGTCAATCTACGCTCTCAATGCCAATGGGCTTATACAGCCAGTCAAACTAAATCATATCAACAATGTCATCAATGCGCATAAGCCCCATGTCTTTGTTATTGGTGAAACGAAGACACAATCTAAGCTAAGCAAATCACTACCATACCATGACTATGATATCTACGAAGAGCCTGGCGAACAATGTGATGGACACCACATTTTTAAATGGGGAATAGTGATGGGAATCCGAAAGGATCTCCAGATTACTCAGAGACTTGAGCTTAAACAGCTATCGTTCAAAGGCAGAGTTATTGCAATTGACATTATTCTTGGTCGATCAGGCAGGACACATCGCTTAATCGGAGCATATGCCCCATGGAACCCTGATGACGACGTAAAAACAAGAGCCTTCTGGGGAGATATGACTGATATATGTAGCTCAACCACCCAGTCATGGACACTAGCAGGGGACCTCAATGCAACTGTATCAAATACGGAAAGAAAATCAGGTGGACAGGATGCCAGAAGGCAATTCACTAAATTTCTACAGGACACAAATGGCCGTGATCTCTGGAGCGACAACGAAGATCGCACACGCAGAATGGACTGGACATGCAAAACGAGCGCAGCCACAGATGGAAATATCATTGATCAGGTAGTGTCGTCCTCCAATAATGTTTACAGTGCCGAAATCTATGTAACTGACAAATATACTGACTGGATACCCTCAACGGACCACCGAGGGATCATGTCAAGGATTAATTATATATTTAACTCTAATAGTACAAGTACAACTGATGAACATTTGTACCAGGAATACACCCGCATTCCATCCAGCAAACCACGGTTGAAGATACCAACAAAGAAGGAAAAGGAAAAATATGGCTTATTCCAAGAAGCGGTGGACAAAGCTATTAAAGAGAAGTCTCTTGACTCACGTACAATCCATGATGATGACTCCTTTATTCAACAGTACACCGATCTCATCAATGTCATAAACGAAACCGGGTCACAAGTGTTTGGACACCGAAAATCATTCAAACCATCAACGACCACAATAACAAATGGTACAATTCAAAATCTCATGTGTCAGATACGCACAGCAGGAGCTGCCATTCTCTATGAGAGATCACACCAGACGCATCATGTATCAATGCGTGCTGAAAGATACCATGCCACATCAAAGGTCGTATTCGAGAATCGCAGGCCTACCTCTGATGTGGGGATCATGAACACACCTTGGACGCTTGCGCGATTCTTACATCATGAGCGCCAAAAATTTCACAAAGCTCTCTATGCTGAGCGTGCAAAAGAAATCATGACGCGCGCAAAGAAAGCAGATAAACATCGTATTTGGACAGGCCTGAATGGCTCAACCAAAAAGATGCTGCAATCTACACTATTCATACCACTCCCGCTCGCTCTAAACGATGTGGATGATCCTGAAAAGATTGTGAGCGATCCTGAAGGGATCAAAGCCACAACACGTGAATATTTTAATCGCCTCTATGACCACACCAGAATACCAGTAATGCCGAAGCCATGGCTTACCAGTAAATCTGTTGTGGAAGTCAAAGCAAGGGTGACCTTGAACCCATTTCAGTGGCCGCGAAAAACAAGCCTTGATGACTTTCGTGCTATGATTCGACGCGGAAATCACAGCCCATCGCCTGGGCCTGATAGATGCGAGAAATGGACCATCAAGGCACTTTCTGATTCGGCACTGTCACTGGTACTTGACCTTCACAACTACGAAGTCATGAACTCGACATTTCCAGGAAATGTGAAAGATATGTGGCTGACAACCATATACAAAAAGGGATTACGAACAGATCTCCGAAATTGGAGAGGCCTCTGCTTTTCGAATTTTCTTGCTAACTCACCAATGACATGGCTAAACCAATGCCTGATCAAATACTCCTCGGAGAAAAATATTTTACCAGATACGCAGGTAGCAGCACAACCAGGAGTACAAACGCGCGACTTAATGAGCTATCTATCAGCAATCAAATGTTGGGCACACCGCCACAAACAACCTATATACGCAATAAAGAGGGATCAGATGAAAGGATTTGACTACCTCTCTCCAGATGGCTTCTATGATGCAGTGAATGCTTACGGACTTCCCTCTGAAATAATAGATCTGGACAGAGCCGCACAACATGAAGTAAAATGCTATATACAAACAGCTTATGGAGCAACAGATCCAATAACCGTATCAGGAGTTAGTAAACAAGGAGGCCCAGCATCACTGCTCAAATCAACGTACACAACTAGCATGGGCCACTACTACCTGCGCGACATACTAGAGAACGACTCTGATGCCCTTAGAATCACCACAACAAGCAATAAAAGAAATGACCCGCATACGACAGATGCAAGTCTAGAACTTATGGTAGCCATGGTTGAAGCAACAGACGACTCCTACATCTTCTCGAAGACAGCTGAATTGCTCCGACAACACACTTTGACTATGGAACGATTTCAATATGCATATGGATGGCTTACAAACTGGATAAAGTCGAATGCATACGTGCTTGCACCAAACCCAGCCGTCACATACCCGCTAACGTTGACATTTGACTCTGTAACAGTAGGACCAAGGGAAAACCCCCTTACCATCACAAACAGGACTATAACCCTTATAAAGGATGACATGGACTTCCTACGAACAAAGGTTGATAACCCTGGTGAGCGTTTCATTGAAATGAAAAATATAATTGATACCTTCCAATTCCCGACTGTGATAGGCCGGCTTCCCATCACGGTGCTACAAAAGATCGTAGCCCAAAATGTTGTATCAAAATGCCGAGCCCTCCTATCTCTCCAACCGATTTCGAAGACAGATGCGACGACACTGGACAAAATGATCATCAAGAAAGTGCATGATGCACTCGGTTTCCCATTCCTACCCTCCACCGACATCGCACTCATGCCGATATCTGAACATGGCTTCGCATTCCCCTCAATAACAAACATCAATGCAAGCCTAGCAGTTGAAGGTCTGAACAGAGACCTAAACCATCACATACCGGCGTACCGCAATATGGCCCTCATCACACTGGCAGACTGGACATGCGATAAATCAGGATGTCGAAACCCGCTGGAGGACGGAGGACTCACAAAAGACTTCGCAAAACAAATGAAGCAGATACCTGCGAGCTGGATAACGGCGCAGAAAACCATGTCAGCAACAGGGCTATCCCTGAGAAGAACAGATCAATCAGACATACTACGAGGTGAAGTCTCCATCTCCCATGCTGTGAACATCTGCAATCACAAACTTGAACAAACTGACAGGAAAGTTAACAGGACAACCCTACTGTCCCTCAAACGGATGGGAATAAAGCACCTTCGTGACATAGGAAAATGGAAAATAACCGATGAAGGAAGAATAAGGATGAAGGTATCAGAACTAGGAACGGACAACAGGAAATGGACCCATGCAGCGCGCGATAACTGGACAAAAGTCAGAAAAATGATTGAAGAACAGCTGGAAATGACCGACTTAGCAACGATGCCTGATCTCACAATCGCAAAGCCCCAGAGAGAAAACCGCGCTGAACAGTATGTTCACATACTGGCAAAAATCGGATCGGCAGGCAAATCAATGCACACAGATGGAAGAACATGGGCAACAGATGGATCAGTGATTCCTGCAGCGGCGAAACTCCTCGAGACAAAGCAAGTCACTGGTGCCGCAATTGGTCCAACATCCCTTGTACTCCGTGTACCAGGGTGAAACATCTCTATCTTACAAGGAGAACAGATGGGTTTAATCATCGGACTGAACGAAATAATAAAACACAATGCTCACCACTTTAACCAGGAACATAAAATTTTCACCGACCACCTCAACTCTGTAAGGCTCATAAAGGACAGCCAAACCCTAGTTTCCCAAATACCGCGACTGCGATACATGAATGGCCGATCCTACTACAGATGGATCATTACCCTCCTTGAGAGAACGAAACCAAACATGACAGATGTCCAATACACCCCTGGACACTCCAAAGAAAATACGATGGCAGCCAGAATGAACGATGAGGCAGACATGCTTGCATCAACAGCTCAGAAAAACTTCATGAACCAAGCGGAAATCCCTGCCCCTACCTTCCACATGAATGACTTTACCCTACACCACTCGAATGACGGATGGATAGAGTCAAACATCCCCAGCTACATCGATGCGCGACTAAATGAGAAGAGGATGAACGAAGTCCATGCGCGAAACGATCACCGCATGGCCAAATCAACACGTGATAGCCACTGCCCACCGCCCGAGTACCCTTATCTCAAAGCGACCTCAGCACATTCGGCAGCGGTCCAACTGTATGCAAGATCAGGACAACTACCAACTGCAAATATACTCAAAAAGAGAAACATCATGGAGGATGATATCTGCAGAATGGAGTGTGGCAACTACACGGAAACGCCGAGGCATATTTTCGTGATCTGCTCGAAATACGAAACATGGAGGACCGATGCAACAAATGAGGTAGTCAAACAAACGAAGTTGAAGGCGGAAACGATGGAGATCCCGGAAATATTAGCGCAGAACCTCATACATGCAGCTGAGTCACTCTTCCGAGATAACGAACTTATATGGCCACTACATGTTTCCCTCTATTACTTAGGACAGATCCCAAACATCGACTCGCTTCTGACTGGCGATGAATCGGAACCGCTCACACACATGAAGAAACTACGGATCAAAGCCCACATCTCATCGGATTGGCATACATCAGCAATACGACTAACCGGCAGAATCTTTGGAGACTTTCAGAAACGAATGGCTGTTGCCAACGGATGCCCGCGAAGGGGTTTAACTTTCAAATAGGACAGACTTCGCACCAGGATACGTTAGCTTTCCCCACAGGGGTTTTGATGCACACGTTATCACTGCCATTTACATTCATTTCACATAATTTCATACCCAACGGTCTATCGAGGTTAGTCGTGTACAAACCTTAGTCTCCTGTAGGCATAGATAGATATCACTTTGTAACAATTGTAACAATGTGTGATTGGAAATTGCTGTGTAATCCTCTATTACCATATTTGGAAAATCGCTCGTCACTGAACGACATCAGCGAATTTAACAAACTCAGATAAGGCCTTCTATACATACAATAACCGGTATAATTGACTGCCAGCGGGATAATTTGACAAAATATTACAACATGCTTTATATGCACATTATTATAGCACCCCTTAGTATATCAGCGTTGCAATGTTGGTGCCAGGATGATTGTAATCTGTCATATCTGGTAAGCATGTTTCTTTCTTCCACGCTCACTTCACATTGGATCACTAGCATCGCTGCTAATCATATATTCCGTGTAGTACCATGTTAGAATCATTGTTTCTTTTGACTCTCATGCACAGAAACATTACGCATACTTTTGCGACATTGACATGGCTCTATGATTTGGTATGTAGATGGTCATGGATTTGTTGTACTATGGGATGCTATCTATCGTTTGTAGACGTACATTTGATTGTGATTATTATGTGTGTCTGTGGGCGAATGTAATGAACTTAGGCAGTGGTAAAGCGTAGCAATCATGTCCCCCCCTCATGCGACCAGCATGTCATGACCATGGCCATCATTGCATCATAAGCTTCTTTCGACTTGCACCCCGACGACATACCTGTGTGGCTTGACCAGAATATCACCATGGATGGTATGCACTATGGGGCATTGTCCATCCTTCATAGACGTGCATCTGCGTGTGGTTGTTGGGCGTGTCTGTGGGCGAATGTAATGAACTTAGGCAGTGGTAAAGCGTAGCAATCATGTCCCCCCCTCATACGACCAGCATGTCATGACCATGATCATCATTGCATCATAAGCCTTTTCTCGACTTGCGCCTCGACGACATAGCTTTGCGTTGTTGTGACTCTAATATATCATTTTGACCGGTTTGATGCATCATATTGTAGGGGTATGCAGCTCATCTTTCACCATGTCTTTATTTATAACTTTGCCGGTGCATCTCAGAAGTGAACAGGGAGTTTACATATATTCCAGGGATAATATTTTATATCACAATAAATTCTAAAGAAGGTTGCCTACGCAATGCGACAACCACGAGGACTAGTAAAGCCTCAAACCCTGCCAAGAGCTCTCTGTAAAGCCAACTTCTTTCGGGCTTTGCGAGAATCTGCACTAACAGATACATGTTGGGGAAATACTTGCCTAGATAAAATTTAAGATAAATCAAATAATTTGGAAAAAGCAACAAGACCGTGACATACTTGTTCCACCACTTCAGGAGTGCCTTGACCCTGTTAGCCGATGCGTCATCTGGTGTTTCTTCAAAATAATCGACAATGAAATTCCACAAAGTCCGGAAGTTGAAACCGTTGTACGTCTCTGTCCACTGCGTAGCATCTGTGAGATTAAAGACAAGCTTTAGGTGCCGCAGATTACAAAAGAGATTGTCAGAATTTGCGAGACTGGACCAGAACGCTTCACTTACCATGACTGCTGCATAAGCAATAGAACGAGGAGTAACATTGCCGGACATGTGCAAGATAGCAGCGACATTGGATTTGGTAGCCTTCTTAATGGTCTTTTTGATTTTTCTTCGGGAGGGCCCGTCTTCCGTTTCAACGTCTTCAAACTCTTCCGAGGACGTAGGAGAAGTAAAGATGGCACAATACGTCTAGTAGATATCGGTTGAAACGAGGTCAGAGGTGTTAAGGTAGTTCAGAAAATATAGCTTACCTTCACAAGAAGGCGGCTGCGCAAGAACCCCTTCTCTATATCTTCTGGTACTCCCCGACCTTTGGGATATAAGCAGACTAAGAAAAGGTCATCGGCAATGCTAATGCTCCCGTCTCTAATCTTGGCGCGTATGCTTGAAGGTGACGGTTAAAGAATGCAGCATACTGTTAAAAGCAGAAATCGAACATACTCATCATCCTCCCAATTGTATTCAATTGGACATAAAAGACGGCCAGTGATGTCATTTTGCAATCCACGGTCAGCGCGCGACCTTACAGAAAAAGGAACGGGAGGGGAGAAATCTGAGTTCAACCAATTTCCAAGCTCCTCCTTAACACGGCGCAAGTCATCGCTTCTTGCGTCGTTGGCTCCTTTTTGAATCTATTAACGCATCCAGAGTGTTAGTATTGGTGGCATAGAGATCTAGAGAGGGGGATAGCGAAGTATGAACACACCTGGGAGACGAGTTTGTCAAGGTCTTCAACCTCAGCATCCAGGTCATCCAACAAAGACCGAAGGGAAGGCACAAGATGGAGCATGATGTTATACCCCTTGTATAAACGCTCAGCACTTTTAAACAAAAGTGACATGTCAGCCAATGCTTCTCGGTGAATGAACACAGAAACGGCTTACTCTAACTTAGCATCCTCATCACTGGGATCGATGCTATCCATGCTTTCATCATCAGCTCGTCGATCCGCTTCAGCGACGAGTTCATCCAAAGTTTCAAACAGTGCTGCTAATCGACGTATGCCACGTCCCAAGGTCACCGTGGTCCTGAATGATTTCATAGACGGTTAGCCGAATGTCCTGTTTGAGGAAGCGAATTCTTACTGCTTCTTTTTGGAACGTTGGCCTTGAGCAGTCGCAACGTCTTGCTCTAAGACTGCAATACGACGTTTCAAGAGAGGTACAATGGAGGCTCCTTCCTGGTTGGGTGGGGGAGGAGTTAACGACTGGGATCGATGTTGAGAGGGGTCAGAAGACATGGGGAATAAGACGCAAAAGTGCAAATGGGTCCTGGTCACCGCATGTGGCTGGTACTCGCTATTTATATCAAACCTTTGTGAGTTTATTCAAATAAAAATCTTAGCGCTATAAGCCATTCCGAGTCACTGGCAGGGATACTAGAGCCTTACCCATTTAGAATAAATCTCGCTTGTCAGCCGTGCTTGTCAGGGATGATATGTTGCATGAATTTGGTTTGGAGGAATGTTCGTCAGGCTGGCGGCATTCCGCCGAAACATTAGTGGGGATCAGGGATAATAAATTATAGAACCTTACCCATTTAGAATATATCTAGCACTTGTCAGCCGTGCTTGTCAGGGATGATATGTTGCGTGAATTTGGTTTGGAGGAATGTTCGTCAGGCTGGCGGCATTACGTTGAAACATTAGTGGGGATCAGGGATACCTTACCCATTTAGATTAAATCTGGCGCTTGTCAGCTGTGCTTGTCAGGGGTACTATGTTGTGTGAATTTGTTTTGGAGGAAAGTTCGTCAGGCTGGCATTCCGTTGAAACAATAGTGGGGATCAGCGTAATATTGTGGAAGGGAATGGAGGATTCTGAAAGTAAATGCATGATTCAGAATCACGCACAATCTTGCATAACCAACTCTTGAGCTGGTTTGAATTGGGAGCGATTCGCATAATTCTGGTATTCACAATACTGATCAGAATTTCGTACTCTGATCCCCAGACCAGTTTCAAGACCTGTCATCGTGCGACAGTTCATCACAACCGCATTTTCATAGCGAGAAAAATTTGCATTATATAGACATATCCAAGGCATGGCGATTATTGACCTACGGTATTGGAATCATGGTGTGGGCATCTACCACCCTGTAATATTGTTACCGTCGAATCGAATATGAGAATCTGAAACTCTGAGAAAGAACATTGAGAGACCACATGCAGCAAATAGAACTTGTGCGACATACGGCTTGAAGGGGGTCTATTGTGATGGTGCGGCAGTGGTGGTGAACCTGGTTTCGTGTCTTCGGAGTCAGGGGCATTGGTGCTCTGAGGAGGTTTACAACTTTGGCGCTCTTCTGGGCCTCTGGGGTCACGCTGACTTTGAGCTGGTTCTTCCCTAACAGTGAATCCAGTCCCACCAACACCGTTACCTTGAGCAGTACTTTCTTCAAGAGTACGAGGAACTGAAGCAGCGACTCCAAGCCACCCTGCCGCTGGGTGGGGTGGGCGACCATGACCGTGGGCTTGAGTGGTGGCATCGGTGGATGGTAGATTTTGGAGTCGTGTTCCTAAGCCATAGATTTAATGAAGAATAGAGAAGAGAAGTAGGCGGCAATTATTTACCAAGTGTGATTAGAGACATGAATACTTTGACTCCCATTCTAAATGTAGAATAGTACGATGATGTCGATGAGAGGTGAAATGGAGGTGTGCGATTGGAGAAGGCTGCCCAAAACGCGTTGATATAGAAGATTAGACTGCGCTTCTTGCCAAGTGAGATTAGAGACATGAACGATTTTATAGACATCCTGGAGAGTGGATGCAGGATGGTATGATGGTGTAAATGAAAGGTGAAGAGAAGTGGATAATTGGAAAGTACCGCCCAAAATGCGTTGACATAATTGATAGTCGGACCTTCATCTGCCACACACAGCGACCCTGACAGTCCTCCCACCGCCCTCCAACTACTTGCTGAATTGTGGTGATATGAACGAATAATCCAACACATTCATGAGTTAATGAATAACCTAGTATGAAATTAAATTCAAATTAGGATGGGTTAACATCGATGAGTAAATTTTGAACATAACAGCAGGGGATATAGACTGACCATCATGGATTGCAGAGGGTTCCATTATGGGGTGACTTGAGAGTGTCGCATTGCAAACTTGCCGCTGCTGAGTACCGCATTAATTGAGGTTTTCCAAACCGCAGTGAGTGACTAAGTAAGAGAGCAGCCGTCAGTTGATGAATTATACACCTGAGAATAGATGGAATTGAGCTCTCAGATGGTGGTGGTTGCCAGACCGAGATCACGACGACGGTTCCGATTCGGAGTCAGACACTAGACACTCAGAAAAATCACAACTGTGTGGGACTCACGTGCATATGATATAAGCAACACAATCACTGCTGCCGGATTTGACCTAACTTGAAGTACATGTAACACGCGTTGCGAGTAGTCAATTGGACTAACATTGAATAGCCTGAATAATTAATAACGTGTCTGTAATATATCTATATATGTGTTTATTCGATCAAGAAATAGGAACTTGCAGCACAGTATCAAGTTATAATGCTCATAGCGGCGACACTTGGTTCCCTATTACCCACTCCGGGCTTTCCCAACACATCACTTTTGAATGCTTTCTCAACCTCCTCCAAGAATGTGCCAATCGCACCTTCACTCATACCCAGCGCCATATAGTATTGATGATCAAAGTGAAGGGCATTAACCGCATAGACGATGCCTCGTTTGGTAAGGCAATCCTGATATTGGTAAAAGTTGAGTAGTGGATACTTGGTATTGAGCACCTGGAGAACCGATTGGAGAGTAAGAGCCTCTGACTGATCATCATGATTGTAGATGGTCTTCTTCCCTGCTATCCCACCATAGGATGCTCGATCCCTCTGCCAGTCAAAACAATCTGGTGGAACTTTGCCAGTAGGATCTGCAAGGCCATCATACTAAAGGCAAGATATTAGAAAAGCGGCAAGTTGTGGAGACACAGAGACAAGCTCACCATCCTCTTCGCCCAGATATGAAGCTCTTCCTCCCCCAAGCCCTGATGGTCATCTGGAGTCTCCGATCCAGGCCTAACATAGCACCAACGATGAGGATGGTTGGCACAGGAAAACTTCCTATCAAGAAGCAGCATCTGCGATCTATAAGCGAGGCCATGGTAGTTCTAAGAAAAATTGAGTAGGTAGCCACTGGTGAATAGCGATCCAACCTGAATATGAGACTTACAAGGTGGACAACGACCAATGCAATGACCTTGAGTCGGCGGCTGCCACTCTGAAGCCTCAGCATGGCCTCAATAGCATCCTCCAATTGCACCTGCGTTTTAAGCTCTCGAGGTGGGAGCAGCAGGATTTCATTACTAAGCTTCCATCCAAACTCGGCGACTGTTGGCTGTACTCCCATTTCCATGCAAACCACCTTTAGAAAAGCTCCGACCATGATATCAACTGGGATGAATATGTCCCTATCTGTGGAACCAATGGAGACACGAACACGAACTGATAATAATAATATCAACAAGTCAAACAGTGAACAAAAGGTTAAACAAAGAAATGTCATTCACCTTGTTGCTCCTGATTTTCTGGGCGTGTATAGATAGAGTGATAAGAGGTAGCCCGAGAGGCAGAAGCAACATGAGTACTGGCAGAGCGAACAGAGTGAGCAGAGGCGGCACGGGCAGATGCAGAACGAGCGTAGCAAGAGACCACCGATCCAGCCGATCTACTGGTATTAGTGCCACTGGTAACGGCTGTCGTACTTGTCATGCGACTGGGGAGTGGTCGCAAATTCATGGCTATTGGTGGGTGAATGACAGAAGAAAGAGTGGTTGCGAGCTTAAATGGGATTCATGTAAGTGATTCAAGTTGGTTTAGGTAAAAGAGTTAAAGGTCACAATAATTCTTCGCAGATGCCCAGTGGACCGCGAGACCCTGTCGATAATAATCCAGGCTGAGTTATCCCTGGCTGTCAACTTGGACATCTTGGATTAGATCTTGACGAACGTCAGTCAACGATCAGGGTTGGGGTGATATGGGAATCTCGTTCTGATCTTCACTTGCCAGGATACGACCGTCGACACCAACACATACTCGGATACATGATACAAATTTCCAGGGGTTGGCCATAATGACGAGAATGACAATTCTAGAGTGAGCTACAACTCACCGTCGCCTGCTACACCCCTATCCCCCACCGTAACTTGGGGCTCTCTACGTGCGTCCGATCCATGCTAGAGTGGTCCATGTATTGAACTTTGGGTCGACTTGGTTGTCCGGCTGATCAGCAAACACGTCAAATATTAAAAATAATACACACTTGCCTAACTTACATGGTCACCTTTCATCACCGCACCATGGCTTCTGCTTTAAAGGCCTCGGTGCGGACTCGGATCCATGCTCCTAAACCATGATGAGAAGCTGATTTGAAATAAGATCGAAATAGAAATGTTCATCTCACCTTGAATTAATTCAGATTAGGTCATAGTCATCGGTCCAGTCTCGTCCTCGAGCTTCAGAGATCCATTTCCTAGACTAAAAAGTGAGAAAATCAAAATATGTGCGCATATATTTACAGCAAAAGCGCACTTTTGCTCCTCGTTTCTGTCTATTGAACTTGAAACGTATGAGCATCCTATATAAATATCTCGGTGTGGGTAGTATTGTGTACATCACCTGTTATCCATCAAGGGCTCTCAAGCCAGGTGCCAATATCACGGCGTGCTGAATAGCTGATTATTATGGACGAGATGAACTGACAAAATTCAACATACTGGATTGTGATTATGATCTGGGTAGAAATACATCAGCGCACACAAAGGAAAGACGGGAAAGTGTACAAGGGTGGTGGTGGAACGAAAGAAAGAAAGGTAAAAAAAAATCCGTAACTTCGACTCGGAGTGCTTGACAGCGCTTACATGATCAAACCAAACAACGCATTTGGTCTGAGGGCGACGGTGAGGAGAATAGGACAGAAATGGTGAATTGAAGTGGGGTTGAGCTCGAGACAGAGTAGGTAGAGGTGAAGGAAGTGAAGATACTTACTTGCAAGTGACGTCAAAGTTCAGGGGATGGGCAGATTCTGGCAGATGTGCCGAAACAAGCCGTTTATTGCAGACTCCTACGGAGACGCCAGAAAAGTGCAGAAAGAGAGTCCATGAGATGGGTCGTGTCTGAGTCTGAGTAAAAAAGAAAATAATTATAAATTGGAACAGGGCTGGGACAAGTAGAGACATCAGATACATAGCAAAATAAGGCGTACAAAAAAAGATGCGCACAAAAGTGTAAAAATGTGTCCGTCATACTATACAGGCGTACAAGTGGAGAAGTAGAGCATCAATGACTGGTCTTGGCTCGTTTACGGGGACGTTCAGTATCATCTACATTACGCCTGCGAAGTGGATCAAAGAATTTGCAGTCAAGTGGCGTGTATCCATCGCTCAGAAAGTCAAATGCTTTATCTGTTTGCAAAGTATCCTTTTTATTAGAACATAAATAGAGAATAAAAGTATTAAAAGCTGCACCTTCAAACCAATCGTGAGGATCCACTGTCCACTGAACCTGGTAGCCCTCTTGACCTGTAAAGGAGGTGACTGAGAGATCCAAGTTGATGTCATTCGGGTGGTTGTACAGGTCAGCCAAGTCACTGTTCCACGTAGCCACATTCTTAATCTGGCGGATTAACGATGAAAGCCTACAATGGGGCGCGCCATCAAGCTTCGCAGCCTGGGCATTTCTCTTGAACTCTACAATCGCTACCATCTGTCTTGCCAAATGGCGAAGGGGGAGATTTTGTTCCACAGACCCATTTGAGACATTTGTGATCGTGCAACAATCTGTGATAGCTTTCAGCATAGCAAGCGCCATACCTCTACCATGCGACATAGCCATCCGCTCCGGCCATATGATATTGTTGGAATCATATTCCTGTAGGTCGTATAATTGATGTTCTGTTGGATGCTCACCCTCCACCTGGTTGGGTCCCAAATAGGTGCGAAAGTCAAGCACGTTGACTAGGATAGCCAAAGTACATAACGTCAACAATGCAGCTACTCCCTCCCAGGAGGAAATGTCAACAAGGTGATTTTGACAGTGTTCTAATGTAAAATAAACAAATTAGTCAAGCATAAACAATGTAGAACACAAGATCAATATATAAAGAATGACTACCATCAATTTGAAAACGTCTTGAAATATGAGCGTCGAAGTGGAAGCCCAACATCCGTAAAAGGATGGCTCGACTTGCATTATGGTGAGTGTTGCTGATAAAATCGTTGAGAATGAACGCATTGATTAGACCAGCAGCCGTGCGGAGCAACAAGGTTGGGGAGTAGAAATGGAACCCCCTGCATATGGCATGTTCGAGCGTTCCAGCCATGTGAAGTGTATTGGGACCCATGATGCTGTAACGAAAACTGAGAGGAATATAATCCATGACATGACCAAAAACTTACATTCCATCTTGTGGTCTAAGAACGACCAGCTCAATATCAAAATCATTGCTCTCTTCTGAAATCTCGTCAAGGCTAAATGTATCCTTTGTCAAGCTGAATGTATTGTAATGACCGAGAGGGCTTTTGGGTATCATGACACCCCACAGCTTTTTTCCATACTCCACGTTGACTCCTGTACAGAAGCCATCGCTGTCCAGATGGAAGAACGTCAAGGCACCACGCAAACCTGTCAGGTACCAACTGACATCACCAATTGGATAAACCATGAAATTATAAATGCCACCAAATGCCTCAGTCATGGCTTCCCAAGACACATAATCGGACGACAGAACAGGAGGCGCGGAGATTCCTTGTGGACGTGGGAGGTCAAGCGCGTTCAGCACTTGGCCATTTTCACCAAGCGTAGCATTGTCAAGCACCTGCTGCATGGTGCCTTGGACAATTTCAGGTATGCTTGTCGGAGCTTTATAGCCTCCAGCCCGGAGAGAATAATCTGGAAAACTATTAGGGAAGAATATCAACGGTAAAATGTGGAAAGGCACCCTGACCCTGCACAGAAATCGGTCTGAAGAGAGAGACAATATCTCGAAGATTATTGGCGTCAAATCCAGTTCGTTTTTGCCCCCAATCGGTAACTACAATGCATCTGTTGTTTAAAATCTCCGCGAGCTCCGGAGGACTTTTGGTGGAAAATTCTTCAAAGGACATTCGCAGAAAAACAGACGACTCGGGGGCAGATACATGTCGAGGTTTGCCATCTTTGTAGAATAATTTCGCTTTCTGGTGAATTGCGTGCAGACGAGTGTGGTAGTCTTTGAACTGCAGAAATAGTTAGCTGGAATGATGAAGGAGTAAGAAAGATGCCTTACATGCGCAGGCATGGTGAGGTCGTGTTCACCACCTTCTATGTCGTAACCTAACATTTGTTCATCAGAACGGACAGGAACACAAGGTGCGTTATGATCCAGATCTAAAGTACGTTCTTCTTTTCTGCGGAAGAACTAAGAGAAAAGACATGAGTCATGGGAATTAATGAGAAATGAACGTGATCACCTACATCTGGTGTGGTCAAAACGGGGTCTCGAGACGCTACGAATGCGTCAACGTCAACAGGATTATTCGCTGCTCCTCCTATATCCACATCGTCGTCGAAGGAGAGCGCCTTTCTCCTCACACTCGGTTTATTACGAGCGCCCCGACCAGAGCCACCACCCGAACCTCTAGAACCATCCCCAGAACGGCCAGAGCCACTACCAGAACGTCCGCCAGAATTGTCGTTCACATCGTCCACATCGGTGGGATCCTGAAGGCCCTTGGTAGCCAGCTCCGCAATACGACCACTCTTTCTAAGGGGATCAGAAATAGCAGGCAAGAATCCAGCAGGCTGATCAATTGATAGAGTGTCGTTGTCAGACACTTGGGGCGCACTAGGGGGATTATGCTCTGGTTTCTCGCTTATTTGTGCGTTGTAGGTGGACGATGGAACAGGCGTTGTTGATAATTCACCCGAGCCAAATTGAGAGGAAAAAAAGGAATTCTGTTGTTGGAAATGGTCTGGCGCTGAAGGTGACAGTTCTGAAGGAGGTTGCGCGGCGTCCAAGAGGCGACCTAATAGTAATATTAGAATTATGACATCAAAAAATCAAGTAATGTGATACCTACGTTCGACAAACCAGGAACCAATACTTTCCATCGCATCAACCTGGAAAATGTCCGTCCAAGGTAGCTTTTGATGTAAAGTCGCTATGATCAGAGAAGGGTGTAGCCGTCCAAATACGACATCGAGAACAATGTCCCAGACGCTATTTTCACAGGCTCGAATGACAGGTGGTTTTTCGTTACCAAGTGACATGCAGCTTGTTATCAAAGCACGCCGCTGGAACGAGATGGATGTGAGGGATCGAGAGCAGAAAATGCTCAGAGGCGAAAGGAAGAGAGCACAAGCGATGGGTACCATAATATGCCAAAGACTATGGTCTGATGGCTTGCTGGACGCAGGTCGGCTTTCTTCACATATTTGAATGAGGGTTCTTGTGTCGGTGCTTGGAACCAGCTGGCCTTCCTCAAGGCGAGAGTCTCCAACACTGTGAACCTTAGTGAGCGAATGAATTAAACAAGAAACGAGACTTACACATTAGCAAATGTTGTGGAGTCGGTGGGCAAACCAGGAATACCAACTCCCGAGGCATCTTTGAGAAGATAGGAAATCACCAACGCACACAACATAACATTACTCTCCATTGTATTAATGATATTATTTTTCCGGTTGACGGCCAATTGAGTAATTAAAAGAGAGGACGGATTGGGGAGGGGTAAGGAGGGCGAAACTCCAGATCTCAAATCCTCCTGCTCTTCCGACTCTCCCAAGTTGCCTCCATCGGTAGGTATGTAGGCGTTGTGGAATGTTTTGAGGACAGAAGTCCAATTTTGTAGGGTTTGTGCGACCTGGAGTCGCCAAGAGTTAGTGTGGAGAAGGAACATTTTATGGGCTCATCGTACAGCAAGTTTGTGGACCTTTGGGTCAAGAGCACCTCGAGAAGTTACCAACGCTCCTTTTCTGGCATGAAAGCCAGGCAATCGTGAACAGACAACGTCCAAGAGCTTGTACGGTGTAAGGAGATGAACCATCCGCTCGCCCTGGGCCAAAGAGTACTTGGGTGGTGGAGTACTTGGATGGGAAGACGGTTTTGCAATGACAGCGTTGTTTTGAAGACCGAGCTCAATGCCGAGCAATCGATGGGTATCTGTGACCTCCAGGCTGCTGTTGGAGAAGCTAAACAAGTGCCGCTCATACGCAGAAAGACGCTGGGTTAAAGTCTAGAATGATTGACATAAGTTACAGCAGGTAAAAATAGCATAATAGCAAACTAAAAATACCTCCAACCCAGGGATCTGTAGGGACGATAGATCTCCTGTCGTCTTGAGGACATCTGTGTACCAGGGGAAATCACAAAACAGGGGAGATTGGCTCCGAACCTGGAACCCAATGTGGGTCGATTGAGCGGCTGACGGAAAACCATTTAACATTGCATAACAAGGTAATCGTAGACAGAAAGCCTCACCATCCATTCAAGTTATTGTGACGGTAGAAGAACCAGCGGAGCTTGAAGTAAGTTCAAGTTCACGTCGGACATATTTTGGGTGGCAGTGCTATGCTTAGTCAAAGAATGCCCAAGGCCACAAATGTTACTAAGCAAACGATTCAAGCTACTAGTACTGTCACGAAAACCGACCTTCTTAACACCCAACGTCACATGGTCACAGACCCGAACCTCAAATACATGTATACAAAAGACCAGCAACTTGAAATGACTTCTCAAGATTATGCCTGATTATACCAGTTACGATGAATTACTGACATGACCCTTGTAATGCCCTACCTGGATATCTTACATTCACTGGTGTTCAAGCGAGAGTCCAAGATTTTGGTGTCACAATGTGACTTCAACTTGAGCAACTGCACCCATCAACTTGAAAGGGTGTCCACCCACGTTCGGAGTCAGTTGCCCGTTGTGACTGTTGGATTCATCAGGATAACACCCATCTCCCTGAAAAGCAACCACTCGCCTAGACTCAGACCGCATTTTTTTTGGCAAGATCACTGACATGATGGTTCACGTTGAGCAACCACATTCTAAGTCGTCCTGCACAAACACAACGCCTCAAAGCCCTCGTGGCTCAGCAGACTCAGTTTCATCTGCACCGAACAGCGACTCTGAGTCGGAGTCTGATTCCAACAACCATCCATCCTCCGGGCTGTGGCTGGTTTCCAGGCTCTTCCGCCAGGTGTTTAATACAATCAGGCTGGGTTCTTTCCGTAGCGGACCCCCCCCTACTCAAGTTCAATTGATGATTAAACAAGGTTCAATGGAACAAACCAACGCCAGTGAAACCTCAAGTTTAATAGTACAAAGGCCCCCCAACCCGTCAACCAACCATGACGTGGACACCGCCGGGCTGCCTCAAGACGTACGTATGCTTGCATTTCGAAGCTCTGAACTGTTGACCCTGACTCCTCCAAACCAGCACTCCAGGTCCAGCACTCAACCCGAACTTGTTGATCCAACCGTAAATATACTGCGGTCTTCCAGCACTGCTGAAGCATCTTCCAGCACAGCACCAGGGCCTTTCCTCCAGAGTGAACATACAGATTCCATTCTCCCTACACATTGTGATAACCTGGATGCATTCCACCATTCCCCAGTTCAACCTAATGCGACTTCCTTCTCACTCCCGATGGCACAACCTGTCTCTGAGTCGGAAGACTCTGAGGCTGTTACTAGAAGGTCGTTTGGCTCTGATAAGCTTGTTATTCCAAGTGGGAAGTGGGAAGTCGCCACGTCCTGGCAGCTTCAAGATCCGTCAAGAAACCCTATACAACACAGGGTGAGTTACTTTCCAAAAATATATGTTTTTATCTCTTAAAGACGAGCAACATATCAGGCAAATTTGACTTCATCCCCTATGGAGCGGCGAGATCTTTTGCATGTCCAGCACTACAAGGTGTTGAGTAAGGATCACGTGTTAGCCCTTGTTCAACAAGTGACAAGTGCTGAAGCCGTCTTGAACCAGTGCGAAAAGGAGGAGGCTTCTCTCCTTTTAGCGCTTGACGCAAATAGGAAATCAGGGGACCTTGAACCTGGCCTGGCATTAGCTCTCGCACGTGCAACCCGGACAACCACTGAGGCCAAGAGGTTACTCGCAGACGCTAGACTAGCTCACGCAAAAGCTTTGGTTCAACAGTTGGTCGATGAAGTTGAAGAGGCCTCAGCAATGACACATGAGGCCGACCATCAGTTGGTGCCTATCATTGATGCTTTCAAAGCATTTGGTTGGCACATTGATGATATCACAGCGTATTGCCTTGAAATCGTATCCTCCCATCCCGACCTACACACCCCAACCCTATCACCCCTCACCCTCGCCGAACTCAAGGATACTATATCCAAATTTTACCCGCGCGCCCCTTCTGTACCGGATCACTCGCCTGCATCCCCAATCCTGACTGCTCATGAGCTGTATTTAGATCGTCACGGTAATGTATAGATTTGTATTGTATGGATCATATCCCTTGTATTTGCCTGTGTAACATCATGGTTTTGTAGTGTTATCTGCCCTTCTACTGATATCCAAATTTATCTCGGTTTACGATTTGGCCATGTCAATACACCCTTTCTGTCCCGAATTTGTGGGACATCGATGATAATGTCGTAAGTCCTTTTTTTTCCTGTAGGTTATCTGACACTCATCTTGGCATTTGTTTGATCAGATAAGTATCGCCCTATAATATATAGAATACAGATAGCTTTGCTTTGAATCTCATTTGCCCACTTTCTAGCCTTGCGGATTTGTCTACACCCGATGTCCTATCATCAAGCGCATGGATACAACCCCGCCACTGCTTCTAACTACACTCATCAGAGTGCGAGTCTGGGTCGCTCTCAGGGTAAACGACCAAGACAAGACTCCCCCCCGAAAGCAGAAGTTCCTTCTGCTAAAAACGAATCTGAATCTCATCATTGGCCTGAGTTTCACTCTGCAACCTCGTCGAGTGTAATCACCAGTAGTGATCACAGCGGCTCCCTTCCTCATTCTGAGCCCGTCCCCGGTAGATCCACCAAGACCGAAAAAACCACAACCATGGTGCTACCCAACCAAAAGCTTCTTTCCAAACTCACCGACTTGGAAAAAGACATCGCGATGGGAATTGGCTGCATTTTGGTTCTGACGCAGTATGATGGTGTTATTCCCACTCCTAATCAAGGTCAAGTCGAGCAACTGATGATTAAATCGTACCAATTTCTGGTCTCGAACGCTGCTAGTCAAACTGGAACCATTCAAACCAGTGCTGGAACACATTGGAATCCATGGGCTGGGCAGTTCAACCCCGACGTTATTGATTTCGTACGTCCAGCAGTCAATCATAAGACCTAACAGCCCAGCTAACTTTATTACTACCCCTTCCATCGCAGGCACGTTCTTTTTACCACTCTCACCTCCGTGAGCGACGGATGCAGACCTACTGCGACATTCAAGCCTTCCTATCCCTTGACAATCTACCCTACCTCGATAAAAAGAAATTCCTTACCACATATTTGTCCAGTTACCAAGTATCTATGACGAGCTCCAACTCAGATTCGGGCATCTTGTCAAGCACGGTGACCACAACGGCTCTCCTCCACGACACTGTGGGTGTTCAAGATACCTGCTCCTCCGTATGTTTATCTATTGTTGCTTTTTCTCGTTGAGTATTTAAATCTTGGTTAATATTTAATAGAACGCGTCGGAGAATTGGCAGTACATCTGGTACTCGGGCCAAATTATCAACCACGCACTGTCCTGCCTCAACTCTACCCTACGTGGTATTGACAAGAAGCTCGATAAATCTCTCAAGTCCATAGGGGAAGATTCCGACATGGATACAAATACGATATTACTGAAGTTTAGATGTGGACACCCCGAATTTTTTGGGGCTATTGAGGTTCCAGGCACCGTCCCTTACCGCATGTGGCGCTGTGTGGACACATTCCCAAAAAACGTCGTTGTTTTGTCCATAGTTGAAGTGAGTTATTATTTTATCGCCAAATGTTGTTTCAAGTTGAGCTGAATTTGGACGCATCGTTGTCGTATATTTAGGTAGTGGAATGTATCACCTATATGTGGACCAACATCATTGATCACCCTGGTCCTATTGGCCTAAACCTCAGTCCACAAACGTATGCTCAATCTCTAGATAGTAGAGACATCAGTCATTACTATGGGAAACATCAAGTTCTCTTCGCCGAAACCACCTCAAATATTGACTCTTTGTTGCGACCAGCTCATGAAGCATTCCTAGCTAGAATTAAATGGTGCTTGTGAGTTGACACATTTTTTGGGTGTCTGAATATGACTGTGTGTGTGAACTTGGATAATTGACCATTTATTTTAGCAAAACCTCTCAGGGCACACTCGAAACACCGCCAAAGGTAGATTCCTCCTGCCCATCTCCTATTCCAGGAGACCTGCATGCCAAAATCGTTACTTTGATCAATGACTTCAAGAGCGCTGGATTGACATCACATTCTTCTGCGGCAAACTTTCCGCTTCATGCGACACAGTTCCACGTTAGCCAACGTAGTCAACTGTCTTCACGCTCTGCTCCTCCCTCCCTGATCTTTGCTGCCAGTGACTCCTCTTCACTCAACGCGCCAGCATCACATGCCTATCATAGGACACAAATGCAAGATGAAGTACTGAACGACGTTTCTAAATTGATGTCACTCCCTACAGGAGCAATGATGCAAACGGCATCTCGTCACCAACTCGGAGGTACTGTTTGATTCAGTTTTGAAAGCAGTGTATCAAGACTAACTATATATTTTTTTCTATCCATTTTGGGATCATCCCATCGAATCGCTAGCCATTAATTATGGTTTGAATAGAAATCACCCCAGTATTACGGCTCCTAGCCAGCCTTTTGAAGATCTGGCTGCTGCGCCTTATCCAAATATTCAAGCCAACATGCCCGTGATGTCGTCCAACTACGATCAACTTGAAGGCAATTCACAATTCACTCAGGTTTGTCGTCTACATCAACAGCATTGCCAGAAGCTAAATGTTAGATACAGAGTGTCTCGGATCATCCTCTTTTCTCCTTTGCATTCAACAATGACATCGCCTTGAACGAGAACTCTTCAGATCACAGCCACCAGTGGCCACCAGGCAATGCGAATATGTTGTCTTCCACATCGGCTATATATCCCAGTTCAAACCCTAGGCAGGACATGGCGATGGAAGGCATATCACAGCCCCAGCTACACTCTCAGCCACCAGCGGCTACTACTCCTGTTCAAAATATTCATGCCATGTACACATCGCTGGCACAGGCCCAGGAACGGGAAATGGGTCCAAAAGCTTCCAGTTCCGGTTTGGAGGAGCTTGCACCGACTCTGGACCATCCAAGTTCAACTGGGAGTCAAGGTGGTCCACCACTGGATCTCAATAGGAACCACCAAGCATATTGGTCTTCCTTTTCCAAGCTTCTTTATAAGGAGAGTATAATACATGCCGCCCAAAACAACGATAGCATGTTCTTAGATCTGTCTATGCACGATATTCTGGGTCGGCTCCTAAAGCACGTCAACCCAAACACGCTACTCGCCTTCGACTCTGAGGCCCAAGCGGAGATGGTATCTCATCCTACCTGGTTCCGGGCTCATGCCGTTGCATCAGCCGAGGCGCAGCTGGCAGACTCCAAGGCAGGGTTCACTGACTCAGGCTCCAATCTCAGATAAGACTTGGATAATCCGAGTCAGTATACTACCCCGCCACCAGCCTGTTGAAGTCACAATATTGAACCATGGGGAAAATGTGGATTTGGACTCCTTGGAATATGGAAGTACTTACAATTTGGTTTCGTCCTAGTGTTTTGTGTCATTTGTTCCTCTCTGTGGTTGGTATTTCCATACACCATGACGCCGCTGTTTCGACTTTATCCTGTCCTTTTGTTTTATTATGATCAACTTGAATTCACTTGATTTTATCACCGCGTTATTAGATTACTCACCTGCAAGCGTATATGTATTGGCTTCAAACTTCGTTCTAAGGTGTGTTTTTTTTGGTGCTTTAATTGGGGTTTTAATGGACCCAGGGTCATGGCGGATAGCGTGGACGACATGGGTGCTTTTGAGACTTGACTGGCATTTTCCGCCATCAACCAGCGATCGCTGGAATTGCTCCCCGAAACTTACGAACACCCTCGAAGTTGAACTTAGAGCTTGAAGTCTCGTCATTTTTATCATCTGCCCCATTTGAACCCGCTCAACTTCGAGCCTTCATTGGGGTCGATTGGGATATTATTCTGCCTGTTATGCTGGTCAACCTAAATTTGAACCTAGCTGGCTACTCTCAAACACAGAGAAATCGGAGCTCTTCCCAATCAAGTCTCAAAACTGTACTTCTTCGAGTTATCACTGCAGGTTCTCTCTTTATATTCTTGCTCCAAATCGCCATCATGTCCAATTCGTCTGGCCACTCTTGCGTCAAGGGTTGTAACAGAGTGTTCCCCGAGCCATCACACCTGACAAAGCATAAAGCTACCTGCCAACTCTCGCAAGACTTCAAGCGCAAAGTCAACTCAGAGCGCCGAGCTAGAGGCTTGGGGTCTTTGTTACCCAAGAACACGCTGTCACCAACGGTACGGGCGTCCAGGAAGGCTCGTTTGATGGGTTTACAGGTAATGCATAATCTCACAGGCCTCTTAAATGTAATATCATTGTAGTCAAAGGCTCATGTGTTGACTCGGGCTCTTAGGGTATCTCCCCAGCCAATTCCTTCGATGCAGCAGGTTCACATCTTCCTAATGATAATTGTCTGGCTAGTTCAAATTCGTCCTCACCACAATCTACCGCATTGCCACAATCACCGCAACTTACACGTGCCGGTCGACCTCGTCGCGAATACAAATTGCCTCAACGATTCCGCGACTATGTTCCAGAATCGTTGACATCATTCATCGATGAAGCACCAACAACCGCAAGATGTGTTTTGCTCATTGTACGTGACCGTTTAGCGACCTCCCTCAATCTCTTCGGTCTATGGAGGGAGTACCCAAATCGACCCAGCACAGACCCAGACTCTCTCTTGACTTTGGAGGACTTGGCCAACCACCGACTTGGAGACACGGCATCAAACACTCTACAAAATGAAGTTCAGTCACTTCACTACCATGATGCGACTTCAAGGGCTCATTCTCTGGCTAGGCAGTCAAGCAACCAGCAGCAATCGCAATATTGGCCCTTCGAAAATGCTACAATACACTCTGTTATGACGTGGCTCAACAATGGCCACATTGCAAAGTCAGAATCAGAAACTACCAAATTCGTCCACGATGTGATACTCTCCCCAACCTTCCAGAGTCATCATCTTCTAGGTTTTGATGCGCGCCAGCAGAACCAACTCCTTGACCAGCGACTTTCCCAATCTTCACTTCACAACCAATTTTCTACCAGCAGTCTGCAGATACAGGTTCCTTCAGGTCAGCAAAATGTGCCAGCCGTTCCTTTTGATATCCCAGGATTTCTGTCCCGCAGTATTGTTGATGTAATTAAGGAGGCATTTACTGGCTCGTACTCCCATCTCCTTCATTTCTCACCTTTTCGACTTTTCCATCGTGACCCTAATACCGGCGTTGACCAGCGAATATACGGCGAAGTATACTCCTCCGATGCGTTTCTTGCTGAGTCTGATAAAGTTCGCTACAAGTCACCCGTCGACCCCAATGATCCTAATTGCCAACGAGAGAAGGTAGTGGCTGCACTCATGTTTTCGTCGGATGCAACACATCTCACAGAGTTTGGAAACACGAAAGCCTGGCCAATCTACCTGATGCTTGGCAATCTCTCGAAATATATCCGTTCCCAAGTCAACTCCGGCGCAATGCATCATCTAGCTTATATCCCTGCTGTATGAAATTCTTCATCCAAAATTATGACTTTGCTAATATTGTTTTTAGCTGCCAGAGGCGTTCAATGGCTTCGTGGAGAGCTTCCACCCGAAGTGGAAAAGTCAGAAGGGCCAAATTCTGACGCATTGTAAACGTGAGCTTCTGCAAGAAGTGTGGAGATCGCTCCTAGACAGTGATTTCGTCAATGCTTACAAGTATGGCATTGTTGTTATGTGCGTCGATGGCATTGAGCGTCGCATATTCCCCTGAATTTTTACATACTCCGCCGATTATCCTGAAAAGTAAGACATTCCCTTGTAAATGTGATTGCTATGTTGATATTGACTATTTTCTGGCTTTAAGAGTCCTCCTTGCCACAATACGAGACAAGGGCATGTGCCCTTGTCCACAATGCTTGGCACCCATGCAGAGCCTCGACCAATTGGGCACCTCAGATGATCAAACAAGACGGTCTGAATCACGGCGCACATATAATTTCACGGCTGTCAAGAAAGCGCGTGCTTTCATTTATAAGCAAGGAAAGCCTATCAACGGAACAAACGTGGAGGCTCTGTTGAAAGAGTTTTCCGGTGTGCCCACAGTTGTAAGTGTTCTCCATCTTATATTGAATATCTTTGCTTAAAGAGCTTTAGAATGCTTTTGTTGATAAATTGGGCACTGATTTCAACCCTTCTAACATGCTTGTCGTGGACTTGCTCCATGAATTTGAATTGGGAGTTTGGAAATCCCTCTTCTCTCATTTGATTAGACTTCTCTATGCTGTGGAAGGTTCTGATCGACTTGTCGTCGAGTTGGATAGGAGGTAAGAATGGTTATAAGCCCCTTCCCTGTATCTCGGTTAATTATCTGTTAGATTCTCTGCTATCTCAACTTTTGGTCGTGGTACAATACGGAAGTTTTCAGCAAATTCATCGGAGATGAAGAAGATGGCCGCGCGCGATTATGAGGATCTTCTTCAAGTAAGCTCAATTTTTTATAAGTCAATGTGAGATCTCATAAGGTGTAGTGTTGTATCCCGGTTTTTTGGGGGCTTTTACCTGAACCCCATAACCAGCACGTGGCTGAACTACTGTATACCGCATCGGAGTGGCATGCACTTGCCAAGCTTCGCATGCATACAGAGACATCCTTACAACGCCTACACTCTCTCACAACCGATTTTGGCGTACAGATGCGCCTTTTCAGAGATACAACATGCGCACATTATCAGACTGTTGAATCACCAAGAGAAGCTGCTGCACGTGTTCGACGAGAATTGGCCGCATCCCATCATGGTCCCAGTGCGTCCGACTTGAAGTCTAAGACTCTCCCGTTACATATTGGGTTTACTGAATCGCATTTGGGACTACTATTTTAGGTGAAACACCAAGGACAGGCAATACAACAACTAGAAAGCCCAAAACCCTAAACCTTCAAACCGTGAAGATGCATTTCCTTGGTGACTATGTTGAACATATTCGGATGTTTGGCATGTCAGACTCATACTCTACCCAGCTAGTTAGTAGCTCCCTATCATATTTCGATTGCATGCTGACAGTGTGTTTTTACTTAGGGAGAGTTTCAGCATCGCATAGTCAAACAGTTGTATGGGCTCACTAATAAAAACGATCCTATGCCACAAGTTGCAAGAAAGTATATTCGGCAAGAGGTGTTACGGCCTGAGGAACAGCAGGAATTGCTAGAAATGAACATGAAGGCACAATTACAACAGCGGTATACCATCTCTGAATCACGAAGCCTTCCTATGCCCCTCCTGCCACTTGTGGCGGAGAATGGTACAACCCTCAGTTCAAAGGTATGGCCCAAAGGGCGTTATTCTGCCCTTTCGATTTGTTATTGATCATCTTGTAGAAATTTATCCCCAAACTGCGTAACCATTTACTGGCACGACTTCTAGACAGCAAAGTAGAGCAAAACTTCACCGAAGCGGAATTGAGCGCTCTTAGGATTCGGAATAACATCATTTTTGGCCATTCGACAGTCCGGGTCAATTATACAACATATGACATGCGGCGCGATTTTGACACCATTAACCCTCGTACGCATCCGTTTATAATGGTCATGTCTCCTGAAGCTGCAGGACATTCGGTCTTGGATTCAAACCCTCGCCTCAGCACCAATGCTCCAACCTTCTGGTATGCCGCCGTATTGGGCGTATTCCATGCTGATGTTCAACACACGGGGTCAAATTCTCGAGATCTTCGCTATCAGCCTCTTCACTTCCTTTGGGTTCGCTGGTTTGAACCAGTGCCAGGCTCTGTCTCTGGACAATACCCTAAGCTTCCAAAGCTTCGTCTCGTGCCAGAAGAAGATGAATTCTCCTATGGCTTTCTTGACCCATCACTTGTGTTGCGAGGTTGTCACTTTATCCCGGCATTCTATGAGGGCGAACTGGCAACACAGGAACATAATGTTCATCATGGAGGTCGCACTATTATGAGTGAAGCGATGCTGCGCCAATGGCAGCACTACCACATTGGAATGTAGGTACCCCGCTGATGGCCGCATACTTTTAACCTTGCTGATTAAATTGAAACACCTTTTCAGTTTCGTTGATCGTGATATGTATATGAGGCATTCCGGCTTAGGTCTATATCCTCAGTCGGCCCCGGGGGGATCATCGTATCAAGCTTCAGTGCGACCAGAAGACCTGACCATCAATGCAATAGTACCCCCATCACTTGCGTCGTCTGTGCATGCCAGTACTAGCATGAACATAGACAAACCAGATGGGATAGCACCGGTGCAAGAAGAAGACGAGGAGCTAGACAACATGGATGAAGATGAGGACGAGGAGAAAGCGCAACAAAACATTTTGGACGATGAGGACGAGGACGAGTGGAACGAAGATGACGATGCTATTTCTGATGCCTCTGATGTACCATATGACGACCTGTAATGATATACTCTGTAGTAAATGAATGTGAAATCTAAGTATATGCTGACTCTGGGCAGGATGATGTTGGATGCCGACTTTGATCCCAGGCAGTGGCATGTCTCTGAAACCAATTCACAGGAATATAAGGTCAATGTAATCTTATTTACTTGATATCACAAGATGTTGATCTGTCAGAGGACATGTAAGAGCAGTGTCAGGATGATATCAGATGCGAAATTTGATTGCAGGCAATGTCATGTTTCGAAAACTAATCCACGGAAATATAAGGTCAATATAATCCTATTCGTCTGGTATGATGTAGAGGTCGGTCTGTGAGAAAACGTGTAATAGTGCCATCAGGATAAGAGACCAACACATGCGGGTGTATAGTGTCTTAAATATGATGGCTCGTCTACAACCTAAAGCCAGATACGCACATACAGTGTGAGATTGGTAAACACTGCGGTTGTGTGTATGACCAGATAGTATTATGTCTTCACGACTACATGTTCATATATAGACATTTCCGGGAAAGGAAGGATGTTACAGAATCATCTGACCCACAAGAGCAAATCACGTTCTGATTTTTTTGCTGATGGACGCGGCACGCTTGGACTCGGTCTCCTGCTAACTCTGCTACGGTCATGTCTTCAAATGAGTACGTTTCTTGACTTTATATGATAATTTAAAGGCTTATGATTAATTATGTAGGGTATCACTATACCTTGATCCCCAGATACGGGACTGGGTCCTGTTTCCCATCACGCTTGTCATGGTACGTGGTCACCTCGAAATTCTAAAAACTTGAGCTATAGCGGGATATTTTGCTTCTAGATATTGGTTGGTGTACTCCGGCACTATGTCATGCTACTCCTGCAATCACCCCCAAAACAACTACCGCGAAATGCTATTCGTGAACAGTCAGTGCTTGCTCGCGATCCAGGGTAAAGACCGAACCTTACTGAACCATTATCTACCGTCCTCAGACGAGCACTCGCGCGTTCACAAATCCTACGGGCTACATCTGCCAACTCACCTATACCCCCGACGTACTATAACTCAATATCACAACACCTTTCAGACGCATTCGCATCAGGAAAGTACCTCAAGGACGGTCCACCAAAGGCTGGTGACAAGCCCTCAGCGGCGCCTAATCCCATGACCGACCCCGCTGCTATGGACGGTATGATGGCAGGCATGAAAACACAGATGGTTATGATGGTCCCGCAAATGGTTATTATGGGATGGATCAACTTTTTCTTCCAGGGTTTCGTGTTGAGTGCGTTCCCTCATTCCGGTGTTCATTTTGACGAGTCAACCTGACATTCCTTTCTATCACCTTGAAGTTAAACTACCTTTCCCTCTCACTCTCGGTTTCAAGTCCATGCTTCAAAGAGGTATTGAGACTCCTGATATGGATGTCCGATGGGTCTCGTCACTTTCTTGGTACTTCCTCAACTTCTTTGGACTTAACGGCCTTTACCGCCTCATACTCGGTGATGACAACTGTAAGTCGCGCAGTCTCTCAATTTACACATTTTTAGCTCTGCTCGCTTTTCGCCTTCCTTCACCCATCCTTTTGGTTCTTGTTTCTTCATGTCTCGTTCTCCGAGTCCGATCATCATACTGACTGGTTATGATTTATTTCAATTTGTGATTACAGCCGCCGACTCATCCAGAGACATGACGGCTTCTCCATTCGCTGCTGGTGCAGCAGTCACACCCCAAGGACCGCAGGACTTCAACAAGCTTTTCAAAGCCGAAAAGGATAACCTTGAATTTGCCGATGGTTTGTACAAATGGGTCGGCTCGGATATCGAGGAGAGGGTCCTCCGCAGATATGGCAAGCTAGCTCCCACTTATTAGACTTTGCAATTAAATTATTTTTCCTTTGCTCCCATTTTGCAGTGCGCTAGATCAGAGTCAAAAGTACCATAAAGTCGCGCAACATGCAGCAAGATTTCGTGATGTATGATAGATACTGCACCGGACCCCTTTCCGGTGCGCTGGGACTTGGTATTTCATTTCGCTTCGATGTGATAGAGAGAGTACAGTGAGTGAAAGAAGTAGCAAGGCAGGGAAACGCTAGGAAGGCACTGCTAAAGGACCTAAAAGCATCTACGTAGGTTAATTACAATACACACATTAAGGACCAAAGAAAAGGATATGAAAATGGAACCGTCGTAAGAAAAAAGAGGAGGTATGTGGCGAAATTAATGGGGGTTTGTCTAAGTGCACCCACTCGACGCGCGTGTGGAGCACAGAGTGGGTGCAATAGATACATTATCAATAATTTCTGGATGATTCTACACCAAACCGTCATAAAGCGACAGAGCCTATAGATTGTTCCGTTAAGCTCGGGTGATAAGACAAAGCATCCGTTAAAGTCATACCTGGACGATAGTAGGATCCTGTTTACTGCCTTCCACGAATTCCTCGTAGGTTAGCTTAGCATCTTTGTTTTTATCCATGTTTCTGAAAATTTTGTCGACACGCTGTCAAGTTAATGGGAAGAGGAGTAAAAGGTCATTGTTTGGAGCGAGAGTGGGATTATTGAATGGACTTGCCTTTTCAGGGGTGTCCTCGTCGGAGGGAAGCTTAACCATCTCTCCGGTCATCTTGTAAATAGACTGGACGATTTGCAGCATTTCATCGTAGGTGATTGTGCCATCTTTGTCGATGTCGTATAGCTGGAAGGCCCCTGAGTACGAGATCAAGCGCAGCCAGTAAGATTAAGTTCGTGATGAGAACATCATGAAGTGAAAGAACAAAGATGATAAGCGGAGGTAGAAGCGAATGAAGTGAAGCAGTAGCGCACATTGCAGTTTCTCTTCCAGTCTACCTCTGCTAGTTATGCTGAGTGCGCATATGAATTCCTTAAAGTCGATGTGACCGCTCTTGTCGGCATCAAAGACGTTAAAGACATAGTCTGCAAACTCTGCTGGATCGCCAAAGGGGAAGAACTGTTTATATATCCGGCTAAACTCTGCTTTGTCGAGTTGACCAGATGGACAGTCTTTTTTGAATCCTTTGTACCTAAACGACGATAGCGGGTGTAAGTGATGTGATCGTTTAACAAGAAACGCAGAGATTACCATTGCTGGAGCTCTTTCTTATCGACTGTGTGAGAATAGCGTTGAGCTTTGTGATAATCTTGAGATCGATAAGCAGGACATACAATATGTATTCTTTTGTAAATCTGCCAACTGTTCTGGAGAGAGTTTGCTCTGAGATTTACCCATTATTTAAGGAGTGGTATAAGAGTGGAAAGATATCGATGATGATGGTTCTTGACAAGAACGTGTGTTTAGTTGTTCATGTAGATACGATAATGGGTATTTGAGAGGTATGGAATCGTTTGGAGGCTGTGTTTCTCGGGTCAGTGACCGGTTTGAGAAAACGCCTCGAGGATCTGGTGCGCAATATGTCATGACAATCCTACAAATACCCTTACAAGCCATCAAATTCCTCTTCCGTCACTCTTCCTCATGTGCTATCAACTGGGTGCCCCGCTTTCTCAACAATGTCCTATGTGTATGGTTTATCCACATCCAAAGTACGTTATTCAACTTTTAAATCATATAAATTCACCTAGAAATTCAACAATTCATTTAGGTGTCCTCATAAACGCGACACTTGTTCAAATCGTGCTCTTCATCCAAGAGCAGACGTGTCGTTCCTAGTTAACGCAGAAGGTATATCTGCTTTTTATGATCTGCATGTAATGCACAGTCTCTGAGTTGGTCTGTCTGTGTATTAGTGGAGACTTTTAAAGGCTGTGGCTATTGCAAGGTTAGTCAATCCAAACCACTAGATCGAACCCCCTGTAATCATTTCATCTCCATATGCAGTGGGCAGAGCAGAGTCAACACAAAGCAGGATACAACAATCGTGGTTGGCCTGGTTGTTGTAGGCCACCGACTGAATCCGAGAACGACCTCATCCCAATCGCTGACTGGAGAGCAGTCAACATTGTCCATGGCATCACTATTCCCCAAGCCGTCCAGAATATTCTCAGCATCTTTCCTCTACCCAGCTCACCCAAATCTCCCACCGCACAATCCCAATCTATTCGCAGTACGCCCGTGAAGCCGCCTAACCTCTCCCGCCGAAATACCGGAACATCCACCCCTACTAAACAGGCGAGCCACTCTTCAAAGCCCATCAATACACCCTCCCCTTCCCACGGCAGAGGGAGGAGTCCGTATGGAACAATATCATCCGGTGCAGACATATACAGAAGTTCCAGCTCGAGTGCTATATCATCGTCTGTACCCAATTCATCCCCCGCCGACACCATTTCGCGACGGAAAAATACCCTCGGCGGCAAGTCAGACCGAATCGAGGGGAGTCACTCTTCCAATTCCTCTCCCAGTCGCAGGTCCAAAGATTCGGAAGGTCATTCCCCATCTCCCAGGCGCGTATCCAGCGTTAGACGCCCTCATGTCACCCCTGCTACAGCCTCGGTCTCCGTGTCCAAGATCTCAGCCACTGATAATCGTTCCGCTAATTTGCACAACCAAGATGTCCCAGTAAAACGGAGGTCCTCTATTTCTGGCGCAGTTCCCGCTTCGACATCTAGTCGTCCGGAATTACCTCCTTCTTTCATCACACCACGTAAAAAGGATGAACACTCTAGTGCATCAAGCAGCAGTGGAAGCAGTGATGGAGGCGGTTCATTGTCGGATAGCACCGTCACTTCTGATGGAGGCTTTACAGATTATCTGTCAGATGAATCAGAGGCTGAATTGCAGAGACAAGCCGAAGCCAAAGCCGCTTTGGTACAAGAGGAGTTGGAATTCAAGATAGCCCGTCAGCAGCTTGCTTCTGTCGGTCTACGTCCGCCCAAGTCATGGAATGCAACAATGGATGGAAGCTCAACGTCTACACGTTCCAAAGCAACCACGCCAATTACTGGAACGCTTCAGTCTTCCCGCCATGCGAATTTACCCCCTACATCGTTTGGGGCAGCAGCAACAGCTATTGTGAATGGCGGACAGACAAGGTAGAGGTTGAGGAACAAGTTATGCACATTGCAGTGTCTCGTGTTCGGTCCAGTTGGTTGTCGTCCCACCGCAGGACAAGTGTCAGTTTTCATTTTAGGGTTCCTCGACTCGTGTTGTATGATTGTGTAGTTTTAGAATTTTATTTTTGATGAATGTTATCCCCTATTGCTGTTATATTATTCAAAATGAGATAAAGAGAGGGAACGTGGACAAGGCGTGGACTGTGGACTTGTTAGGTCCATGGACTGTAAGGTGCTGTAAAACCTGAAAAAGGAAATAGACTATTACTCAGTGACGCAGTTAGTTGCTCCGTCTTCATTGTGCTCTGCTCTCTCCTCGACACTCACCTCGATGAACTTGGGAAGGCATCATATCTCAGCTACAAGTCCCCTCCAAATATTTGATGCTAGATTTGACCCAGATTGTAACATATTTACAACAGCAACAGCAGCTGGTTTCGCTGTTTACAGAACATGTCCATTGCAGCTGATCCGTAAACGCGGTGAGTAGTATCCTGCTACCGAATTTTCGAACAATGAACCGATCCTTTTGGTCAATAGAGTTCTCAAATGGCACCCTTTCTATCGTACAACCTATGCATTCGTGTAATCTTGTCTTCCTCGTCGGAGGTGGTCGGAGTCCACTGTATCCCCCTAATAAAGTTGTCGTGTGGAACGAGACACTCGGGAGAGAGGTGGCGGAACTAGAATTCAGAGAACGCGTCAGAGGTCTGGCCTGTAGGCGCGGCTGGCTCTGCGTTGCTCTACGCTGGAGAGTCGTCGCATTTCAAGTTGGAGAATCTATTTCACGATTTCAGGAATGGGATACCTTTGAAAACCCCCGAGGTAAGTCTCTGTCCTTCTGATCACCGCCCTAGCTTGGGTGTCCCCACTTTGCTATACTGGAGCTCTGAAAGATGTGTTTCTTGATATGTTCGCGAAATAGGTTTGCTTGCTCTTGCGACTGCACCATTTTCAACATTATTGGCGATACCTGGCCATAAGATTGGACACATCCAGATCATTCACCTTCCGCCTTGTGCTTTACCTGCACTCAGAGGCCCACCCCCATCCAAACCACCTCAGAAACCACCACCTCCGTCAACCAAACATCCAGTGTCAATCATCATTGCACATAATACGGCCTTGACAGCCATCTCTGTACCGCCTTCTGGGGATCTGCTGGCCACAACGTCAGTACAGGGTACGCTGGTGCGGGTGTGGGATGCGATGACTGGGAATCCGATCAAGGAGTTCAGAAGAGGGACGGACAAAGCGGACATCTACGGTGTAGCTTTTAGACCCGACGAGCAGGAAGTCTGCGTGTGGAGTGATAAGGGTACGGTTCATATTTTTGCCCTCGTGGATTCTGCATCTACGTAAGTCCTTTCTATGCCAGGACTGTGACTAGATTTCTGCTTCTTTCTCGTGCAAGCAAGTCCATTTACTGACCCTCGTGTTCACCCCTTACATTCTGCAATTAATATAGGAATCGACAATCGTCGTTATCGCCACTCAAGACGTATCTAAGGCTGCCCAAATATCTCCGATCGGAGTGGTCGTACGCTCAGTACAGAATACCTGTTCAGTCAGCGCATATCGCCCTGTCTTCGACATCAAAGCCAGCGGGTCTTGATCTGCCTGATGAAGAGCGGTGTGTCGTTGGATGGATCCAGGGTCCTGTGGAAGGAGACCAAGATTCAAATCAAGCAGGGACCTCGAGCGCTGCTGCGCACACAGAATACCAATTAGTCGCGTTAACGTTCACGGGAGGGTGGTATCGACTCGGTATTCCCAAGATTACGAAGAGTGGTTCGTCGGCTAGCAAGCGGACCTCTAGCTCTGGCACGGCATATTCGTCAGGCATGTCGACGATGTCGTCACAAAAGACAGCGAGACAACCTCACTCTCCTCAGATTCCTCAATCACCACGGTCAATCAGCGGGTCGTCTGTTGTAACTGGTCGAGGAGAAAAGAGTAGGGATGAGGGTGAAAAGGAGAAGAAAGAGAGCCGGAATTGTACACTGTTGGAGTATCGGAAATATGGTCGATGGGATGGATGGGGTTAAGCGCCGTCGAGATATTCCGCTTCAGCCCATATTCCAATAGATCTAGTATGCTCTCCGCCAACCCATCCATTTTCAAACCTCTATGTATGTACACTGTTATACCCGCCACCGCTCATTATCACGATTTCTAGGTTTTCTGTACTCTCTCTTCACTCACTTCACTGTTTCTATGTTACATATACGCACATCCTTACCTCCATTGCATTAGGTTGTAGGACATCATTCATTTGTACATTTACCACACACCGTTACTTCTCTCAGGATACCTTCAATTAGGGTTATGACAACTATCTTCTGATGTGTCCGTTAGAGTTGCATTTATCCTCTTAGGGTTCCTCACCATCTCTTGTTGCACAGGGCCTTTCTACTTCTCCCAGTCCTTCCAAATCCCCGTCCTTCTGTGTCAGTCACAACAGTTCCACAGGCAAGCCCCTCCCGGATTCAGGCATACACCACCAATAAACTGCACTCCAGTGGCAACAGGAGTTACTAGAACAGCTTATCGAGTATGTATGGGCCTAGTCGAGCACTGCCGGGATTGCGACAAGGTGTTGCTTCGCGCCTACTTTAAGAAAGGCATGTTGCGGGAAGAGCGCGGCATTGGATTTCGCTGTTCCCGCCCTTCCTTGATCCCATCAAATAAGAGGCCGACCGGACTCAGGGCTCCTTCATGCCAAAAGGGTGAGCCGCGAAGCTAGTCTCACTTCAAGGGCAATGCATGAAAGGCCAGCTGTTCTAAACCCGTTTCCCATATACCCCGTCGCTGATGAATACTAGCAACACGGCGAGTCAGGCAGCTACGCTCTCTTGGGCTCAACTGAGGTCCGCTTTGGCCAGAGGCATGGCAAAGACGCACCCAATAACATACGGCGCAACGACTCAACCATCAGTTATGGAGGCGTCAAACCTGGCCAACATAGCCATAGGTCGCTATGAAGGTGCCCGCGTAGAGCAATTCACCTCCAACACCCCCAGAGGATTGTACCCAGATTCAGATGGCCTTTTCATTCGCCGTACTGACAAGAACGGCAAAACGATACCTGTGAAACGTGGGCATCTGGATTGGGGGACCATGTTTTATATCATGGCGTCGCTTGTTGAATATTGGGGAAAGGATGACCAGTTATTAGATCTGTCCTATGACGATGACGAGGAAAACACGATGGCCCACTGGATGTGTTATCACAGTTGGACATCAGTTCATCCTCTCCGAACCATCCTTGACTTTCTCAGGTTATATTTCATAGGACAGCTACTGGATTCTGCAGGAGAAGACGTCATGAACCAGTTCAAATCTGTGGTCGACAATATCGTGAATGTTGATATTTGCGATTCACCACATCGATACAGTCAGAGTGCTGCTGAATTCAACTTGAAAATCGTTGGCGTCAGGCGCGTGGCCAGGGACGAACTTCTAAGGCGGCGCCGTATTTGTGAGGAATATGACGTTGTCACTTTCATCGACTTCAAGAAATGGTCTCTAGCGTCATATACAGGATCTGGGTCTGTGTCAGTGACAGAGCTTATTGATGCAGCTGCCACTGAAGAGAGACGCCTCTTGCAGGGGGAATGGTTGGCGAAATCTCTGGGCTCCGACTCCGAGTCGTCTACGATGATGAAGACGGCACACGCAACTGTTGCCCAGGTAAGTCATTCTCATTGACGCCACCAGTGTTCTAAAATGTTTCGATTGGCAGGCTTTCGAACCGCTTGCTGGCTTCAGGGAGGAATACAAGCTCCCCAAAGGCGCCAGAGTCATCGTTACAGGCATCTACGGACACCATTATGAGGCCAGCTTCAATCAGCAGGAAAAGACGCTACAATGGTCCACGAACCTCGCCAGCCAACGGTTACGGGATGCGGCTACCAATAATGAATATAGGAACACGATTGGGGTCAACGAGGATATTCTGGATTTGTTCTTTAACGCTTTATTCGACGACCTGGCCAAAGCCATTGAAAGATGGAAAAATCCAACCCCGGCCCCAGATTCAACGACTAGCGCAGAGTCATCCCTGACTCTAAGCCTCTTCAAAACTGTGCGCACAATGCTGCCGGGATCTTTCGTTCCGTTAGGGATGACATTTCGCCTCACATCCGTTGTGCTATCAGACGTGATGGACCCATTGAGTGTCGAAACTAGCTGGCCAAGGCTGCCTATTGGGTGAGCGTCTAATCTGTGTAGACTCGACTCAAAATTCATTACCTGATGATGGATCTTGTTGGAATCTTGTTTCAGCCCATTATATTTAGACCTGAAGCTCCTTTGGGCAGAAAACAACGTCGTTTGGGAAGACACAGAAAGGGGCATTATTTTCAAGCAATATTCCACCGCTGATCAGTACAATAATGAGCTAGGTTTTTACCGTCGACTTGCTCATCTGTCTTGGATACCTACTATGCTGGGGACTGTTTCAACTGTGGGAAGATGGGGCATTTTCACTTCCTTTGCAGGACGTCCAATTCAAGAAGATGAATGGAAAGAGGCAGTCCCAGCTCTAAAACACTGGGTAAAGGAGCTCCACACTCTAGGGATTCATCATCACGATCTTGCATGCCGGAACGTTCTGAAAGGACCTGATGGATCTTTCACTATCATTGATTTTGACACGGCAGTTGAATCAGCGCAGTGCGACCTGTCGGAGTGCCCTGATCTGGAGGTCGACTATCCGCTCGAATAAGCACTATACATTTATACATATAATACTAGAGGATAACATTTTCCAGTTCCCTCACAAAAATGCATCACATAAATCGTATAATATGCCTTTTCAGCTGTATTCGCACCCACCGACAGCTCCTGCCTTCTTTGGGATGTAATACGGGCAATCGTCCCTATTCTCAATGGTGTCTTGAGTCAATGTACCAAGGTCTCCATGGTTGGGCAAGTGGACTCACTGGACTCGACCTTCAGACGCGTCCATGTTTGTCACGTGACCTTTGATTAACGCGTTGATTCCGCTTTTAGCTTTCGTTCCAACTTCCATAAACCACCATCTGCATTACCTACATGGAGAACCCTCATGCAGAGCGCCAGGCTGTTCTCCTGGAACGAATTGTCAAGAACACTGTAAGTTGTCGCTATAAAGCCTGCAACTTCATGCCGACTCAGTCTACAGACCAAATGCACCGAAATGATTCTGGAATTGAACCACTGTATGGAGGTTTGTTACTTTCGCGAATTTTGACATTGGAGAGTGCTTATAGACTAGAAATAAAGGAAATAATACGCGCTAATCAGACAGTGAAGATCGCAGCTGATTTGGCAACCAAGTATCGCAAGAATGTACAGTACAATTTGGAGGCGACGAAAGGCAATTAAATGTTATTTGAATGTGAACGAGTCTTGCCATATCGAAACCAATGAGAGAGTGTGAGTAATCCGAAGGATGATGGATTAGCTGGTGATGCAGTGGAGGTGCAGTTGGTGGGTTTGAACTCTGTCAAGGTGAGTCAGAGTCACGTCGTCTGCTTTTGGCAAATGGACACCCATGATCGTCGAATCGTTGTATCGCTCAGATATTGACCACCACCTACTTTCATCGTAGAAGCATACAAATCGACTATCTCCAATTTTAAACTTTAACCTGCTGCTTTATTGCGTCTGCTAGACCGTGATAGGATCTCTGGTCTCGACAACCACTCACTCCACATCAACTTTCAAGTTGAGCTTAATATCATGTCCTCGATCAAGAATTGTGCCATTCCTTATGGATCTGGTGCGTCAACCTGTGGATACTGTAGTCCTTCTGGAAAAAGGAGCGAGTCTTCAAGCAACATGAAAGAAGCGTCATTAGAAGCAATCGTATTGGAGTGTAAGGTGGGAGACAGACGAAGATATGTATGATCGCTAGACCGACTTGACTAACGAAGATTTGGGGTGCAGACGTATCAGGCTATGATAGATCATGGTTGGAGGCGCTCGGGTATCGCATTGAATTGTTTCTATGATGAATTTCATTGAATTGACGGCGTTTCAACTTTAGGCGCATATTGCTATAAGCCCGATCTGAGGACGACGTGTTGTCCCCAGTATACCATAAAGTATGTACGCGTTTGTTAATTCGAGGATGTATACATCAATTAAAATATCTAGACTTGATGCAGACAACTTTAAGCCTTCACGCAGTCAGCGGCAGCTTATCAATCGGTAGGCTTCAATGGTGTTCAAGTACTCATACTGTGCTAACTTTTTGTTGAAGATGGAACCGATACATTTTGCAAGGGGAACCGGAACATAATATGGAGGTGGACAGTGCACAGGATGCTGGAACAAGCAAATATAAGCCTAAGAAGACGAAAGAAGTGAAAGGACCCGTGTTTACGACGTTAGCGAATGCGCTACACTCGTCGGAGCACTCGTTTTTATCCAGTGAACAGAGATCAGTGCATAGGTTTGAGGTTTGTCATCTGATCTTTTTTCTTGCTCCGCTTAACGCTTACTGGGGTACAGATACAACTAGAACGTTCCTCCTTGACGCAGGAGAAATTCGACCTATACGAGAAGTATCAGGAGGATATTCACAACGACCAACATAACACACCCAATGGCTTTAAGCGATTTCTGGTCGACTCCCCACTCTCTGTGAGTACCCCATAACCCCCCGACACGCTTCAAAACTGAAGGCAATACAGTATGAGCGCATTCCATATGCTTCCACACCGCTTCCACATCTTCCAGCGGACTATGGGTCCTACCACCAGCTATATAGAGTCGACGGACAGCTAGTTGCAATCGCAGTGCTTGATATTCTTCCAAAATGTGTATCGAGTGTATATTTTATGTATGACAAAAGTTGGGAGCGGTTCTCGATGGGAAAGGTAGGCTTTACATTGATACGTGTATTTCAATACACCGAGCTGACTTGTGTTGGCCAGCTGAGTGCTTTGAGAGAAGTTTCTTTGGCTCAAGAAATGAAAGCTGCGGGTGCACCTGAAATGGAGGCTCTTTACATGGGTGAATACGTATACGTCGCGTCATCTTTTATTATCTGTATTCTGACTATCCCCAGGATACTACATTCACTCTTGCCCTAAGATGAAATACAAAGGAGAATACTCACCCTCATTCTTGGTTGACCCTGTTGGTGCTTCTTATCTTATCTTTGAATGACACTTAAACCACTTGTGCAGGAAACTTATGAATGGTATCCGCTTGAAAAATGCATTCCTTTACTCGACAAGAATAGATATGCGTGCTTCTCAGATCCAAGTCATTCGATTCCAGCTGACGTCGACACGGACGACTTGGAGGACAATTCTTCAGGTAACCTACAGCTCAAAGTACTTGCCACTTATTTTTTAACGACTTGTTTTTACTATAGATACACCATTAAGCCTGTTTGAAGGAGTAGAAGCCCTCGCTAGAGACCAATCTGGAAATGTTGTAACGCGGCCCATACAGGTAAGTTCCGATGTCAACAAAATAACTACCATCTGACTTGCGTTAGCAAACTAAATATCTCAGTCTATCGAGAGTGAGGGAAGGTTTGGGTGAATGTGTTAAAGGTTTAGGCCCAGAGGTTTCTAAAGTAATAGCATTTGCGTTGTAGAAATAGGGGCTTTATAACCGTTTTGGGAATATACTGTCACATAATGATTCAATAGCTGTCACGCTAGGAAATCTGCAAGATTCTAAAGTCGCGATCAAAGTTTGAATTCAGTTTTCATTAATCGACTATTGGGTCGTCTGTACACTCTTTTCTTCCGTGCGTTATCTTTTGTATAACATAAAATGGTATGCTTACATTCTACCTGTGGAAATCATCCCTAAAGTGTGTTGCAGTTGAGAAGACAGGCCCGTGAACGCCGTCAATATGTCTACGCAAAATCTTTAGAAGCCCAGGAAAGGCAAACCTACGAACGGAAGCAGCAGCTGAAGGAAAGTCTTGCAACAGGCAAGCTTCCAACAGAACTCAAAAAAAGTGCGAAGGAACTAGGGAAGGACCTTGCGTACGATGAAGCACAAGCCGGTGCGTTGAGAACTAGGCTGGATTGACTGCTTGGATCGAGATTGACACAATTGTTAGAGCCCACTTCGCATATCGACAACGAATACTCACAAGCTGGCGTTGCGGACCCTAAAATCGTTATCACAACATCCCGCGATCCCAGTTCAAAACTACTTCAATTCGCAAAAGTCAGCATAAATCCGCTTTGGCCATTATTATCTGCTCACAAGACTCATCCTATCTTTTCCAGGAAATGAGACTAGTGTTCCCCAACTCGCATCGCATAAACCGAGGAAACTATGTCGTTAAAGAGCTAGCAGAGGCCTGCAGAGCGAATGATATCACCGACCTCATCGTGTTCCATGAGCATCGAGGTATTCCCGACGCCATGATCGTTTCACATTTCCCCCATGGACCTACAGTTTACTTCACACTGAGTAACGTGAATCTTCGACATGACATTGGGTCATACAAAAATTCGACGGTGTCGGAGCAGTATCCTCATTTGATTTTTGAGAATTTCACATCGAAATTGGGAGAGAGGCTGAAGGACGTGCTCAAGTACTTGTTCCCTGTGCCAAAGGAGGATAGTAAAAGAGTTATGACATTTGCGAATGAAGATGATTTCATCTCCTTCAGGTGGGTGGATTCGTGTTCATATTATCTACGTATCTGAATGAGCTTTGTGATTTGTGCAGACACCACGTCTTCGTCAAGGCTGCAAGAGAGGTGCAGCTAGCAGAAGTTGGTCCAAGGTTTGAAATGAAACGTGAGCCATCTGCTCGCTGACATAGGCTGAGCGTCTGCTAATAGATTTTCTATTTATTTAAGCATACGAGATCAGACAAGGAACCATAGAGCAAATTGAAGCAGATCGCGAATGGGTCCTCTCACATTACACTCGAACTGCCAAGAAGCGCAGTGCTCTGGCTACCTCAAGATTCACGGAACCTCCGCCAGCCAAAAAATCGAGAAGGACTACTGAATCATAGATCTTCGCTTTTTGTATGCACCACCTGAGTCCATTGACACGGACGACTTTTTTACAACATCCTATAGCATCTCCCACTGTAATATAATTTTTTACTCGCACAATTAGTGTCATTGGAGGGATATGTTGTTATACGTACGAACGCCACGGCTACCAACGAACACGCGCGACTGGTCACACTAACAGTAAAATCATGAACGGGGCATATATAATTGCACAGATGTTTTACATATTTGGTTAAGTTTTTATACCGCTGATAAAGACAGAGCGACCATTCTACCCTTACATTGTTCAGGGCTCAATGGACTCCGCCAACTTGTTCAACAAGCCCTCAAGTCGGTTTGCTTCATATTCGATCAACTTTTCATCCTTATCAATTGTTATGGCCTCTGTAAGTGCTGGAAGTGTCGTCGCCCCATATCCTGTTAATGGATTTCAATTAAGGTTTATTCATCGAACATTATGGAAGCAACTTACCGAGCCATTTTCCAGGGGCAACGCCTAGGTGCTTGTACCACTCGCGATCCTTGATTCCCTCTTCAGAGATAAAGCCTCTTTCGAACTTCAGTAGCTTCTTGTTTACCCTGCCCACTCTTTTCGCAGCCTCGATGAAGCGACGAATTGGGAAGGGCAGGGTGTTAGCCTGATCCATCTGTTCCAAGATTACTTTCTCCGCCTCATCCACGTCGACAGTTTCATCAAGATATTGGAGCCATGAATGAGCGTCACGTTCATGGTGCATCCAAGTGGAACGACCAACAGTTGGTGGAGAGATACCAAAGGTGCTCTTTACGAAGTTGAAGAGCCGTTGATAGGTGCTGAAGTGTCGAGAACATTCACCAACGTGACGGCGCCTCCAGAGAAGTCGCGCTAAAAGCTTTTTGAAGTCTGCCTCGGCCTCCACTTTCTCTTTGTCGAGTGCGGTACTTGCTTTCTGTACCGATCGGATGGACTTCTTCAAAGATGAGAGCGCGACATTCTTTTGTGCGGAGGGCAAAAGTGCTTCAACACTGAGGGTCGATTGGCGTCAGAAAAAAGTAAACAGAATATGTAATATCTATCAAACCTTGCGAGATAATCCTCAAGTTCCAGCGCATATTGAGTCGTATTGAGGGGCAACACAATGGAGTCTATAAGTCGCAATGCAACCAGACCAAAGTGTTGAGCAGCCGCAACCTGTCAGGATGTCATATAAGCGTCATTGGTTAAGCGGATTAGAAGGACGCACAGTTTTGGTGAAGCCAATGTCCCCATAACGTTCTTGCCAGGCATGAGTGTCGTAGATAGAGTGGTAATGGTAAACAGGATCAGATGCTGTCGGGATAAAGCCGACATGGAGGCTCGCAACTCCAAGGTTTTGGAGGAAGGGTGTGAAATCACTTCCACTTCCAAGGGGACCTATTTCCGTATCACTGGACTTTCGCTTCTTGTTTGCAGCTTCATACATCTTCAAATATTCAGCATCAATAACAGACACGTTAAGCTTTGAGCCCGCAAGAGCGCCTTTGTATGGGCCTTCGTCGTTCCTGGCATCCCAGAGAGTCTTCCCGGCAACATTGGGGTGAGGAAGGTCTTCGGCCGCACCTCTAATAAGATGGGCCAATGAAGGAGACGCATCGCTACCGAACATAGATCCAGTTGCGGCGTCCATGTTTAAATAAGCGACGACATTATCAGAGATCCAGGACGAGAAATCTTCTGCCCATTCGGTGCTTCCAATTAAACCATACTACATTGAAGTTAGCGCCTCGGATTAGCAACGTCAAGTGAAAAATGTACTTCTTCAGCGTCCCAGCTTGCAATCACGACTGCAAGACCATTAAAAAACTTTCAACACATAGATACAAAAGACTTACCTGTCCTTAATGGTCGCCAGCCCTGCCTAAGGAGAGCTCCGAGCCCACGAATGACTTCATGGAGAGAGACTGTTCCACTGATAGGATCGACAGCACCCATTACCCATGCTACAAAAGTTCTCAGCAACAGAAATTCAAGATAAACATTTACTGACCATCCCGGTGACACCCCAGGACAACCACCTCATCCTTGATATGGCCAGGTATTGCGGCCATCGTGTTCCAAATTGGCATGACTTTCACCTCGACTAATATGAGGGTGAAGTGAGCATAAGCCTGGAGATACTACGGCTCGGAACGTACCCCGGTTGGTCATGTGGACGTTCTTAGAGCTAGCTTTTCCAGAAAGGACCTTTCTGCCATCCGAGTCAACAGTGTAAATCTCACCGATTTCGTTGAGCAGGCGTTGAGCGTTAGCCCACGAAATAGGGAGACTTGGAATTCGGGGAACATTTGTGGCTTCGACTCGTTCCGCATCCTCGTATGCTGGGTATCCAGGGGTTGTAGGGTCTCCTACATAGGAACTGATATACCCCACACTGCCGCGTTCAATAGCAGTTGGATTGCGAGCGGGACCGGCAGGATAGGGCAAATAGCCATTATCTGTGGTAGCAAAACCATCGTCACGAACATCGCTGTAGAGCAATACTCCAACGGCACCAAGCTCTTCTGCTCCTTTTATCTGCATGTAAAATACAGGTCACTTTCAGAAATGCGACTGTTTGATAAGATTACCCACCTTCAAGCCTCGGGCAGGCCCGCCATATCGAGCCACAACGATCTTCCCTGTGAGATTGGCGCCTCGAGCAACGAGTTCATCGTAGTCCTAGAAAAGCAGTCCTAGTCAGGCTTAGCTGTAAGGCGATTAGACTTTGCTGCTTCTGACCTCTTTCTGTCCATAGTTAGCATAAATCAGCTGCCCTGTGGCATCGCCATCCGCGCTATACCCATGGAATGGTGGGACAGCCAATCTATATTTGTGGGCATCTTCGTCGCCTGAGTCGCCATCCTCCTGAAGGTCTACCGTCCATTCAGCCTGTCCATCCTCACCCAAAAGTTCAAGACTCTGGCTTGTTCCCCTATTCATAACTGGGTAGTAAGTATCGATCCATGTGGTAGGTTTATGTCTTCCGTGTCTGTCAGTTAATGATAGAGTTGCATTCCGAGACTCCTCAGAACCAGCCTTGTAAACGGGGAGGTGCGCTGGTTTATGAATGCGAAATTCATCTTGTATGAAATGAAGAATAGATTTAGCATCCAGAAGGTCCTCAGAGCTCCCGGCGATGTGGGGATGAGTAGCATAAGCCCGAGATGCTTCTATAGCGCTCTCTGTGGTAGGTGTAGACCTGTGGGCAATGAGATTAATGCATCCCGCTCATAAACATGACATACAGAAAGAGTTTCTCTGTCTCATGCGTAGTACGAGGACGATTATAGAGGTTGCTTCCGTCGCTGTTGTAGACTTTTACAACGACGTAAACCGCAAGAAGAAGAGCGACAAATGCCCAAGCGCGTCCTGTCGATTTCCGGCCCGCTGTGGCCGGCTGAAAGATAGGGGTAGAGGGGTTGCTATCCCCCTTTCTCTGAGTTTCAGTCAGCTTCTGCTGCTTTGCATCCATGGTCTGTGTCAAAGACTAAAGCTTACAGAGTGCTTATATATAAAGAATGCTTATATCGTGGGAGGGGGTAGTTGTTGTCATTGTCCAGTTGTTGGTTTGGATCCCATGTGACAAAAGTGTCTTTTTTGAAGTCCCCTCAGAGCGAAAACCGCCGACAAGCATGGCATACGCCTTAAATAATTCAACGCGTACTTCGGGCGCAGTCTAGAGCACTCATAGAGGCTGGTTATGAGCACCAAAAATCTGTCGTTCCATTGGGTCTTGTCGGATCCGAATGTCTTCCATGTGGGGATTTGCGAAAATCCGTCATTAACGTCCACATTCTGACTTGACCTACACTTCACCGTAGCACTACCGCAGTGCACTGAGCCAGCTTTCAGCATCATTGCTGACGCATTTTTGGTAGAAATGGATGACAGGTGCTCGATTTTTCATCCAAAGAAGGCTTTGGCTCCACACTTAAAACCCGTTTTGTCATTCAAAAAATGTCATCATTTGATGAGTTAAATAAACAGTATTTCGAAATTTGTCTGTTTTCTGAGCGCTAAGGATGCTGTAGGTTCTTTGAGTATCTCAAATAGCCTCAGGTTGAATAGCATCAGCTAATTTCTCCAACAATTCCTCCAATCGTTCGGCTTCGTAGTTGATCAAACTTACGTCCTTCTCGTAAGTAATGGCCTCCGTAAGCGCTGGGAATGTAGTCGCTCCATATCCTGTTGGTGTGATGAGTAACATGCTATGAATTAGATTAAGCAAAGAGAACTCACCGAGCCATTTGCCAGGAGCAACACCGAGATGCTTGTACCACTCTCTTTCTTTGATACCGCCTTCAGAAATGAAGCCTCGCTCAAACTTGAGGAGCCTCTTGTTGGCTCTGCCAACCCTCTTGGCAGCCTCAATGAAACGACGAATTGGGAAATGCGGTTTCTTCTTGTGGCCCAAATGCTGCATGATAACCCTCTCCGCTTGCTCTACGTCAACAGATTCGTCGAGGTACGCGAGCCATGAATGGGCATCCCAGTGTCCATGAATTCGAGAAAGTTGTTCCTCGGTTGGGGGAGGGACACCAAACACGTTCTTGACAAAATCAGCAAACTTGCGATAGAAACCCCGGCGCCTAGAGCATCCACCGAAACGACGAGGACCCCAGGGAAGTTTTCGCAAAAGTTTCTTGAATTCCTCTTCGGCGACAGTCTTCTCCTGATCAAGATTGAAGCTTGCTTCTTGGACTCGTTGAATGGACTTTCTGAGTGAGGAGAAGTGAACTTCCTGAGCTTGGTCCCCCAAGGAAGGTAGAAGAGATTCAACCCTATACGGTGATCAGTATAAACTCTAATCGTGATATTTGGGAGCTACGTACTTTTCAAGGTACTCATCCAATTCTAGAGCATACTGGGTCGTGTTTAGGGGCACGACAATAGAGTCGATAAGTCTCAACCCCAAAAGTCCGAGATGTTGTGCGACCGCCACCTATAGTTGATTCATAAATATCAACGACAATTGAAATCTATGACATTGGTACGTACATGTCGATGGAATCCCTTATCACCATATCGTTCTTGCCAGCTTTGACTGTCATAGATAGAGTGATAGTGGTAAACTGGGTCGGAGGGCGTGAAGCCAAATCCTTGATCTGAACTTGCGACACCGAGCCTTTGAAGGAAGACAGTAAAATCACTGCCGCTTCCAAGAGGGTGAACCTGTGTTTTGCTAGCCTTGCGCTGTTCCTCTGCTACAACGTACATCTCCATGAAGTCAGAGTCAACAGCAGAGCCGTTAAGAGCCAATTCGGTATAGGGACCATCGTCGTTGATGGCATCCCAAAGAGTTTTTCCCTCAGCGGTGGGGTGAGGAACATCTGAGGCAGTGCGTTGGATGAGGTGGGCGAGTGATGGTGAAGCCGAAGCAGTGAAACGAGAACCCGACACAGATACGTCGACATTCAGGTATGCGACAACATTGTCGGAGATCCACTCTGCGAAATCTTCACCCCATTCTGTGCTTCCGATTAAGCCATACTTCAGACATCATGAGAAACAATATGTCCCAGAAAAATCGAAAGAGAGTTCATACCTCTTCAGCATCCCAGCTTGCAATGACAACTAAACCCGAAGATGAGCAAAGTGCAGATAGGATCGACGTTAGACTGACCTGTTCGCAAGGGCTTCCAACCATGTCTCAGCAGCGACCCAAAGCCACGAATGATTTCATGAAGAGAGACGGTGCCACTTGTGGGATCTGCTGCGCCAAGTACCCAGGCTACAAAAATAGGGTGGTTAGATATTTGAAAGTAGGAGTTAAAATTATGTACCATCTCTATGGCATCCGATGACGACCACCTCATTTTTGATGTGTCCAGGAATAGCTGCCATTGTGTTCCAGATAGGTGTGACCTTGGTGTCGACTATTACGAAAAATTCAGAGAAACATTCGAGCAAATATAAGCCCATGATGCGCACCGTGGTTGACCATATGCACTTCCTTTGAACTGGCTTTGCCCGAGAGGACTTTCTTGCCATCTTTGTTTACATCATACAGGTTGTCTATCTCTTGGAGAAGGCGTTGCGCATTGGCCCAGGATATGGGAAGACTGGGAATCTTGGGAATATTTGACCCCTCGGTTCGTTCAGCATCTTCATAGGCGGGATATCCAGGAGTGGTGGGATCTCCCGGATAGGAAGAAAGGAACTGCACGCTGCCACGTTGAATCGAAGACGGGTTGCGTGCAGGACCAGCTGGGTAGGGTGCATAATCGTTCTTTGTAGTTACAAAACCATCATCTCGAGGGTCAGAGTAAATTAGGACACCTGCGGCGCCTAATTCTTGTGCACCTTTGATCTAGAAGCAAGATATATTATCGAGTCTTTCGTTGTACATAACAAGAGAAAGGGATGGTTACCTTGAGTCCTCGGAAGTTGGCACCATAGCGTGCGAGAACGACCTTTCCTGTGAGGTTAGCACCTTGTGCAACGAGCTCATCATAATCCTGCGTAACAATGAATAATGATTACGGATTCTAACACTGATGGCTTGCCATATACTATTTTGAACTAACCTCTTTACGACCATAATTTGCGTAAACAAGTTGTCCGGTGACGTCGCCTTCAGCACTAAGCCCATGCCAGGATGGAATCGTTTCCTTGTACTTATGGGCGTCTTCGTCCCTGGGGTCGCCATCCTCAAGGAGGTCAGCAGTCCATTCAGAGTTTCCGTCCTCACCCAAGATTTCGAGACTACGATCCAATCCGGTATTCATGACTGGATAGTATGTATCAATCCATGCAGTTGGCCTGCGTGGAGCATGTTTGTCAGTGAGAGAGAGAGTAGCCTTGCGAGATTCTTCGGAGCCGGCTTTGTAAATCGGGAGATGTTCCGGTTTGTGAATATGGAACTCGTCTTGGAAAAGATGGAGAATGGTCTTTGCATCCAACAGGTCCTCAGAGCTTCCGGCAAGATGGGGGTGAGTAGCATAAGCACGAGAGGCCTCTAGTGCACTTTCTGCATTGGGCACAGAACTAAAACCACCACAACATTGTTAGAAGTGTAACAATGCTAGACAGGAAGTAACGCGTACAGAAAGAGTTTTTCACGTTCCTCAGTGTTCAGTCTGTGGTGTCTGTGATGAGGTTTGGAGACGACGTTATCTCCCGGTAAAACAACATGGGTTGCGAAAAGCTTTAGAGCAAGGCAGACGGAAACGAAGAGGGCGCCCTTGACGAAGGCGCGTCTTACACCACGACATTGACCGCGAGTTGCCGGCGGTTGCACTGGGTGTTGGTAGAGCTCTCCAGCCTTCTTGGGTTGTTTCTCGATATCCATGATGAACACGGTCAGCAACAACAACGTTCACCCTTGGTAAGTCGTCGTCGTCGTGGGAGGAAGATAGGAAGGTTGGTCCAGTCCTAGCCGAATACTCATTTAATTATTATCAATAGTATTGGCTGTTGCCTCGTTTAGCTCCATCATCTCACCATTAAATGATCAATGACCCAAATTGCGACAGGTATGACATAAATCCCCCTTTTCCATATGCTCCCTGCTCATTGACTTATATTTGGGTCGTGTGCCTTCCCAGGATGCCAAACGACTTATTTAACAAGGCGAACTTCAAGATAATCCTTCTCAATTCCACAATGGCTGACGAAAAAGCTAAAGGGGAGATATACCTCCCTGAGTACAATTACCCCCAATCAAAGCGTTCAAAGTCTTCACGAAAGCCGCAATTTCGTGCATTGGCTTTGCTGTCTCTGTTATGTCTATTGGGTATAAATCAATGGGATAACATTCGCTCATCCTTCAAACCAAAACATGGCAAAAAGCAACCTCTGTTTGGCAGAAGGGCTGAAACAGCTTTCTTGCAAGTATTTTCGAGCAGCCTTGGTTATATTAATTCTGATATTTGTATCAGGTCCATTCCAAGTGAATTCAGTGCAATGGAGGCCTCGAGGCTTTTCGCTACACATCCTCATATGGCAGGAACTCCTGGTGATTTCAAAACAGCCAAAGATTTCTTGGAAATCCTCCAGCGCGAGTTGGGAATATCCGCACCAGACGAAGAGCCAATATTCTCTGCTGGTACAGATGAATCTCGCCAGGCAACTCTTTCGATCCCCAAGTACAAGAAGCCTCAGGCTTGGATCGACACATATTATCCGGTTATGAACACTCCCCTAGAGAGAACTCTTCAAGTTGTCAATGATACGAGCGATGTTATCTGGACGGCGGACTTAGTCGAACGGGCTGACTTTACTGACATTGATGCTGGGAGGCATTTCGACGACGTCCCTACCTTCCACGGTTTAAGTTCGGCAGGCGATGTTACCGGGACGCTTGTGGATGGAAATTATTGTACACAAGAGGTATTGCGAACTTTCGATTGGTATCTGCTTGAGAAACTACTGATGGTTCTTGCAGGATTATGGCTCACTCGTCTCACGCGGTCGGTCCATTCAATCTCTTTCTGATTCGAACGAATTCTGATTTTGTATTATTAGGTGTCAACTTGACTGGCTCAATTGTTATGTGCCGTTATGGGGGAATTTTCCGTGGTCTGAAGGTAGGAAATCCTGCAACTTGTTCGGGCCCCCTTTTGACGAATCATCATTTGGATAGGTGAAGGGCGGACAAGGTATGCGACATATCGTTTCGTTGAAGCAGGAGGGTATTTTCGAAATGACTTCTCACGTCCTCTAGAACTGGGTGCCGTTGGAGTTCTTATCTATTCTGATCCTCGTGACGACGGAACTGTAACCGTTGAAAGAGGTTATCAAGCGTAAGTTATTTTTAAAAATGTGCATCATATGCATATCCTTATGACTGATCAAATTACCCCACAGTTATCCAGATGGTCCTGCACGCAACCCAAAGTCAGTACAAAGGGGAAGCGTGCAATATCTCAGCGTCTATCCCGGCGACCCCACAACTCCCGGTTATCCATCGTACGAAAACACGACGAGACAAGACGCTTCGAATATTCCGTTGATTCCAAGTCTACCAATATCTTGGGAAAATGCCCAAGCACTCTTTAGGACGCTCCGCGAAGGGGACTCTTGGGAAGGCCAGCGTGTCAGGCTTGCCAATAACGGTTCGTAGATCCTAATCTGTTACGTTCAGCATAAAAATTGACCCTTGATTTGTAGTCGACACGAGGGTGATTCCAATTTGGAACACCATGGGCGTTATTCCAGGGTTTATCAAGGATGAAGTCGTCGTTATAGGCAATCACAGAGATGGTATGTGCCCCTCCACCTGCCACCATGAGTAATGAATTCTAATGCATCTTAGCATGGGTATGAAAAGCTGTATTTGTCGGCGGATATTTTTAAAATTACTGTCTAGGTCATGGGAGCTGCCGATCCGTCTAGCGGTACCTCGAGCGTGCACGAAGTTATTCGTGGATTGGGACACTTGCTCAGAAACGGTTGGAAGCCTCTTCGAACGATCGTAATCGCCAGTTGGGATGCAGAAGAAGTGCGTCAAGTTTTACTGCTTTATGTCTATCATGCTGAATCTATATTCTGCAGTATGGACTTATTGGAAGCACCGAATGGGGTGAAGACTTCGAGCAATGGATCTCTGAACACGTCGTTGCCTATCTCAACCTGGGTATGCGACGTTTCCATCATCTTTCTGGAGCGCTTTGTAACATAATACACAGATGGCTCTGCATCCGGTTCTCGTCTTTCCGCGTCTGGGTCTCCTCTTCTCGCACACTTGATTCGAGATACTGCACTGGAGTTGGATCACCCAACTGATGCTTCCAGGAAACTATGGGATGCCAGAACTGACACCGGAATTTATTACACTCCACCACATGTTGGCGACGTTCCACTCGACGCAGAGGTAGTAGCCATCCGCGAGATGGAGACAGCCGCCGCAGATAGCATTGGTGTCTCACCCCTGGGCTCTGGCAGTGATTATACCGTCTTCTTACAACGAAATGGTGTATGTTGCATTACATCCTTTTTCATTTCTGGACGTTGATTTTTTCGAACGACAGATCCCAAGTACCAACGGTGGCTTTGGAGCGACGTTGTACGACCCTGTCTACCACTACCATTCCATCTATGACTCTCAACGCTGGCAAGAACTCTATGGAGACCCAGGCTTCTACCGCCATGTACGATGTTTTTTTACTGGAACTTGACACCGTATATTGACTTCGGGTATGCAGGTTGCAGCAGCTAAGCATCTCGGACTACAACTCCTTCGCCTCTCTAGCTGGCCCGTCCTTCCCTACAATACCACCCATTACGCAAATGAGCTGGACGGCTACTTGGATCGGTGAGCTTCACACTTTCTTCTTCCCTGTTCTATTTTTATAACTATTCCCCTAGCGTCGAAAATCTAGTTTCCGAGTCGTCTCTTAACGTTCAGTTTGACACACTCCGACAGTCCATCCAGGGTCTCCGAAAAGCCAGTGCAGCACTCGATGATGAAGGTCGCAGGGCATATCAAGACCTGCAGAAGTTGATGCAAGACTGGAATCGTCGATCCAAGAAACATAACCTCACGGAGACGGCGTACTGGAAATCGAGGAAGGCACTGTGTGCAGTGAAGGCCTGGTTTGGTTCACCTTGCGTCAGTGGGTGTCCACATGCACGGGCCGCACAAGGAGCAGAGGGGGCACATGCGCATGGGGATATTGTCGACCTCGACAAAGAATGGGATGCTTTGATAGGCGTTGCTCTACACGAAGGCTCTGTTGATCCGGAACGTCTGGGGTATGATGTGGAGGACGACGATGATGAGAGCAATGACGATGACGACGATTCTACTGATGCGTTGAAGAAGAAGCACAAGAAACATAAGAAGCACAGGAAGCACAGGAAGCACAGGAAACATAAACATAAGCTTCCCCTCCGGAAGCTCAAACAGCTTCTGGAGCGCATCAAGGCTGTAAATGCGAAAGCCGTTGCGTTTGAGGCGGGATTTATTTCTGATGAGGGTATCAAGGATAGGGAGTGGTACAAGCATCTGGCTGTTGCTCCTGGCAAGTGGCTTGGTGAGTTGATTTTCTGCATGTTTCGCCGAGTTGGAGCTGATAAACCCTCTGATTAGGTTACGGTGCCACTACTTTGCCAGGGCTGACAGAGGCCATCACCTTTGAGAAAGACGAGGACTTGGTTCGACATGAAGCGCAAAGGCTGGAGGATCTCATTTCTAAGCTGACCCAGAGAATTGCTTTGTAGTCCTCGTGGATGTCCCTGATAAATACTCCCGTCTGTCAATATTTTTTGTAATCACACACGTCCCAGAATGTTAATGGACTGGCTTTGGAAATATAATCTGATCATTGCAACTACATATATATAATCACATCCAAGCATTCGCGCTGGGTGTACATTGCAATGCAGAAGTTGTGGACTCTACATCGCTAATCTGTTGAGCTACAGAAGAAGCGCGATACATAAACACTAGTAATGAACAATCTGAGGACGATAGGACTGATAAACAGACGAGACATCTACTTATAGAAAGCGAGATACGAGGAGTGAAGAATGGAAGTGATAAGAGAGGGATAAAGGTGGGAGGAAATGAGATGGGAAGAACAAGGACAAAGGGGAGAGAAGAAACAAGGTGATATAAAATTAAATTTTGGGAAAGATATACATTACTGCAGTGATACAATGATAGCCAAAGTGAAGGATAGGGGAATGGGGCGGGAAGAGGGGGAAAGAGAGTTCATGAACGGCGATAAACAAAAGTACTTGTCGATACTATAGTTGAAATGGACGATGATGTGGAGGGGGGGCACTAAATGAAGAGGGGGGTGCACTGTACGCTGTTGGCGAGCTATATTTTAGGAATCATATCGAGCCGAAGAAACAGCAGGTTGTATTTGCTGGACGTTAAAGGGACGTGCCTCAACAGTTGGAGACTGCGGGATTTCCGTCCGGAGAGAAGAGACTGCCATATTGGTCATGAAACTGACAGGCTCAGTCGGACTGCCATATGAAACGGATTGTGTGAAGGTTGATCTGTATGAGCTGGCAGGAAAGGCGTTGTAAATGGTGCGAGGAACGCTGGGTTGAGCTGGGGATTCCGGTTCGTCGTGTTCTTCCTCAGGCGAGAAGGACCTCTCCCGAGGACGAGAGGCAGATGCGGCAGGGGAATGAGGGGAATCGGATTGTAGAGCTTGGTTGGGTTTGATTATCCTAGGGTTTGCCTTATTGGTATTAGAATCCGTTGGTGGAGGGGTTGAAGATGCGGTAGGACCACGATGAACTTTGAGATGTTGCAACAAATTATCATGTCTGTTGAAGAATTTTTCACACAACGGGTATGTGCATTTAAAAGCTGTGAGAAATGGAAATTAGTTTAAAAAATATGAACAAGTTGGGCGCTTAGAGACTCACGTTTCTCATGGGTATGAATAGAACGTATGTGTCGCTTAAGGTGTTCCCCTCGATGGAAGCACTTGCCACAGCCCTCGACCTTACAGACGTATAAACGAACGTCTTTCGGATCAGACTCTGGATCAGGAGTCATAGTTGTGGGTACACGCCTGCCACGGCTTTTTTTGGTCAGGTTTGGGATAGGAGTGGGAAGAGTAGCTCTTGTACGAGGCATTCGAACCTCAAGTTGGTCTTCCGACATTGGGGAAGCATGATAGAAGGTAAGCTCTGTAGGCGGATTAGTGGGTGGGTCGAGAGATGTGGACAAGCCGACGGCTGGTTCCTGAACAGGAGGAGTAGTTGAAGTAGAAGCTTCCTGTTCTTGGTTATCAGTTTGCTCTGCAGGTTGTTCCTCAGTAGCAGGAGTAGCGGAAGCTGAAGCTGTTTTTTGTCTTTTTCGGGAAACCGGCGTACGCTTCTTGGTAGACTCTGTGGGCGGTTCTGAATCGTCACGATGACGGCGTTTAGAAACAGATCCAGTTTGAGAGCGCGTCATAGGACGAGTAGACTGGTTACTGGAAGGGGCAGTGGGGGACTGGTCAGCGTCCTGAGGAGCAGGGGAAGAGGCAGCCTTTGGAGTCTGACGCATAGGGGAAATTAGGGGCTGAATTAAACGAAAAGGGAGTTAAGACCAACGAACCTGTAGACCTTCTGAATTAACGCTAGGGGGTACTGAAGTAGCCTTTTCTGAAGGCTCAACAGAAGGGATCTCTTTGGCGGTTTCGACAGGTTGTGAGTCCACCGTTGGCGACGACGAGGAAGACATTTTAAAGAAGATTGTTTACGGAGATGATGGTGGTCAGGTGGAAAGAGATAAAGAGGAATAAGAAAAGAAAAAAATCAGGAGTTTTGACGGGATTAAGGAAGAGAAGTAGGTAATAGGGGTCTAAAGTGAATGTGGTGTGCTTTCAACTTGTACTCGACTGCAAAGCCCCTGAATCCAACGCGGGAAACAACACATAAAAAAAAACTGCAAAAAAACCAACACGTGCTCATTTAAATAAATATAACGTAATCAATTCCGCCTCTTTTCTGCTTTGTTTTCCCGCGATTTCTTTATCAAACAACAAAACATGAAACACTTCGTAACTCAGGGTTTATTTCTTTTGAAAGCCCTTTTACTTTCTGTAATAACATCATCTGCATAACATTCAAAAAGAAAGAAATTTAAAAGAAGGAATTTATTAACATTTTTTTATCGCAGAAACCTTGGAGCATTCGCTATACTCATTCCGGGGAATTTCCATTGCATCGCTGGCATTTGATGTTGTCATTGAGACTTTAATATCTCTTAGACGACGACCACCATGTCCTCGTCACCAATATTGTGGTTGCTGGTTAGAGCAGTACCCATAGTGGTCGCTCTCTCATTTGTCATTTTTACATATGAACGTGAACTCGTTCCTCTTTATGGTTCCGGTCCAACGAATTTCCTGCTCAACAAAATCGGCTTCGTCTCTGCTCTTCTCTCTTCCATACAACCTTTCCGTGTCAATCGCTCCTATTCGCTCCTGCTTGCTGCTATAGCTTTGACAGCTGCTCCAAATGCTACTTATTGGGTTGGCGTTTGGTCTTCACGTAGAGGTGACCCTCTATTGGGTCCAGCTATTGCACATGTAGCAGTGTTGGCACCCGTGGTATTTCTACTAACCGGCGTCCTTGGCTGGCCAACTGTATGTTATTTTATATCTTTTCAAATTCATTATATATCTACCGATATTTTTTGGTTAGCCTACTCTCAATGTCAACATTTCCACCCGCACTGTAACAGCCGCCGCTGCCTACACCCTGTCATATACCCTGTACAAACGTGCATGGGCGCCCTCTTCAATCTTTTACGACATTTCAGGTAGCAACATTGTGAGCGGCACCCATTTTTCGTGACTCCGGGTATTTTTTGATACGTGTTTCAAGTACCTCAACCTAGCTCTTCTCACATGGGGTGCCTTCATTCTTAGCCTCTCGTTTTCGAAACCACAACCGCCTGCTACATCCAAGAAGACCAAGCCCATCAAAGCTGGTTTTACTGACAGACAAATAAAAGGCGTGCTTCTTTCAGCTTTCGCAGCGTTGTGGAGGACTCTGCAACCTCATTTAGTCAATCCAGTGTTGCCACATCCGCTGACAGAGGTTTACACGCATCCCAGCTACCCTCTTCAAGTACTTTCAGCCGAGCAATCCGTCACAGGTCTGATCACCGTCGGACAATGGCTGCCTCCGCCTAATGAGGATGATGCTGGCAGCCAATTACACTCTGCACGTTATTTGAGAGCATCTCATTCGGTTCTTGGAGGCGTCTGGACACATAACAAAGTCCAAAGATTAGATGACGACAAACCCCTTGAGGATTCGTACGGTTTCCCCCTTGGAGATTCTATTTACAGCACATTCGTAATTCAGGAAGCTGCGCGTCTCGTCGACAGCACAAAGAAAGGGAAGGCAGGGAAATGGGATAATGCCCTTGTCATGTGAGTTGTCAACTATATGCCTTGAAATATTTTTATCTAACGTATCTTGTCAGTGGCCTCGGTATCGGTACATCTGCGACGTCATTCATGAGGCATGGAATCAATACGACGATTGTGGAAATCGATCCCGCTGTCTATCGAGCTGCCAGGGAATGGTTTGCACTCCCCGATCCAGGCGCCGGCCAAGTTTATTTGGAGGATGCACGCGGATGGGCCGCCAAGAAAAAGGCAGGCATCGAAACTGGAAATAAGGAGACTCGCTATGACATCGTCGTTCACGACTGCTTCTCCGGGGGTGGTGTCCCGGAGCACATTTACACTCTCGAATTCTGGAATGATTTGAAATCTAGTATGCAGGAAGAAGGCATTATTGTCGTTGTAAGCACCCTGCATCACCGATGGATTAATATATGTAACTGACAGGATTCCTTCAGAATTTTGCCGGAATTTTGAGCTCTCCTTCTTCACGCCTTGTGGTCTCGACGCTCGAGAAAGCCTTCGGTCAATGTCGTGCATTCCATGACATGTTCGATGAATTCCCCGAGGAAAAATATGCCACTGAATTTATCAATATGGTAAGAACTTGAACATTGAATATCAATTTTTCTACTATATCTAATGGCGATTTGATAGGTAATTTTCTGCACGCAATCATCCGCCCCTCTTACATTCCGCAAATCACGAAGGTCAGACTGGCTAGGCTCACCTTTGCGTCGACATGTTCTCCAGTCGTTGGATGACCGCGAAGTCAACCTTTCTCTTATCAGAGAGGTACCAGGAGATGAGAGATATGTCCTCACTGATAGCAATAATCCGCTGGGGCCACTGCAGGAGAAGCAAGGCGCTCATCATTGGGAAGGTCAGTCTCAAACTATTCATTCCACTGTTCTTCTGACTCACACTTTTTTAAATAGTGATGCGAGAGGTTCTTCCTAACATTCAATGGGAGACTTATTAAAATAATTTACTGTACATACTACGATTCCGCACAATGTTCAGGTTAGCCCCTGTTGTACATATTATGAATTAGTTCCAAAAGTGGTAATCAAGGTGCTTCTGGCGAACCTTGGTGTGGGGAAACGTTCTTGAACATGAACCTTGCCATCACAATCAAATTGGATGTCTGACTATTCCCGCATCACGTCCCCGTCTACATCTTCTTCGCCAGGACGACTTCCTCCCATCGTGAGACCAGATTGGCCCTGGGCGGCACGTAGTTACTCATCGAGAGTTGGTTCGAATTCGAGTACACCTTCGGGGTTGAGTTCATCTCAAGGGTCGAGTGGATTACACGCGTCTTGGGACCCAAGAAGCTCAGTTTCTTCTAACGCGAGCAACAGTCATAGTTCAAGCGGCGTTTCTATGCCTTTTTCTGGTGGTTCGAGGCCCAGCACGGCCAGGCCAGCGTCGAGTTCCGCAAATACGGGGTCTGGGACAGCACTTGCAGACTCAACAAGACAATGGACATTCACCGTGTGTATACAAACACGCCCATGCCCTGCATGTAAATGACTAACTACCTATTGGTGTGCGTATGTATGCAGGGATTTGAATGGTCCGTACGTGATGTGCACAAACTTCGCGACTTCGTCGAAAACTTGGACTCTAAAACCTTTGTGGCGGGCCAGCTGCCTGATCATGGCGAGTTTGAGGTATTAAAACAATCACCGATGCTCGGAGATGGAAAGTTTAAGCTCGAGATAGGTGAGCAACTCATAACCTTGCCTGCCACGCCGCCTTGCGCCCCTTTCAAAGGATGATTATATTTACCTATGCTTCCTTCCATCATCATCTCCTTGTCCAAAATAAGCACCGACTCTATTAGCAGATGCCAGCGGCACGTCGAACCCACCCATTTTGTCACTTTATATCACGTCCCTCGTTTTGGATTCACTGAGAGATGACTACGAATTATGTGCATCCATGATGTGTGCTATTAAATGCCAAGATGATAGGATGGGTGAGAGGGGGGCGCGCCCAGAATGGGTTTGGGAGTATTGGCAGAACGATTGGGTCTTTCGGCAGGAGAGTGAAGTGTGGGGTAAGTCCTTCCATCCATTTAATTTTGTGTTATCTTAATTTTGCTACTATGTGCGCTTCCAGAGTGCTCCTTACCAACACTGAGTTCATTATTGGAAAACCCACGCATTAGAGAAACAGACTCTTTTGTTATATGCGTTCAGATCCATTGCCCTGTTGGTCCTTCCATTCCTCAACATCCTTCGGTTTATTACGTTCCGAAAGACCTATTGGACGGCTTGGAAGCTTCTCTGGACAATTCTAGTAAGTTTACTTATGCGTTCTCGTTTCCGGAGCTAAGTCTTGCGATAGATACAGGAGATGTTCGATTCATTTGCCTCGAGAGGTATAGCGGTAGTTCCGCGCAAGGCGAATTGAGCACCGCGCCATCAAATGAATCTACTAATTCTGTTCAATCTGCTACATCCGCGACCTCTATCGCGTCGTCTCCATTCAACCCATACGCGACTGCTCGAAAAAGGATCATATATGCGCACTCCGACATCCTTATCAGGCGTTCGGAATACTTTGCAACAATGTTCTCTTCTGCATTTGCGGAAAATGCCAATAATCAAACCGGAGAACGTAAAGTATACACGGTCGTCGTTGAAGAGGCGGACTTTGAGACCATGTATTGGCTCTTGAAATATTGCTACGCCAATTGGCTGCTGTTCAAGCGTAATGACGATCCGCGAGCTGCTGTGGAAGGCATAGGGGCTGGATGGAGCGCTAAATGGCTCAGCGGGCATCAAGGAGAATGGGATTGGAAGACCTTTCATAAAGGCGGCGCCAGTGAGGATGGAAGAAGTACCACAAGTGGCGACAACCTCCCTTTGAGCACAACAGTCAGCCATAATAGCGGGAACTCGTCCGAAGTCTACCAACAAACTCCAACCCATACTACCTCTTCGACCATTGCTGGGCAGAGAAACTCTCCGACCAAATCATCAACGAGCACTGGGACAGCACAAGGAGCTACTTCACAGAGAACGACGGCTATTCCAACATCGCCCTCGGCAAGTTCAACTTCCAGAAGACCAACACAACCCATCACAATCAATGTTGCGTCCTCTTCGGCGGCTTCTAGCATTCCTACTCGTACAACTGGTAAACCAGTCGGCACAGCACCCTCTGGGTCAACTCGCTACTCCATATCTCCCCGCACCAGCCGTCATCAAGGAGGGCTATTCGCCACACCGGATCCGCACCCTCATCCTACGCCTGCCCCTAGTCCTGCCTCAGCGTTATCAGTATACCAGGTAGCACATCGATATCTGATGCCGAATCTGGCTTCATTGGCTATGGAGCACATAATGACGACCATCACTCCCGAATCTAGCTTCGCGCTACTGTTGGCGACGAACATGTGGGAGGAGCTGCATAATCTCATTCAAGATTTCGTCATCGAGCGTTGGGATGTCGTCTCTACCTCTCAGGAATTTGAACAGTGCTGCAAAGAGGTTGCCGCTGGAGAGTAAGTCCCGCGACTTGTTAAGTCCAATTGCCCGCTGACCTTCTCATAATTATTTCAGGTGGGGAACAGAGGGAGGAACGACTTTGATGTCTGTCTTCCGAAGGCTTAGGTCACCTGTTGGCAGCAACTAATATATAACGAGATGCATTATGCCGTGAGCCCGAAATACCCTGTCTCATAATCTAACTTTCCTCTCTCTTGCATGTACAATACAATTGGAACAATGACAATGGATCCGCTATTTAGTTTCTTGCTTCAGAGGCATTTATAGTCCTCCACCTCCCATACGCCTTCGATGCTCGCCCAGAGCCACGAACCCTGTTTTGTATGTCAATTACCTTTGTCACCATACTATTTGATTCATGTTTTACCTTTTCTTCGCAAAAGCTTGGACGCTCGAACGTTTTACCCTGTATCTCTGCGGGTGCAGAGGTGCAGAGCGCCATGGCGTCCTCTCCTTTTGTCAAGCCTTTCATAGGAGCCGAGAATGCCTAAGAATGACTCATTAACGGCATAGGATTATGAGTGATGGTGATGCTCTTACTCGACGCCTCGATGCACCTTTTACACAGCCCTGTGGTCATGTAGAAAGTGTGATTAGAATTCGCATAGGTCAGTGTGTGCTAATACACACCCTGTCATGAAATCGGCCCCATCGCGGGCGGCATTCGGAATCGTCCACGGAGATGAGCCACCTTCCTTGAACAGTTCCAAAAGGCCACTGGGCGAGAACGTCAGATGGTGTTCTGGTATACGATGATCAAGCACTGACACTACTTTCACAGGACATGGGCTCGGCAAGGTACTGTTGGTGGATTGTAATGGCGGTATTTCTGCACGTCTTAGACCAACTGGAAAAAACAGATAGATTATGCAGATGTGCTGTGTAGCGTCGCTGTCCAAAACTATGGCAGTAGATGTCTGGAGCGACATCCTCCCACTTGGTTTTGCCTGTTGTTCCTTCGGGGCGATTCGAGTCGCCGATTGGGTCCTTCGATTGGATAGTGTGCGCTGCGGTGATTGCCAGAGCGCTCGAGTTCACAATCACGGGAGACGTTGGGACACCTGTCGCTTGATCAGCCTCCATGATACCTGACCACAGTGATGAAGGACGATCCAACGGGGATTTAGGCAGTTCCCAGAATCTAGATGTCACCATGGCCAATGGTACCGCTGCCACCAGGACGAGTAAGAGTATGGCTGCGACGATAACTTTGGAGAGCCCCTTGCCCTCGTCGAATGACACGGCGATTAGGTTTGATCTTTCATTGGTATAGCTGTCTTTCTAGCTTCAGTGCGATTAAAGAGACGGATTGAGAAGCTCGCTGTACTTTGTGGCATAGTTGGGTATGTGGTAGGTCCGACCACCAGATCTAAGCAGTAGCAGTTAGCTTAACGCTCATGGCGATTTGTATTAACTCACCGATTGTCCTTAGAGTGACTAGAGTTTGAGCCGTGGAATGAGTAAGATGGCGAACTATCAACCGCCATGGATTAGGGGTGCTATGCGGATGGCGAAAGACAGAAAGAAAATATGCCTTGTGGTTGCTTTCTTGGAAGACATGGTCGTTGATTTTTCACCAGGAGGTTTTTTATGATCGTTTGCGATTTGCCTCACTTATGTGAGGATTCGAGGCATCGTGCGTTAACCACAATGTCTTTTCGATCTTATTGGCGGAAGTGCCGCTGAGTTGCAAATCCTCGCCAAGGTGGTAGGTGCATGCCCGTTTCGGATTCCCTTTCTCGTCCCGATCACTCCATCAAAGGGATGGCTTTCTCATGGGCCAGTCCACATGGGAGGACCTTCTTATCATTGAATAATTGAAGGAAGCTGCCGATAATAATGTTTAGCACTTTTACGACATCCTGTCGAGGGTTGACATAAATTGTCTCCTTTTCCTTCTTCCACAATGGTCCTCTACAGAATTTCTGCTCTTTCACGCCCGGTTGCAAGGTCGAATAGGTGGTATTCCACCATTGTCCAAGGAAAGGGAGCATTTTCCATTCCAATTATCGATTTCTCTAGTTTCCGGACTGCCAAGTCACAAGCGGACAAACAAAAAACTGCTAAGGAGATCGTCTCTGCTTTCAAAGAAAGTGGCTTTATCTACCTCTCCAATCATGGCATCTCATCAGGTAGCTTAATTTCTCGTCTTATACTTTAATCATAAAACTAAATCACAATACATACAGACGAGGTGCAAGAAACCTTCCAAAAGGTGAGCTCTGGCTCTTGACGTGTCGTTTTGTAGGTTAACATGCGGTCTTCAGAGCGCCGAATTCTTTAAACTGTCATCTTCTATCAAGGTCCGTAGTTTATTTTTAGCAAGGTGCTGCATCACAAGTTCATCGCTGATAATTTCTGTCCATAGGACACTCTTGCATGGGAGGACCCTCGTTCAAATCGTGGCTACGTAAAAGTTGGACGAGAACGGGTCACGCAATCTGCAGACCCCAATGAAATCGCTGCTCTTAGACAAAAGGCCCCTGACTTCAAAGAGTCGATGGAAATTGGAAGAGACTGGGATTCTGAGTGGAAGAATCAATGGCCACGAGAGCAAGATGTCCCGGGGTTTAAGCAGAGAATGCTTGATTTCTATGAAGTACACCTCGACTTGACTACACTCAGTAATTAGCCTGCAGTGCTGATCATTGATTTCGGTAGACCTGCCATGAACTCCATGTTCATGTGATGCGGTCCATTGCGCTAGGCCTTGACCTGGATGAACATTTCTTCGACAACAAGATTGACGAGAAATGTCACAACCTGCGTCTTTTGTCGTATCCTCCAATCAAGACAAACCTCCTCCAGAACGAGGGACAGGCCCGTGCAGGAGCACACAGCGGTTAGTCCAATAGTACAACTATCTTTTTCCATTGTTGACCTCTTTTATGTTTAGATTATGGCACGTTGACACTGCTCTTCCAGGATTCTGTCGGCGGTTTGCAGGTCCAGAACCCACATACGGGTGAATATATCGCTGCTACACCTGTGGTACGTCTGTCTTTCGCAATCCGCACAAAAAGTTCGCTCACGGAAGTTCTTTGCCCAGCCTGATACAATTGTTATCAACGTTGGCGACTTATTGGCTCGCTGGAGTAATGATGTTTTGCGCTCTACTCTCCATCGTGTCGTAGCTCCTCCAGCAACGGCCATTTCCGACACAGAAGGGGTGACCCCTGCCAGGCAGTCTATTGCTTTCTTCAACAACCCCAATTTCTCTGCCGAGGTTTCATGCCTTCCCAATTGTGGCACGCCGGCAAAATACCCTCCTATCAACGCAGGGGATTATATTGTTGGTCGTCTTGCTGTCACCTATACTTAAGAGTCTCGATATGGAGAATATCACACTGGAAATAAATGGGCCAGCGTAAATGGTTGTTTAATGGGGATCACATCTTCTACACTACTGGTTATTAAATACATGAACTTGGATATGGCGACAAAAACGAGGAGGTATGGAGTAACAATAGCAAAAAAACAAGGAAAAATGTCAAGCGATAAATCTATCCATAAATGCAGATTCGGAAAACAATGAACAAGAGATATGAATTGTATGCGATCAATATAATAAAAAAAGGGAATGAAATGAAATGGAGTGTCTGTAGAGTACTGTGCTGGGGAAGGAGATATGATGTTGTGTTTATGATTTCTCTTTGCGACGGAAAAGACCAATTGTGTGCTGGCCACCACAAGCGACGCTTGCAGCGAACCAAGCACCACCTTCCTTGCGAACAACGACTCGTGGTGTTCGCACTTCTTCCTCGTCGTCTCCCAATCCAAGCTCGCCTTGGACGCCTTGACCCCAAGCATAAAGCGCGCCGCCTTTTGTGACAACAGCGTTGTTGTGGGCGCCTACGGCTATGGAAGCGACGGGATCATCCTGGGCAGGCCAAGGAACCAGAACGGCCTCGGGGATGAAGTCCTTATTAGCAGAGCTTTTGAACGCCTCATGGTCTTCGGGAAGACCTAGCTGACCAGCTTCACAGCGACCACATGCGTAAATTTTACCAGCAGCCGTCAAGAAGAGGGTGTGGTGGGATCCTCCCTTAATTTGAACAACCTGATCGCCACCCAGCTCTTCTTTACTAAGACCCCTAACGAGCTGAGGAAATAAAACGTCGTTATCATCTTGAGATGCCCAGCCAGTTCCGAGTTGGCCCATGCTATTCAATCCCCAGCCCCAAACATCGCCATCTTCGTCAACAGCGAACGAGTGCATGGATCCGGAACCGATGGTCATGGCTTTGCGAGATCGCTTGTTACCCAGAGTCATTTTCTCGGGGACGGTTCCGTGGATTTTACGCCTCTCAAGGACTCGCCGCCCAAGCTGTGACTCCTCTCCGGCACCCCAGGTATAGATATTACCATGAGTGGTCAGGACTATAACGTGATTGCTTCCAGACGCAATGTTGGCGACCTTTTCTGCATCGCCTGGTTTGCTGGGTAGCTGGAGGATTGACACAGGGATGAATTGGTGTTCCATTCCATCTGCAAATCCGAGGGAACCGCTGTTGACCTACATAATAAAAAAACACGATAAGCACGTGAGCATCGAGGTCAATGAAGATGAGTTGGTAAGCTTACACGGAACGATCCCCACGCGCGCAGCTCGCCTTTGTCACTGATTGCAGCGCAAATGCTATCACCAGCAACTGCCTTCACAGCGCGGAAGCCTTCCGCGACAAGAGATTCTAGAGGGTGAGGGACAGCAGTCAAATCATCGACACTCAAGAAGGAGCCGGGATTGTTTGGGTCTGGGATATCCTTGGTGATCCGACCGAGTGCTGCGTCGTCGTTAACGCCGCATGTCCAGATCTAACATGGCGTTGAGAATGATTTATGAGCAAAGCTACACTAAAGGATTATACAATGAATGGTGAACTTACAGTGCCCTTCTCGTCAATGAAGATGGTATGAAGACCCCCACACGTCACTGACTCAATACCAGCATGGTCGTCACCAAATGCGTTCTTCTCCATTTGCTCCTCAGCCCAAGTGTTGCGTTTGGGCTTGGGCATTTCTCCAAGAACGTTGGGTCCCATGCCAAACTGACCAAAATTACCAGCTCCCCAGGCAAAAGGGATCAATCCAGGTCTCTGACGAGGCGGTGGAGTGGGAAGTGGATTGAAGTATGGTTTCAGCTGCTTGTGTTCCTTTGGGGGCTTTGGTTCCTTAACTGCCTTCTCCTTAGGCACCTTTGGCTCCTCTGCATCCTCCCCAACAGGCGACAGTTTTCGTGATTTTTTAGGTGGTTCAGCCACTTTCGTAGCTGATGATGAAGTGCGAGATAGAGGTTTTTTGCGTCCATTAGCAGCAGCAAGTGGAACAGCCTCAGATTTAGATTTTGGTGCTACAGAGCGAGATCGCTTGGGTGGGGGCGATGAAGAACGCTCTGGTGATGCTGCTCGCTTTTTGGTGACTCCATTTGATTTTGGAGCAGCAGCCGCAACCTTCGTGGTAGCTGCTTTTGAAACTGGTTTAGCTGACGCAGCTCTCGATGAGCGTCTAGGTGGCATGGTCTCTAGATGTAAGTTGATGGTAGTGGTGGTTAAAGGGAGACAAGGACGACAAAACGCAATTGCTGGAAAATATCAACAAGACATTAATCCCGAGAATGACGCACGTGACCGGCGCGTTGTTTTGATTTGTTTAATAATACAAAATAATTTTTTTTATCATTTTCGAACTAGAGGATGCTGCGTCTACCAGTGCTCAATTTCCCATTCACAACTCTTGTTAAATGCAAGTCATATTCAATATTCAGAACAAAATTGTATTGTAAATATTCACCTCCATCTGGGGAATCTCATTGCAATTTGGTACTCGAAAACCCCCAATATCTCCGCGGAATCAAAAAGAAGACAACGAAACTATAAACAACAAGTTCAAAAGTTGAAGCACAGAAAAAATATATCAATCCCATATCGGTTTGATTACGCGAGGCATTGAGAATAGTAGTCATTCTGCTTCTTGCACACATATGGACTCTGGCATTGCGTAGGACCAGTATATCCAATGCCACCTTTGCAAAAGTCAGTCAAAGGCAGCGCTGGAAACACTTCTAGACGTACCGCACTGGCCCCATTGGGTCTGAAGAGGTTTAGGTGGTGCAGTTGTTGTTGGGGCGGGATTGACAACTGTGGTAGTTGGGTTGCCGGGCGCTTGAGTTGGGCCGGCAGGGAGATCACCGACCCAAGTGGTAGGCGCGCCACAGCCGGAAACAGGGGTGGCAGCAGCCGGTCCGGCTTGAATAGGGTTACACCCTGGAAGACCAGGAAGCCCTTGGGTGGAGAGTCAGGAGAGGATAACGATGTAAATAGGAGGTCAGTAAATTGACTTACAGCCCTCGTATTCCTCCTGTATTTTAGACTTCTTTGTGCAACGGTTGAATTGAGCCTCGGATTGTGTCTTCAAGATGGGACATGCACCGCCATAATCATTGCATTGTTCCATTGCCCTTTGAAGGGAATCGCCTTGCCAGCCAAAGACATAGTCGGCATGTTGACCGACGCCCACACTAAAAGTTGACTATTTAGCCCAAAATGGTAGAGTTAGCGCGCCTATACGCACGGATCACCCATAGAAAAGACAAAGGGCTGGGGTGCACCGCTAGGCCACATGCTGTTCAATTTTGTTGTGTCCCAAATCGTTTCGATGAAAAGCTGAGGAACCACTACGGGATGAGTGGATGGACACGCGCCGTTAGTAGCAGGATACGCCATGTGGCTCTATTAAAAAGCCTTTATTCGCCGCACACATGAGGTAAATAAAATATCAGGATCATACCTTATGGTTGGGTGTATCAAGGTCGACGCCGTTCCAGCATCTATTCAAGAGTTTTAAATGCTGAGCATGAATATATGCTCCAACCGACATCGAAATGCTTACGAAGGGAAGATGATCTGGGAGCGAATTCCACCAAGGCAAGGTTGCGTGGGGAGAGTGTTAGTGTCTGTACCAGGTGCACCAGTGACATCACCATTGCTGCCATTTGCGCCTAAGCATCTGAAGTTTAAGGAACGCGCTTCCTGATTTCCGCTGAAGCTGCGAGACATAGCATCTCCGACAAGCATGCGGAATCCCTGTGGTGAGGTCAGGTATGGTTTTCGTGACTGTTCGAAAGACGTTTGCGACCTACCTTTTTGAATGCAGTGTTACGGGTATTTCCTTGTTGGATGTAGTATATAGTCATCCCCCCGTTCGGATTTCCAGTAAATTGCCCAGCAGCTTGAGGAACCTAGCGTTAGGTGAAAGACATGAGATACCGACGATGACTGGAAGTTGCTGTTCTTTACCCGCTTATAAGTGCCGTTGGGATGCTTAAAATAGAGGACAGCGGTCCAGTAATTGGAGAAGTCCTCGCTAAATGAGCAGGTGGTGCATGACGACAAAGATGGAAGATCGTTGTTGACATTCATGGTGAAATTGAACCTAAAGAACAGAGTCACAGATATAAGAGTGGCATAATAAAACGCATGAGAGATACAACTCACGCGTCCTGAGTACGCGAAGGTGCAATAGTAATGTCGTCGTAGTAACAGCGTCAGGCAAGATGGTATACAGAGAAAAACCGGTTACGCACCCCTCCCACAATCTGAGCAACGTTGTAAACAAAGTATGAAATGCAAGGACTGTTCTCCTTACCTGGTGAAGGTGACTAGCTACGACTCCAGGTTGAACCAACCTATATCAATCATTAGGCACGAAGGCGTTAGCTTGTCGTCGGACGTACGGGTCGGATCGCTCGAACATGAGCTGAGAGCAAGGGAAGCGAAGAAGGGCGCCGACCTTACTTGCCACGAGCGCTAAACCTAAGAGTATTTTCCACTGCATTTTGGCAACGAACCACGAAGAAAATGAGGTGTAATGTAAGACGTATTTATAGTCCCGACTAGTCGCTAGCGGTTAAAACTCCAAATCCAAACGTTTGAAGATTTCAGCGTCGGAGGAATAGCGGATGAAGACTTGCCGATTGTCATCCCCAGGGATGTAAAACCACACTGTATGTCATTCGTGAATGGACTTGAGACGTACCCGTTCTTCGTTTCGAGCGCTATAAAAGGAAATTAAGAGTCCGGCTCGACTTTCGAACTAGCTCGACTGTCAGCAATATACCCTCGGTTTAGACATGCGACAGGGCTAGAATTGGAGCGAAAAACACGCGACCAGTGGTTTTAAGGCTATCCTAGATCTGCAAGTGGGCCTTGGTCAGATCACTCGGTATGAAAACGGTTTATCCCAACATCGTGCATGAAAAGATGAAACCCAATATGGCTGTTCTGCATCCGACGATGATCCCGAGGGTCTAATACCCTCTTCGCATGACGTGGGGCAAATTGACCTTATCTATTTGTTGATGTATGCTTCGAGCCCTTCTCGAGGGTATTGGGACGGACGGACCGCTTCGTGCCGTTTTATCGAACGCTAAACTGTCTCTCTTAATGCCACAGTTCTCCCGTTTTCAATAATGCACCGTTTTTTTCTGTCCGAAATATTGCCAGAGTCCAGTCAAGTGGTGATTAACATCGGACTCAGCCATTCACAGATCCACAAATGAACGATCTAAAATATAGCCTCAATTAAATAGGTGTTCGAACCTTCTCAGACGGGAAGCGAAGGCGGCCTGTCAATTTGAACTCAATAATCAATCTCCTCGACCATGAGGCAAATTTATATGAACTCACGAGGCCAAATGCTTGAAGTGTTGTCGGGAGACGAGTCATCACCCATGAGAGCAGGGTCAACAAAGACCTATAGTATACGTTAGTCGTACACCATGGCCGAAGCATATAGTTTTGCGCTCAACAAGAGTTCCACCGTATATGTACGCAAGTTCCCGGCGTCTATCTAGGTCGATCGAGTGAATACGTATTGTTATAGTCACAACGGAAGGAATTCAGTCCATTTTTTTAGGCGAAAGGTTCAGGTATAATCAAGGCCACGAGCACAAGTATGTTCCGCGGTATATCTTTCAATCATGTCGGTCTGTAGAGTCGACTTAAATCTGTTCGAACTTCGCAGACTCTGTTGGTATTGGTGTACCCGAGGCGGGCCGCCACCCGATCAATGAACGTGGGTTCTTCCGAGTCCAAGTGATGTGCTACCGCATGTATCCGCTGAATTTATTCCCATCCTGACATCTTTATCCCTTGACCTACTTGAACGCATTGCCCAGCTCGAGAGCCAACTGGTTCAGTCTTAACACGGCTCACTCTGCATGGTGAACACGCGACAACATGAAGGCCCATAAAGTGTTGTCTGTCAATCAGAACAGGTTTATTTATCGGAATATATATGGACGTTTGGTAGCGTCTACACCAACATTTTCAAACCGGAGAACATTTCACGACAAGACCTATGGCCCTGTGTATCATACAAAAGGAGAAAGACAAACCAAAGAGGAGCGGGAAATGTAGGTAGAGATGCGCTTTACCGGCAAAATTACCTGCTATCATGCTCGTCATATTTACTCTGTCATACTGATGTCAGAACTTGCAATCCCTTGACAGAATTCCAGTTTTGAATCCTGCTACTGGCGCGGAGATATACCAGTATGTTACTCCATTATTTTGGTTCAACTTCCTTTTGAACCGCCTTTTTAAAGCGTAGAGTCAGCGACAAATGATGATGTAAAGAACGCGGTTGAGGTTGCGCAGGACGCATTTGATTCGGGTGTCTGGTCAAAGGCACCAGTGTTGACACGTTCCAAAGTGCTTTCAAATCTAGCACGTTTGCTGGAGCAAAAGCTGCCCGACTTTGCTAGGATAGAGACGCAGCAAACTGGACGAACTATTCGCGAAATGAACGCCCAGCTTGGGCGGTTGCCCGAATGGCTGTGGGTACCTTATCATGCTACATAAACTGTTTCGACACATTTCAACGGAAAATCTTGCTCTTTCTAAACACAGGGATTACTTCGCGGCTTTATTGCGCACAAACCAGGCCTATGTAGCTCCAACGCAGGGTAAACTTCTGAACTATGTGCAAAGAGTTCCTCTGGGTGTCGTTGCACAGATAACAGTAGGTCACCTTTTTGTTCGAATTTAATCAGAGATTGAGGCGAAATTCATAGCCTTTCAATCACCCTCTCTTGATTGCAATCAAGAAAATTGCACCTGCATTGGCTGCGGGAAATAGTGTCATTGTCAAACCATCTGAGGTAGTCTTTCTATACGGCATAGCGTTCGATTTCGTCCGTCATTGAGAGGTTTTTCCATAGCTTGCTCCAATAACTGTATTGGAATTCGCTGAGATGGCCAAGGAAGCAGGAGGTTTGTTCTTCAAAACAGCTCTTTCAGTTGAAATGCTGGCCGACAATTTGCCTCTCCAGTTCCACCAGGTGTTCTGTCAGTACTGCCTGGTTATGGACACAAGACCGGAAAAGCGATCATCGAACATCCTTGGATTCGCAAAGTTGACATTACGGTTTGCAATCTCCATTGTTTAGAGAGCCTTGGATTGATTTTTTCCTTGATAGGCTGGAACTCAAACTGGCCGCGCTTTGGGAAGCATAGTTGGCAGAAATCTAGCATCATACACAGCCGAGCTTGGAGGGAAGGTCAGGAGACGCTATCCAGTTTATGATTCACACCTCTTAAACGATTATAGGCCCCAATTGTTATTTTCAATGATGCTGACCTCGTCAGTGCTGTGAATGGCGTCGCTTTCGCGTCCTTCGTGGCCTCTGGGCAAACGTGTGTATCTGGAACACGAATCATTGTTCAGAACAGTATTTACGACGAATTCATGGCTCGCTTCCTCGAGAAGGTTGAAAGCATTCGACGAAGGATGGGAGAACGTAGGTTGATTCGTATACTTTCATGGAATGAGTATGCTAACCGGCGTTCATGCAGCTTCTAATGTCAACTCGACAATGGGCACCGTGATTTCTGAACATCATATAAACCGAATTCATGATATGGTAAAGAGGGCGCCCAAGACAGTGACCATCCTTACAGGTGGTGAGCGTATGGTTGGCACATCAGAACTCGACGGCTTCGACTTTACCAATGGCTTCTTTTACCCACCAACTGTGATTTCGGAGATTGGTACCTCAGATGAACTATGGCAAGAGGAGGTCTTTGGACCCGTTGTCGTTGTCAAGAGATTTGAGGTGCGTTTCTCGTAGTTGTGTATTTTTCAAGCCTAACACCGTTGTATTAGGGCGAGGTAGAAGGTGTCGCTCTCGCCAACGCCAGCAAGTACGGTCTTGGAGCAGCTGTCTGGACCATGGATCTCTCCAGAGGTCATCGTGTGGCTGCAGAAATACAATCCGGGCTCTGTTGGATCAACACGCATCACAGAAACGACCCCAGTTCGCCCTGGTAAGCGTCACAAGATAATCCATTTATCAATTGTGCTGATGACTGCACAGGGGTGGAATGAAAGAGAGTGGCATTGGGCGCGAGAACGGTATAGAGGCTTATAATGCATGTGCGTACAGCGTGATTTTCTGCAAGAAATACTCGACGATTTATCATTGGCATCATGATCATAGACACTCAAAGCAAATCGACCATCGTGAACACGGCATCTCCGGATGAAACAAGAAAAATAGATGACTGGTTCTCCGATTCAGCTCAAGGTCAGCGGTACGGTTAGCCGCCACTGTGACCTATCGCAGAAATACCAGATACCAACGATTTTCCGTGGTGGACAAATGATCGACTGGCTTAGGCACCGAAGCTTATGAATGCTAAATATATGCCGACATCTCGCAAGATCTAAAAGTACAACATGTATGTAGAGTAATATGGTATTTGACGTTGATAGTTACACCGTCGTTTTGATTGCTTCTTCTTGCCTGACTGGAGTCTGGAGAAATTCTGTCAGTTTTCAATGCATTTTGGGAATTTGCAAGACAAACCTCTCCGAGTTCCACAGGAGGCTCGTCGATAAAGTCTGGAGCCTTGTTGAGGTCTTGAAGGTACGACGGCCCCTCTTCCTCCTCTTCTAGGGCAAGTGCATCCAGTTCTTAGGGACGAGGTCAGCTGTCGGTTACGGGAAAATAATTTTATCACAAGTACATACCAGCTTCTAGATCAGCTTCATCGATTTCGTCTGGGACCTCGTATGACCTTCCTAGCATCTCCTGAATCTCGTTTGCTTGCTCGAGCAGGTCTTCCATGTCATAATGCATGTTCTAAAATACACAAAGTCAAATACATTAGCCATTTTCAGTGCACTTTTGGAACCCAAATCCAAACGCACCTCAATCTTGTCGATATCAATCTTGCCGTATGTCTTTCTAAGTTCTTGATTGGCCACGTTCATAGCATCAACGGTAGCCATTGTGTTTCTCAGATTTTCGGTGGCCAGTGCTGCGCTTTCCATGTTGAATGACTGCTGCGTGAGCTGTGCGATTTGGGCCTCGTACATCCTCTTCTGCTTCAGTGTACGAAGAGCTCGTTGCTGCACTGCATCCTGAACGGCATTAAAAGGTTAAGCTCAAATAAAGACACATTGTTGCGCAAGAGTAGACCCACTTTACCAGGCCCATTCCGCAGCTTCGCCATTTGCTCCTTGTATCGCGTCAGCTCTCCGTCTAGCTTGCGGATTTTGACTTCAATAGAAGCCATCCGGTTATCTGTCTGGTTTCATTCGTTGAGCAAGATCGGGGCTGACTAGAAGGAGAACAGTGTTCAGACCGAGTTAATTGCATCCTGTAGTGTCGGCTTAGGCTTCTTGCTTGCAGAGTTTCCGAAGAGACGATTCATGATATCTGTCGGATGATGATGGTTCGGTGGATGTTGTAGAATTGACTCGGATGTGGAGTGTTTGAAGTATTAAGATAATATCGCAGAGTAGAGCGCTCGTTTGATTATATGCTATCCCGTAGTGTTCAAGTCAAGTTAGAGATTAACAGTATAATGAGAAGCAAAGTTATCGTGCTGCGCGTTCAGCACCAAATGACACACTCTGAGCAAGATGACAGCTTTGAGCAACCTCCGCAGAGTTGCCTATCATGGTAAGCGCGAGCCCGGCTCGCCGGACTCTCCATGACGTAATCTCAGCTCGAAAACATACCGGCGGCCCGCCGCGTCCGACAAAGACACTTTCTGTCGTCGAGTCGTTTTCCTCGACTACCTATCTCATGAACTGAGCCAATCGGGCCAAACGGCCCACATAAGGAGAGATGTCATCTATGGAAGAAATAGGAGTGCCTGCTTGGCAAGGAGTAGCCCGCAGTGGCCGAGATCTAGCTCGATTGCAGGGCGGAAGCATAATAAGCGCCGGGCGAGCTGAGCAATGTTACCATGGTTATTGTTGAGCAACTCCTTTTAACATTTGTCTTTTACATACGACCGGGTGTGACGTAGGAGTGTAGCAGATCGTGTCTAGACCTAGCGCTGATATCTAATAAGGAGATATTCCAGGTGAAGGATGCAAAGATGCAGCGATGTTCGCACCGTTATTCCTTTGACAACTCATCGGGCGACAGGAGGCTTGAGTAAACAATAAGAGGAATGTTACGAGGCAAAATAGGTAATTATTAGGCTATCCCACATTAATAATTTCAAGACAACCGGTCTGACTCTTTGGTCATCGAAAAACACGAGATTGTTACATCCTACTTCAGATTCTAAACTCGTATTTATCCCCTCGGTGCGTAGGGAAATTACGAACATAGAGTATCACCAATTCGTAACTATGCAAGTACTCTCAAGTAGCCTCACGGGTGCGGTCATATGCATTTCACAGGGGGTAATAGGTTTGTCCAGCCTGGGTGCTCATGAGAGATTCCTTGATTCATACCTACACACTGCTCATTGGCACGGCCAAACAAAGGGAACGAAGGGGCCGGGAAGCGTTACCCGCACAACTGGGACATTTTGGCCAGTCGCGTCCGATCCCCCGATCCTTCCTTCGAATTCTACAGCCTAATGCGTTCGAGGCTCGCCTCGAAGGGCATCTACATCTACAGCTCCTGTAGATCGATCAGGATCCAGAAGAGACGACTCAATACATAGATGAGCTTTGAATCGTTATCGCGAGGATGATCCCGCATTGCCATTGTATGCAGAACCATAACGAACCGACGGCATCGTTCGAACACAAACATACCGAAGGCCGTCGCATATACAGAATACCCGGTCGTTCGTTCGTTCCCGTTGCCATTGGAGTTAAAGCTCCTGAGTACTCCTGTCTCATATACATTTACTTGTGTTTTTTATTTGTTTCCAAATTCGAAGTTCTACTTAATTTCCGCAAAAGCACAAACCGCAGTTATCACACATACACAAATCAAAATTTGTATCCACGTATTCGTAAGTAAGAAATTCAAAACTGATTGCAAGCGCCCTACAGACCCCGCACCGCGCCGGTCACAAACACATAGAATGCACAACTTGAAAAGGAAACAAAGCAACGTATTCGTGGATTAGATGCGTTAGGTTAAGTGTGGTCAGTATACACACAGGCCCTGAGCGGAACTATTGGCATTCGAATCGGGATGGGGTCCGAGTCCGATACAAGGTATCGATGATCGACGCCAGCATGATGCATCATCGGTGCAAGTAAGTAAATAAGTAAATAAGTTACTTACAGACTCCTGACGTTGACATATGTACACTAAGCTGACAGCAACTCAAATTCATCCGCGATATTTAAATTATCCATATCACTTCCACGTGGTGTTAGATGGTGATATTGGGACTTGAGATTTCCACTCCATTGTTCAAACACTGTGCGTGCCGATGGTGCGCGTGTTCACGTTGAAGGGGTGCGTATGTGCGTGCTTGCGTGTAGATTAAAGAGATGCATAACAGAAGATAACAGATATTGGTATGTATGTATGCAGATGCACACGACATGGTTAGATTAGACGCACCGTATTCCGGATGTCGGAATGCGAAGGCCTTTCTTACGTTGTCGCGACTTTTTCCGGTTGGGTAATGTTAATGCGTGTGGACAAAGGACGGACGCGCATTCCTGACTGTTCGGGGAGCGGTACGCTCTCACAGAGATGTTTGAAGGTCTAGAATGCTCGAATGACTCTGATGCATTCTTGTCTCGAGAGTCGAGAGGCTGTCAAGCCTGAGAAGAAGTCGGATATGGACCTAGAAGCTGACTCGTATTGTCAACTGTGATCCATCTTACCACTGCGAGCACCAGCTGTCCTTGAGCTCTGCATCTAATCTAATAAAATACAAACGCTACAATAAAAACAACTTAAACCATAAAGAAGATGATAAAGATGGTTCTATATGACCCTTTTCTTCCAAGTCTTCTTAGATCTACGACAAGAACCCTCGAATCGCACCGCCCACATTAAGTACATCAATCCTTCCATTCAAGATTAGCATCGCCTCTCCATATCAGTCTCAAGCAGGACTCACAAGAATGTATCGTGTCCCCACACACCACCCAACTCATAATAACTTACCCGCTCATTGCCCGCCATCCTCAACGCATCCGCAACCTCACGCTGCTGCTCAACAGTGAACAAAATGTCACTCTGCACGCCCAATATCAGTGTGGGGATATGAGCGAGCGGTGCGAGACCCCGTGCAAGATCGGGGAGATGAGGCGGCGGGTTCGCAGGTGGTGGGTGGGATTTAGAGTGCGTGGTCTTGTGGTGGTGTTTGAGCGAGAGGTCGTGGGCTGTTTCATCGGACGGAGAAGGGAGGTAAGATGAAGGTTTTAGTTTGAGCGCATCGAGTGCTGGTTTGGTCATGTCGAATAGATCCATGGCTTTTGAGATGTAGATGAGCGAGTTGGCGTCGTATTTTAGGCAGAAACTCTCTCCCTTGATCATAGATCAATCGCATGGCGTCAGGATACTTGTGGATGGACTGACCTGATGATCCAAGTAGGTCTCGATCAAAAAGTCGGGACATAGAGCAGGTGTACGGGATAGATTGGGGTCTTGCTGAGCTTGCAGGTCGTCTGGGAGGGTGCGCATCTGTCGTCCGAAGCGCAAGTCCCATTCCGGGCCGGAGCGGTAAGTGATAGTCGCGATTTCTGTTCGCGCGAGAAAGACGTCATCAGTGCCAAGTAAGTAACTTCGGACATTGGGAGGGACATACGACGAGCAAGTTTCATGCCTGTGTGAGGAGGTAGACCATCGTAGTAGAAGCCTTTATTCCAGTTGGGATCGGCCATTAGGACTGGGTGGATAGGATCGATGAGGTTTCAAGGGAGTGGTAGGGGAATCGGAAACGTACCAGCTCGTTGAGCGAATCTCATTGCGACGGCCGATGGACTGCTCCTTGCTGTCCCTGATATACTGACAACTTTTCCCACTCGATCAGGATGCAGCCAGCCAGCAGCCAAACTCTGCATAGCACCCATTGAACAACCAACGCTAGCGTAGAGTTTGTCTACGCCTAGATGATCCAGCAGCTTGAACTGTGCATTGACCATGTCGAATACGGAGACGATAGGAAAGCGAGTTGCCCATGGTTTTCCTGTTGCTTCTTCGATAGATGAAGGACCTGTTGAGCCGTAGCATCCTCCGATGACGTTTGTGCATATGACGAAGAATTGGTTCGTGTCGAGTGCTTTTCCAGGACCGATAAAGTTCTCCCACCAACCTGGGGCGGGGTTAAGAGGGGTTGATGCAGCATGAGAGGATGCCGATAGACCAGTGTGGAGGAGGATAACGTTGTCTTTGTTTTTGGAGAGAGTGCCCCAGGTTTCGTAGGCTATCTGAAATGATGGTAGGGGAGTCTTGGAGTAAGTGAGGGATAGTGGATGTCTGTGCTTGTAGATGTGGTATGAAGCAGGGTTTGGACGTGCATAAGGTGGCTCTGGGCCTGTTTCGCAAGCATCGTTGAGTTGATTCTGATGAATTGGTGAGAATGAAGCTTTTATTCGTGATTCTCGTGCAGCGTGTTGGTCGACGCATGGGAATTGAGGGGTATCAGTATTTGGAGGACATTTAACAGTAAATGACCTTTTAATCAAAGACAGATTCTTGAAAGGACGTGAACGACAACGAATTAGCAGAGACATGATAGTTGTTGATTGATGAGTGAGCAGACAGAGTTGAAGAGTAATGGCGTGCTCTTATAACCCTAACCATAAATTAAGGCTGTCTTTTTAATTTTGATGATGAGTATCTTGCTCTCTTGACTTACCCATGACCTTATCGTGTGTTTATGAAGAATGTCCCGTAGACGCAGTCCTTTTGACAATTCCCTATTATTCAGTCCGCCACGTTCATCAATATCAGCATCAGACGCAGATCATGCTCGTAATAATTCCTTAACGTTAGACTCATCGTCAAAGCCAAAGACAACGATGACAACGACAACAACAACAACGACGACGACGACGACAACTTCACAAAATCATTATAATTCTAATACACCTTCAAGAACAAGTTCCCTTTCTGCTAGACTTTCAAGTATATCATCAGAGGTGAGATAAAATAAAAATCAGTGCAATGTGCCTAACACGTGTATCCATCCCCCTCACAGTTTGCAACCTTGTTCCGTTCTCACACCATATCTGCTCAGAAATTATCTACTTTTGAGGTGCGCTTAGTTTCTTGTCTCCTAACCAACATGTCTCCTTGTTGTACTCTGAATTTTGGAAAAACAGACGCTCACGAGTCTCTTTTTGAAAACAAGGTTCTCCAATCGGCGTATGCCGAGAACGCAACACCTGGTCACCATCCAAACACGTCCACTACTTCCCAGAATCATTCAATCACAGGTCCGCCTCCAACGACAATGCAAGACGAACGATCTTCAAGGAAGCAAAAGTCGGAAAATAGAGTATTAATTCCCTTTTAATTTCTTAAATTATTTCTTTAATTCTTATTTCCTTTAAACAGTTCTACAACTTCCTCACCAGGTCAAGATCACGCTCACGATCAAAACACGACCATGAACCACCGCCTTCTCAACCTACCAACAAGTCTTCCTTGAAATCCCACTCATCTTCTCATCAAAAGTCATCAACAGTAATGCCTCAACATTCTCTACCTTCACCACCACAATCTCCAGGTTCAAAACCAGTATCACGCATCCAATCTAGACCGCTCTCTTCAACAACAACAGCTACCAACACAACTATTACTCCTGCGACTCCTAAAGCTAGAAGACACCAGCAAGCACTACCGGGAAGTCCAACAAGTGTAAGAGCTTCAAGGCCTGCCACCGCCCCCGCAGTAACTGTACCCGTGACTGCACGTCAAGTCAGTAATTCCAATTCAACAGCAAGCAGTCAGCAAAGTCAAGCTCCTGTAAAGTCATCCAACGGTGCACGCAGAAAGCTCCACGAGCTGTTTTCTTTACCGCTGCGCCGTAAATCGACTTCAAGATCCAGGTCACGTTCACGTCCCAGTACACCCGTACTACCATCCCCAGGCGAAGCTCCTCCCCTACCCATTCCCGTTTCAGCCGGCCAAAGTCTCGGTTTCGATGATTATGAGGATGACGCGACTCCACGACCCAACTCAAAAGCATCACCTCCTTATCCTGACTTGGACTATGTCGAAATGCGGTCGTCCTCACCCACCCCTGGCCCCCGCATACTCAAAGTCATGAACCCCAGCACTCCCACAGCTACCCCTGGAAGCACCACCATCAAACTCCCCAGGATATTCAGTGGAAGTTGTGAGTTATCATTATATCTATACAAACGCATTCAGTGTCCTTTTATAAACAATCACTAAACGCCTGCTTTAGCAAAACCCACTCCCAGCAAGCAATCCTCCATGGATTCAGCGCTAGCTACTCCTCCGACTCCCTCGACATACTCTCACCCTCTACCACCGCTACCTACAAGCACTATTTCAACATCCATCGTATCGCATCCAATCAAACGTGTACCTTCACAATCCCATTACAGACGAAGTACCACTAGTACTGCAACGGAAGGAACATACGCGACACCACAAAACTCAAGCGTGGTCGTCAACAAATACGGCATGTCGTCTTCAAGTTCACTAGGTCATTCCAACGTCACTCCACCGACCATCATACACACCCCTCCTACCCCTCTGAAACTTGGCGAAAACGTATCTAATGGAAGCACGACGGCTGCTCAGCCGCCTCCTCTTCCGATTAAATCTGGATACAGCGGTTCATCAAGGCTTGGATTTCATCATCACGCACATGCGATGAAGGGGTCGTTAGATTCGGGGTATAGATACCGGATAAACACATCGATGGGTGTGGTGGATGAAGAAGGCCGCGCATCGCCTGCGCGATCGTCGAGTGTCAAGGTGAAAGGAGAAGTGCGATCGAATGGGAAGGAACGGGAACGGGAAGCCGCTGTTGCTACTCCTGTTCCGAGTACGAATCCGAGGGTGTCGACCACGAAGATGAGCAGTGCGGTGAGGGCGACGAAGCATGGGAGCTTTGACTTTGAACGGCCGGGGGTGTGGGGGACGGCGGCGGGGCTGGTTGGTGCGACTGGGATGCAGAGGACGGGGAGTAATAGTACAACTGGGAGTGCGGCGAGTGGGAATCTGGGATACGAGTTAGGGGTGACGACGAAGAAGGAGAGGGACAGCACGCATGGACCCGGGATGGCCGGTGTGGGGACGTTGCAGAGGGATATGTCGATGAGGAGGGCAAAGGATAGAGAGGAAGAGCTTAGGAGGAAGGAAGAAGAGGCGAAGAGGAAGGAGAGAGAGAAGGAGAGGGAAAGGTCAAGGAAGAGGCCATCGTCGAATGAGCGCAGAGAGAGGGAGAAAAGGCCGTTGACTGCTAATTCGAGTCAGAGGACGACGCCGACGGGTTCTGATCACGCACATGGGTCTACCTCGACGAATGGAAAGGGCTCGAGTTGGGGCAAGGCTGCTGGTAAGAGGAGCAAAACGGCTTCTGGAAGTGGTGTGTCCCGGATCACGATGACCGCGCATCATCCGCTGTTTGACTTTGAGCCGCCTGTGCCTTCGCCAACGAGGAGTACGGGGAGTACGAGTGGACATGGGCACGCGAATGGTGTCTATTCGAATGGATACAGCGCGTACGGCTCGTTGTACTATGACAAGGCGGCTGAGAAGGAGCATCAGAGGCTGAGAGACGAGAAGGAGAGGTACGGGAGTAAAAAGTCGGGCGAGAAGCATAAGGGTGCTGTTCCTGTGCCCTCTATGCCTTCGCCTATCGGTACCATCCCTTCTGGAACGACGAGCAGTGGGGGTGTGCCTATAACCTCGATTGCGGCCATTGGGTCCCTCAAGCATAATACGACATTGATTCAAAAGCCTCTGCCTCCTATATCGACGCATCAGTCGCCCATGTATACTGCCTCTGGCCATCGATCGGGTACAAAAGGTCGTTCACTGGATCTGGGATTGGGATTGGCGTGGGCGCCTTCGAAAGTGCGAGCCGATGCGCTGTTGCCTTCGTCGACGTTTTTTACGAGAAGTTTTAGTCAGAGTGGGAGTAGTAGGCGAGGAAAGAGTGGGGTGGGGAGCGTTGAGATGAGTAGAAGTGCGAGTGGGGAGTCTGGGTCGAGGTCGAATGGTCATGGTGGTGGTGAGAAGGGCGATATGTCAGGTGTTGAGAGGAGTAAACTGGGGAGGGAGGTTGCAGAATTGTTTAGGAGTGCGTTGGATAATGAGGGTTATGCGCTTTTTAAGAATTGTGGGTCCATTCCCTGGGATTTTTTTTCTTTTGATTGTGTTGTGCTGATTGTATGTTGCTACTTGCATAGATGTTCACCGATTCGATGCGCATGAGATTCCGTTTGACGGACCGAATGGAATCGTCACACTTGTTCAGAGGTTACTCGTCAATGCGCCTCACCTTGAAGAGGAGGGGCGGACGAGGCTTTTGGATAGGTTCATCAGGATTATTTTGCAGCAGGCGTGAATACCTCCTTCCTTGTCCGACCCGCGTCCTTTCCTTGCATACCCACGTCTCGTTAAATATGCCTATTTATCCCCCGCACCTTTTATATCCCACACCGTCCTTGCTTCATCTCCTATACCATTTTCATCCTCTGTGTTCAACTGGGTCTTTTCTTGGTGTTTTCTGTTGGCTTTTATTAATGTTAATCATCATAGATTGTATTTTTCTTGTTTTCATTCAGCCCTTTCATACTATCCTGCATACCCGCTACATACACACATATCGTTTCAAATTCAACTACCTCGACCTTCTTACATCGCATCATCTTTCACTTTTTGCTTCATCTTGTTTTGTTCTTCACTTCACTGGTTTTTACCCCCATCTTTGCTTGCCTCTCACCCATGATCATGATCTGCGACATGGCCCACGGCATGAACATCCTACGATACTATGACGATGCTTGTCATGACATGCTTATTTCTTTCGGGAGCTTTTTATGATCGCCCTACGATGACTTTGCTGCTTCATTCACGCTTGTCAACGTCCATGCTTCTTTTACGGTTTATTCCTCCCTTGCTTCATAATTCTTGGCCTTGTGGATATCTGACCTATGCCCCACGTCGTATCTCATGCTGAATGCCCCTTTACGCCTTTTCATAGCTATTCCTGTTCTATATTCCTTTTTTCATGACATCCTTATTATTAATTTTCATCCTACATACCTTCTGTTCCTCCTACAATGTCCTCATCCAAAATGCTTTGTATATTCTACCTGTTCATTTCAACCATTGTTAATAGTAATTACATAGTGTGTGTGTTTTTTGTTACCACCATGACCTTCTCCTTGCTTTGATATTTAATGATATATTGTATGTGTTTTTGGCTTCTGATTTTCAACGTTGTGGCAGAGAGATTGATCGACTGACATTGGAATAATACGGTTAATAGGTATGTGTGGCTATTATACAAAGAGTAGAAACCGCTTCGTAAAAGGGAGTGGCATGAGAAAAGATATAGGAACAGGTAATCTATGCAAGAGGTTGGGAAAGATAGAACAGCCACCCGATGTGCTACATTACACCGCAGGCCTCAGTGCGCGCAATCTATCGGCCAATTTATCATCTTCGTCTTTCAGAGACTCCTTATGCACCAGATCCTGCACAGGTGCGAGATCCTTAGCTGCCAGATCTTGTTGCAGCTCGATGTTGGCTTCTTCTGCTGCTTGACGGAGGAGCAAGTCGATTTGGTCCTGTGGGGTTGAGACGGCGGTGGTTGAGCCCATGGCGTCTTCCATGTAGGACGTTTGGACGTCTAGGTCTGTGAATTGGGACTCGAATTTGTCCATTACCATTGATATCTGATATAATATAGTGTCTGAGTGATTTCTGATAGTGAGGTTTGGACGACAGACGCACTCTTTCAAGGTTCATTGTCTCCATTGCCTTGTCCATCCCGCGTACAACTGATGTCATGTTGCCCGTCACCTGCCGCATGGTCACTGCTGTTTCCACCCTGCTTGCAACAGCATCGATTCTGCTGGACAATCGTAGCAGATTAAGCGCTTCGCTCTTCTTTCTAATTGCGTTGGAGGCGTAGATCCGCGCTCCGTCTGTGTTGCCTTGTTGGAGCGCCTAATTAACAATATAAGAGATAAGAAATAGGGTTTCCCATGCGCGACGATTATAGATATTGGACAGACCTTCTTTAGACGTGCTTTTTCCGAATTTTCATCCTTTTGTGCTTTTTTGGCTTGTCGGTTTAGAGTCTTTGCGGTGAACTAGGTGGTGATTGTGAGTTATCACTAACGGGGGTAGGTGGCAGACATGATATGATGTACCTTGAGCTGGAAGAGGGTTTCTAACAAAATAATCAGTGACAAACTTGGTTATTTGGAGGTTTATGCATACTTTCGAGGTTGCTCATGATGGAAATAAGAGGAAAGAACAAGATGTGGCCGCAGTTTGAGCAGTAAAGCAGAGTCAGTGACCGAGTAGCTGATTGTCCGAAAGGGGAAGAATGCTATGCATAGATCACGTGCGTGGCTTTCACGTCAGAACGCGACACGACACCTGCCCAGGGCCCAGGCGTTACTTACTGCTCAACGGTGTCATCACACCAAGCTACAGTGTGTTTAGAGCATTGCTACCGTTGACCTTGGCCATCTTTGTTTGCTTCTCGGTAGTGGAAGTTGAAGAAAAAATATTCTAGCGCTGGATCGCACTTTGGAACAACAACTTCACGATGGGTTTGTTGTATTATATTAGGTGCGTATTCACATTTATTCCGCTTAACTGGATGACTTCCCGCAGGGGTTTTATTCCGAATAAATGTCGTCTAGAATAAATTTCGGTGGTTATAGATACATATATGGAAGGCGTGAATCCGCGTGATATGAGGTAGCCACTTATTTGAAATTAAGAGGGTCTGCCAGATTGTGAATTCTGGCAAGGCCCCACCCCCCCCTTGCCAGAATAAAAACGGTCGAATAAACAACGGCAATCAGCTCGGCTTCCATTTTTGGACAACCGCCACTTGGCAACCCTCCACCTCACCCTCGTGTTTACCGCTTCACCACCTCCTCAACAGGCTCAAGCTCAGCTGTAGTCTAAGCTGTTCTTCACCTCCTATCTTCAGCTCGTCTAGAACATTCCACAGCATTTCACGATGATAACAAAAGGAATAAAAACCAGGTGAGCAATGAAAACTCCTCCACAACCCGAGAAGTCATGTCTCAACATCCTTACTCTTCCTACTCTCAACACCCAGCATCGCAATACCCTGCCTTTGCAGGTGCAGATACAGGACAGGGATCCCTTCCAGGACACTTGGTATGTATATTTTACCTATTTACATTCATTAACTCATGTAATTACAGCAAATGGGTGGTTTTTCCGGGCCATATCCCCACCACCACCATCCCCAACCCCACCACTCCTATCCCAACCTCTCCACTCACGAAGCCCCATCCAAGCGATCCAACCCCTACCCAGACCTCCCTCCATTGGACGACGAGGAGCTTCCCCGCTCTGTAATCCCAGGTAGAGATGTCGAGATGGACAGTTCAGGACAGCATGGCAGTGCCAGCAGCGGCACCCAGCCTCGTACTGGTGTGCCATCTGCTTCTCAGCCCAAGCAGCCTCGTTCGTCTGCCGCCGTTGGGAAGGCAACACCACAGGGTCCTTCTGCAACAGCTGTCCCAGCTAAGCGCAAGGCTGGTGGTCGTGCCACGGGCTCTACCAACTTCACAGATGATGACGTTACACATCTGTTGGAGTTGGTAGAGAAGCTACTTCCAATCGGAGGGGATGGTTGGGAAGCTCTCACCACGACATTCAACACCTGGGCAGTATCCAAAAAGCGCCCCGAAAGGGACAACCAATCTCTGAAGAATAAGTTTGACCGGGTGCGTCATTTTATTTTATTTATGCCTGTACAAAATATACTAATTACTTCCAACAGTTGGTCAACGCAGCGGGGAAGAAGCCAACTGGGAAAGCGGATCGTCACCCTGCACTCGAAACAGCTCTGCGCATCAGTGAGCTGATTGATGCACGGGCTGAAACAGAGGTTATAGGTGGGGATGAGGAGGAAAGCGAAGGAGGTGTGGAGGAAGACGAGGACGAGGATGAGGTGGAGATTGTGGAGAAGCCGAGGAAGGCTGTTAAGGTGGAGGGAAACCAGGGTAGCAAGGTTGTGAAGGCTTACCAGGCTAATCGCCCCACGACGGAGGACCTGCAGGGAAAAGCCCGTCGTTCTGGCGGTGCTGCAGCTGCAACCCAAGTGCTTGGCAGCATTGGGGAGTTCTTCAACCCCTCTGCAGCTGCGGAGCGGGATGGAGCTCGTCTCATGTCGTCCTTTCAGATGATGCAGCTCAATTCTTTACAGAATGAGAAGCGTCATCTGGAAGAGAGGCTGGATCGCCTTCGGGATGAGCACCGACGAGAGATTGATAGGCTCCGCGAGGCCCATGCTCGGGAGATTGATTCTCTTCGAGAGCGCTTGTATCAGGAGCGCATCAGGGCTGATCGCCTGGAGGTCCAACTTTCCAGGGATGGCATCTCTTCTCGCCGCCGCGATGATGATGTCTATCATTATCGTTCTTCCTCTCCATACGAAGGGGACTTGTATTCTTATCGCCGTCACTCACCTCGCCGTCACTCACCTCGCCGTCAATCACCTCGCCATCAATCACCTCGCCACTCTTATCACTCTCCCATCCCCTCCTCTTCAACCTATCGTATCAGGTCACCACCTCCGAGAGCTTATTCTACACAACGTTACAGTTCACCCACACCTGGGCCTTCTCACGCAACTTCATTCCGTGCTACCATTTCGCCAGCCAAGGACACCGACGGAAAGGAGACTTTCATTGTATCTCAAGTAGAAAGAGTTGATACAGCTTAAGTAAATATACCAATTCAATACATTATTTTCTGCTACTCTTCAAGGACAACATGGAAGCGTGAAACACGATCTGACCTCCTAATTTCGCCACAAATCATGTCACCGAAATGATCCCATACCCTCTCATCTTCTGATGCACGCCATGTAGGTACATATACATTACGAATTTGACTGATACCTACTAATACTGCACGGATGTTGGTGAGATGAAGGCATGTTTTCAGTAGGCGGAGCCGTTTTGAAGGTGCATTGATTTCTAGGGGTATTCGGAGCCGCCCAAATGCTCCTTGAATAGTCCTCATGCCCCACTCTGCAGTCTGCCGGAAAGAAACAAGATTGCGGTTGAAGTCCAGGGCTAGCTCCTGGTCCAACCGTGTTCCTGTAACACGGTCTCCAGACTTCAAGGGAGCAATGATCCTTCCCGCTACATCAGCTGAACCTTTGGGAAAGCCACTATCTGCACAAATATAGTAAGGCTCGGGAACATGATCACGGACATGTCGGAAAATCGGTCGTGCAACACGAGAGTCATGCCAGCTACCTGGTGCATTGAGTGAGCACATAAGTATGCGACCTAAAAGAGATAGTAGGGTTTAGCATCACAGGTTCCTAACCATGTAATAATAATAAATAAAACTTACCTTCAGGCGAAAAGACAATCACGTTGTTGATGCAATGGTGGCTCTTCCATGCATTGTAGGTTGCATTTTCAAGCTCCCGATCCTCTGCCTCCTGCACTGCCAATGACAAACCATCAATTGAAGCAAATGCCCCTGTAAGCACAGGATGACGGGCAATGATGTATTCATTGAGAGTTTGATATTCTTGAAGAGTAGACGGCATCGCAATTCGGGCCTCCTGCATGTGAGAAACAACGTGATAGAGGATTTCTTGAGCTGTCTCGAGGTATCGTGAGAGTGTTGAGGGTGTGAGTGCAAAAATGAGCTGAAGATTGACTTCACGCATTGAGGAGGAAAGGTAATGAAGCACGAGCCCAAGTGCCCCTGCAGCATCAAGAGACCGGCGATGTGTTCGTGGCTGACCAACTCTGCTAACATCGTCTCGTGGTATAGTCCAATTAACCCAGCACTCCTCAAAGCCATCATTCAAAATCTTGTGGAATGTAGTGACGTCAAATCCCATTGTTGTGATGAATGCTCTATCACTGAAGGAGTGGTAAAGAGCTTGCCAGGGTGTTCCATAGCGAGGATTAGGAAGAAGGTCGTTGCGGATTAGATAACGTCGATGCTCTCTTCTTCGATCATTGCGTGCTGTTCGGCTTTGCACAGCCCCAGCAATGATGACTCCAAGGAGTGCGATGCAAGCCAGCTCCTCATCTGCATCATCATCACCAAAAGTATCAAGTAAGGGGTCCATTTTGGTGTTAACGAGTAGATTTGTAGCAATAACTGATAACAACCCTGCAGCTTAAGTTTCTAAGTGACAATAGGGGCGTCGCTGATGCCAAGTTCACATTGATATTTATTCGACTATAATAAATGTGATGTTACGGGGGAATAAATCTATTTGCAATAGATTTTCGGTGCTTTTGTAAAGTCTGAAAATATTTATTCCGAATAGAAATTCTACGGGAAGTCATCCACTACCTGACTCTAACTTTGTCTCTTGGTCATAGTTACCTGGCAGTAGTCGCTGCATTTGCTTTCGTAACACTCTCCCTAGGTGCTTATTCTTGGAACTGAGTTTGAAGCCGTTCTAATGGTCTTGTAGCGAGCGGTCTGTTATATGTCTCAGAACTTATTGAAGAGCATTCGCGTATTGCAAAAGCGGTCGGACAGCGGAGCATCTACGTGAGTGCAGATCATCTTGACGCCCAAGTACTCGTCTTATAGCCGCTTTAAAGGTCATAATAGTTCTGCATGTCCTATTCTATTTCACGGACTCGTTGCCTCTACTGCAGACCTTGTTCTCATTATCGTGTCACATCGTATACCTCCAAAATTTCTCGTCCACCTGGCCGCTTATATCCCTCACATCCTTCTCTTTCCTCGCTTCTTGTGTGCTTGTAGTTGCAGACCACTTTATCTGGTTCTTCTACTTTGCGCGTCTATCAAGCGACGCGCGGTATATGAGGACGTACAGGGGCATTCATACTCCTGCACCCAACTTCCTCGAAATCGCCTCGTTCTTTGGTATTTGCGTCTGGTTTACACCTCTGTTCCTTTTCCTCAGTCTTAGTGCGAATGACAATGCGCTCCCTATGACATCAGGTATGACACCCCTGTTCTCATCCGCAAGCGATGATGATGAACAACTAACGCTCCCTTTTAGCTGAACCCAGTTCACCTGGTGGAAGCATTCCATTTGTGCACACGATTCCTGAACGACAGTCATTACTTCGTCAAGCCTTGTCGTTCATTTCATTCGACAGCATCCCTCGCCTTCGTCCTAAACCATCGAGGAAAGATAGCACAGAAGGACTTATTGCGCCACGCTCGCCAGTTGTGCGACCACATTCCCCTCTCCCTCAAGTTGCCTCGTCTCCCTCTTTGAGACCCGATATGTATCCAATTGCGCCCCCGAGATCGCCAGGTCCCAGAGTCAGCCAAGAGATCGATGTCGATATGTCTCCTCGACCTAGTGCCGGTTTCCGACTTGATAACCCACCTGGTCGTAGGCCACAGGCGACTCGTACGAGTAGTGATTCGTTTGGATTGGGTATTAGTATGCGTAGGACAGGGAGTCAGCTTGCAAAGGACGACTAGTGTTGCTTTGCTATGACAGAAAAATAGTACCTATGTACTTGGGATACCTTGGGTTTTTTATGGACTTATAGCCAGAATTTTTTACAAACTCCACTTTAATCGCTGTCAGTTATTTCGACAGATAGTTTAAGAGGCCATTACAACTTGAGAGGCTGCAGATTTGTTTTGTGAGAAATTGCCCGCGTCTGATGCTGAACATTTGACACCCCGATTGAGCTTTATCCATTTCAGTCAATGATGTATGCTGACAAGCTCAATGACTGCTCTGATAGTCTGCATGTAATTTGAACACATGCTGGACAAAGCAACTTATCCATCTCTATCCCTACCATGTATCTCTATCTGAAAAATCACCCCCGAGCGTTATACCTGGTTACCAGCACTCATGACGACAGACTAGGTCGACCCAAGAAAGCCTTAGTCTTCCGAGCAGGCCAAGGACAATCTAAAGCCATCGTAGAGTTTCTACACAGAGACCAGATAGAATTCGCAGGGCTCGTTCGACTGACAAGTCGTATTGTGAAAGGGTGTCTTGGACTTATCTCTATTGACAATGGTAGGCTCCCCTTCTCCTCATACTGGGTTACCCTGTTCGTATTCTTTATAGACATCTTTCTGGCTGTGATTACCAGTGCCACCGAAGTGGGGAACACCAGGCCTTCGGGACCCAATCCTGAATCGGTGGCGAAGATACACGAAGTTCTGTTTTACAGTTTGACGTCTTCGACATGGGACGATTTCTCCGCAGCTGCCGATGGGTTGCTTGACGGCGCAGAGCCGGGATACAGAGAGGGTTACGGACAAAATGCGAATGCCATGTTTGAGCATCCGTGCATGCCGTTGACCAAGATTATCTCTTCTGGAACTTTCTACTATGCTGTCGAATCACAATGGGACCTGTCATCCAGATTGTCGGTGAGAATGGCGAGAGACCCCGTATCGGCCAGAGAATCGCTGTTGTTTGACGAGCGGTTTGTATGGAATGAATACATCATACGAAGTTTGCTTGACTTCAGAGACCGGCTGGAGCCTCCTGAAAGAGAGGATTTGGATCGATGCCAATTCATTGTAAACTGACGCTTTTCTTTTTGTTTCTCAAACTGGAGCTCATCATACCTACTCCTGTTAGATTCTCGCAATCCAGGGTTACGTTGGTGTATTTACCATGGCCCTTCCGGCACCACCCACGGATGGAGCCCCAGCAGTGGCAACCCTTGCTTTGATATCGCGACTGGGCTGGAAAAGAGCTGGGACACGTTTTAACACACGAGGTGTGGACGATGATGGGAACACGGCGAACTTCGTCGAGGTAAAGCTCCTCTTTTTTCTTTTTTTTTTCCCTGTCGGTTTGTCATCTGACGGAAATTAAGACGGAGACCATCCTAAGCACCGATCAACATTGTGTCAGTTATGTCCAAATTCGTGGAAGCGTCCCTCGTACGTATATATCAATATGCTCTTCTCTTCCATTGCATGTGTAAATGATCCTTTGCTTCCTCAGTCTTTTGGGAACAACAAGGCTTGCAGACATTTGGGCAAAAGATTCAAATTACTCGACCACATGCGTCTCAGCCGGCCTTTGAAAGGCACTTTTACCAGCTGATGGAGGAATATGGCTCGATACACGCCATCAATCTTCTGGGACAGAAAGAAAATGAAGCTTCCTTGACCAATGCCTATGCTCGCCATTTGCAGATCGCAAAGACGGCCCTAGGCGACGATCTTGGAATTACTCACTACGATTTTCACAACGCCGTCAGAATAGGAGGACACGACAGCGTGATTAGAGACCTTAGGTGAGATTACACCTCGAACGTGCTTTATGCTTCATTAACCCTCCCCCAGACGTCTTGAAAGCATAACGGACCATGTAGATCGGTTTGGATTTTCTATGTCCGATGCCACGACAGATGATATCGTCACAGAGCAAAAAGGTGTCTTCAGAACCAACTGTTTGGACTGGTGGGGATACCTACTGTTTCCATCACGTTCTGGGGTACTCATTCTTTATCCAGTCTGGACCGCACGAACTTCGTTCAGGACATTCTATCACGGAACACGTTAGAACAATACTTGCTGCTCGTACATCGCGAGTGGATACATTCCAACACACTGTGGACACACCATAGGGAACTATGGGCTGAAAACGGCGATGCTCTCTCGCGTATTTACGCAGGAACGGGTGCTCTAAACACCAGTTTTACACGCACTGGAAAGCGTACATTGGCTGGTAGAAGGTTCAGCACTCTGTGTATCGATGAAGAAGCTAACACTACATCAAGGGGTTTTATCCGATGCAACTAAAAGTGTTTCAAGGGCTTATATCAACAATTTCCAAGATAAAGCAAAGCAGATCGCCATCGATATGTTTTTGGTAAGATAATTTACTGCGCTTCTTCCTGACGCCCGTTCTCATGGCCAACGGTAGGGTAATCTCAGTAACCAACGGCAAGTAACTATATACGACCCGGTGCACGACTATGTCAAAGTAATGTTAGAACAACGGTAAGCCGACGGCGAGATAAACTTATTTGTATGTCACAAATTTACCTTTACAGTTTGTCGGAGTATTCTACAACAAAACAATGCAAGTTCTTCATAGGAACGTGGAACCTAAACGGCAGAGTAAGTCTAATGCCGAGTGCGAAGGAAGAAGTTGTCACTCATCCCTGATTGTAGCCACCCTCGGAGTCTTTGCTCCCATGGCTGTTTCCTCGCGATAGTGAGCTTCCTTTCCAATCAGTGTTGCATTCCACTGACGCGACCTATGATCAAAAGATGTGAATGAGTGCGTGAACGTTTGGCTTCTTACATTTACACACTTCTTAAATTCATTTAGTCCGGACATGTTCGTCCTCGGGTTTCAGGAAATTGTACCACTGACCGCACAACAAATTGTTCAAACCGATCCGGAAAAACGGTAGGTTGCACGATCTCTGTACAGATTCTTCCAATGATGTATTCACACCCCAGGCGTGTCTGGGAGCATAAAATACTAGAAACCCTTGATCGACGACCCAATAAAAAGTGCGATTATGTGCTCCTCCGGAGTGAGCAAGTAAGTACCGTCAATATATTGTGCAGACCTTCGTTCTCATGCAACCTTTGCGCCAGCTCGTCGGGACAGCCCTTCTGATCCTCGTGAAGTCCGAGCTAACGGCGGTCATACGAAACGTGGAAGGAGCCTCGCGAAAGGTATGGCCTTTTTTATTATTATTAGTGTGCAATGCTCTCTGGCTCATGTAAGTTGTTAGACAGGCCTACGGGGAATGTCTGGCAACAAAGGCGCTGTTGGAATACGGCTCGACTACCATGATACCAGCTTTTGCTTCCTCACAGCCCACCTGGCAGCAGGGCACAACAATGTGGAAGAGAGAAACGCTGACTATTGGACCATTGTCAGGGGACTGCATTTCCAGAAGGGCAAAAATATTGCCAGCCATGAGTAAGAACCTGTCAATCTTATTTCATCGATGTCTGATTATCTTTTAGGAATGTTATATGGCTGGCCGATACCAATTATCGCGTGGACCTCGATAATGCCACAGTGAGAGCACTCGCTGAACATGATGATTTCGATCCTTTGGTTGCAGCTGATCAGGTGTGTATATCCACCCTCTTATAACGCCTGTGCTCACACACATGGACCAGCTGCGACAAGTAATGGATACAAATACAGTGTTTGCCGGATACGAGGAAGGCCCACTGCTCTTCCGGCCTACTTATCGTTACGATTTCGGAACTGATGTTTATGACTCCAGTGAGAAGATGCGGATACCTGCCTGGACAGGTGCATTTACATTAGTTTTAAATACAACCTATTCATTCATTACTGACCGGCTCATAGATAGGATATTGTATCGTGGCAATGCGCTTGACCTGGCCATCTATTCAAGGTCTGAATTGCGTGGTTCAGATCACAAGCCTGGTGTGTTTTGCGCTCTTGCTTTTAATTATTCGCTTCTCAAACCACGTTCAGTTTTCGCGATTTTCAGGGTGGAAGTACGTATAATAGATCCCATCAAAAAGGCCGCTCTGTCTCGCATCCTCATTGAGAATGTGATATCAACTGGACCTGGGGAAAAGCTCGATGAAAAACTGGCGAAACTTACGTTACCAGAAGACGTGGATGGACGTATGTGGTATTATCCAAGAATGTTTATCTCGTAGCAGATCTGATTCTCCGGTCATTTTTGCAGTTCCACCACCGAGTACCGATGAAAAGGCATGGTGGGAGATACCAGGCAAGTGCTATATACGTTTAAGCTTCCGCCGTTCGCTTATTCCCTGTGAAAGACTGCCCTGGAGGAGTTGTGTCTATCGCGGAACTTCAAGAGATGGATTTGATTCGACGAGGCAATCCCTTTGACTCTCCCACTGACTCTCCGCTTTCATCCTCTCCATCGTCATCCGACGAAGAACTATACACCCATGCACTCTCACTCCAAACACCAATGGAACCAACTCAGGCGACAGCTCGAAGACCCCCTCCACGGCCACCAGCTCGTGCACAAGGTGATACGAACGGTGTATGAACACCTTGATCAAGTGTATTACAGCTTAACTCATTCCAATTGTACATATCTAAGTAGCCCATTAATGTCATATACGGATAGCGCTAGGCGGCGGGAGGATACAGCAACTAAATAAGACCTTGTTTTTTAAGGTCATCGTAGGTTTTACGATTATAAACGTTGCCTTCATCATCTTCTAGTTCCTCCATTGTCTCCTGCTCGAAGATTTCGTGTCGGCCCTCTTGCTTGAGTTTCTCAGCAACTGTAGGTAAATGTTAGCGATGTATTTATTGAAATGCGGGTATACATACGGGCTAGAGCATCTTCGATGCGAGTAATTTCGTGGAAGTGCTTAGTATTTGGAAGACCCAGTGCACGCATGCCGAAAGCATGGCGAGATTCCTGTATTCGGGATTATTAGATGAGATTGAGGCCGAGAATGTTATCTCACCTGAAAATGTCGATCGAAGTTTTTCCTGTGAAGGCATTAGGACGTGTAATAGGAGACCATCTATGGAGCCTCTCACCTTCCCATATAAACATGGTCTGAGCATATTTCACAACGATACTCTACACCAAGGCCGTGCAGCTTATACAGCCAGTACGGAATTGGTTTCCCGTCCCAGCCAAGAGGCAGTTTCAGAGGGTTGTATATTCTCTCCTCCTCCTCCTCGTCCTCAGGTGCTCCATCTGTAGCAGCTGGCGGAGGCGGGGGTGGCTTGGCCTGATCAAGTAATTCTTGCTCACGTTCTCGGGCAGTAAGGGAAAAGCGACGTTCGACATTGGACTTTGTTTCATTAAGTGTGGGGACTAATGAAACGAGAAGCCCTGTAGCCAGATGCGTATAATACGCGGAGTTTCGTGTGCGGATTTTGGCGGAGGATTGTGTGGTATGAGGGATATCTTGTGGAGTAGGTCCATTAGGATTCGCTGAAGGTGCTCCAGAGTTTGCTTGTTTAGCGACTGCTTTGATATGCTTCTTTGATGTTAGGTGGGCATCGTACACAGTTTGCTTCGAGTAGTTTTTTTGACCTATGAATCAGGAGTGTTAATGACGACAAAAGTATTTCTGGACGAAAATACACATACAAGCGCCGCACCATATCCCCATATTTTCATTCCCATTTGCTTGTGACTTTGGATCCACATCCTCCCAACCTGGAATTTCAAGGGCATCCCATCGGTTATCGAAATCCGCTGTTGCCTCCTGCTGTCGCGTATCGATATCAACAAGAGGTTGGGTCTTTTTGGTGAATGACAGCAGATACGAGGACAGATTTTTTATGTAGCTGCAGGTCCCATGAGTTAACCTTATTTGAGTAAATCTCAATAACTCACGTTTCGAATTCTTTAGTGGTTCTCGCCTCCTTAGGCAAATCTGAGTGAACGGGGGCATTTTGTGCGGCAAGCAAGATATCGAGATACTGGAGATAGCCTGGCCGTTTTCCGATGTTTTTCAAATTAGTATATGCAGTGTGGTTTGCATACAAGTCAAGGTATTTTCCATATCCCTCCTCTCCAGAGAACAGCAATGCAACAGCTATGTGTAGAAGATAAGCAAAATTAAATTCATAATATAAGATGATACGCACGGTCTTCTTCTTCAAAGTCCTGGTCCTCTTGACCAGGTTCGTCGAGGAAAGCAGCAATTTCGAGATCGAACCCCACTGGTATAGCATCAGGGTACTTGTTGTAGTGCTCCTGAATTTTTACCAACCGCGCATAGAACTCGGAAAGATCATTCTGGTTTCCTGCAGCTGAAATAGCCTCCAATTCTTGCTTTCTCGCGTCCTCATCTTCGTACAAGTTGTTCAAATTCAGCTTGCGAGCAGAAATTCGGTCGAGTATCTCAGAAGCCTTGTGTTCATTTTGTAGATTCCTGACGTGGTCTGTGTTTGGACGTGAAAGAAGAGTATAAAGGGCTTGTTCGAGTCGCTCGACCTCTTCATGAGTTTGACGCTGGATTTCAATGATGGAGTCCATGGTTGAGCATTATCCAGCAGTCACGTCGACCAATTTCGTTCAAGTTCAAACTCCGACGCTCTCTCCACTACTTCAACCATAACGCAAAAATGTCTGGTCTAAATCCAGGTGACGAGGTTGGTAGCCTCAGTATATTCAAATATAATATAACTTATTAACTTGCCTTTAAATCATAGAAACTCGTCTTTGAATCCTCAGAAGCTGTTTCAGCTATTTCAACTTTTGACGATCTTGGTTTGAATGAGAACTTGTTGCGCGGAATTTATGCATATAGTGCGTATTTCAATTCAGTTTTAACTATATAATTACTCAAACTTAACAATATCATAGACTTTGAAAAGCCGTCTGCTATTCAGCAACGTGCAATTCTGCCAATTACCCAAGGGCGCGATGTGATTGCACAAGCCCAGTCTGGTACTGGTAAAACCGCCACGTTCTCCATTTCTATCCTCCAGTCTATCGACATATCCCTTAGAGAGACGCAGGCCCTTGTTCTGTCGCCTACTCGAGAACTTGCAACCCAGATTCAGTCCGTCGTTCTTGCACTTGGGGACTATATGAATGTGCAGTGTCACGCCTGTATTGGGGGTACATCTATTGGAGAGGACATCAGGAAGTTGGAATATGGCCAGCATGTGGTATCGGGAACTCCAGGACGCGTTTTCGACATGATTAGAAGACGAAGCCTCCGGACTAGGAACGTCAAAATGCTCGTGTTGGATGAAGCTGATGAGCTTCTCAACAAAGGGTTCAAGGATCAAATTTACGACATTTATCGATACCTTCCGCCCGCCACCCAAGTCGTTCTACTAAGCGCTACACTCCCTCATGACGTCCTCGAGATGACCACAAAATTCATGACGGACCCCATTCGTATCCTCGTCAAACGTGATGAATTGACATTGGAGGGAATTAAACAATTCTTCGTTGCAGTGGAGAAAGAGGACTGGAAGTTCGACACCCTTTGTGACTTATATGACACGTTGACAATCACCCAAGCTGTTATCTTCTGTAATACGAGGCGAAAGGTTTGCTATACTGCAATTTTACGTCATGTGTATGCGCTGACAAGTTCATCACAGGTCGATTGGCTGACGGAAAAAATGCGGGCGTCTAATTTCACAGTGTCTTCCATGCACGGAGAGATGCTTCAGAAAGAACGTGATGCCATTATGGCCGAATTCCGTGGTGGAACGTCGTACGTATCTCGGCTTATAACTCGCCTTTTATAATATTAAACCATCGATTAGACGCGTTCTTATCACCACCGATGTTTGGGCTCGGGGTATCGATGTCCAACAGGTGTCACTGGTTATTAATTATGACCTGCCAACGTAAGTCGGAGAAGATAATCTACTATCCTCTGTACTTAACCCAACATGTTTTAGCAACCGTGAAAACTACATTCACCGTATCGGACGATCTGGTCGATTTGGACGCAAGGGTGTCGCAATCAATGTGAGTGACTTCCTCGTATACCCTAATTATTAGACAATGTCTTACCCTCTTTGTAGTTCGTAACCCTTCAGGATGTCAGCATCCTCCGTGATATTGGTAAGTTCTACACAAAATTACTTTAATACACACCGCTAATATTATATCAGAACAATTCTATGGTACTCAAATTGTACGTGATACCATTTAACCGTCTCTCTATTTATTGTTAACCATTGTTTTAGGACGAAATGCCGGTGAACGCGGCTGAGCTCATCTAAATCCTGACATTCATTCTGCCCATCGTTACCTTTCTTGGAATGAGAACCGTAAAGTACATACCAGGCTCTCTTTGACTGTTCGACCCCTTTTGTTTAATTGTATGTTGTAAGCAATGCCAGTTTAACATTATGCATTTTGGTTACACCTGCATAGATGCCTTAAGTTTGAATTTAAGTCTTAAAACATGTAAAGAATTCATCAATTTGCGAAACGCGTTGAGCAGTGCTGTAATAATGTTTGTGAATGGCATTGCCTTGCTTTCCAGCGACTTGGGTCGACTGGTATGAGTGCGTCTCCAGTTATTATTCATGCTCAACCCCCGCCCATAACTCCTACGGGTGACTCGATGTCATCTCAATGATACAGTCCACGTTACCCGCTAACTGCGTGTTCATATTGTTATTTATAGCTCCCATGAATCTCGGTCACTGTTGCTGTTTAGGAAAGACCGCTTGGCCGAGTCTCTCGACAATGAAACATGGCCGGTAACAGGGTGCCAAATACCACGCGTTTGCTTCTACCACGCAAAGCAGTCCTGCTTAAAAATGCGGCGCATTCCACTCAGATGCTCTAGATCTTAAGAACTCGGGGCACATGGCTTGGCGTGCGGTGCAGGGGGTAGACAACGCAAAAACTTCGAGTCCTTGCTATCGGATCTTCGGGCGACCAGTGACAAAGGCGCTCATATGAACTAGCAGTTAAATTTCCACATTTCCTTATTGTAAATGGTCCAAGATGACCGGAAATTAGCCTTGGATGACTTCATTCTCAGGAGATACCCGAATGACCTGTCGCTGAGTGAGTTGAAGCTTAATCCAGGTGATATACTCTCCGGAGATGGGAACGGGAATATTTGACGACCAGATGCAACCTGTGGCCGGTTGTCCCCTTTCCGATTGACGCTGATTGTATTCGTGTATGGCTTCAAGGGTCGATCGGTGAGACAGACGAAGATCTAAGAGATTGTGGTTCACCGTGTGTACTTCAACTTGCCCACAAGTCCGATCAAACGAAGTTTGTTTGGTTATTCTGCTAGGGCAGCGACTTACATCTACACGACCTCCACTAAATTTCCCAGAATAAGAATCTAATGGATTTGGCATCTCTATGGCTTGTAATACCTTTTAGTATTAATCGAGTCAAGGTAAACTCAATAGTGGGCGCAGTAATTGCGTTTGTCCTATGAATGGGGCACTTGAAGATAGGTGTGAGGTCAAGCCCTGAGCAGTCCACGTAGTGTCCCTAGTTTCGAATGGAATATGGGTTGTGGAACATACGAAGACTGGAAGCTATCAGGAGCTAGCTTCTTTGAATAAGGTTGAGATGATCAAACCATAAGCCAAGCACACTTATACCAGATTTTCGATCACTTTTCCATAGAGATGCACACTTGGTATATGTGAATTTTGACCATTGTGCAACGCCGCTTTCCTTTACGTGAGAGGAATTCGGCATCAAATATCCAGATATGTTTCCGCGGTATATATCCTATCGACTAATTTGTAGGGGACACCCGATGATTGGCGACACCGCGACTGTATAAGATGTCGAACTTCAGGGTTTTCCGCCGAGTATCAGCCTGGAACGGGGAAGTAGGAAATTAGAGATAATCTTATCGTGGCGCTTTCATATTCACAGGCTTGACTCAAGCCTAGAATAGAACCATGAATCATTCTAGCAATCCCAGAAAGTCATGAGGTGAAATGAGAAACGAAAAGGCAACCAGCATGCTGTGATTCTGCGCCTATATAAATCAGCATGGTCGCCCTCCACATCCTCATCTTTCTCCACCCCTCATATTCCGACATGTGTTACTGGCGTCGGTGAGCCTGAACAGTTCTATGCATTGACGTACCACTTGTACTCACTCTTCTCGACGATCCAGTGTTCGAAACATTTACAAAAAGTGCGTCTTCGTCGTTCTGCGCGCCCCCGAAGAGTGCTGACAATGAAATAGGTGCGGTCATGGTGTAACCCTAGTAAGCATGACCAATAATTGTGTCGTATGCCTTGCTGACGAATGACGTATTGACGTCTAATAGCCAGACGAAGAGGTAAAGAAACGAGCTTCCATTGTACACCTCCGAAGGCTGACACTGGAATAGATCAAGTGCGATCTCGTCAATTGTAAATTCAGCCCGGCTCATCCAAATGATTGTAATCCCCCGCAATGTACACAATCGTGCTGGCAGTAGTGAGTCGTTTGGTATAACAGGTACCAAAAAATATTAACAATTCGTACCCATAGCCGGCAGTTTCCACAACAATACTCCCCTCATATAGACAAAGCCTGTCCTCAATGCTCCGGCCACAAATAACGGGGGTCGTCGCGTTCCAAGGCCTAAAATCGACATGAGACGAAGAAAAGTAATATGCACATGCAACAGACTAATATACATAGATATAGAATATAGACAGGCCTGGTGCCTTAGCCCACATCATCGGATACTAAAAAAGACACAAATACTGTATATAATTAACACTCATTGTGCATTACAACATGAAAAACCTACTCACCAAGCTTAATCATCGCCAATGTCGTGCTTCTTCTTTAATTGAGCTAGCTCTTCTTCACGTCTTGCTAAATCTGCTTTTGCTGCTGCTGCGTCTTGTTTCGCAGGCATGTGATACAGAACGACAATGTAGCGTTCCTGAAGATGGAAACCGTTCAGATGGTCGAGAGCATTCTTAGCCTTAGGTATTGCATTAGAAAGGATTGCCAGGTGGCCTAGTATAACAGGTAACTTACATCCATGACATCGTCATAAACAACAAAGGCTGTGCCCCTCGTCTTTTGTTCGTTTCCTATTCGAATTTGTCGAATACTGCCATAGCGCCCGAAGAGGTCGTACAAATCCTCTCCTGTGATGGTGTATGATAGGTTCTTGACGAACAGAATGCGATTTGCGCCTGCCGGTAGTTTTGACTGGTCTGTATTAGTAGACTGACAATGTCCAGGAACTATAACACTTACCGCTGGTCGAGCAAGGGCCATGATGAGGTCAACTCTAGAATGGTTCTACTGTTTGGCCCACCTGTTAGGATTCAAAGTCTTAGTCATCATTTGCCAAATTATTTACCCCATAAGGCTATATACTAATAATAAGCAATAGAGATTGAAGACCTTTGAACTTTGAAGACATGTATTAATTTTCTGTAATTGTTCAAATATACGATAGTGCTTATAGAGCTCTTCATGGTGTGGTACTATCAATCTCAAAGCCAATTCCTGTTGCGCTGTAGGTTGTGCAATATGGCAATTCCTAATCTGGCTTCACACCTTCCACATTCCACGACCATTGACATACGTTGACATAGCCGCGCTAGTTTTATTGGAATGGGCTTTAAGAATTACGGAGCCAGCTACTCTCACAAATTCTTTGCTTTCTCTTGCCGACATGAGCCCTGACAATTTTGTACAAGTCTCATGCTGTTCTCTGTTTTTTGTTTTGTTTTGTTTTTTTGCTCCCGCAGGTCTGCTTCGCAGGTTGTCCCTAGAAATTTCCACAAGTCCGGATGAGAGGCCGATGCTATGAGCTATGGGTCGATTCAAATTCTGGATCGTCAAAAAAATAAGTGAGGTATGAATGCGGGTACGCAGGGACGGAGAAAGGAACCTTTATGTCTATGTCCATAACACATTGTTGGACCCATTATAGCAACTTGGAGAGCACTTATTCTAGACTCTTGGGGCAAACTCGAGTTTACACGCTTTCTAATTCAGGCGGGAAAGGTTTAAGTTGGGTAAAACACGGGCATCAATAAGACAGTCGAATAATCCGTGATTTAAGTTTCATTGATAAAGGGTGCGTTGTTGATTACAATTTGGTTTACAGGGCGCTCAACCCGAAGGAAAGAAGTGCTCCTACAATCGTGACCAGACCGTGGTTTGCCTTGGTGGTGAGGAAACCACCAGACGGCACAGATGTGTTGCTACTCGAGCTTGCAGCTGGAGCGGCTGGAGTAGCTCCGGTGTCGGTCGGTAACGAGAAAGAAGAGTCAGTAAACGTCGGTAGACCTCCAGGGACATTTGTATCCGTGCCCGGGTTTGTGGCAATAGGTGGCGAAGGAGTCGCCGAGCTCGTGGCATTCGAGCTCCCGACCAAGAAGAAGTTCCCAGCGACGGGATCTCCAAGACCAAGCGATTGTGCGAAAGTCGCGATGTCAAAACTGGACTGAGAACTGGATGAACTGAACATAGATGGTGCATTTGTATCGAAAGTTGTCGATTGGTTGTACACTAACACAACGTAACTGTGGGTTCTGTGGTCACTACGTTGCTGATTCATGGAAGTGTGGATAAACAAACCGGTGAGGGTCAGATCCTGATGGGGGTGACGGAGGTGCATACTCCACGAGGGCGGCGCTATTGTTGATTAGAATTCCCGTTACTGGATCCGTCATGAAGTCACCTCCCAGGAATTGTAAGAATTGGGACCCCATCATCGCTGTTTGTGGCGTAGGGGCATCTGGGTCAACAATGGCAACAACGAAAGAATCTTGAGTATCCATTGTTGACCCATTTGTATTCATGACCAGTGTAAGCGTCGGGGGCATGACAGTTTCTATCGAATAGGCGGTTAGTGAGAATCCAGCAAATTTGGACTTCTTTGCCGTACGCACGGTCTTGCGTCAACGTCATTCCAGCGTCGACATCGAACATATCCAGAGTGGTTGGATCTGTATAGCTGACATTAACAAGATCGGTGGGACTGAAGGTCGAGATAACATTTGGAACTATTTGTGCAGTGTTGAAGTCGCTTGTAATAACACTAAGTGGATCGGCGCTTTGCGCAAGCACCAAACCGACAAAGAGGACAAATGGAACAGTAAGGGCCCACATTGCTCTGGTACAATCGGTTAACTTTCGCTCGCTTGAAGGCCTTTTATGTGAGTACCAATTGAATGCGAATGAGACGTCGAAATTGGCTTATGGACACGTCATGGGATAAGTGAACTTAGAAAGGGATCTGGGTACCTATAAAAACCGCAGATAAACGGGACTTTGCCCCAGTTTGAGAGACATTAGAGGCGGAGACGGGCAGAATGAGAATTAACTTGAACCAAGCTCTAGAATAGATTTCAAGACCGAAAACAATTCTGTAAGAAAGCGAATCCTTCGGCTTCGGCTTCAACACAGTGTATGCAATCAAATGACCTTTGACCGGATGAACAAGGCGTTCACCGCACCGAATGCAACTCGCTGCACTGATATCTGTTCTGCAAAGTTAAGGTATGCCCGCTTGCCTGTCTGGTTCTGCAAATTCGCATGTGCGCTCAAATTAGGCTGAAAAAGCGGGTACAAAGAGAGCTCACGAGAAACTTGTCGAGTAAAAATTACTTCTTCTTCTTTGAATTCACACCTCTCCTCATCAGCCTTTCCACACGCGCGCAATCCGTTCCCCCCCTGGTACACACGACAGTTGCATCTTCTACTCCGCCATCCATATCAGGAATTAAGCACTTGATATCCTCAACGTTCGGACACGGGCAATCTGCGGGCCGAGTGACGCAGTCCAAGGTTTCTGGACAAAGATATTGCGGGCAGGACACTGAGAAACTGTGAGTTGTGCCCGAACTGAGAGCGAAGAACAAACATACCACTGTCGGAATACGCCGCCCATTGCGAGGCACTTGTTCTCTGTTGGTGATGTTGCTGTTGATGCTGACCTCCAAACATATTTTCAAAGAACCCAAATTGTGCTGTGACAGTTTGGAGATTTAGAAAGAAGACGAATGAAGCAAGAACGATGTTTTTAAGCATATTGAGTGGTTTTGACAGAGAAATGTGCCAGTAGTTGTAACTCGACCAGGAATTGTAAATGGGTCAAGTGTAAGAGGTTATTAACCTCAGTTACAATATCCAACGTGTCAAAGAGGTCCATAACATTGATGCCACGTGGTACTAGATATGGTGTAGTGCCACAGCCAGGCCCTGATGCATGGGTAAGTAATTTGGGGTCCTTCCTGAGCACGTAGATGATCTTCAATTATGGCAAGGCTTAGAATAATTGAATATGTGCTTTGATATCCGAAAGAATGATGTATAAATGCTAACAACGGTCTATGAACGTGTGGATACGCATGGAAGACATGACGAACTCATACATAAGAGATTGACATAGAAAAAAATAAATCAGATAGGTGTGCGGATAGAAAATAGTACAGAGGCAGAGATTGTTTCAAGATAATACAAATCAAATAAATGATTACTTAGGGAAGAGCGATGGGATAAAAATTTGAGCATAGCATGGAATGACAGTGGATTTCAGAGACACGAATAAATGAAGCCACTCCTATTGACGGGTTTTCGGGTTAAAAAACAGAAATGGGAACTCTAGTAGTCATCGTCGCTTTCCAAACCGTCCTCGAGTAAACGGTGAGATGACCAGGATTTGTTCGACTCCTGGGAGGAGAAATTCTCTGGAAGTGGACTGTATATTCGCGAGGTAGGGGTGGAAAATGCGCTTTGTCGATCGGGTGTATCAAGGAAAGATTTTGCCCTTCTTGTGCGCGCGGGCGATTGTGAGGCTTCGATATTTGGAGTACTCGCAGCTTTCCTGGTTGGTCGGCGTGGTCGCATGTTTTCCTTGTCCTGGTCTTCGTCGAAATCCTCGTCCATCGCAGAGTCTTCACCTTCGCTGACCACTGAATATCCCGCAATATAAGGATCCTGATGAACCGTAAAACCAGGGTAATGAATAGATGATGGTTCGAGCGCGGGAGGCAATTTTCGTGGAATTAAGACATATGTCGTCTTTGGTGGGTGTTGGTATTCGGCCACAAAATGCTCTGATTTGTATTCAACGGTCCCTCGCGAACTGGGAACCTTTAATTCGGGAGAAGGTGCAAGAGAACGGCTAACAGAAGGTGATGTCTTGGATGATGATTTGATTGGATCGGGTTGTGGGGCATTCCGTCTGCCAAAGTCGAGTACGCGAGCTGGACTGGAGGGTCCGACCAGAACATCTGCAAAGCGTGCAGGGGATCCTAATGGCTGAGACGACACAAATAAAGGTGTCTTTATACTCTTCTCTGGTGAAAAAAACCCCTCCTCGCTGAGAATACGTCTTTTTGCTGGACTGAAGAGGGTAGGAGTGCCGGGTGATAGAGGCCGCTTTTTGTTCCGCGTTGATTTCAGCAATGATGGATCTGAGGGTAGAAAACGATCCAAAGGCAATTCCATGAGTGGTTCGCGTGAATTCATGATGGTGGTAGGGAAAGAAGGGTGGTAGGGACAGGAGAAAAAAAGAGTGGCAGTGGTTGAAGGTCAACCAGACTTTTCGAACAATGGCCCTCGTGGCCATCAAGTCACAGTCGCGTTACATAACGCGGGCGTGACTCCCATAATTAGTGTACAATTTGCATAATCATAAAACACGACAATTACAAAAAAACGCGTATACGACTGAGTGTAAATAAGAAGTAGCACCACATCCCTCCACTCAACTTTGAACGGAAATAGGTTCAGTAGGCATGATAATATCAAACACACCAGTTCCTGTTGCATTAGGTCTTCCAAGCACAATATTTCCAGATGGTGTTGTTAGATCATCAAAGTCCCCAAAGAGAGTGGCGTCAGAAAGGAATGCGGCAGTTGTCTCATACGAGGCTTTGAGCAATGGAGAGGGGTTTGTGGAAATACCCTTTCGGTTGAAGGGTTTGTATCCACCATCAAAGGTCTAAATTTCCACTTAGTAAGATGCAATCATGTCACATAGCAAAGACGCACCATGTAGTCCGCAATGAGCTCCAAGTGACGTCTATTGACATCAATCTTGTATACACCGAAGATTCCACTCATTTCCTTGAGGATAGCAGCGCGAGCCATTTCAACGCCGTACGTCTTCAAAATGGAATAGATGTCATTCGAGTAAATGTCGTTATCCTCAAGGATGCTCTCGCTTGACGATGAAGCAAATTCCCATATGCCCTGAAGGTTGGAACCATTGGTGGTCAGCTAAAAGGGTTTATAGTTAGATTAATTTAGTCAAGCAACAATAATTAAACGCACTGTGGTCTCCCCCCTTTTATCATCCTTGAGTTGGAAACATTCAGAGATGCCAGGGATCTCCCGGACAACGGTTGCTCGACACGTCCGCTCAACGATTCCCACAAACAACAATTTAGGCATATCTGGAGGAAACTGGACAAAAAAAAGAAAAGAAAAAAGCAGAGGTTTAGTGCGCTCGTCCGGCATATTTCTGGTCATAATTTTACCTCAAGTTTAAATGTGCACTTCGACTCATCGAAGTCGAATGAAATGGCATGGGTGAGATGTTTTTCGAAAGACCCTTGAACAGATTCCTTGAGACTTTGGAAGGAGCTTCGCTTTGGTTTCGTAGACTTTGCTGCCTCTTCATCGTCGCCGTCTGATGCATATTCGGCTTCGATGTCGTCGTCATCATAGGCCTGTACCTCCTCATCCTCCTCATCCCCTTCATCGTCGCTTTCATACGTGGATTGCTGTTTCTTCTGACGAGCGTGCTTCATCTCGTCCGCGTCTCCATCACCGTTCTCACTTGCATCATCATCTCCCTTCTTCTTGCGTGTTGACTCGCCCTCTTCATCCTCGCCAACCTCTGCTTCCCGATCCCGTGGTTTTTTACCTTGCCCTAGCTCAGCCATTTGACTCTTGAGATCGGAGTCAAGCTTCTTCAGGTCCGCCACGATTTCCTTCTTCAATGTAAGAGGGAATTTGACAGCGAAGGAGGTCAAAATCTCAGAGGGTTCAATGTCGTGCTCCTTTTGATACTCCTCAGCAGGATAGAAGTGAATATCGACGGTGAAGTGTGTTCGTCGTGCATCTCCTTCGACCTTGAGCTCCTCCTGGACTTCAACGCAGTCTACCACTTGAGCAAGTGTGATGCGGCTAGCTCTCTTGCAGAAAAGGCTAACGTCATCTGGTGAGACGTCTTTCCTGACTTTCATTGTCATGGATGGTGTCTTTGGTTTCTGTGATGCGGTCATGACAATTTCACGTAAACGGGGGATACCAAGGGTAACATTTGCAGCACCATGACCTGGGACAAAATCAACATGAGCGGGAACTCGCAAACAAAAGGTACTGGACAGGGGGCTCACCAGCGAAATGGAAAGTGTTCAGGGTCATCTGCGTTGATGGTTCTCCGACGCTATGATACAGATTGGACTCAGCGCTCCTGTGACAAACCCTTGCGAAAAGACACTCACCCTTGCGACGCCAACAGACCGACGGCTTCACCGGGCTCAACCAAGCTGCGCATGTACTTCGAGTTCATCAAAATACGGAATGTTTTCACATCCATTCGTTCCATTCGACTCGAGTATGGAGTCAGTTGTCCGGTTTCGAGGAGATTTCCCGGGTTCGATGCGACATATTTGTCAACAGCTTGGGCGAACTCCTCCGATGTACTGCCCATATAACGTGTAGGGTTGTATAAAGCCAGCGCGGGGTCGTATTTATCTCGCTTTGTGCGTTTCCCTCTTTCAGCACGATCTGCAGATTTCTTGAGGACCTTTTTCATGTGCGAGACGGCGGTTTTCTCGTCTGCGAAATTAAGAACTTGATAAGGTTTCAGCCGGCGGGCGAAAGTGACGTTATTCTGGGCAATAAAGTTGAATTGGTAGAGATGTTTCTGTTTGGTCACGTCCAAAGCATCTCCACCATAGGCAAATTGGTAGACTGAATTGTCGCTTCCTCGGACCGTGTTGTCGTAATGAACCCGGATGCCCTCCAGGTGCTTGATGAGACAGCGCTGGAGGTATCCAGACCGGGACGTCTTGACGGCAGTATCAATAAGACCTTCTCTACCAGCCATACAATGGAAATAAAACTCCTGAGGTTTGATCCCTGTCAAGAACCGACTCGCAACATAGCCACCGGATATCGCTTTTGTTTCGAAAGGCTGGAAGGACGGCAGCGTTTTACCGCTCACCATGACGGGGACACGACGACCTTCCAGTTCCTGTTGACCTAGAGCGCACGAGATTTGTCTCACGTTGACTGCTGAACCCTTTGCACCTGAAAGAGTCATCGTCTGCATGTGGTTGTAAGGGAATTTGCGAAGAAGCCCTCCTGGGAGACAGGCATCGCCAATGGATGAGGTGAGCCTGTTAAGCTTCGTCTTGACGGTCATATCCAACCCAGCCATCTTGTTGTCATCGCGGAGTACATCTTCAAGGAGGGCTCTAAGTGCTTGTGGAATCTCATCCTTGGGGGTGTTTTCCAATGCAGGGAAATTTTCAATGGCGCCCTCAAGACCCAAGTTCTTGCCCTTTACGATAAGGTCGTTTCGCCATTGGTCGCCTTCGGGGGTGAGCATAAGGTCATCCATACGGCAGGTGAAAGCCCGATGCTGCATAAACTTGGTGAAGAGACGACTGAGAATTCCCAAGAGCCTTCCCGCGATGTCTGCGCCATACAGTTCGTACACAGAGTGAATCAAGCCATAGTCGGAAGCTCCAAAGGCCGCCTTGTCTAGAACGCCCGACAGAAGTTCTCCGTCCATAAAAACCACCTTATCCTCTCGAGAATCAGCACCCCAAAGTTTCCCAGGTACTTTGGTCCCCGCTTCCAAGTTAAGACCCTCGGCGGTTGAAGGAGTGATATTCTTCATAATGGTTGAGATCTGGACAACAATTGAGCCGATAGTCACATGAAACGTATGAAAAACTGAATACAATTTGCTTTCCTGTCCACAGCGGCACAGGCTTCCACACCGTTGGGGGTAGAGTGACAATTCGGATACCAGGATCGACTTCATCTTCCGGTCTCAGCGACCCATATAGGAGCTGGAAGTATTCCTCCCGAGTGAAGAAAGTATTTTGGCATGTCATCCACACACCCGCCACCACATGGTCCTGAATTAATCCACGAATTGGGTTTCCAGAAGTCGGGACTAGATACTGGTTATCTGTGTTCGCAATCATCATTGCTTCAGCTCGGGCAATATGATTCTCTGGAATGCGATTAGGAAATGTCAAACGACACAGATATACACACTTACGGGGGAAGTGAATGTTCATTTCTGAAACAGGGTCAGCATCATGTTATTGTGTATGGCTCCTGTTGTGACTTACCGTCTCCATCGAAATCAGCTTTATGATGGTTTAATGAGCATTTACGTTGACAGGGTGAATATGAGGACGCATACCGTTGTATGAATTACTGTGAAATAAGACGCATGTTAGGGGAGCCCCAAAACAAGGAGAAGAAAAATTTACCAGTTGGCGTAGTGCATCCGAATAGTTTTCTCTCCCTGTAGTACCCTTGCTTTATGTGTCATCATACTAGGTTTATGTAGTGTGGGCTGCCTGTTCAGGATGAGGATGTCACCGTCTCTCAAATGGCGATAAACCTTTTTATTGATTGCAGCAGTTCGTGTCGAAAGGCCATATTTTCCGCAAGTTGCACGTTCTCCTTCTTGAGGGGTGAGGAGTTGGTTGGCAATAGCGGTTCGTTGTTCAATAGTAAGCTTATCCTGACATTTGGTGGTTATCAGAGATGTATATTTCCATGAGAATATTATGACATACGAGTGATTGTTGTCGGCCGTCCTCATATTCCACAATGGATGCTCCAGGATAGCCGTGGGGTCCAGTAATGACCAGCTGACGCATTTCATGGAAATTAGCTGGAGTGACTGGCTCGGGGAAGGTAAGTTTGCGAGCGAACACAGGAGGAATGCCGATTTCATTCGGTTCGATGTTAACATCAGGAGAGATAACCGATCGGGCGGCATAATTAACGCGCTTGCCCTGTTGGAAAGTGAGCCAAAAAAAACTCTCGCTCTAGATGTGGAATGCTTGCCATCATGTGCTTCCTGAATAAACCCTCCTTTTTCTCCAGGCCTTGCTTCACACCAGCTGGGGGTAGCTTGCCTTGTCGGACAATCTGAGGATTTTTGCTACTATCCATGAAACTATTGACGTCGATCTGTAGCTGGACGAGCCTTTCCAAAAGCGCACCCATTATGGTCCTCCTAGCCGCCTCGTCCACATCCGAGCCCTTTTGTGACACCTCCTTCAGGTTGACACTTAGATCCCGCATTCGATAGGCTGTTTGAAGGACTCTAGCGAGTAGTTCGTTCTGCGGGTGCTCAAAAAGAGTTTCCCCGAGCTTCGCGGGCGGACGGAAACGAGTGGGGGGAACGGGTAAAACCTCGAGAAAGAACATGTCGGCAGATGCGTAGCAAAGTTGGTCAGGGGACAGAGGGGCGAAAGGTCCATGACGGCCAAAGACGAGGGCGCACATAATCGCCTCGTTCTTGAATAAACGGCGAAGATGTGCACGACACTCTTCTGGGGCAACGACACGCTCGTTCCTTCCTCTCTTTGTCTTCACCTTCCCATTGGCTGCCCGAGGGAGTGAAGGGTCGTCCTTCTTCCCTGCTTTTCCCGCATCGCTCATGACGTCCTCACCTTCGAGCTCCTCGTCCTCGTCTTCCGAGTTATCATCATCTTCCTCACTCGCAGGCATCATCTCGACGTCATTGTCCCCCTCATTCGGAGCGTTCAGTTTGACGCTCGACTGTGAAAACGCAGCCGACTTCTCTGCAAGAAGAACGTCTGGCTTTCTTCTTGTCAGTGTAGCCTTTTGTTTGCGAGACAGGTCATACTCGATGACTTTGATGTGGCCCTCTTTTCTGAACGTGTAGGAAACGCTACGACATCTATATTAGCGCGTGTTACAGAGTTCCTGGAGAGAATATTACGCACCAACCGCAATCTGAGTTCTGACACTTTCGGCTCATACATAACTTCAAAAATTCGTTGATAAGATCCTTGCGGGCCTGGTAGACAGACGTATCTTTATAGGAGTCCCGGGTATTTTTGGGTGCTCGAGCAAGGTGGATAGCAACATATAGATTGATTCGAGCAATGAATTCGGTAGGCGTTTCGTCTGGGACATCTGGTGTCGCTTCTTCTGCAACCTCCTCTTCCGAAGAGGAATCCCCGTCTGCGGTCTTCGTTGACTTCTTCGCCTTCTTTCGGCCAATGCGCATTTGGATGTCGTTGACCCCTTGAGCAGCTTCAAGAAGACCTCGTTCTAAAAGACGTAGCTTGGCAAGGTATTTCCATAGCTATCGTAAATTCAGTTAGCTTGTAGAACAGCGATTAAACAGGCGAAAAAAAACATACCACGGTCCTTGAAAGCTTAAATCTATGACAAAACATACAGGTCCCTCGAAGTAGGTTAAACATGTTGCCCATGAATAGTGGGTGGAATACCGGTGCTGGTAATTCTATATGGCCAAAGTGACCCGGGCAGGTAAAGTATGTAAGATGACATGTTGCGCATCTAACGCAGAGGTAAGATGGGCTGCCCTAGATAGAAAATGGATCCTCTCACATGTCGGAACGATCGCTAGGACCAAGTGCGGGATCGTAAAGACCTCCAATATTTGGTCTGTTTAGATCATCGAGAAGTACAGGGTTCACAATTTGCTTGACTGAGATACGACGAACATCCTCGGCAGTAAGAAAAGAAAACGAGACTCCGGTTACAGTCGATGGTAGTGAATGAGCGATATTCATTGAAAATATCCGTGTTTTTAGCCCAAAGGCAGCAGATGAAGCAAATTGAAAGGATGAGCAATACCCAAATAAAATAGGGTTGCCAGTCCGATGTATAGTGCAGAGTAGATCAGAGAGTGCTCAGAACGGTCCTTAGCAGCCCTGATATCAATTCACGAACTTTTTTAAATCATGTGACAATCTCCGGCCCGCCTTTCCACTCAGATAAATGAGTTCGGGGAAGTCTTAAGTACCTAAACGATGATTACTATTATACTAAATACAAAACATTCGTGTCATCAAGATATATTACCTCGTCTGATAGAGCTTGTTCGACTAGGCTTTCCAGATTTAATCTTTTGAGCCTCACCAACCATCTCTGCAATGAGTCCGTTATATGTTTCTGAGTCTTGTTGCAAGACGTCCCGCGCTTGTAATAAATGTGTCAACAGATTGGATGTGTTCGCCGTTTGTAGTTTCAGCTCTGCAAGATGTCGCTCTAGGTTAGGCAGTGGTTGCATGATCAGTGATTCTAGGATACGCAAAAATCTATTCAGCTAGGTAGCCATTGGATTAAGGTTATGGCGCACCATGTGTGAGTTGTAGCAATTTATTAATCTTGCTCATGTCTAGCTCTGGCTTGGGTCCAAACTGAGGACCTTTCTGACCAGGCTGTGGCGTGCCCGATCTTGAATTGTGGCTTGTATGTGTTCCACCATTTGCAAGTGAATTTTGACGTGTAGGAGGAGCGGACATGGGGCGAGTGTGGATTTGGAGAGGGGGTAGGGGTTTCCCACTGGCTTTGGGCAATACTTCATCCAAGTTGACAGGGATACCAAGGTTGATTAGATGCTGTCTCCGAATCCGTGAACGCGTCCAGTTAGGTGGTTTGGTAGGAGGTGGTGTCGATAGCAGGATTTTATACATCTCTCGGCTTGAATGCAATAAAGTCTAAGTCGCTGCTTCAAAGAGAATAATACTCCGACAGTACCTGCTCGGAGTCACCAAGATTTGAGCTATTCCCTCGGCCTCTCGAATAGGATTATCTGTCGTGACGTCTGCTATGTCTCCATAGTTCCATATTGGCGCTAAAGTCTCTTCGATGGCAGTCTCAAGACTGGTGCGCGAGGGAAACGGGTCGAGTTGGAGGGGCCACCAATTTTGTGATGATGGCCCAGCTATCCGTGTGTTATCCTCAAAGTCCACACTTTCTGTGAACCCTTGAGATGTACTTGCATCAGCATCACCGAAGTCACCGAAGTCACCAAAGTCGTCATCATCAATCGCTTCGGCTGTCTGCTCTGTAGGAGGCCCAAAGTCATCGAATTCGTCATCAAACGCAGCAGGTCCATCCAACGAAAGTGGAGGCGGGGGTTTACTGATGACGGCTGTGTCAGCTGGGTCACTGATTGCCCAAACAGAGGCACCAAATGTGAGATCGTCGTCCATAATAATTTCGATAGAGACCAAAAGAGTGTGGTTGACGCGGTTCAAACAGTGACAGAACCGAAGTGGTGAGTAGTCAAGGTAAAGATAAATCTGATGCAGTGAGCTCGCGATGCCTTTGGTATTGTTTGGGAGCTGATCATTATTTACCGCAATGTCTTTGTCTACAACGCATACGTTCCTCTTCTCATCCTTAAACTCTGTACAACCACAAACAACCCGCAAGGTCCATTTGAGGCGTCTTTATGACCTATTGCAGTTAAGCTTGCAAAGGCAGCAATTCGACCGCGCTCAAAGGATATGGGCGATTCTCGTACGCTGTAATGAGTTTAACTGGAAAGCTTTATGGACCACGGGTCTTCAAGTCTTGACTCGAAATGACCCAAATTCAACCTCACGTACCACGATAGAGTACCTTCGAATGATGCTTCTCCAATATCCGGAGGAGGTAAAATTGACTTCTGTGTCCAATATACCTGATCTCATTGGTACAATTTGTCCAGCGCGAGTCTATCTTGAAGGAGTTGGTTACCAGACTGCTTTTTGCTGGTAGATATCGAGAAGCTTTGGATGAACTAGAGCTGTGAGCTTTCTCTTATCGACTCACCCCGCTTCTACTGATGACACGCCTTCTAGTTATTTGCCATCGTTTCCGTACCAGGACAATCCAATCTTTCACATATTGGCCTCTATGACATGCTTATATCTTTCTCAAGGCGACCAAGGTCGGTATGGTGACGCGTTATTTCAAATTTTCGAAAACTTAGAAGGAAATGTTTCAGGAATTGTGGACCGAGGATCCATCCGAGATGCGAAAGCTCATTTGGACCACGCGAAAAAATTGGACCCAGAGAACGAAATGATAGCATACTTGGCCAACTTGGTGAGTAAATTTCTCTCGGTTCTATACAAATTATCGTGTTCATTGTATCATATAGATTGAAAGCGTGCAACAGGAGAGACCCCAACAGGGAAATGATTCGGACTCCGGAGAAGAAGACGAGAAAATGGTTACAAACCACGAACACGAAAGAAAACGCATAAGGGTGTAGGATTACGAAAATACCTGCTCTTCTTCCTCGTCTGTGTCTGAGTCCATGTTGATTGTCGGCATTTCCTCATCTTCTTCGTCATCTTCGACCATTGCCGTCGACGTTGATGGGACCTGAGAAATATTGGACGAGGACCCAGTGCTTACAAAAGGCGTCAACTTAGCAGAAGTAGCGACGTGAACCAGCTGCGTAGGTTCATTAGAAAGCTCATGCATCGGCTGACTGGGAGGATTTCTCGGAGTCGGTGCAAAACTTGGGAATACCTCGGTACTCCTCTGCGCGGAAAATGCACTTTGTTGCGTTGTAGTTGAGAGTTGGATCTCGTCAGTAGCTCCTGTACTTGAAGGGTTAACCGCAGGTGCAGGGGGAATAGCCTCGGTCGTGATATCTTGCATTGATACATCAGCTTGTTGGTCGTTAGGTGTGTGCAGAGAAATTGCTTTTAATGAGTCTAGCGTTTCGGCCTCTTCGTGCGATTCTTCCGATTTGAAAAATGACAGTGACTCGACTTGGGGCATGGAGCGAATCAGAGGGGGGATTCGGGGATGGATGATCAAGCCCAGCTCTTTCTGAATCTGCAAGCGGTTTTAGAAATCATCAAACAGTCGACGAATAATACATACGCTGTTCTGATGAGATACTCGTGTAATCAACGGCAAGCTTTTACTCGTTATGCTTGTATTGCCTGACGCTATGGTTGCGGCAAATCTTTGGACCTTTGAGTGAACCACATGATGCAGTTCTGGACGTGTCGACAGTGCTTTGGGCGACGTGCGAGGAAGGGCCATAAGGATCGCAATTAGAAGCCTTGCAATTACAGATTTCAAGGCAGGGGTCAAATCTGGGTGCTCATACAGCTTCTGAATTGCTGACCGAGAGGGAGGATCAGTATAAGTTTACTCCCAGCGGAATAGTGCTGCACACACCGTCGATGGACAGCAATAAGAGGTCTTGATCCTCTTCGGTCGAGAATATTGCCTGGCTCGAAGCCTTGAGGACCTCGTCACTTTCGAATTTTTTGGATTTTTTCTTTCCTTTTGACACTATCACATCCGAACTTGCAACCGCGCCGTTATTAGGGTGAGTTAAAACAACTTTGACCAAAGTCGGCAGGAGCAATTTAGCCAGCCTGGTGGGAAGGATAGCCGAGGCAGGAGTATGAGAGCTTTCGAGGATATTATTAATGGAACGGACAAGGTATACTTGGGAGGCACTTTGTGGTTGTGAGAACTCTTATCAACGGTGCAATAAAGGGAAAAAAGAGGCTTTACGTTTCCGGTTTTTGGTCAAGTCGATGAGCAAGTAGAGAGAGCATGGTGATAGCATGACTGTCAAACTGGAAAGGAAACCTGGAATATGTAGTTAGACATAGAAATACACACGCACGAGAGAATCCCATTACTGTTCACATATATAATCAAGCAATTCGCAGCCAAATGCCCAGATCTTGGGTGTGATAGAAACCTCCATCCTTCGTACCAATGGGTCGGAAAACCCTGTGATCTGGAAACACTCGTAAAAAGCCATACATTCGACAACAAGATTGCTTACCTGCTCAATGGTTGAACATTTTAGCATTGCAGTTATAAACTTGAAGATGTTTCCAAGTGGTACTAGGACTGGACGAGAAACACTCGTCCTGTTTGCTCTTGAGAATCAACTCGGTTGGAAAGGACATAAGACGCACGTAAGAAGTTTAAACAAAACTACCACTCCGCACCGGAGACGATCCAGGTTTAGAGGGATGTGGTACTGAGGATCTTCTTCCACAGGAGGGCGATTTCCACCTATCAAATTGTTGTTTGATTTTGACCCGAAAAGTGATAATCGTCGACTACAAACCTTCCACAGGGAATGTTGATCTCACTGCAAGGAGTGCGGCCCAACTAAAAGCCAGCGTGTCGTCCAGTGCCTTTCTCCAAAGACCGGCACCACCAACTTTTCCTCCTGTAAGATGAAGGGCAGCGTAGAGACTCGCTGCAGCATGGAGTATTGCAGTTGGTGTGGGGCTGGGGCTGGATCCGCCAAGATAGCGGAGTGCAAATGCGTTCAACGTTGGGGACGACGCGCGATGAGCAGCAGGATAAACTTGAATGAAGCGTGTCAGAGTTTGGATGCACAATATCTTGTATGAGAGTCAGTAATAACTTCGTAATAACAGCTGCTTATAGCACCTTAAGTTCCTGTTCACTCCGTGCATCTGCGAGGTTGGTGATGGCTGCAGTGACCTTCGGTATATTAGGTGTAGAGACCTGTCTTTGGAACTCTGTAACATCCATTGCAGAGGTAAAGACAATACGCAGCAAGCGCACAGCGGCCTTTAGGGTCGGTAGTGTTTCGTTTCTCTTATTGAAAAAGTATGAGGACAGGATGATAGAGACGTAGGTAAATTACGGACTGAAAGCATAGAGATGATAGTTGGCAGCCAGGATTGAGCAGACTGAATCATGATACTTTGCGACAGAAGAGAGGTTTTATAAGCCAAGCATAGACCTGCCCAACGTGCGCCTGGTTCTTTTGAATGCATCAAGGAGTTTATCCTGGTTGTCCATTTTGTAAGATGTGAAGAGGGCAAAAAGTCATCCTGAGTGAGTGTGTCTAGACAATACGGAAGGTATTTTACAGCTGACAAGTCAGATGCAAGTTGTGTTTGTAAGAGAGACTTGATTTGGGCGCCTGTCTCCATGATAGTAGTCGTTGTAAAAGTTTTATAGATTTCTTCCTTCAACGGATCGAATTCTGGTAAACCCCCGAAACTAACAAAGCCAAATTTCATCAGCCAGTTGTCCCAAGTTGGACATCAGCAGTTTCACTGCGACGCGTTGTAACCGAAACTCTACTTTCATGTGGGCTGTATCAATCTTAATCCATCTGCTATAACTCTTGGAATAGTGAAGGCTGGGAAAAACACATTGTAATTTGGACCATAACCATAATAAATGTCTAGACTGCTAAATCGTGGTCCCAACGGCGATATCCATGATCAACTAGAGTTGGAGGACTTCACTGTTCGTATCACCGTTCTTACAGCTACAGTGTCTGTACTTACATTGATGTAGGGGAAGTTCGATGTCACGGAGTTTGTTGGCTCGATTTCTGAGAAACTTATTGCGGAATCGAAGGCCTCGAATGGCCGTGAGTCCTGAAAGATATACAACTAATCTCTTTCTCATGAACATACTGTATAGCTTTCGATCCAAAACCTTTCATTCACTCTTTCGAGAGCGCTGTCGACAAACTTATTGCCATAAGGAAGCAAGTTCAGACAACGACGGAAAGAATGGAAAAGAGTGTTCGTGTGGCAGAGCGAGAGTACTCTAAGAAAATGGTTGAGCTTACCAAAGGCTTTGAGGTATTTTAGCTTGCCCTTAACCTGTGATATACCCCAATTGTTGATGTCAGGCAGTTGGAAATACGTTTAACGGCATGGAAGATCGCATGAATGAAGTCAGCAGCACTGCGATTCGAATAGGTGCGTCTGGATGTCACCTCACAGTTCAATGGACACAACTCTCAACAACATCAAGGCGACCAACTTGAAACCGTCCATATCGAACGACAGAGGGCGCAAGCTGCTTATGATCTCATAGACTACTACAACCAGTTTAGCAAAGGTGATACGGCACGGCTTGACGCTCTACGCAAAGAAGGGAGATCCGGCAGGAGGCTCGTTGCTGTTATTCTGCGCCGCTTAAACACAGTTGCGAAAGAAGTAGATCTCCCCAATGCTGATCAGGTATATATTCTTCGCATATTTCAAAGTTTTTCACTTACATTCAAGAAAGACTAGGGAAAACATAGAGAAATATTGCGAGAAGTTTGAAAAAGAAATGCTAAATTTATTCGATAGGTGCTACCGGAAAGGGGACCCCAAACTGATGCATGTAAGTGCATTTTGTTGAATTCCTAATATTTCGGATAAGCTGACCTTTCCTAGCATTGCGCGCAAACCCTTCTAGAATTCAATGGAGGTGCATCATGTGTACAGGTATATGTCAACCAGCACGATTTCTTTATCAGTAATGTTCGCGAAAACCCGCCGCCTGAGGACACGGTGCTGTATGTAGATGTCTCATATCTACCCCAGTTAACCTTTTACTCATTTCAAGTCTAGATGGAATTCCCTCCCTGACCCAAACACGACACCCCCAAAGAACGAGCTTGGGTTGAAAGAGTTATTTGCTGAGATCAGGGGCACGGTGGACACGGAAGCTCAAATTGTCAAAGCTGTTTTCCCAAATCCTCCTGTGGTGATGCAGGTGTTCTTACAGCGTGTGTTTGCGCAATCGGTATGCAGCATGTTGTTACTTTGTGTTCTTGTGGTCTAATCACTTGAAGACTAGATTCAACAACATATGGAACAACTTTTGCATCGGGGTTCAGACATATCTGATCTCGCCTATCTGCGTGTATTGCAACTAGTCCATTTCCAAGCTTCGCAACTGGTCGAGGATCTCAAAACACACGAGCTTCCTCAAACAGTTCATAGAACGCCTTACGAAGCAACAGAATTCCGGAGGTCTCTTACAGGATCCGCACCTTCAGCTGGACTGCCTCAGTCCGCCGCAATCAGCACCATGTTGGAGACGGCTATGGAAGAGCTTTTCGTACCGTACACCGAGGGTCAGCGTTACATGGAACGCGAGAGTAAGAGTCTGGCATCGCTTTATGGAAACCTTCTCGCAGGTTTTACTCGATTCCATGTAAGTTTTAGATCCACACAAGCTCTCGATCTGAAGTTGACACGAGACATTAGAAAGGACAAAAGGCCAAGTCCTCCATGTTTGATCGAATTGCAAACCAAATAAGCGCTGCTGCCACAACAAACTCAGGTAGCGCTGTCAGCACTACTTCTTCGCAAGCTGCGGCCGCTCTGATGAGGTTTGGTGTCATCAACGCTGATAGGGGTGCGGACCGCACATCAGAAGAGCCTATACGCGAAGAGGATGGTATTTTGAGTGTGGAAGTAGCTGAGAAAATGCTCAAATGGCACGCTGAGGCTATCGGACGATGCGTTGAACTCAGCCCTCCAAATGATGTGTATGCACAACCACCTTATTTTTCTTCTGTACCACATGCTGACCGAATCTCAGGCCTAAAAATACATTTGCACTACTAAGAGTCTTATCCGAAGCCATTGGAAACTCTTATGTGGATGCGGCCTTGGAGACGTACGTGCAACATTTTCATACATCGTACATATTTTCACAGTAATCTGTATTACAGAGCTTTGGCCAAGATGGATGCAATCGATACCAAGTCAGAACCAAGTCTTCAGCCACTGTCGATAATTCGCTCCATAGATCTTATTTGCCACCTGTGGCAGCAATATGTCAACCTCGCTCTTCTCCCACTTGCCAGCTCCTCAGTAACAACCAGAAGAGAAATGGTACTGTTCAACAATCAGAGCATTAGCAAACTCGAAAACGCTGCGAATAACCTCCTGTCTCGTCTAGCTGATGGTAAGTACCGATTGTACATTGATTTTGGGACCTTGAGCTTACGAACATTATTTTCGAAACAGCACTGGTAGCATGGCTAGCGACACAGCTCACCAAGCAGAAAAAGAACGACTTCAAGCCTCGTAATGACGATCTCTCATTCGCCAGGGTAAACACAGAGCCATGTATCCTTTGCTGTGAGACATTGGAAAGGATCAGGGACTCTGCAAAGCAAAACCTAAGCGGCAAGAACTTGGAGGTGTTCTTGACAGAAATCGGTGTTGGATTCCATAGGTAATCCCTCCCCGTCTTTTTATCAGAATCTATCAGTCTCACGCGTATTTCATCCCAGTTTGTTGCTCGAGCATCTACGCAAATTCCCCGTCAGTGCGACAGGAGGCCTTATGCTTGCAAAGTGAGTCAACAATCATTGTAATAACTGGCGAACAACGTTTCTAACCAACCGCGCAGGGATCTCAAATCGTATCAGGACACCGTTGCCAGCTTTGGTATCCCGACACTGCATGAACGCTTCGAGTTTATTCGCCAGTTGGGTAATGTTTTCCTTATCCAGCCCGACATCCTCAAGTCGTACATCACCGAGAACTATCTGGGTCGCATTGACGCGTCTTTGCTTAAACCATACCTCGCTCTACGCAGCGACTGGGGGCAGTTTGAAAAGGGATTCAATGTTGCAGAAGACCTGCCTACGGAGTTAGGCCCCGGGTCTGGCGTCAAGGATAGATTTGCCAGGCTGAGCGTAATGATGAAGGAACTGGAAGGCCTAAAGATGGATGGCATGCCGTCCATTACCATGGGCATGCCCAGTATACCAAACCTGTCAGGTTCATTTACCAGGACCTTCGGGAACTCTGCATAATTAGCCTGTTCGTTCATCATCGTTTGATTAATTTTTTTCATCATTAGTTCCCTCTGTATACATAGTATTTCTGACGATCCTGTTATTTATTGCACTTATTCACCCTTGAACATAGGCCTGCGCTTCTCTTTGAAGGCATTCAAAGCTTCGATGCGGTCCTTGGTACTGAGAAGGGTCTCATAGGAAGCTCGTTCGAAATCAAGACCTAAGATTACATTAGAAATGGCCGACTGGTAAGTGCATTTGCTTACCTGTTTCGAGGGGAAGGTCCTCTGAGCGGGAAATTGCTTGCTTCGCCGCTCTCAATGCAAGAGGGGCTAAACGTAAGACTGATCAGATAATATCCTCCCGAGTCTAAAACACAGTGCTTGCTTACCATTCGTCGAAATCTTTTCAGCGAGCTTTAGAGCACGATCGAATGCTGTCGTCCCAGGTTCAGAAACGTAGTTAACAAGGCCTTCCCATGACCATCAGCACTTGAATGCTTAACAGAGCTTCTTCATAAAACACGCACCCCACTCCAAGGCTTCGGATGCATTCAACACTCTAGCTGTAAAAATCAAATCTTTTGCCTTTGAAGGTCCAAGAACCCTAGTTGCTCTTTGGGTACCTCCGGCACCGGGAATAATGCCTAGACTCGTCTCTGGTAAACCTATCTTAGTGACGTCATGTCCTAGCCTTGAACATCAGCTTTCTGCACAGATATGAGCATCGAGGCCACATACCGGCCACTCTCAAATCGCAAGCCAAACTCATCTCGAGACCACCGCCGAGAGCAGGACCGTCAATGGCAGCAATAGTGGGCATAGGGAGCATCTCGAGCTTTCCGAGCGCATCCCTAAGTTCCGTGAGGAAGCGCGAAACCTGGTGTTGGTTCATTGTGCGTCTCTCAACGAGATCTGCACCTGCACAGAACGATCCCACCGTGGTGGAACGTAAGATGAGCACGCGGATGCTGGGGTCAAAGTGTGCGGTGACAAGGCTGTCTCGTAGTTGCTGTAAATGACAATAGATAGTTAGTTACTGGCAGAACGTGAACACATTGACAGCGATGTATGTAGGCAGTATGTAATGGAAGTATGGAAGAGCCAATATGAATGAAATAGGTGAGATATACACGCACTTGAAGTAATGACCTTGAGATAGCATTCTTGCTCTGTGGCCTGTTGAGGGAAAGACATGTTACGCCTGGATGTGATTCAAGGGGTTCCAAGAAGGCCTCTTGCGTCGCCTGAGTCTGTAAGCAGCGTCGAGCAATGGCCGCGTTTGGCGCTCTCAATGAAACCCGAGCACTGAAATAACTCAAACGAGTGACAGACTGGAGCATCATAGTTGTGGGGATAGATAGCGTTGTCGTGAGCAACGGATGAATGCGTCTGTCATTGTCAGTGAGCCCACGGACATGATCCGGATAGGCGGTCAAGCTCAAGCCGACAACGTCGCTTCACACATGATGGAGCAGAACCGTGTCATAAAGACTCCTCCTAGTGGACGTTTCACTTGACACAGACACAACTCGACACAATCAACGTTCGCAGCAAGCCGTCGCAAGCGGGAGACAGTCACAGCCAGCGGACATACGGATCGGTTGTGATGCTAAAAGTTGCAATTTTTTTTATAATTAGCATCGTCAATGCATGCATTGAAAATGCTAAGGAGTACACCTGTTGCTACAAATTATGATAGTTTCGAATTTCAAACTTTTCCAAATGGGAAGAGTAATAATAAAGATATCGTAAAAAAAAAGAAGTTGAGGAGTAGTACCAGAAAGACTCGAATAGAAATACATCCGGTGCAATTATTACTGGTTAGATAGTAGCAAAAAGCATGCTGATTGCTGCAAGTCAAAGTGCCATATGCTTTGGTGGAAATGAAATTAATTAAAGTGAAGAAAAGGCCAGCGTTGCAAACGGGAAGAAAAAATGAGTCAATTGCATATCCTTAAGGACGTGGGTAGCCCGTGGACGGTCCCTGAGCAATACCACCATAGAAGGAATCAAGCGAAGGTTGGTACGAGGCTCTGACGTTCTGGGTGGCTGGATTTCGAAACGCAGATGGGGGCCCTTGCCTGGCTGCTTCTGCAGCGCGAGAGGGGGGTAGATATGTGGAAGTGACAACATAGTCACTGAATGGCGCAGACCTGTCATAGAAGTCCGGGTGTTGAATGGGCTGGGTGGAGTGATAACCTCGCTGGGAAGAGTGGTTACTATCGACGGATGATTGCTGGTTATGCCTAACTCGGAGATCGTTGTCACTCGCAAAGGGATCAATAGGCGCCCCATTGATGCTCGAAATGGGTGACATGCTTCGATGGGGGTCAGTGTGCTTTTCGAAGAGTTCTTCGTGAAGCTCTCGCTCCATCTTAGCATTCCTCTTCTTGAGGAAGTAAAGTAGGCCAAGACCAATAGTCCCACAGATGGCCACAGCGACGACTATGAAAGTTGCTACCACGGCGGCTTTATTGTTCCAAAATCTATTTTGAGTAACATTGTGAATTAGCCATTGTTGTAGACAAAACAAAAGAAAACAAACGCGGAAGAGGTAGAAGCTGCCCCGACTGGTAGACTGGAGGGTGTATCGGTTGGTTGGGTTTGGATGGTGGGAGTTGGTGCCCGTGTCGGCAATCTCAAGCTATCCGTCATCATTAAAGTTGTGACCGGGACGATGTTAAGCGGGCTATTAGTCGTCGGGACAACGACGGAAGTTGTTGAGGTGATCGAGGGTAAGGTGGAGGAAGATAAGCTAATGAAATAAAGGGGGTTTAATTAGTGCTTCGTATAGATTAATGAGGAGCGGGTAACTAACGATGAAGACAAGCTGCTCGGAGTAGATTGCGAACTGGAACTCGAGGAAGTTGTGGAAGACGAAGCGGATGAAGAAGACCTAGAAGATGAAGTTGTGGAAGTGGTAACGCGAGGTGGAGGTGGTGTAACGGTAGTTGAATGAGATGATTGTGAGGAACTGGTAGAGGTTGAAATAGATGATGTCGAGAATGTTGGTCCTGGGGTAGCACTATCTGAAGAAATTCTAGCAGCTGTCTGTGAAGATGAGCTCGAATCCTGTCGAGGCATAATAGACCGCCTTTGATGATGGGGCATTAAATCGTTATGACCAAGATTCGAGGTGAAAATTGCAAAGAATGAAAAAGTAGCAAGGAAGGTCAATGCAAAGAGTGTAGGAATACGAGCGTAAGAAGATGTCGATGACTGAGCTCCAGCGACCATCTTGACTATTAAAACGCTGCGCTCGACCACCAACAGGACTTGTGCTCGACGGTATGACCGTGAAACGATAAGGAGGAGGTGAACGCCTATACAGGGTCGTTGCAAGTAGGAAAGGGAAGGGAACAAAATGCAAAGGGCTGTTGATCATAATTAAATTAAATTTCTTGTAATACAATTAAATTCTCCGTAACCACGTTCTATTTATGGTCACTTGTTACATTTGATTCCATCCATCAAACATAGGTACACTATCCGCAGCTATCCGTACTCCTTAAACCACGACAGTCATCTTATAAGATCCTTTGACTCGCTGCCACGATAGGTGATACAACATTTAATCCTTCATGACGCTTTAGAAAACTCGACGCCTCTTTGATATCTTCAGTTTTCTTCAGAGCTGCACCGAAAACTTTGATCTCTTCTGTCGCCATCATGTTCCTCAGTTCTTCCTTGCTGTATATCTTCTTCGTTCGATTGAACAGTTCACGGACTATTTTACTCATCTGAAAACAAATTTTGTTAAGATCTCAACAGACCAATAAGATTCGATGTCATTACCTCTTCCTCTGGTGGTTCAAAATTCACATCAACAACCTCCCACTCCATAGCCCCGAGATAATACCAGCCAGAAGTTCCACGTTTCCCCTGGTTATTCACGTCCTATCAAATCCTCTGGCTTGAGAGTGCATCTAGGCTCACGCACATACCTTGTCTGTGGTCGGGAACGTGAATGTGTGAAACACCGGACGCTCTCCTTGCTTCTTGCTTTGAATGTAACGACGCGCTTTTTCAGCGTCTTGTGGGCGTCCCCATTCGATCGCACGACAGTCAATCTTTCCCAGTCTGGAGCCTTCGAGGAAAACAGGCGAATATAAAAATGCCATCATATCTCCACCATCCCTTTCGGCGCTTTGTGTGATATGAAGCTTCATCCCTAGTCCTGGCGACGCCGTTATTCTGGAACCAATATAATGCAAGTGAGCAAGTTATACACCCCTTGTAACATAAGTGCTTACCGGGAGAGAGCATCAACCTGACATGATTGGAATCACAAAAAAAAAAAACAAAATCAGAATATACGCCAAGGTGTAGCATCACTTCCTTACATCACTGATGTTGAGGTCAAGGTCCTGGTGGAGTTGTTCCTTCGAATAAGGTCCTTTTACAATCTGGTGGCTGCTGGGAATACTGTAATGAATGTATAATTCTTCTTCCGAACTTAATGATGTCGTGCTCCAAGCTGGAGAAGGTCTTGACAATTGAAAAGACGAAGAAGGTGCCTGAGGAGGTTGTTTGATTGATGAGTTGGAACGCCCTGACGGTTCGTTCGAAGGCATTCCTCTTTTGGACGACGAGTTTGCCACCATTCGATCTGGGTCAAATGGTATCGAACGATGAGGACTAGGAATTGGGGGAGTAGACGGTAAAGTGGGTGCCGGTGAGGGTCGGCGAACTGTTGATTTATTACTAGTAGGTGTAGATGGCGGCGACATCTTGCGCACAACCCCATCATGGAGCGCGGCATCGATTTCAGCTTGCGAAACCATAGGCTCCGCTCTCGGACTCTGCATATCACTCTGAAAAACCACGTTAATAGTCGAAAATGAATATTAAACCCAAACTTACCCGTTCTATGAGCAGATCCCGTATGACCTTCCGTGCGTGCTTCAGCTTGCGCAAAACACCATCTCGAGCTGACACTGCATTTTCAATGTCAAGCTTCTGCTGGCTTAATGAACCTTCGAGTTCTTTGATTCTTTCCCGAAGCCATTTAGTGGTATTTACCATCTTATTGTATTCCTGTTCAAGTTCTTGATATTTCTTTTTCCAGCCAAAACTCTCTTCATGTTTGCTCTCTTCCAGGTCTTTGAAGAATTTATATATGCTGTGGGACGTCTTTCGATGGATAGAAACCTGAAAAAAGCTTGAGGACACCCGACCCGTGGCCGGCAGTCAGGCGGAAGAGAACGTTTTGAGGACATACCTGTTCCAACTTGACCAATACTTGTGCTGGGGAGTCGGAAGACATGGTCATGGTCGATATTCAACACAGGAAACGGAAGAGACGCCGAATTGGAATTCTCGCTGTCTAGTCTTAAACTCGCCAAACTTCCCTAGAGGGTTGATGTTCATATCTCCGTTTTCAGGGTGATCCGATTTCTGATCTTCTACTGTGCATGTCATCTCACCACTTCCGTTAGTCCCCCAAAGCGTAACTAAACTAAGACCTCCACAAGCCCTCCACATGTTTCGCGTAAGATATCAACCGCGATACAGACGTGCTAGTAAACGCTGTCACCGAATGCAGCAACTGAGCAAGGTGCAAGGTATATATTTAAATTAATTCAAGATTTCACCGGGCCTGCCTATGCAAGACGAAAAAAAAACCTGCTTCTCTAGGGCAAACCGGTATAAGTTATGTGTCTAGTATTCCGTTTTGGCTGTTTGCCTTGCAGAACATTTGTGGTGAATATGGACGAAAGGGAAGGAAGTACTACCCAATGGGAATATTTTTATCTCGGCCCGCACTCTGGCGAAGGTAAACGTCTAAACGCTTGCCAATTATGAAGTGGCATGAGAGCCTGTATATCTTTCTTGTCTACTAACCACCGAAACGCTGTAGACTCAGAGTCATCAGCGACAACATGTCGACCTCTAAGTTCCTTGTCGATATCCATACTCACGTTTACTTGCCTCGCTATGCAAGCTTGCTTAGATCGAGGAGTTCTGTGCCCCTCATGCGGACCATAACCTCGCCAACAGGTGTGCCCGAAGATAGGCTGGTTATTTTAGATAATGAACCAAGCGGTGGACGGCCAGTAGGGCCTCAGTATTGGGACAGACAAGGTATGGTTATCAAGGTACTTCCGGCGCAAAGATGTTCATTGTCAATGCTATTCCAGAAAAAATTAAATTCATGGACAAGCACGGAATTGACGTGTCTGTTGTCAGCACTGCAAACCCGTGGCTAGATTTCCTTCCTGCACCTGAAGCCCACACCCTCGCATCGGAACTAAACAATGACCTGGAGGAATACTGCGCAACTTCACCTTCTCTCACAAGCAACAAGTACGAGATTAAAAGACTGTATGGTTTCGGACTTTTGCCTCTCGTGCCACAAATCACCACTTCGGCACTCTTGGAAATAGTCCAACAAATCAGCACCTTGCCTCATCTACGTGGACTTATCATGGGCACTCGTGGCATCGGAAAGGGCCTCGATGATGAGGCGTTGGACCCCGTGTGGGCTGCTATTGAAAAAGCCGGACTGGTGGTTTTCCTTCATCCTCATTATGGTGTCGATAGCAAGGCATGGGGTGATAAGGACTATGGCCACGTCCTACCTCTGGCTCTAGGTTTCCCTTTTGAAACTACTACTGTGCGTATCTTTAGCAAACGACACGTTGTAGGGTTCGAATTGCTGACTTTTTACCAGGCTGCGACACGTCTGATTTTATCAGGTGTATTTGACAGGTTCCCTTCACTGCGTATATTATTGGCTCACTCGGGGGGCACACTTCCTACTCTCTCATCTCGCCTCGCATCATGTATTGACCACGATCCTGTCGTCGCTTCGAAGCTAAAGCACGACGCAAGATACTACTTGGGCAAATTCTATCTCGACGCGGTTGCATATGGACCTGAAGAACTTGGATTTGCAAGTGATGTGCTCTCGCGAGCAAGCGGCTATGGTGCAGGTGCTACCGAAACCCGGGTGGCCAACCGTACCATTGGAAGCCAGAAAATGCTATTCGGAACCGACCATCCCTTCTTCCCTCCTCTTTCTGCGACGGAAAAATGGAAGAGTGTGACAGAGAATTTGGACGCTATCGACAATGTTCAGGGATGGACGGAGGAGGATAAGGCTGGAGTCAGAGGGGACAACGCTGTGAGGCTATTCAACTTGAAGGAGTAACTCGACCCTTTGTAAGTTGACAAAAAACTGTAATGCATCAACTGATATTGCGTAGCGGAATTGTTGGATTGAATGATGTAGATAGGAACAAGTACATAATTTGACTCCATAGGCATTAACCCGATGCGTCATCTGGAAGAATTTCCAGAATCCTCGAGTTAACGAATTCACGACCCCTTCCTGTTAGTTTTATCGCGACATATCCAGAGATTCTATGACCCCTGAACTCCCTTCAATTACCCCAGCACTTCTTTTACCCGCAATGCGCAGTCCTGCGTCGACTGACCAGTTACCTCTGATTAACCTGAAGTCCAAACAAAATCTCGTAGTTATTCGGTAATGACGAGCACTTGAAATTATCAAATCTTGCTTAGGGGCATGCTATCCTTGGGATATCCTCCTTTGGCCTGATGCTTCAGATTGACGGATATTTCTTCGAGAAGTAGGGTCTTCGTAGCCTGTAAGTATGACTGCATTCGACTTGATAAAAGATGAAACCACCGACTTTCCCTTTTCCCCATGCGGAACGTTCGAATGCTACCGTTGATACCATCTTTGCTGAAGCACGTTACAGCAAAACTTGATATGTCAAGTTTCGAGAGCTATTGTAAGTATGGATTAGGATAGAGTTCAACCGAGGTTTTCCGGGTGGTCTTACATGAGACTTGAACGAAGCAGACCTTCGAGAGCCGGATATCTGATAGTGCTGCATGTGTTCGACACAGTCCCGTGGGCGCTTATGATAATTTAATAAGGGTTGCGGTTATTTCTCATAAGGATGCAACAAGCCACGACCAATTTCAACAGTACATGCTCTATTATTTGGCGAACGAAAATAAAATGCAGACTAGCAAAGCCTGGGTATCTATGTGCCTCAAGCCTTTGGCTTCTGAATCTTGAGACTGAAGTCGATATGCTGAACGGACTGGTGGACGACGCTCGTACTCAGGATGTCGATGTCTGTCGTGAGGGGGATTATCAGTACAAGTCTAATCACTTTCAGAGAATCAAACACTCGCCATTGATTGCCCGTTCTTGGAGATTGGCTTCTGTGATATTGCCACTGGTCTCGAACAAGAATTTGCGCTGACCGCTCCATTTCTCTTTTAGAGCACGCGAGACTCTGACGAGCTCTTCTCCTTCGATGTTATCCAGCATAATGATGTCTGCGCCAGCCGCGATAGCTTCGTCTGCCTCTGCCTCTGACTGAACCTCAACGTCCAGAAGATGGCTGAATCCACCAACGTCGCGAGCTTGCTTGATTGCCTCAGTGATTGAACCTGTAAATTAAAATCAAGGTCTGAGTAATAAGTACAAGATGACGACAACATCAATCCGCGCACCCGAAGACCAGATATGGTTGTCTTTCAGCATGATCATACCAGAGAGATCGTGCCTGTGAGGGTCGATGCCTCCGACTATCATACCGTATTTCTCGACAAGGCGGAAGCCTGTGACGAACATGGGAGGCGCTTAAATGACAGATTGATGGATGATGACATACCTGGAGTGGTTTTGCGGGTCCCAGCCACTGTTCCAGTGAAACCGTAGCCCCGCGCAAGATCCTTGATTCTCTTCGATCTTTGATGACTATGAGTTAGTTATATTCGCAATCGATAAGTAACTTACCGGGTAGCGATTCCACTGCACCGGGCTAAGAGGTTGAGAGCTATCCTCTCGCCGAGTAGCAGGAACCTTGCTTTACCCCTGACTGTGGCAATGTGCTTCACAGGTTCGAAGGTATCGCCTTCTTTCATGTGCCATTCGACGCTAGCGTGATTGATTGAGAACGAGATCAAATTAGTTTATCAAAAATAGCAAGGCTACCTGCATCCCAGCTGAGAGAATATCTCTGTCACGAACGGAGAACCTGCTAGGACAGCTGGCTCCTTCCCCTTGCCCAACAAAAACGCCTCGCGCTCTACCTCGCCGACGACATATCCTCCATAATCAAATGATGGTGTGTCCTCCTCTAACCAAGCAGCGATTTGATGCTTCCAGCTGGGTGGGAGCAAATGTTCGTAAGAATTTGAGCCAGGCATGACGATAAATACAATAAGAATAAAATCTATGCTGTGTTGTAGATGGTGGTGAAGAAAGAGATTCTAGTATGTTGTGGTCGAGGGAAATGGCAGGATTTGTAACAGATGATCAATTAGCACCAACCAGATCATGACTCTGACTCCGGAACGCCGCCCTTGCTGCGTGATATCTGCTACCACCATGATCCGTTTATTCTCCTAGTCCACACGTATGCTCGACCTGGTTTTGCATTTAAACCAATTTCTGACTTTTTATTATTTCTTAATGTTGGTGACAGGGCACTTTACGATAAGATGACTTGGAATTCGTCCCTGACTTGAGCTTTGATCAACATTTGACCAACGTGCGACATAGAAACCTTTTCGAACCAATCACCTCATTTCTCCGCTTTCTGTCGTCTTGTGTTTATAAATTCAATGGAAATCTTTCAAAATAGCGGACGTCTGACAACTACATCAGCCAGCGCCGTCTTCACGACTCCTGCTAGTGTGCGCAACATACAATAGCCTGGAAGAATGTCTTTCAACGCCTTCATCAATTCCCTGGTACGCCGTGCCGCTCCTGCCAGGTCAGACGACAGCCCCTATGAAGCCAATACGTCCAAGTTACCCCACCGCCTTCTTGACGTTTTTTTGAGGACCTACGATCTCGGATTTACCGCCTTTGGAGGGCCACCAGTGCACTTCCAGATCTTTCATCGTCGGTTTGTCGACGGTCTTGGCAAGGCTCCATGGATCGATGAACAAACAGTATGTTTCAACAAGTCATGCAGATAATTATACATGTGCTCATTAGTGTTTTTTGGGTTATAGTACCAGGAACTGTTTGCGATATCACAGGCATTGCCTGGACCAGCATCGACTAAAATGCTTTTCAACATCGCACAAATCCACGCAGGGCTGCTCCCTGCAACCTTTGTATTCGCGCTTTGGTCGCTTCCTGCTGCAATTGCAATGTTCGGATTGTCGCTTGGAGTCGAGCGCATAAGCGACAAACTTCCGGGGCCTGCATACGGCTTATTGTCAGGCCTCAACGCCGCAACGGTCGGAATCATCGGTCTTGCTGCCATTCAGCTTTCACGCAAAGCAATCACTGATCAAATCACACGAATCTTGGTCGTGTTTGGAGCTTGCGCAGGGTTGTGTTACAATTCATTGTGGTACTTTCCCGTGCTGCTTGTCGGGGCCGGTCTTATCACCCTTTTATGGGACAAGTACGGTCGCAATCTCGTCAACAAATGGAAGCGAAGGAGAGAGAGGGCCCGGACACCTGAGCCCGAGCCTGAATCGGGCATCACACCTGACGACATCGTTCTTCAAGACGTCAAGGCCGACATTCAGAGCGCCGACACGAGTACTAGCACTCACCGACGACACACGACCAATGCTGGCGCTGTCCGAAATGAATCTGCAGAAGCTGTCAACAAACCGGCCTCGAGGACTTCATTTGCACACAAAATTCCCGTGAAGATAGGTCTAGGGGTTATCGTCGCATATTTCATCATCTTTACCGTCTTTATGGTGTTGCGCGGCACTTTGCGTCCTCCACCGCTGCTTTTGGCACTTTTCAACAACATGATCCTGGCTGGGACAATCATCTTTGGTGGAGGACCCGTTGTCATTCCCTTGTTACGCAATTATGTCGTTGATCCTGGATGGGTCTCTCCGCGCGACTTCCTTCTGGGATTAGCAGTCATTCAGGCGATGCCTGGACCCAACTTTAACTTTGCTGTTTATCTCGGAGCATTGGTTCTGGCAGGCCCGGCTTCCTCCAAATCCGTACCGACTATTGTGGGAGCATTGCTCGCATTCCTTGGGATATTCCTCCCAGGTCTCTTGCTTTCCATCGGCTTCCAAAGCGTCTGGTCATCCTTGAGAAGGTGGCCGGAGGTTATCAGCATCCTGAGAGGTGTCAACGCTGGTGCTGTCGGGTTCATCTACACAGCTGTCTACCGATTGTGGGAGATTGGTTATTTGACGCCAAATGAGAACAAGGGCATCAGTCTTGGACAGGAACCATGGTGGCTTGTCATTGCAGCCACAACATTTACAGCGGTCGAGTGGTTCTCAGTACCACCTCCTGTTGCCATTCTCGCGGGTGGAACTGCAGGATTGGGATGGTGGGGAGCTGTTGGACGTCACTCAAGCTCATTTCTCTGATAAAAGGATTAGCACTGTAAATGGTGTAAATTAATTCATTATTACGATAGCTCATCATCTCAAAAATGTTCAGTTGTTAGTACAACGACATGCTTAGATAGTGCAAAATGAACAATCATGTAAATAGAAGCAGAAGTTAATGTGAAGCGCTAGGATGACATGCACTCAGCAGACTTCTGGTTTGATGAAGAGAGAGTCTGCAATCAACATGTCCTAACGCGCAACAGGTGTCAAAAAACTTCGGGGGTGGAAGAGAGGGCCGAGAAGTTGGTATAGGGGTCCAAAAGAGGACTCAAATGAGAGCGAATCCGAGCATGGACAGGAAGGCGACGAATCCTGTTTGGACAGCGAGAGCGGAAGCAGCACCCTTGGTTGGGATGGGGGTTCCCTGGTCATCACTAGGAGTGGGACCAGCGTTAGTAGGGCCAGTGACGGGGGCAGTAGAGGTCGCGCTGGATGTAAGGGGTCAAATGAGATGAGAAAGTTCGCACAGCAAGCGCAAGGTACGCACGTCCTGAGGGTTACAGGCACATCCTTGATCTCGAATTCCTGGGACTCCGCAAGGATGCTGGTGAGGTTCTGAGAGTCGCGAACGAGACGGACACGGAAACCAGGACCTGTGGGCCATCCACCACTAGGAGGGTTCATTTTGGCGGTACCCAAAGTGCCATCAACGAGAGCAGCAAGAATTTGCTGATCCTGACTAGCCTGAAAAGATTATAATGTTACAATTATTGAAAAAAGTGGGACGATGTGAGGTGACCTACTGGGTTGGTGAGCACAGCGGTGAAGTTGGCTCTGTCGGTATCGGCGCGCTGCCAGGTCAAGCTATGATATATCTTTAAGCCTCTTTCTACATTGAAGCAAGACAAGACTTGATTGTGACTTACACCTGTCCACCATCGTTGTTCCAAGGTTGACCAGTGCTTGGCCTGGTGACGGTATAGGCCAAAGAGGAGGCGAAGAGGGTGAAGAGGACAGCAAAAGCGCGCATAATTAATAAATTGTTAGGATGTGTGGTATGAACGTAATTTGGCGACAGAAGGCTGGACGAAAAGAACGTGTAGAAATGAGCGAAAAGCAAAAACCAAATGGTCTTTATACAAAAATTGAAACGAGAGTCTAGCCTGTCTACAACGCTACAACCCTGAACTTACTATGTCACAACTGAATTGTCACATCAGTCGTATGTCACAACAACACCTTCCTCATTCAAACCTTCTCTTTCTCACTTTCTGTCAGACTATAACCTTCCATTTCTATCGAACCTCGAGCTCAGGTCTCGATAAATATCTCAAAATTATTCTAGTCCTGCTTTGGGAGGTAGACCTACGAACTAATACTAAAACATCTGGGACAATGTCACCGTGACATTCTTGCATGGAGGCAGACATACCGCGTCCGCGTTCAGATCCTCGAAACTTTATTTAGGCTAGCGGACACACAACCATGAACTTGAACTGTCATGTTTAAAACGATGAAACTATTCATTACTTGCAGGGTGTTCAACATAGCTTTCAACACGTTCATGGTCACGAAACTTGGTAGCGCACCCCTGTAAAAGCGCTTGCAACTGCCCAATGCAAATGGATCTAAACTCCATACATATCTTATGGAGTTGAAGGGGACTGAGAAGTTGGGATTGCAAGGTTACTACTAATTCTACATAGGAACTACTGTGGCCAAGTGATAAATTTCCGGACTTTGATCGTTCAACGCTCAAGGTACTCATTTATTCGCATCCAACTTTGGGAGTTCGTTTGACGTCCAATGTCGATGGTTTAGGTTCGCACTTACCTTGTGCAACCTTTTTTTGCCCGAGAATTTTCTCAGCATCCTGACGAAATCAAATGGCTCAAAGCTATAGGGCCCCTGCCAATCGTTACGGGAATGGGTGACCTTTAGGACATGCCATGTCGATTCCGTGCGGTGAACATCCACAACAATTTTGTACCAACAAAATTGCTCTTCAGGCTAATTATGAGAACGTGAACACCGCGACTGGTACAAGAGCTTGAGACATATCATATAATGTTGGTCGTTTGAAAAAACCAGTTTACCCACTTGTAAGTTGGCTAGAGACCCATTTGTTTTGATCGAATTGATGCAGTTTTCTAGCATTATGCACGAAAATGAATAGAAACATGAATCCTTCGCGTATTGCAATAGGTTCACTTCACCTTGCAAAGGAAAGTCCAGATCCCCAGCTAGTCCGAATCGAACCAAAAACGTAGATTCTCTGCACATATTTATGTCTTTTCGAATTTCTGCCAGGCATTGTCTGTGGGAATTTCTGCTGGCAGCACGGAATACTATATTTTGGGATCGTCAAACATACAGACGGGCAACACCGCACCGCGTTTGTCGGATTGCTTAATTCCTTATCAATAGACTCAGAGCTCCTCCTTCCACTTTTCCCAGGCTCCCCATGTTCTCTCAATATCGCATCCTCGAGGACATCCACCCGATTGTGGACGTAGAGGCGCTCGAGCTGCCTGTTCCCGTTCCCCTGCAGCGTCGTAAGTTTCCATTCGACATTTGCTTGAACAAGTTGATCAACTACAATCCAGGCGACGTTCGCAAAGCAGCTCAGACATACTGCGATGCTTTTAGGGATGACCCTTTGATAAACTACCTGAATACTGTATGTCACTCTCCCATTCGTTTCATGCAGCTCATCCGAATCAACGAATCTGCTCAAGGACAAGCCTCCGAATGAACGCGTCCTCAAGTTCGTTTTCAGGATGATGCTCCGTGTTCATAGACACAGTCATATTGTCTCGACGATTGACCATGGTGTCGCTATTAGTTCTGCGTGAGTAACCATAGTCTCTTTGCTTTAAAGTTCTCTCAACAAAGCATAAAATAGGAAGCCCGTGAATTTTAAGCCAAGACCAGCAGACAGAATACTCGGCATTGTCTTAAATTTACTCCGAAAAATTCATCGCACTAAAGAGCAGGCAAGAGTACGTCGACGCGTCCGATTTATTGATGTGCTGCCGGTTCTGACTCAATGCCCAATTAGCGCATTAAGGAGTACGATACAAAAATGAAGAAAGCTCTGGAAGAGACGCCCGAGCTCGGAGAAAATATCAAGGAAATGCTCCTTGTAGAACTATTGGCGACGAGCCCTGAAAGTCAAGGTCGGGGGTATGGTAGCGCCCTCCTTCGTGCTATCACACTTATGGTGGGTGTCAGCTGCCTTATGATATGCCTGAACCCTGACGCTCTTTGAACCAGACCGACGTGCTGCGGCAAAAATCTTGGCTCACATCTAGCAACGTCAAAAACACAGGGTTTTACAATTCTCATGGGTTTATAACAGTCAAAGAGATTATTCTTGGAGACGATAATCCTAATTGGGAGGGTCCTCCTGTCGTTGTCAACCTCGTAAGTAGCATGGGCTCATGGGGAGATGACGCACGTCCTAATTGGCTTTTGAACAGATGGTCCGAAAACCTGCAGTTCTACCGCGCCCGCCATGGGAAATGGACGAGAAAAACCCGTTCCTTGATAGCAGTTATTTCTAATGTATATCTGATTCCGAAAGGAATTTGGCAATGTGGATGTCCTGCAAAAGAACCGGTGTGTAAACAGCCGCAGCAGCGAAGTGTCACCGAAAGGCTATTGAGATGCTCAGTTGACTGCGCAGACTTCGCAGGCACTTTTTGTATTGATTACGGTCAACCCTTCAATTCAGATGACTCTCAGTGCTGCACACATATCATGGTTGTACGAAGAGCTACTACGTCTTCCTGCATGCCTTCTTCGAGCTCTTATTCGACCCTCTCTGGTGGCAAAGAAGGCGAGCCACTAACACACATTCGAGAAATAATGATACCACGGCCGCTTCGTTCTCGTGAGTCATACAGATTAGGTTATGTCTATCTACTCACCACTCACTCAGGAGATATTCTGAAGGCAGCCAGAACGATATTTAACGCTTTCCAAAACGATCCCCTGTATGGATACCTTCAGGCAGTAAGTAGTCATTATCAAATGCGCACCCCAATGCTAACGCGCTTTGTTATCTTTGAAGGGACGGCCACGAAGCAGAATGGCCGATGTATCGTATAACTGTCTCCGGCTATGTGCATGGTCTCGTCGTAAAGTTCTCTGGGTCATCGACGGGGGTGCAGCAATCATCTCGCTGTAAAACTTTGCTTGTTAATCATACAGAAGTGTACTGACGCGAGCAGAGGACAAACAAACGCTGAAGCCACAAAAGACGACTACATTCTGAACTGGGTGTACGACGCCATCCACAAACTTGACACTGAAGAACAGCAAAAGGCATTGTACACTGATTTGGACACCGTTGCGAAGATCGACTAACGATTCTTTTAGAGGCTGGATGAGGTTATTGAGAAAACCAGAATAGCGATAGATAGGTCAAGAACACCCTGCCGCCGTTTTGAGGATATGCTCCTCGTCGAAATTCTTGCCGTCGAACCTAACAACCAGGGACAGGGCTATGGTACCACGCTCCTTGACTGTGTGCTGAGATATGTAAGATTCAAATATAAGACGCAGATGAAGCAAGTGACGTCTGATGCTATTTTGCCATCGTAGGCTGATCACCTTGGGAAAAAGACATGGCTTCATTGCAGTAATATCAACAACGTAACCTTCTACAATAAACATGGGTTTCAAACAATTGTCGATGTGGTTCTTGGGGACGACAACCCTAGTTGGCCAGGCCCACCAGTGATTCGCTCAATCGTAGGTATTTCTTGGGTCAAATTTCGCATCATCAGCTGCTGACGTCCTTTAGATGATTCGCGAGCCAAGATTAGGACAATGTTCGTCAACTCAGCTGTGCCGCAACCATAGGAGAAATGGGTAACAACAATACGGCCTGTTGTCACCGTTGATTGTGACAGAAAATGAATTTGAACTCATTTTAGTCTGAGTATGTATTGAATTGACGAAATGTGGTGACGCTGTCCGCAGTGAAGTCCGACTGGGAACCTTGGGATTTATTATACCCTGATTGACAATCGATATTGTGCTATTCAATCAGCAAAGTGGAATTTTATACAAGGCATTGGTAAGTGGGGCAGTCGTTCTCAGCCGTATCCCAATCTTTATTTCGCGGACATGCTCGGATCCTAGACATCATTTGTATTGACTGCAAAGACGAAGCAGAGGGCCGATTGAAAACACTCGAAACACAATAAAAGATCGGCAGCAGGGTTAAAGTTTAAATTAAGCTTCGAACAGACACAGGGGCAGGTTGAGAAGTCCTCGTCCGGTCTGGTATGTCCTCGGTTGGAAAAGTTAGATAGATTAGGATAGAACTGTGTAAAAGGATGAGTTGCCGCAGTATCGATGTCATTCGGGTATGATTTTGGTTAGCTGTATACGTTGCTGCGTACGCAGTGGTCTTCACGAGGCCGAATGTCTTCATTCCTATCTATACCGGCGGCGATCTAATGACGCATACATAAAGGAGTCATTTCAAGAGTCTCCCATTTTTTCAACCATCATGCACGGAACAATGGAGGAAAAACCCCAGATCTGCGCGAGCCAGGATGTACATCCCCTCCGACAAGGCAAGAGTCGATATTTTTGTGTCATGTTATGATATTAAGTCGCTAACAATGCCAACAGACGATGTGGGGAGAGCATCAGAGACATGGATCGAGGCATTTGCGCAAGATCCTCAGATGCTGTATCTTCGTGATGTATGTTGACCGTTTACTGTGAAGATACACGAATTCTCACAAACATTTTTATAGGAGCAAAGGCAAACGCGTTTCTGGCAGTGGGTCGACAAGGTCAGCATGTCCACATATCTGGCGATAGCATTGCCCTCTACCGTGGCGCTCACGGTAAAGCACGGTGAGGCGTTCATCATCGCGTCAGTCTACAACACCTCTCCATACTGCGTGACCTTATTCAGTTGCCAATAGTGCACCCGCTCGATCTATTTCTGGCCCCACTAAGCCTCTGGATAGATTCCTTGGTTTCATCCAACGGGGATGTGCTGCAGTTTTAAAAAGGAGTGTAGGCACTGGGGAGCAACGAAAGGTCGGTCTAAAAACTTCAATGGGTTACAAGGACCCACCAACCTTTCCCAGAGAAACCGCGAGTTAGATGCCAAAATACACGAAGCGTTAAACAGGCTGTTTGGTGATCGTTTAGAGGAGATGCTCACGGTCAATATATTGGCAACGCACCCAGCTGTCCGAAGGCAAGGTCATGGGGGTGCCCTTTTGGATGCCGTGAACAGCCTCGTAAGTGGCGTAAACTTGTCATTGAAATAAAGTATCCTGACATGCCTGAAGGTGGACTTTACGGGTCAGACCGCATGGCTTCAGTGTAGCAACACTAAAAATATCCCGTTTTATAACCAACACGGATACGAAACTGTCGGAGAGGTGCTATTAGGAGATCAAAACCCTACCTGGCACAACCACCCGGTGACAGTGAGCATCGTAAGTCCAGATGAAATTGAAGATCATGACACGCGCTGTTCTAACGAGGAACTTCTATAGATGGTCCGTGAGCCCAAAGGACGGCGTGGTGTTGAAGAATGCTAAGCGACAATGCGCAATATAAAAGGCGATTTGAATTAACGCAATATTACATACTTACTTGAAACCCCAGGATACACGTACATACGAAAGCCAGCGAGGCAGCACCACCCCTAGGGACAAGAATATCATGTGCTCAATAGTTCTTGCTCTGCATCCATCCAAAGATCGCGTTGCTTCAAAACATCTGCCACCACTGTGATGATAATCCAGCACCATTGTTCGGACATGACTCCCGGTGAATTATATATATTTTCTTGATTTTTTCGTGTCACCTTGAGAAATGCGAGGACAGCCCGTGCAAGGTTCCGAAGCAAGTTCATGTCGTCTGCGCAGACGATGTCGTCGACACGGGAAAGCAGGCATAGTATCCATCGAGCGTGAGTTTTGGTGGGCAAAAAGGTTTTGTCGTAAGGTGAGTTCAAATACAGATTCATCCAATGCGTAAAGTACATCAGTAGATGGATGGCTGTCATCTGAAGTGTTGAAACATAAGCACAGTCGCAAAAATACTCAGAAGCGCGAAATAAACATACGTGATCAATCATTTTGAGCAACGTTGTGTTGGGTTGGCGGGCTACAGAAGTAGGAGGTGCCTCCAGTATAACTTTGGTTAGTGAAGCGGCATCCTGACTCATTTCTTCCAATACGTCTAGAGGAAGTGGGACTGAAGGAGGACTGGGTAGAGTGCCCATTGCATCTTCTACTAGATCCTCTGCCGAGCCGTAGATGGTCTGGTAGTCATTTTGCGGTTCCGAGGGTTCATCGGCCCAAGCGCGAAGCCTTTGGTTGTTCGCAGGCAAAGATTTTTGTTTCTTGGGTTTTTTGCTCTTTGATGGGTTCCAATCTGATTCTGACTTTCCACATATAAAGGCCCACCACAGATCCCGCTCCTTTTTGTCTGGCATTAGTCGTCGAGGGCTCTCCAGTGCTGGACCAATTTGTATGGTAGGCTGATCAAAGTTCTGGTTTTGGAAGTCAGATAAATGACAATCTTTTTGTAGGGTAGGTCGAACCTTTCTAAAATTATTAAACCTCATTTCAAACTGTTGGCGCCATTCTTCCGATGGAAGAAGGGATGAATCAGAACTGGGTTGTAGTTTTGGTTCTGGTTGGGTCGTTGGTTCAGGCATTTCAAAGGGATTTGGTACACGAACGATATCAGGTAGTTGCCTCGCAGCACGGCTAAAGATTTTAGTGTGAGTTGGAGTATAGTTGGGAACTTGAAATATAGACCTACCGTACAGTGAATAGGTACTGCATACCATCCATAGGCTCTTCATTGAAATCGTCAGGTAAATTGGCGACAGGTAATATTTGCCTGCCATATGATGCTTCCTCGTCATCAGAATCTGCTGTCTCGTCTCGTTTGCGTTTGAGCATGGTGATTATTCGAGCAACGAGCTGGGGACGGGTGATGGTTTATAGTAAGGAAAGTGATCGGCTCGGCAAGTCATCTTCATTGGGAAATATTCTTCAGCGTCAGGACTCGCGACTATCTTTTCTTCCATGACTGTCAGCGACCTCTTCACAGACTAAACATTCAGATTTAACATTTCTTCTTGTATTATGGATTTAGAAAATGAAAACGATATCGACACCGAAGCGTTACAAGCGCAGATTGACCTCTCTATGTCGTTTGCGCAAGATATGGTTTCGTCTTGGGTTAAACCACATAAATTGCCAAAAAGCTCGCGTAGAAATGACCTTGAGTTGGAGTTGAAGGAGTATATGAAAAAGCCACCTAGGTAATGTGTATGTATGCTACTTTCCACAAATTTACTTATTCTCAATATCCACTCAGGCTCGGAGTGGGAGCTACAATCCCGACGGACAATCAGTCTATGATTCGCGAGACTGCTCGGCTCAAGGGCAAGCTTACTAGTTCAAAAAGTAATCGTGAGGAAGAAGATGGGACTTCAGGGAAGAGGAAATCACCCTCCGAAGATGATGATGAAGGAGAGAGTCGTACCGGTGCTATTCAGAAAAAACAACGAGTAGACCCCTTCGCAGGAACACATGGCAAGAAAAAGAAGAATCAGAAAGAATCAGGTCTCGCTACACCACAAGTCCTCCAGAAAATCACCTCTACGTCGAAATCTCAACTCAACCAGCCTGAAGAATCCAAACCGTCCAATACCACTTATCAAATCAGCTCTCCGATGCTACTGAAAAGGAGCAAAACACCAGAAACGCGTTCAAATGGCCCAGATGAGCAACCACCCGCAATCACAGACTGCGAACCTGTGCCTCAAGTTAAAGGTCAAATGAATGGGACAGACAAACCTAGCAATATGATTTCTATTCCAGCTGAGCCGAGTATGTTCTAGATCCATCACACCACATCTACATTGATACTGACAGATATTCGAAGCATCGCCTCACAAGAAAGCACCACCTGATGCATCACATCCACCCTCACCGTCCAAGGGCACATCCAAATCAATACCTCCATTGTTACTGAAAAGACCTCTACTTAACCTTGCTGGACCTCCACCTGAATCCGACTCTGAAGAGGCGCCTGATGCGCCGTTTACAAGCCCGAAGAAAAAACGCAAGAGGCGCAGGAAGAAGAAGAGTGGTACAGGCCTAGGTGATCCTCAAGGTTCAGCCGAAGCACCAACATAGACACAACCTGCAATTAAGCACTAATCTATGATCTAGCACTCGAGTTAACGTTCTATTATTTAGTGAATAATAACCCCGCGTTCTATGCCATTGTAGACACAATAATATACCCACACCTCCTATTGCTGGAAATTGGTCAGAAACGAGAGCTAGTGACAGTCCTGAAGGAATCCAATGTTGCTGTGTAGGACCGTCCACACAAAGACTCCGTATCGCTGTAGTCGTCATCCATCTTTCCAAGGTAATAAGACTCTATTGATAGTTTAACGGCAAGATCTCCCAACACCGCAAACGCAACGGCATCCATCATAAGCTGGAACTTCTGCGAGAATTTTGAACCCTGGGGAATGGGGATTCGGAAGTCGTAAATTGGAATTTCTATGGTTTTGTTGGCCAGGACAATGGACATGGCAATGAACGCGCCCAACCATGCAAGGGATAATATGTAACAGAATATGATCCAGCCCATGGGATATGGACCAGCATCCGGAGTCCGTTTGTAATTGAATCCCAGCATGAGTATATGGTACCCTGCTGTCACCACAGAGAAAAGAGGGTTCAAGCATAGCTAGAAGTCAAAATTAGCTCACTGAAGCTGCAGTTGTTTAAGTTCAGCTTGCAATCTTCCTTACCGAAAAGGTTCCACAGTCTTCGATGCTTAGCAGCAAGATGACAACAGATATAAACAGGGAAACCGAGTGTAGGGCGATAATAGATTGGTGTAGCGCCGGGCTGGTGCGAGGCGGCATACCAGATGATTCAATGGCCAGCACTGAATATCGCCAAGGATGAAGTTGAGACCATGTCCTGGTCAAGGTCTTTATATAGTCTCGCGCATTTGTGATGAAACTGATGATGATGGCACCCTGCGAACTACTCTGTCTAATATGGAAACCTAATGATGCGAAGTCGGTGGTTCGTCAGTAGGAGTTAAAAATAACACTCTGGCCAACATCCAGAAAATAGTAATAAAACAATCGAACACATTACCGTTCGTTTGTTTCAAAAAGACAAGTGAGACGCCAAAACTTCTGGATGTCTGCTGCAATGGGATGGGGGCCGCCCATGATAAACTGCTCGCCGCTCCATACGGGGGACGCAAATATGCGCAGGCTCTATAGGTGCATGATAGACTAGATACGTAACGATAGAAGCTTATAAAGTAGCTGGGCACAGCTCAGAAAGTAAAATAAAAATAAGGTATGCAGTATCCACGTTTTCGCATACAGCTTAATTGCACGAATTATATCTCTGCCTGTCTCACTACTACCCTTCCAGGACTCACCATCACCTGTGACAGCCAATAACTTCAAAGACACGCCTCACGAAGTTCCATCAACTCGTGGTCGCTATCCAGTCTGAAGGATACTTACAGGACTTTGACGGGTAAGTATGGCAGGGTGGTGAATAGGACACTCGGCCCCCTGCATTGCATAGACGACACATTGGGGAATCTGGCACATCCGGTAGTCTCTTCTAGTGTCCACTAGTGCATGCACACTACAATGGCTGTAAAGTCAGTGCCGTTTCAAGGAGTCTCGGAAGATGCCGGGCCTTGAATGTCAGTGATCGTTCATCGACTTGAACTGCAAGTATTAGATGATCACCACACAAGCTTCTAGCGATTACTGGACCTAATTGTTTGGGGCTAACTTGAAAATGGGGCTAATGTTTCAAAAACACTTTTCGTTGCGGTGCCCCCAGATTTGTTATCATGAGCTGATAACTTTGATGCCGTTTTGAGCAATGGGCGCTTGATGACGCTAGCATGGCTGTACTGGGTAAGTTGCGGTTTCGGAAAAGATGGCTTTCCTCTGTGACGGTGGTGGATTGTTGTCGAGAAATAATCGGAATTCGCACAAAAGTTGTCGGTGGTGCTTTCATCGAACAAAAATGACTTCGATTGTCAGTCGCCACTTACGATTCACTATTACTATTAAAGCCCAACGCTTGCCTTTGGAACACTTGGAAAGCTTTTGATTTCACTCTCGGAATTTCGATGGCTTGCTGATCGTAAAATGACATCGTAGGGAGCAGCATCCTGCGTTTTCTGTTTCTTCTGTGTTTCGAATAAGTGTAATCGGTTGGGTACAGTGTAATAAGTCCCTGAGGCCATCTGTTGCCTTATGGTGAACATTGGAACGAAGATAGACTTGTCCTTTCTCTCTGAGTGGGGGGCTCGGCACGGTATTTTGAAATTGGTGAATCAACTTCCAAGTCCCGACCGTGGTCTTTATCGTCAATGGCCTCGGGGTTGCTCGGATCTCTCGGATATGGATTCAGTGGCGTCCCTGCATCTTGCCAATGATGTCAATTGCAGTGCCCCAAAATAAGTATCATGAACGCATGATGTAGACTGAGGTACAGATTGTGTGGTGGTAAATTCAATGCCATCTAGACATAAGGATTCATAAGGGTTATATCTACATTATACAGTGTGTGTGTGTGTGTGTGTGGTAATTCTACAAATGTTGCTTTCTATGGTTTCCTGGGTACATAATAAGTAAATAAAGACGTTCAATGATCGTGCCCCAATAAATAACAATGTAAGAGAAAAAGGAAAGATGACAAGGGTTTAACGAAGTTGTCAATGCTGAGCTACAAATTGGTGAAATGAAAAAGAGTATGGAGTTATCCGATATCCGAGATGAATTTCATTTCGGATTTCAGCGACGGTGGGACGACCGATGAGTAGAACGGTGCGACTGATTTGTAGAACGTCGCTCAGGATGAGGGCGACTTGAAGTAGACTTATAAGATTGTCCACCAGATTTCGGAGCGGGCCTAACGGCGCGCGAGCCATGACTGTTCGAAGAGTGGTACGATGGCCGACTGCTCCCTGGTGGACGAGAGGATTGAAGGCGTCGAGGGGGTGCTTTGTTCTTGTTCCTTCCAAGGCCAAATAGGGCTAGAATCCCCTTGTTCTTGGGTTCTTGACCGCCTCTATACTTTTCCTGACGGGCCCTCCATTCATCCCATCTCTTCCGTTCCTTTTGGGCTCGCTGCATTTCGCGCATCCCCTAAAATAACTGTTTGAGCTAAATTCTGAAGAGAGCATGAAAGAGAATACACACATCTGACCTGACCTTCTCGTTGCCGAGCAGAGTTCCTCGCATCTTAACCATCCAACCGTGCATTTTTGAAGGAGGGGGTTGGATTCTTGTGCCATCGGACAAGAACTACAGCCAGTGACCAGAAATAACATTGCGTGAGTTGATGTGAGCTAAAAGAATCCACAGGCGAAATAACATACCGAAGAGGCCCATTCAATCTTCATGACGAAGAGAGGTTTCGTGTGGTATGTAAAGGGAAGTTGTTTGTGGTGTTGGAGAAGTGGTTGTGGAGAGAGATGCAATGAACAAATTGAAGATTGAAAGTCACCGAGAGCAGTTAATATCTTGGTGGGAAGTAACAAATATGGTATCCTTATGTAAGGGTTTTGCCTCGTTGCCTACACGCAGCGTCGGTAGTCTTGTAACCCTTGTTCCAAGTCAGCGTGTCGGTGACCGTAAACACGACATTAGATCGTGCATTCGAAACAATGATTATGATCCGAATACTGTCAGTTGTTCAATGTTCAATGAATTATTGTGAACATTTCCGGTGGGATATCCTGTATACTTCAACACGTGACCGCATGTTTGTTCCCGACAACCGGTTTTTTCTCGAGGATTCCCCAACACGACGGAGTATGAAACAATTGAACAATCTCTCCAGGTTCAAATGACCTGATTTAGGTAAAAAAAAACAATTTTTGTCTTGAGTGAGAAGAAGGGGGGGGATCATGTTAATGGATCATCTCCGGAATCCTATGCAAAGAAAAAAGGAAAAAAGAGTTGTTGATGATGAAGTTGTGGAGATCGTCGATGTTAACGAAGGATTGGCGCTTAACGAAGTGTCCTTGCTGTGATAGATACGTTTAATCTCGATAACGATTTGACATGAGGGGCGCGTTTAATTTTCGTCATCGAATCGGTCGGTGAAATTGAAAGGAAATCTAAAAATGGTGTGTTGCAAAGTAATAAGGCCATGAAGTTACAGATGATGGTACACCGCCATAGGAGTTGACAACGAGCGGGAAAGCCACGTGTGGTAGAAGCAGTGTTTGCGACTGTTTACCGTAGCGTACGGGCATCGCCTCTATACCATTCTTGGTCTACGATGACATTGCAAATCCCTGACACTGCTTCAACCGTTTTTCTCCAGTCTTTCGATATTCCAGAGATATGCATGCTGTCTGCACACGGGAGTGTCCACTTACCGCGTCACTTCGGGATTCATCCGCCCCGTTAGCCTGAAGTGCGATGACTACATAATAAGCGCCAATTTTGAGAATGTTTCTGCACTCCAGAACCCACATTCGAGTCATTTTTAAAAAATCAAAACTCCAACACTCCTAAGGATGGCCTGGAAAAATATCAACCCTATCATCGAAAACAGGCTTTTCCTGGGAAAGTCAGTGGCTATTCTACCTATGACAACTGACCATCGACTTACCCCTTGTTTTATGTTCCTATAGTATCATGGCCGCACGTTCGACACGCTCCTTGACGGAGAACCGTATCACTCATATCCTCTCCGTTTGTACTGATCCCATTCCGGCTGAAGTGCCTGAGTCTGGGATTTGTCATTTGAGGATTCCGGTTGAAGATGTCGACTATGCAGATCTTTTGATTCAAATGCCCACCGCTTGTCGGTTCATTGAGCAGTCTCTAAGATCTGGCGGTGTTGTTTTGGTCCACTGCGGTCAAGGATTGTCGCGAAGTCCAGCAATAGTAGCGGCATACTGTAAGCTCATTACCACCTTTTTTTTTATATGCCTTTCGAAATTGACCAACCGCGTCATAGTGATGTGGTCCAAACGTGTTGGAGTTGCAGCCGCTGTTGATATGGTCAGAGACGGTGGGTTTGAGTGCTTCAGTGATTGCGATTATTCCAACAAGTTTTATTTCAGCGCGCGACCAAATTTGGATCAATCCCGGCTTCTATGAGCAATTGGCTCTATTCGAGATGTGCCAATATGCCCCTTCTCGAAGCAACGGCATCTATCTCCGCTGGAGAGTTACACTAGATAACAAACTCGCAGCAGCAGGCTTGCGCTAATTTCTATACTGTTAGAGGACACATCAACAGTCCTTTCCTTCCATTTATCACTGTATCAATTCCATTTTTCTTTCTTGTTTTTTTTTACTCTGTAGCCATAGTTCTCTTTTTTTCTGTCGTCTCTACACTGTATTGTTGTAACACTGTATCCCTTGTATTTATGGGCTCCTAAAGGATATTTATTCTTTGATTGCTACCTCTCTATTAATATATGCATAAATGAATGATGAAATCATTAATAAATACAGCGCTTGTGGATCAGAACGGGATGGCCAATTGAAGAGACAACTGATAGATTCCGAATGATGATGAGTGGAAATGGCTAATCTAATCAATCAAAGGGACCAACACGTATTCGTTACTTGGAAGATGAGTCGATATTTGACTGAATGACTTGCTCAATATAAATTCATAGCTGTATAACGAAATAAAGTCGTGGAGATTGCTGCGATACGATTATTGGTACGTGGCAGTCATAAAATGATTTTTCTGATATATAAAGGCCAGGGTTACGACTAAGTTACGGCTGTACAGGCTTGTTTGTCGTAGCGTCGGAATTTTAAATTGCAAGTCCCACGCAAACATCGCTGGCTGTCCGCTGTTCAAAGCTTTCCACCTCTAACCTTCATCACTTCCTTCCTGCCGTACTCTTTTTGCAATTATGGGTCTCTCAGTTTCTAAGCTCCTCTCTGGCCTTTTTGGCAAGAAGGAAATGCGTACGTTATCCTTTGTTGTTACTCAGCTACTCGTCATTTACAAGAATTCTGCTGAAAAATAGGTATCTTGATGGTATATATCGTGCAATATCTCTCGCTACTCATCCACAGTTAACGTCGCCTTTCTAGGTTGGTCTCGATGCTGCAGGAAAGACCACTATCCTCTACAAGCTCAAGCTTGGTGAGATCGTCACCACCATTCCAACAATCGGTCAGCCACGCTCCATTTTGCCTCCAAACCTCGTCTGACTGTCATTTTAGGATTCAATGTGGAGACTGTCGAATACAAGAACATCTCCTTCACCGTGTGGGACGTCGGAGGTCAGGATAAAATCCGTCCTCTCTGGAGGCATTGTACGTTCGGAGTCACACTCCCCCTGTCCTGACAGCAGTCCAGCTCACGAGCGCTCGGTTTTACAGACTTCCAAAATACCCAGGGTATTATCTTCGTTGTCGATTCCAACGATCGAGAGCGTGTATCTGAGGCTAGGGAGGAACTCCAGCGAATGTTGAACGAGGATGAGCTTAGGGATGCTCTCCTTCTTGTCTTTGCCAACAAGCAGGATCTTCCTAACGCCATGAACGCCGCTGAGATCACCGATAAGCTTGGTCTCCACGGCCTCAGACAGCGAACTTGGTACATCCAGGTCTGTACATCATTGCCTTAAATCTGCCCACAACTTGCTAACTAGTTTTTATTTTTCACTTAGGCTGCTTGTGCCACGTCTGGAGATGGTTTGTATGAGGGTCTGGAGTGGTTGAGCGCAAACATCAAGCGTCGGGTGTAATGAAGCAGTCTTCCTTTCTTTCAGTCAGGGTACCCTATTTGCGTTGTTACACGTGTCACGATCCATTACGATACCGAAAACGTATTCACAGCAGTCCATGTATTCTTCGCGTTCACCTCTCTAACTTCATTTGCCCTTTACCTTTCTTCGCCTATCTTTTACTTCTAAATTTTGATTCTGGCATGTTGCACTAAGCACTTCTTTAGATCAGCGGTTCTTATAATACATGCTCTAGTTTACACTTGGAGTGATCAGGGAAGGCAACGAAAACATCATAACCACAGAAACCAAATGATGGTCCTGATTACCGACCTTCACCAGGGAATATACGACTCACAGCCTCCGCTTCCTTCCTTCTCCGTTCAGCCAATTCTCGTGAAGCTGCGTCTCGTTGAATTGTGCCATATCTGGCAAGCTTCTCTAAGAGCGCCTGTAGGCGTTTCGGTTTAACAGCTGCGTAGGATGCTTGCCTGTTTGCTGGGACAAGGTATTCTTGAACTGTGCCACTGAGAGGTATTGACGACATCTAGTCATAAATAATGGCATCATTTCTTGGTGTGTGGGTGTAAAGGTATTACGACCAATGACTCACCAGTCGAAGTTCCGCAAACACGCCGCCTAAATGGGGACGGCCTATCCTCTTTAGCTCCTCTTCGAGAAAGTCGACATCGATGAGGATGTTGGAGATTGCATTTTCATTCATCATGGGTATATCTCGGCCTGTGAGGAAATCCTAAGGTAGTTACAAAAATAGATCAGCATTCACAGGCGCCGAAGAATTATCAGATATTGCTCCGGCTTACCATGAGGCAATCTGCAATGTATCCCAAGGCACCTTTGTATGACTCTTCCTTGTAAGCCTCTTTCACAGCCAATGAATCGACAACCGTGGTTAACCAATTGACAAGTTCGTAAAGATACATGCTAGGCGATGTTTCACGCGCAGTGGGTGTCCAGTCGTACTCGGACAGCTCGAAACATTGATCCAATTTTGACGAGATCAGTCCCGACATTCGCGCACGGGAACGGGATATCGTAGCTTCGAACGACTCGGACGCTTTGAGCCGGATAATACCTCCCCGCTGTGTTGACCTTAACAGAACAGACGTGCGTCAATAGGCATCACCCCATTATGATCGGAGTAGACTAACCGGAGGTTTGTCAGTGACCTTTCGAGTTCTGAGCAGGCAAGCTGGAAGTGTTCCAAATTAGTAATGATTTGCGAGAGTTGGTTGAGATTCTGGGTTCCTGCTAGACGCTGGCTGATGCTTTCTGAGATGCTCTTGATCAGGAGTGAGTCGAGTGACTAAAATATACTGGTCAGAAGGGATGCTCTCGTGTCTGAAAGGATATGTACCCGGCTTAACAAGTCATCAATATCTCTATGTTGCGACACGCCTTCCACAAAGGCATAGAATTTCTGGATGAAAGTTTTGATATCCTGGCAACACAGAAAGAATGTTTGGGACCATGGAAGAGGATAGTGAGGTGGTGATCTGTAGATCTGTGTTTTAGTATATTGTTGACCGGAACGGAGAAAATCCTACTGTTTGATCTCCTCCCGTTCGTTCTCATCAACCCACACAACATCTAGGATCATTTCAATCTCCTTCGTGGACTCGGCTCGCATAGGGGTATGGTCATCCTCGCGGACAATCTGATATTCTGTATGTCAGTTCTACGTTTCAAATAGGTGTCAAACGCCACATACAGTTTCAAACCGATTGGTAAACTGTGTTTGTAGCAGTTGAGAGTATTTCTCGAAAAGAACGATGATGAATGCTTGTAGGGAGGAGGTAGAGTACGAGGCGGACTATTTCCGAGATCAATCAACATGCAAACAAGAGTAGTCGATAAATAAAACTGACCTCTAAAGTCATGATAAATACTAGCAGGCTTTCTTTGACCTTGAGGAAATTCTCCGGGTCGGTCTCTCTCGTCAGTGAGTTCTCGATCGCTGTCGTCAGGCGCGAAACAACTGCCTCCCAGAGTTCTTCGACATCTCGAGAAGAGCGGAATGATCCTGTGGTTTCCAAAACATGGGTTTCTACGAGGAAGAATCCAGATATCTCCTGTGTCAGCGCTGACAATGCATTTAATGGTAATGGAGTCGGTAAGATGAGATCTGATTGCGCCTGTCCCGACGTATGAGATATGATTGAGTCAATGAATATACGCAGTTTACCTTTCGATCTGCCTGGTATGATTTCTGGAGCTCACTTAGGGAATCCAGGGCAGTATATATATGAATACACTCGAACAGCGGCTTGAAGTCGACCTGAACCTTCTCGTTGTCCAACACATCAACTGAAACGCGTATAAGCTGACGCTCTCTCGCTCGATTGGTGTTCGACTTACATTCAACCTTCTCGTATGTGACGAGTTCAACAGCGCTCCCAATTCGGCTGGTACGAAGCAACAAGTCCCTTTCCCGCCGTGCTCGCCAACGGCGGGTCCTCGTTTCCATTGCTTCAACTGCTTGACGGCCAACTTCTGTGCTGATATTACGGATTTCCAACAACCACTGTTTCATAGATGCGGTTACCGCATCCTTGATCTGGCCCCTTAATGATGGCAACGACGAAAGTAAGTGCTGGAAAAATGGCGTCTGGGATAACGAGGTGGGCGGCATTGCCTGCATATCTTCCAATGACTGAAAATAGTACAAAAATTGCATTGAAAATAGGTATATGATACAACAGTATAGAGTACAAACCCTCAGTGCACTCCAGTATTTGCCGTGCTTGATCATTTCTCCGACACGGTCCACGACATCAAGAACACGAAGACAAGCCTGCAGTGTATCAATGGCTTCATCTAGATTTGCGGCGGTCTTTCTTGACTGCAACAGGGTACGCTTTTTTTCGACAAGACCTCCACCGAGTTGTGCAACACTTGCGTCAAGGACGGAAATCCTGTCCTTCATTTTATCGGTGTATGACTTGACTGTGAATAAAGTTGCCACCGAGGAAATAAAGTCTTGATAGTTATCACTGCATATTTTCTCGATCTCATCGTCTTTGGAGTCGATGAGACCTTGAACTGTTCTAAGATAGGCCTCCTGTGCTCTGTTTGTATGAATCTGCTTGATGATAGGACCCAATTGCTCCAAATTCTCAGAAGAAGACGAAGGGTCGAGTAAATGTATCTGTTGGAGTTGCTGGTCGATATATTCCTGAGTAAACTGCTGTCGTCGTCGCGGAGGCATAATTGAACCGAATACTAAAGGAGAGAGATGAATTACAGAAAAGGAAACGGAAAAGGAAATTCACCGATAATTTGTTTAACATTGGCTTCAGAAGCAAATAACGCGTTCCGTGATATCTTCTAAATTTAGACCAAATGTGTCAATCCCAAGTCAAAGAACAGAATCGATTACCGTGACCACAACATGCCTCAAATTACTCTCAACGCAGATGCCATGTAGGTTATTCCACCACCGACATCCAATTACCGATCTCAGTATGTTTTCCAAGATTATTCGATATGGACGGTACACTCGTCGATTCAACAGCCGGTTTAGAAGGCGCATGGCACCTTTTCCGGGAATCCTACCCAACCATAGACGTTCATGACATTTTGAGCTGTAAGAACATCGCATCTTGTTCCTTTTTCTCTTCAAGTCTCATAGCATCGCCCAGCCTCGCACGGAGTCCGTACTGTCGACAATCTAAGAAACTACTGCGGTATTCAGGACCTAGAGATCCTTCAGGTAAATCGCAACATCTAGATGCAATCGTCCCCATCTCCCATCTTGATCCCTTACCCATGGAAATGACCACTTTGCTGTTCTTCAGAAAGAGGCCGAACGATTCGAAAAAGCTATCCTCACAACGTCCTCCGAGGGGGGTCGACCAGGCATCGTTCTCCTCCCGGGTGTACCTGCCGTCATGGACGAGGTAACAGATCTCTTACTCTGTAGAAAGATCTTTCACTTTGTTCATCAGTAGATTTTTTAGCTTGCTCCTGCTCGTTTCTTGCCGAACCCTAGGTGGACTATTTGCACCTCCGCAACCTTGGAGTATGCCACCGCCGCATTAAGCAGGGCGAACATCCCTATTCCAGACGTCTTCGTGTGCTCTGAACACGTTTCAAAGGGAAAGCCTTATCCCGACCCGTATCTTTTGGGTGCCGAAAAGGCAGGGGTCAAACCTGAAAATTGTTCGTTTACTAATCATCATCTAAGAACTCCAAAAAAAACTTACGTTTTGCCAGGCATTGTATTCGAGGATGCCCCAAATGGTGTTCGAAGCGGCGTTGCTGCTGGATGCACTGTGATCGCCCTCCTGACGACTCACAGTCGCGAACAACTCGAAGCTGCAACACCCCACTACATCATCAAGGACCTCTCCAGTGTATCTGTGCGCCGCACTGAGAACAGCGTCGTTCTCACTTTGAAAGAAGAGTGAACGGTTCACCTAGAGTTTAATCCTATCTCTCCTATGTGTAGACTGATTTAGTAGACCTTAGACGCACAGAAATACATACTAGTTCAATATTTAGGCCACTCCTCGATTCATGTTTCACTAGAGCCAAATTCTATCCATTTTACAGACCCAAGAGATCCTAATGGGAACAGAGGAATTACTACGTACTGTAAGGGAGGAAAAGAAATTTTATAATGATCGATAAATGACTTGGAAAAATCACGTCGAGAAATGTGCAAAATAAAGTAAGGAACAGGGCAGTATGACCAGTGGTACAGAGGCAGAAAGCGAGTGTGAAAACATTCCAAAGGAGAGGGTATTCGGAGGCATTATTGATTGTCATGATCGGATGCAAGCATGTAGTTGAGTGATTAAGAAATGCGTGTATTGTACCCTTTAGTACTCGCCCTCCTCTTCAGCGTCAGCAGAGTCGGTGCCAACCTCTTCATAATCCTTCTCCAAGGCGGCAAGATCCTCGCGGGCTTCCGCAAACTCACCCTTGATCGATTAATCAGCTTTATGTAAATTTTATTTCCAGGAATTTGAAATCTCACCTCCTCCATTCCCTCCCCGACATACCAGTGAACGAATGCACGCTTAGAATACATAAGATCAAACTTGTAATCTGAGAGATATCGTGGGTCAATTGCATGTTCAATGCAGAGTAAAGGGATTCACTAACCAAGACGACCCCAAGCAGCAGAGATAGCAGTAGTGCTAATTATAGAGTTAACTTACAAGTCCTAAGAAGGCAATGGTCGATACTTACTTGGAAAGCATGCAAAGACTGCGAGAGGTCTTGGCAAGATCACCGCCAGGTACGCAAGCCGAAGGCTCGTTGCAAACACCAAGCTAAAACAAATAGGTTGAGCGGGCAATGTAATGTTCATTCAAAAATTAATCACCTTGAAGCCAGTAGGGCACCAGTCGACGAACTGGATGGTGCGCTTGGTCTTGATAGAGGCAACGGCAGCCTGAACATCCTTTGGCACGACATCACCACGGTAGAGCAAGCAGCATGCCACTAATCGTCAGATGAGTAAGCCATCATGACCGATCATAAAAGCAAATATGACTCACTGTATTTTCCTTCTTTTGGATCACACTTGACCATCTGGTTACCATTCTCAAAGCACGAAAATGTCATCTCAGCGACAGAGTTCTGTTCATGAGTAGCTTTATCGGCAGAGAGAAGAGGAGCAAAAGTAGCCAATGGGAAGTGAATACGGGGGAAACTAAATGTGTTGTTAGGCAACGTAATTAATATTGATGAGCAGAAATAATACGTACGGGACCAAGTTAGTTTGGAACTCGTTCAAATCGACGTTGAGAGAACCATCGAAACGCAGGGACGCGGTAATGGAAGAAACAACTTGAGCGATCAAGCGATTCAGGTTGGAGAAGCTGGGAGCAGCAACGCCCAGTCTCTTCTTGCAGATATCGTAGATAGCCTCGTTATCGACCTATGTTTAAATGTTAAAAATCAATATTAATTCCATGTCAGGCAAGGTCTACACACCATGAATGAACAGTCGGAGTGCTCAAGTGTTGTGTGGGTCGTCAGAACAGAGTTGTAAGGCTCGACAACGGAGCTCGAAAGCTGGGGTGCAGGGTACACGCAAAATTCGAGCTTGGACTTCTTGCCGTAGTCAGTAGAGAGCCTCTCAAGGAGAAGAGCGCCAAAGCCAGAACCAGTTCCTCCACCAAACGAGTGGAAGACGAAGAATCCTTGCAGACCAGAGCAGTTGTCCGCAAGTCTTCTCAGCTTATCCATGACAGGATCGATGAGCTCTTTGCCAACGGTGTAGTGACCACGGGCATCTAGAAGAATATAATGAGATCAGATGATGGGGAAAACAGAACGATAACGACGTACAGTTGTTAGCAGCATCCTCCTTGCCGTTGATGAGGGTCTCGGGATGGAAAAGAGACCTGTAAGTTCCACTTTTGACATCATCTATCACGCCAGGTTCGAGATCAATGTAGAGGGAGCGAGGGACATGTTTCCCTGAGCCGGTTTCCGAAAAGAAGGTGGAAAAGCCGCTGTCAGTGGATGAAGGCGAGCCTTCTACAAGACGACCGTCGGGCTAAATAAATAAGTTGCCGTTGAATGATGTGAAAAGGTGAAAAAAGATTGACAAGACTGACGCTGAGACCATGCTCAAGGGTATAGAGCTCCCCTGTTTTTCAAAGAAAAGGATTAATCAATAAAAATACAATATAAACGCGACTAATATAAAGGATAAAATACATACAACAAGCATTGCCGATCTGGATACCAGCCTGACCGACGTGGAGAGAAATAACTTCACGCATGATTTATGTTGAAAGGTTGATGGTCAACGTGGAGAACAAGACGTTGTTGGCAGAGTCTGGACTCTGCGCAGAGGCTTAACTTGATTCCAACAAATTTTGTGACGCGTGCCCATAATTCCCTTTTATGGTTGTTTGGTCCGTGAACTTCCTCGCCAATTCATTTAAAATTATCGTACTATTTTTATTAGAATAACTAACTAGGTTGCTACAAGTGCGTGTAGACTATAAATTTCTTTTCTTACAATATAATATACAGGCGAAACACTTCCTTCAAGTTCGATCTTTCCCTTGCCCAGTTTCTTTACAGCTACCGTTCCGACAAGCCCATCTGAGAAGTCTCTGTCCGCTGTTCCGCACACTAGCACACCTTCCCCAATAAATTCGGCATGGACGCCAACGGAACCAAGTCGTGCCTTTAGCGCTGTAAGTTTTAGCTCTCCGATCATAGTGGATTGAGGAAGCGAGAGTTTCGGTCGCGATCCCAGCACTTGATGATTCAGGGCGCGAGTTTGATTCGCCAATACATCCTCCGATGACGAAATGGGTTCAAGTGTGGGGATCGTTGAAGTCGCGTGGGCTACAACCCGCCCTTTGACGTAGGAAATTTCGTTGTCTTCAAACTGTCAAATAATCGAATAGTCAGTTAAGTTACGTAGAGAAAGTTCCTTGAGAACGTACCCTTGAGACTTTAAGTGATGCAAGCAGTTCATCGCCAATATTGATGGAGAAGTTGTTGGTTTGTTGACCGATTTGCACAGTGTCACCCAGGGTTGGAGTGAAGATGTCCTTGGTCATCGATCGAATCTTGCTGCAAGCATCGACAAGAGCATCTGTCGAAGCCGAATTCCCGTGCACGAGAATCTAAATGTATACGTTTTAGCCACATATGGGCCACCATGAATCTGATGCTCACCATTTTACGGGGATTGACCCGGGGAACAATACTCTTTACAGCTCGACTATTGCTCAAACCCTCCATATCAACAAACAAGAGTCGACACGCCAACTGCACTTCAATCTCTGTCGAAACGAATTTGTATGGCGGTTCCTTCAAAGCTTTCTGTAGAAATATGAGCTTCAGGCCGTCTAGTCGAGAGTTGGATGACATACCTTGGCCTCCTCTTCTATTTGAGCCTTCCTCTTGAGGTCTTTGACCTCCTCACTTTCAGCCTCCTCTTCCAGAGCCTTGCCCTTTCGCAACCACATACCAACGTCTATGGTTTCACCATAGTCATCAACTCGGCGCTTCTTCTCCACGTATGGGAACATTCGGAAACGCTGGGCTTGATTGGCGTTCTTAAAGAATGATGATGATTTTGAGACATTGCCTTTGAGATAGATATCGAAGGAGAGAAGGGTCTTTGTCAGCCCTTCGTCTCCGTCCAACCAGTCCATAGAGTCCCCATTCTTTTCCGCCTTTCTCCTTCTTCTGTCAGCAGCAGCATCTTCAACATCCATGCCATCCCCTTCAAGTGCATTCCGGACCTCATCTTCCTCGTCGGCGTCAGAATCAGAGTCAGAATCACTATCGTCTTCGTCGGCTTCAAGCATCCTCTGGTTTCGCACCAAGTTTGCTTGTTGGGTCTCCTTCTCTTTCGCGGCACGTTCTCGTTGCTGATATTGCTCCAGCTCGACACCCGATAGAGGAACCTTGCGGTTGACTTTGAGCTTAATAGCACCATCCAACATAATGTTGTTTCCAATTTTGCCGCTATCCCATTTGTCTTCGGCTCGCTGAGAGTCATTCCACTTGTTGAAGAGGGCACGAGAAAGTGTGTTTTCTTGCCCCCTGCTGGTGAGTAGTACAACGTTGCCAGCCACGGCAGCAAAGTCGCTGAAAAGATGACGAGAAGGTCCGTGTGACATAGAGGCGGGGACGGCGAGAATAAGTTTAGGGTCTTTGGAGGAATATGTCTGCATGAGTTCTTGGGGGTTGCGGAATATCTCTAGATGTCTGGAAAATGTCAGCTGGGATTGAGGTTTGATTTCAGAAACTCACTTAAATCTCAAAGCAAATGCTCCGAGGGCTTCTTCCTCGTTGTCATCGTCTCGTCTCCGTTTGTTGTTCTGATTTTGTCTCCCAGTACCATCCTCGCCCACATCCTCCTTGCTAATTGTACCTCCAAAAGATTCGATCATACTTCGAATGAAAGTCAACATTTCCCGACCAGTTCGTGAAAGTAAGCATATTGGGTATCGTAGTCGAGAAAAGTTCCAATGCTGGTCGAGTAGAACAAGAAGCTCGAGGACTCGTGTACTCGAATCGCACGGGAGCAAAAGAGAAGAGCGGGACGAGAGAGTAGACGTGATGGTATCTGGAAGTAGTTTAGCTGAGAATAGAAGCGCAATATGGACTAGACGTTGCATACCAATTAAAGCAGCCTCTCTGTCTTTCCGTGTACTACTCATCACCGTTGCACGGTCCACGTCGGTAATGAAGAGATCAGGACGTGCCAATGGCTCAAAGAGTCCGCCAGCTTGTCGATACAGAATAGTACCATCCAAATGTCGTTCTGCCATATGGTTTATGTTGACAGCATAAACAATTGTGCCAGAAGATGGTGAACGAATCTTCCATATTGCACCACCAAGGGTATGGCCAGCGTTGAATGGTGTGATTGTTAGACCCTGACATTTTCCTGGAAGGAGCATTAATGTACCAAGAACACGAATGATAATCGTCATGCGTACCTTGCAAATGTGTAGGTTGAGAGTATCTCAGGGTATTGACGGAGTCAAAGGCATCCTGTACTTCAATAACTGTCGTTACGTATTTTCTTCGGGGATTTGGCTCCTTTGGTGGTTTCACTTCGGCGTCTAATTCATCGTTTTGTTCTTGTTCTTGTTCCTCATCTTCAGTTGGTTTTTGATCATCCTCAAAACTTTCTTCATCTCGCAGACCCTCAACGTCCTCTGTTACAGCTATCTTCCCCATTGCCTGGACAGGAAGAGTGCTGTATGCTGGCGCCTTTAAACCCCATCGTGAATGTGCCCATGGATATAAACCACAATGAGAGAGGTCTCCGTGTGATAGTAGAACAAGGTCTATTGTAGGGGCAACCCTAAAATTCATGCTTTAATTAACTGACGAGATTTAACGCTAACATAAAACCAACTTTTCCAAAGCTTCACAATAGTCAACCCATGAAGGTCTCTCTGGTGTGCCTTCATCCTCTGACTGTTCTGACTGAAAAGGGGATGGTTCTGGAGACCAATCTGGAGAGCCACAGTCAATTAAAATTCTAACATCATCAATTTGAAGTAGATATGATAGAGGAGTTGTGTTTGAAGAACGAGACGCGCCAGACAACGGCGTAAAGGTGATCATTGAGTTGAAGCTCGAAACAGATGCTGACTAATACAGAGTATTGCACTTTTATTTGCACAAAGAGATTTAAAACAAACAACGCGTCCCTGGTTATGGAGATGTGACGTCACTTTCTCTTTTTATACTCTCTCTATCTCATAAATTGCCTGCCAGTCCACTCTTTGACTTGATAAGTACCTTAATGCACTCCTATTAATAATTAGAACACTCCTCTCCTTTAACCCATCATCATCCCATTCATTCATGCCAGTCTCAACAACAACTGCTGCAATACATATAACCCCCAGTATGTCCCTCTTCTAGTGGTCTTCGACAGGACAACATGGTTTAACACACATTTAGTTGTCATAAAAACTTTTTTTAAACACGGAAAGAAAAAGGCAAAACGCCTGGCATTGTCAGAAGAGCACAAAGAAGAACCACAAGATGATATTTTCTTTGACCAGTGAGCCTCAGTGACATAGGGGTATGAACCCGGAAATGTTGACATCGCTGTCTTTCTAGGGCATTCCATATTGTAAAGGGTACATGAACTTGTCATTTTATAGAAATTATGGCCGGATATCTAACTGTTTTTTTCTAGCCTTCATCGACCTGGGGACGCAGAACACCATCGAATCACTTCAAGCCTTGTAAACGTCTTCCTGTTGCTTTCCCATCTTCTCACTCACCTTGTAGCACAACTGTAGCACAAACACACATGTACCTGCACCATACTGGTCCGCCGTTTCCCCAGTCGTCATACCCCTCTCAACGTGCAATACTGCGGCAGATATCCTTATTGACTGGTTCGGCCCAGAGGAGCTGAAACAAGTCGTCGGCGGAGAGAGGTGGTGGCAAGTGCGTGGTCTGGACGGCATCGACGCGGAGTGGGTCTGCGAAGAGGAAGACATTAAATCTGAACCCGTCCAGAAGACGTACTGCGGTCGCAAAATCACCGCAGAAGAGTCCAACGTTTTACGCATGGAAAAGCTTGAGACCGTCCTGGTGCGTGTTCATCATTTAACTTCATGCCACCTGGAGGCTAATCTACGCTTGAACGTTAAACCCAGTTTTATGTTCACGGAGGTAATTTCCTCGTTCCAATCAGACTATTCTCCGTTGACGATATGTGATTAAAGGTGGATACTTCTGGGGTTCAATAAGTGCGTCACGAACTAGATATTTCGAACAGTTACTTATGAATCACTTCCCAGATACCCATCGTTATCAGGTCTTGCGTTATGGTGCGTTTCTCGTGATAACTACTGAGATATCTAGTCATCAACCACTGATTCAATGGACAGCACACAAAATGAAGAGCAAAGCGTTCACAGTAAATTACAGGCAAGTTTATCATTTACATTTTGCATATCCATGTCGGTCATCGCATCCTCACCTTGCACATCAGGAAAGCACCACAATACCCATGGCCCTGTCCACTTCAGGACGTCATAGCTGCATGTATGTTATCATCGTTGTTCATCAGACGCAGTGGTACCCTAACAATGTAACCGCGCCAGATCTATACCTTATACAACCTCCACCTGGTGCCCTTCATAAGCCAATCTCTCCAAAGAAGATTGTTTTCGCTGGAGACTCAGCTGGAGGGGGACTTTGCATCACCGCTTTGACAGTGCTTAGGGATATGGGTCAACCCTTGCCTGCTGGGGCCGCCTTGATCAGTCCATGGGTCGACCTGACCCATAGTTTTCCGAGCGTCATGGAAAATACCGAGACGGTATGTTACTGATTAACTCTTGACATTTATGGGAGATTTAATGCAGGTATTGTAGGACATCATACCGAAACATGGGTTTTTGGCCAAGCCTTCTACTTTGTGGCCTGTGCCACCCAACACACCAGAGGGTGGTCGAGTATGCCCTGCTTCGTCGAACGCGCCGCCTAAGCCTGGAGACGCCGATACCTTGAAACCAGATCCAGATCGACTCTCTAGGCGGGAAGGTGATCTCCAAAAACTTACCGAGGATCCTGGCACGACGGTGGAGAACCAGTCTGAAATGCTCTCTAATGGCCCCAGAGAGGATGACTTACCTGTAGGGAACGGCCACGGCGATATCCACCCCGCAGGGAGGGACGAATCAGCCAACAATAGTCGGACGTCGGATGCTTCGAACAACGAAGAGGATTTTTATCGCTGGGAACCCAAGCCACCGAAGGTTCTTATGAAGGATCCGGATACAATTCCTCTCGAACTGCGTTCCCAAATCCAGATGTATGCGGCAACAGAGCAAGTAGCTTCGTCTCTTCGACTGCTGGCCACGACTCACCCTTCAACAGGCAGCTAACCCACCCCCTCGTATCGCCCGTCATCCAAGGGTCTTTGGGAAACCTACCTCCCCTGTATATTATTGCAGGAGAACGTGAGGTGCTCCGAGACGAAATTATCTACCTGGCACATAAAGCTGCTAATCCCGCACAATATCCTGCGCGCCGAGGTGTTCTTCGAGATGGTCGCAGGCAGCGAGAGAACGTTGAAAAGTTCACCACCCCTACTAAGGTGATAATTGGGCGGAAACGCTTGAACCTGAAGCGTTGATACTGATGCATCAGGGTTGCCTTAGGTTCATCTTCAAGTGTTTGACGGCATGTGCCACGTCCTGACGGTGTTCATGTTCAGCAAACCCGTATGTCATGTCTCTGACATTTTTGGTCAGATCTAACAAGTTAACCAGGCCAGATATGCGTATCGATCGATTGCTGATTTTGCACTCCGGGTTACTTCTTCATCAGAGGATGACATTGCAAACCCTTTCTCCCAATTAAAGTCTCTTGACGATGACGACGAAAATGCCAAAGATGACATGGATTTTGAGCGTCATAAAAAGAATTCGAAAAAGCATGCCCACAATACCCGAGAAGAGACCAGAACTGAAATGCGCGAGGTAAAGTCGACATCTCAAACACCGGACGGAGAGGAGAAGAATTCTATTGCCCCAGTTACCAAGACAAAGTCGGATGGCAGCAGTTCGACGGCGGTGGGATCGGTAGGCTGATTGCAATATTTTTATATTTTACACTGATTTTCCTGCAGCAGGAGCCATCCAAGTCTACACAGATGATTCGCGAACGAGTGGACCTTGAGGGCACCGTCCGGCTGATGGAACCACCCGAAGAGATACCAGTTCTGCAGATTAAGCCTGCTGAAATTTGTTTGATCAAGGAAGGCCCGACTTTGAGATGGAATGAGGGTCAGCAAATGTGGGACAAACGTTTCGCCAAACGCACTGCCCGTATACTGAAGAAGAAGGCGAAACATACTGCGGAAGCGGAAAGGGTGATCAAGAACGCGCTGGACCAAGGACTTATACACAAGTTAGAAGAAAATCATCTGGACAAACCAACTGCTACTGAGAAGGGACATCGAAGAACAGGCTCAGGTGTCATTCAAATCGATCGACGCTGGGGACCGCTGGACCTTCAAGACGAACGACCTCCACCGACGGCAATAGCCGCCCGTCGCGATACAGTAAGCACAGTATGGCCTCCTCTAGTAATCGTGTTTCTAATACATCCAGTAGCCTGAAGCCCTAGCCCTCTTAAAGAAGAGCATCTACCACACGGCTCCTGCCACACATCAGACGGTGCCCAAGATGAAAGTCATTGACGTGATGCGAGCGGCGTTCAACCCTCATGATGACCCCAACAAGCCACCGGAGCAATCAGTATCTGAAGAACAGGTGAAATCCAAGATACACATTTTACCTGTGCATGGATTGAGAATCTGGGATGACCTTGTAACGTGAGTTTGTCGTATTTGTTTTTGAAACTGAACGATCGAACACGCGCTGATAATTGATCCCAACAGTTATTTCGGGAGGAAAAGTGCGGCAAAAGCTGGGGATGGGATTAAAGCAGCCAAGGAAAAAACCGGACTGAGCTCCCCTGCTTAATATTACTATGATAGATATATGGTACCCTTCCTTATTCGTAGATTAGAATCCCCAATATTATTTTGTTTGTGGTGGAATGTCGTTAACTATTGCAGGGTCGAATGAGTACGCACAGACCATGTGACAGGAATTTAGCGTGGGAAATGGAGGGATGTATAATTGTATGGGGAGAGAGCAGCCAACGTTTGTCTCGTTTCTGCCATCGCAGTATCCTCTTTCATTCTTCAATACCTCGTAAGTCCTTCATAACGCGTTATTTATATTTCTCTTCTCTGATCTTGACTTCCTTTCGAAAAAAATTTCGCAGTGTTTGTCTTTAGTTGAAAATGCGTGAAGTCATCTCAGTGCACGTTGGTCAGGCTGGTGTCCAGATCGGCAATGCCTGCTGTAAGTTTTTCTACTATTTTTTAGTATTTAATCCATCTCGCCTTTCATTGTTGCGCGTGCTTTGCCCACAAAACGCGTCGTTTCAACTGTGGGGAATGAGGGTTTGGAAAATATCAAAAAGTGGCACCATGCTGATCTGATTATCGTTACAGGGGAGCTGTATACCGTCGAGCATGGTCTCAGCGTGAGTCACTTTTGAATACTTGTGTTTTAACATTGTATTTATCGTGTATTAGCCCGATGGCCGTCTTCTCGATGGTTCGCCATCTGCTAACGATGGTGGCTTCAGCACATTCTTCTCGGAGACCTCTTCTGGCAAACACGTGCCTCGTTCTTTGTACATTGACCTCGAGCCCAATGTCATTGACGAGGTTAGGAACGGTCCTTACAGGAGTCTCTTCCACCCTGAGACTCTTGTCACTGGCAAGGAGGACGCCGCCAGCAACTGTACGTTTTTACCCTTATCTAAAGCCTCATGCCCGCCCCTGACGAAAAAAAAATTAGATGCTCGTGGCCACTACACAATCGGCAAGGAGCAGATTGATGTTGTGATGGACAAAGTTCGCCGCCTCGCGGACAACTGCTCGGGCTTGCAGGGCTTCTTCGTTTTCCACTCTTTCGGTGGTGGAACCGGTTCCGGTTTCGGTGCTCTCATCCTTGAACGTCTCTCCACTGACTATGGAAAGAAATCCAAGCTTGAGTTCAGCGTTTATCCCGCTCCTACCCTTGCCAACTCCGTTGTTGAGCCCTACAACTCTGTTCTCACCACCCACACTACTCTTGAGCACTCTGACTGCTCTTTCATGGTATTTTTTTTTTCTCTTCATCCATATTCGTAACGTTCCATTCATATTCACCTCGTGTTCTTAGGTTGACAATGAGGCCATCTATGACATTTGCAAGAAGAACCTCGGTATCACCTCTCCCAGTCTTACCAACCTGAACAGGTTGATCGCTCAGGTCGTCTCTTCCATCACCGCTTCTCTGCGTTTCGATGGATCGCTCAACGTCGACTTGAACGAGTTCCAGACTAACTTGGTCCCGTATGTATTTCCTCCCTTCACTTAGCCACCCTTTTATTTATTCTATTGTTAGCTTCCCCCGTATCCACTTCCCTCTCGCTACCTTCGCCCCCATCATCTCCGCTGAGAAGGCTCACCACGAGCAGAACTCTGTTGCTGACATGACCTTCTCATGCTTCGAGACTGGTAACCAGATGGTGAAGTGCGATCCCAGAGAAGGAAAATACAGTACGTTAATTTAATTATCATACTAATATTTGACATATGCTGACGTATATCTCAGTGGCTTGCGCTCTTCTCTACCGTGGTGACGTCGTCCCCAAGGATGTCAACGCTGCCGTTGCTATTATCAAGACCAAGCGTACCATTCAGTTCGTTGACTGGTGCCCCACCGGTTTCAAGCTCGGTATCTGCAATGAGCCCCCTGCTCACGTCCCCGGAGGTGACCTCGCCAAGGTTTCTCGCAGCATGTGCATGTTGTCCAATACAACTGCCATCTCCTCTGCCTGGAGTCGTCTAGACCATAAGTTCGATCTCCTCTACTCCAAGCGTGCCTTCGTTCATTGGTACGTTGGTGAGGGTATGGAGGAGGGTGAATTCTCTGAGGCTCGTGAGGATCTCGCTGCCCTCGAAAAAGATTACGAGGAAGTTGGCATTGACTCTGCTGATGTTGAGGAGGCTGAGTACTAGATGCCTATTTCCGTTTTTCTCTTGTTGCTTTGGAGTTTTAGTTACTTTTAATTCTTCTTAAAACGTCTATCATGATTTTCACGTATACCTCGACGCCCCTATCACTACAATGCGGATTTCCTTTTTTTTATGATTCTCATTTGCCTGGAAAGCTTGTTTGCATGAAGAAAACGTGAAAGGTTGATCAAAGAAAGTTGCTACATCCAGACCCTAAACAAAACGAAGAAGATGGAAACTCTATAAGGTTATATGATTGGTTGTGTACGTTATTCATGCTTTGCCAGCATCCTCCTTCAAGCTCACAATCTGGTTAAGAACAATATAGTCACCTTGGGTGAACCCATCAGCCTTCGATTCTTCCTCGAGAGCAGCTACACGTGCGTCCTTGTCCAGAGCAAAGTATGCCACGCGCAAACCCTGGAATCGAACGCATTCATTTCCAACCAGCTGCTCACTCGTGGCGACAGGGGTATCATCGTCCGATGTCTTGACCTCCGCCGATGCCTTTGCAGTCCTAGCCTTGGCCTCCTTCCTAGCATCGGACATAGCCTGCTTCGCAAGAGGCCAGAAGCCAACTTCCACCATTGAATCCTTGATAACTTCCAAGCTATCGGGTGCAATATCGGCTCTGAAGTCGCTGGGTACCTTGTCGCTCTTGAACAAGCGGTTGAAGATCCTGGTTTCGTTGACCCTGACAGGGCTACCTGAAGGAGCATGTTCTGCCACCCATTGAATGAACGCCTTGGGTTTCTTGGCTGGTCCTTCGTTTTCGAGCTTGCAGAAGAGCTCGACGACCTGCCCGGTGGTTGGATCGGTCTTGAAGGACGTGCAGGTGATGGGATGGGGTGCCTGGAACAGCCCGACGGTCTTGCCAGGAGCCAGGCGGAAGTAATCTTTGGAATCCTCGGTCCTGAAATCATCCTGCTCGATGTAGATCGTACGTGTGAAGGGGATCTTCGATGTACCGAGTTCTGGGACCTTGGGGTGGAGAGGTTTCTCTACCATGAGGCAATAGTCGTCGGGAAGATTCTCGATGGTGACTTTGAGTGGCCGGAGAACCATCAGCAGCCGAGGGACAGACCCTTCGAGATACTGCCTGACAGTTTGTTCGAAGCGGGCGATCTCGATGTTCGTGGCAGCTGTTGAGACACCGAGGGTGCTAACGAAGGAAATTATAGCCCCAGGAGGAACACCACGACGGCGGAGAGCGATCAGGGTGTACAGGCGAGGGTCATCCCAACCGTCCACAAACCCTTCGTCGACCAAAGCCAGGATCTTTCGTTTCGACATGATGCTTCCTTCCAAGCTCAGACGGCCATATTCTGACTGTCTGGGCTTGTACACCTCCAAGGCGTCACATAGCCAATCGTACGATTGACGCGATGAAATGAACTCTGTTGTACACAGAGAATGACTAGATATGAGTGAGTATTGGCTCGAGCTTTGGGACATTAACTACGACTCACGAAATGTTCTCCATACTATCAACCAAGCAGTGGGTGAAATCGTAAGTAGGGTAAATTATCCACTTGTCCTTGGTGCGATGATGGGGAGACTCCAGAACGCGATAAGCCGTCAGGTCCCACATCTGGGGGTTTCCGTCCTCCAAATCCTGCTTCATACGAAGATTGGCTTCTTTGGGTTTATATTTGCCGTTCTTCATACCCTCAAATTCGGCCAATGACTCTTCTATGGGCCGGTTTCTGTGAATACATGGACGGGGTTGACCCTTCTTCTCGCCTCTATCAACCTTAATCTCCTCCTCTGGCGAACGACCTGGTTAGATATTTTGGAGGCGAGGGATGGACATGAACGACTCACGGGTACAGTGGCACACATAGGCCTTGTCACGTTTAATCAACTCGACAGCCAGATCGTACAACTCTGCGAAGTAGTCGCTAGAGTATGTGATTTTCCAGGGTTCAAAGCCCAACCAGCGAACCATCTCCAAGATACTCTCGAAGTAGCGTCCTTCCTCCTTCTCGGGATTCGTATCGTCGTATCTCAGATAGCACTTTCCTCCGTGATGAGCAGCATATCCAAAGCTAACAAAAATTGCTTTAGAGTGTCCGATGTGGAGGTAGCCATTGGGTTCGGGAGGGAATCGAGTCCAGACTTGACCTCCAGTTGCTGCAAGATGGGCTTCCCGCAGGTGGGGATGGATCTGAGGATTTCCTCCGGGTTTGTGAAGTTGGCCAAGGAAACCTTCCTCAAAGACGGATCTACGGGAGGCAGCAGGCGCTTCAGTTGCCTTCTCAGCTTTTGCAGCTTTGGGTTCCTATGTGGGAGGGACCTTGGTTAAAACATTGTCAAGTGGAAGGATTGCGAAACATACCTTTGCTTTAGGCTTCGCCGCCTCCTTAGGACCAAATTTCTCGAGGAACACGGCTTCCACTGTGTTCTTAACTTCGAGAGGGCTTGCCCATCGGAGCTCAGGGGTGGATTTTGTACCACTAATCACAGGTCCCAGGTTGGCCCATCCGGTAACATTGTTGTTTTCAACATATGATTTTACCGTAGCCGTCAATTGTTCGGGTGTGATAGAGAAACCTGAAAATTGGACGTAAGACTTTTGGTGAATAAATTTAACATATCATTTCACGCACCAACACCACACTCTGCATTGAATTCGTCGTCCTTGATTGGTGTCTTATTTGCTTCGACGTACTTGACGGCGGCTAAATAAAGTGGCTCGTGAGATCATTTCAAAACATGTTAAAAGAACTAAAGTTCAACACACCAGAAACCTGGTCGACGCTCTTCAAATTCGAATTGACTACATGGCTCGTGACATAGTCTCGCTCGTTGGCCTCGATCGGATTGGCTGTCTTGGACAATAATACAGCAAGATTTCCGATAAGCGTCGCGGTTTTTTCGTCAAGGCCAGCAGCGACCAAGGGATTGGCTTCGATAATCTCCTTGAGTATAGCCGCACTCTTGGGTGCCTTGACAGCCTCAACAGCCTTGCCCTGGCTGAGGCCAATCGATTTGAAGAGCGGAACAAGAGGATCCGAGTTTGGATCTACTTTGGCTGGTTTTGACATCAAGATCAGAGTTTACAGCGCAGTGCGAAAGTATATGGGATTGTCCTCGTGAGTTTGTTGATAGAAGAATTGTGTCGGATGAGAGTTAGGGACCGGGAGGCTTGATATCTTCGCAAATGCCAAATTGATTTTGACTCAACGAAGCCAAGAATGGTTATCACAGATAAGATAAGATTTTGAATCTCCATCAACTCGGATGTCACTGAATAGGGGCGGCTTTCTGAAATATATATTTTTATTGGACGTTGTAGACGCAGTCACATATACAATTGAATGTACAGAAAATATAGTGATGTAGCCAGAATGAAAATGAACAGGAAGACTGCATTATCTGCCCAAGGAGGCATCGACGAAGCCTCCCTAGCATTTACCGCTCGGTCAATCAATCCGACGACAACAGATCCAGATGACTTTATTTTTGGCTGCGGGCCAGCATCTTGGTATATACCATTGGAGGGACAAATGCATTCAGTTAATGGCCCATTGTGTACTCGTTGTTTTTCCGATGCGAATGAGCCGGGCTGGTCTGCACTGTAGTGTCGTCGATTGCAGATGTGTGACCTTTTTGAATCCTCAAAGCGGGTTTGCGACACAAGGTTCGGGGGTCGAGTTGCAGTGTTAGATTGATGAACCACAGCATTCGAGGTACTCCTATCGCTAAGCTGATATCGAAGTGCATCAACCTGCGCTTTGAGCGTTGTTAAGAAGCAGGGCTTTTCTCCTGTGGCAATATTCCGGATAACAACAGAAGAAACACTAGAATGTCATCAGCTTTTGCGGCAGCAGCGACAGAAATAAACGCTTACAATAATTCTTTCATGTTTGCAATGCTAAAAGAATTACTAAGCCAGGCAATTTCCTCGACGGCACTTGTAGGCATATATATTCGCTGGGCTTCGAGCTTCTTGACCCAATGTTGGGCATAGCGCAGTCGCTCGACGTCCCCTGGATGTTCGAAATGGCTGTAAAGAATCATTGGAGAATTTAGAATCTTCATATTCACCAATATCCGCTGATTCAGCGCTTACTATCTCCTATCAAACATCCCTGGCCTGTCACTCAGCGCAGGATCCAAGCGATTGAGGTCATTCGTGGTTCCGACTAACAAGAGACCATGGCTACTTGCAACCCCGTTCAGCTCGTTCAGGAAAATTTTCCTGTTGTGTTCGCCAATCAAGCCCTCCAGATCCTCCAAAATGACGACGCAAGGTGATAGTTCTCGAGCCTTCGCAAACACAGCGGTAATACCACTTTCTTGACTCCATGGGTCAGCACTACTTCACATAACGTACAATTCACAAGTACCATGAAAGGAGTTGACATATAGCGCAGCAATTCCTCTGTCACCGCATGCCTTCATAATCGCTCGCACACTGATGGTTTTGCCATTGCCTGTTGAAAAAATGCGGCCATTAGCGTCCGTCGTGGTAGGATTTCAAGCTGCGGAAGGGTCATTTAAGCTGGGAATTACCTGGAGGTCCGTACAATATGAGGCCGCGCTGTAAAGCGATGCGTGAGGAATCCATGTTAGAAGCCATTCTAGATAAAACGAATAAGAATTCTGTACCTTCCATTCAACGGACATGTTCTTGTACACATCCTTTGAAGCAAAGAACCCTTCGACATCTCCCTGGAGGGCGCTCTTCAGACTGTCGTTCAAAAATACCTCGTCCCAACTCGATTTCTGAACCTCAAGCCAGAGATCATGGTTTCTTTGCCAATATCCCTGGTCGAAAACCCATATTCCTTCCTCTAAATTTGGACTGGGAGTGATCGCGCTCATGCCTTAAAATATGGCCGGTGGCTTTGAGTCCACAACAATCTTGAGAGTCGAGTCACCTACGAACCTTGATTTATGACCTCTGTACCAGCTACTGTCTTGTTCCTGTCGCCTATGCTTGCGCAGTCACTGGAAACCCTTCCAGATCTCTCATTTCTCCAGATATTGGGGAAGTCATCAGACAGGGTGCTCGTGCTCCATGCAGTATGGTTTTCGGTCATGATGGCAAGGGCGAAGCTTCGAGGGGATCGCGGTGGCCAACGTGGATTATATATATGATGGACTGCGGAATGGTTTCCAATGAAGGGTGTCATGAACGGATGATAACGCCTCATTACTGAAAAGCTGTGTTCGCGGTTCTTTACATGAGCAAACGACATAATTTTACAACACATAGAATCTACAGAGGGTACAACATTCTGATGACTTGTTTTCAATCAAACTATAACTTCAGGAACAGTAGGTCAATTACTTCAAGCGAGGTTCGGTCCACGTTCCTCAACATCTGAGGCGTGGAATGGGGCAGAGCGACCAGTCGATGGTCCTGTTGCTGCCGAAGACGAAGCAAATATCCTTCCACCAGTCCTTTGAGAGTCGTGAGGCGCTGTGGCAGCGGGCAAAGCCTCGAACAAACGATGAAGCTCGCGTCCTGCTTCATCTACGTTTCTGGACTGGCCGTTGGACATGTATACTCTTGGCATCGGGGTGGACGTTGGCACCTTTGTAGCAAGCTTGTCGAGCAAGGAACGAATGTCGCGTTCCTTCGTACTGGGGCCACTGGTGCTTCGATTGGGATTAGGAAGAGGTCGCCTTTGACTGAATGGCACTTGGGGAGGAGCCCTGGGCTCGAGGCGAGCGTATGTTACTTGCTTGTCAAGTTGCTTACGAAGAGTCTCGATCTGATCCTTGAGGATGCTCTCGAAGGTGGGTTTCTCGCCTTCAAAGCCAGCAAAAGTAACGAGGGATGAAACGCTGGAAGGGGGGTTAGTCATCTTGTGTCGGGTTGAACAACTCTCGTCAACTTACAATGCCTCCTTGAGATAAGCAAAGCTGAACCTATCGGTCAGGTTGACAACTTCATCCACGAGTTCATCGGTGATGTCAATCTCGTCGTTGGACTCCAGCTTCTTCTGCCAATACTGGACGTAGAGCTTACGCTCAGATGCATCTGGGTCATCAAATTTGCTGAAGATTTTGGTTGAGATGAAGGTCAAGGGGTGGATTGAGAAGACCATATACTTACAACTTCCTGTCGAACCGACTGGGCCTCGAGCTCAAACCAGGATCCAAACGCTCGAAGTGGTTGGTAGTTCCAATGATGAGCAAGCCATCATTACCTTCGAGTCCATCAAGTTGGTTGAGGAAGAAGGAGCGGTTACGGTCGTTGATCAAGCTATCTAGATCCTCCAAAATGACAACACAGGGAGACAATTGACGAGCTTTGGAGAAGACAGCATTCATTGCAGCTTCCTCGCCACTGTAGCCTATTCTTATTTAAGTCACGCTGCCGAATGATTCCACAAAGCGCACTTACTTTGGAATGACTTGACGTAGAGAGGTGCGAAGCCTTTGTCGCTGCATGTCTTCATAATGGTCTTGAGACTGATAGTCTTTCCATTTCCTGTCATGAAAAGCACTTAGTACGAACGAATGCATACCAACTATGAGTAGGGGTACGCACCAGGGGGCCCATACATAATCAAGCCACGCTACCATCACCGCATGGAATAAACATTCGTGCCAGTGTTCCCGAATCAATTGAGCACACACCTTCCATGGAATGTTTAAGTCCTTGTATATTTGCTCGGATGCGAAAAAGCCGTAAACATCTTTCTGAAGAGCCTTCTTGAATTCCTCTTTCAGGATGACGTCGTTCCAGCTTGCTTTCTGCACCTCAGCCCAGAGGCTGCGACTCTTTTGCCACCAGCCTTGATCGTAGACCCAGATTTCATCGTGCAGAGCGTCTCCGTATGCACCTGCTGTCAGGAGAAGGAGGCGGGACACATCCTCTGGACCTGTTAAGGGGTGACGGGCGTGTAAGACCACAGTGTGGATGATGCTGTAAGAGAGGTGATAACTGACCCTCGTGGAGAATGAAGTATTGCGGAGCACTGCCGAACCCTGAGGGGTACTGGGTTTCCAGAAAAGCTCAGCACACGATCCATCGAGGCTATGGGCTTAAACTTACAGAGACGTTGAAGACGATGAACTCGTAGCCCTATACACGGCCATTCGATAGAAGGACCGTCAGTAGGTTAGTTACTTGCGTCAATGAAGATAAGAACAAAGCAACTGCGCACACTCCACGTCAACTTGAAAGCACCGTATTCGATTTGATCAATCAGAAACCCTGGAACCCCCGCGCTGCGGGGGAGGGGTATGAACATGAGGTTAGTGATGAGTGGCGTCTTTTCGATTATCTCCACAGTCACGCCTGGTGTGCCCAAGAGGTTCATTCCATAACCAGGAGTCATGATCAGTGTGTGGTTTGGATAGAGGCGTTTAAGAGCATTGGCACTGAACGAGGAGTGTGTTAGGTTGAGAGAGCCTGAGGTGAACATTATAGACAATGTATTCCTACCCAATGAGTGGTGGGATGCTAGTCTTTCCGGAAGCTGTGATCGTCGTGTTCAGCATACTTTATATCGAACGCGTAGACGAGCAAGTACGTACCTTCGTCGATCCACTCCCCGTAAAAGTCCTTTTTCTCCTTGTGTTCCTTGTGGTCATGGTGTTTCTTCTTATTATGATTATGACCATCGACGTCAGGGCTCATCCAGATGTTCACAAAGTCGTCGTGATCAGGGGTAGACATGATTGAAGGACAGTAAAAGAGATAGAAAGGCGGAGAAAGAGTCACGGACTGGTTGAGTCGTATTTAAGGAGATGGGCTGCGGATGTGAAGATTCGAATTCAAACACGGCAAGTTCATATCAGAGACGGACATGGTGTGTGTGTGAAACTGGGGTACATAGCGCCCAGACAGTCGGTGAGATATTCTTAGCACACTTGCCATATCCAATCACTATTCGTGTCCACGTGATTAAACCTCTCTTGAATTCATTCACTCACCATCGAAATGGCTGCTTCAGCTGCTGACATTCGCAGTGCCCTCCAATTACCAGAACCTTCACAAGAACAAGGTCCCTCACAACCAAAGAAACAATTGGCACCAACAACGAGAAAACCAGAGGGAATTCCAAGAGAACTTTATGCTCTCATTGGTCCTCAGGCACCGTCATTAGCGGCGCAGCTCTCTAAACCGCGTTTTAAAGCAAAACCGAAACTTGGCTCAATTGCTGGGAAGACAAAATGGTATGTAACACGTTATATGAGTATAATCTCTAATAACTTAAATGAAAAAAATTACAGGGAGTGGAAAACATTCAAGAATAGTGCACGGAAGGATGGATTGTTGTTGGGACATTGGGAAAAGGTTGTCAAAGATAATGGCGACGAAATGTCGACTGAACCCGACCCTACGAATGGTATTAGACTTTATTCAATGCTAGCATGTTTATTAATCAGTGAAAATTCAGAATACAAGTTTGCAAAATACAACATACCGCCTACTTCATGGAATTACACAGACGAAGAATATATCCGTTGGTTAAATGGTAAGTATCCTCTTAAAATACATGTGCAGGACGTGTTTCATGAACACCCTTCCAGACGATGCGTGGTCCAAAGAAGAGACGGATTATCTCTTCAAACTGGTTTTGGAATATGATTCTCGGTGGTACATCGTCCACGATCGTTACGAGTATCCTGGAGGGTCAGAAAGATCGATGGAGGTAAAGTCGGCTTTTATACCAACTTGAAGCAAATTAACCCCTTTACAGGACCTCAAAGAACGCTACTATAGTGTCTGTCGGAAGCTCATTCGGAACCGACCATGGAATGGCGAGGAATCAGGCAGAGCAGCGATGCTGTCAAGTTTCCAGTTCGACAAAGGTGTGTTTGTACTAGCTCAAGGTATCCTGACAAATAACACGTCCCAGATCGCGAGCTGCTGCGCAAGAAATATATCCAAAGTTTGGAAAACCGGACACCAGAACAAGTGGCAGAGGAAGAGGCATTATACATCGAGCTCAAGCGTCTAGAGCAGACAGAAAGAAGATTCAAACGCGAGAGAGAAACGTTATTACGCACATTGGCTGGTATGGACTCTGGATTACCCGACATCGTTGAGGATGACGGTGTCTCGTTGGGTGTTATTGGAGCAGAGCCTCCCAAGAAGAAAAAGAAGGGAACCCTTTTGGAAGCAGACTCACCCGCTACTCCAACTCCTCCCTCGGCTTCCTATCCAACGGTCAAGAAGCAGTCAACCAAAGACGCAGCACACGGTACTTCTCTCTTCTCACTCCTCTACTTGTAAAAGGAAAACTGACGCAATGAAATCTCTCTACCGTCACTAGATGCTCTGCATTGCATCATTAGAACTGACGGACCAGCTACGGGAAGTGCAACCAAGGCAGCTCATCAGCCAGCCTATCTCCGGTCATTCAAACTGCCTACGCCCAAACCCGCGATACTGCCCAAAATCACACAAGCTCTCGCTGAGCTGGGAATCTCCCATACGCGACTGGTCATGCCGACAAAGGACAATGTTGCGCACCTGGAAGCGCTGGTTGAGGCCACGACGGCATTGGTAGAAACGAAGCGTGTTTCAGACAAGTTGGATCTTGATATCAATACGCTAAAGGAACGCATAGCGATTAGAAGAAGAAGCATATCACGAGATGCCGGGGAAGGTGGTGCGGGAGGAAAAGACGGGATGGACATTGACGGACATGATAGGGAAGGGGAAACCGAGGGAGAGGATGGTCGAGCACAAAGTGTTGCTAGCATCCGGAGTGGCCGAAATCGCAAGCATGTGAGCTCATCTTAATTTACTTATTGACAGCGGCGGCGAAGATGGGGTTACTCAATTTGCCTCACTTTTTTTCTATTTGGTGTTTTCCAGTCTCGAAGATCGGTTTCCGTTTCTTCTGTTGACACAGCGTCCACAAGAGCAGCTGGGCCTCATAAAAGGCAGAAACGGATGTGATATATATATAATGTTTATATGTGTTGAGAGCTATGCAAAGTGTACAAGTAGATATGTGTTAAACATGTAGATGAGAAGGCAAGTCCTGTACCGAAAAGCGAAAGACGGTCAAGAGAAACAAAGTGTGATAGATGGTTTTGTCAGAACTGGAAAGGAATCGCTCTTTTTCGTCCCGCTCATCCGTAGTAAAAATATACACACTGTGCCAGCTAGTACGCAAGCATGCAATAAATACGACGCGCCGAAATCGTTGGGGACGGTTGGGAAGATTACGATTCCGTGAAGCGAAGAATGAAGTTGACAATAACAGCGACTAAATTTCGAGGCATTGGTTAGCCAAGTTCGATCTTAGAGGTGGTAGTAGACCTACCCAATAAAGCGATGCACAGAACGGTCTGTAAAAGGTAGATAAGTGTCAGTAATTGGAGAATGGGACATGACGTAGCGGACCCACCGGACCAAGACGATCATCATAAGGTCCTCTTCCACCACGACGAATAGAGGCAGCTCTCCAGTGGTATGTGTAGAGTGCATAGATCATAATGGCCATGGCTAAGGTGATGTAAAGTAAGACAGGAGAGCATAGGAGGGTATCACACGACTAATGTCGCGACTGAAGGAGGACGGGCGGATGTTTGAGATGACAACAAGGACGATGCTCACCGACAACAGAAAACATGGCAGCGCTAATCTTTCCAACCTACATGTCCACCATAGATAAAAAGATAAATTTTAACAAAAGAAAAACTTGAAGAGAGAGTAAAGAACGTGGGTAAGACGTACCTTATCACCAAAATTCAGCAAACCAACTGCAAGACCACCCAAAACGACGGTGAAATGGAGCCATGAGAGAAAAGTACGTTCATTAGCAAAAGAGACCTTTGGTTCAACTCTGACGGGTAGAGCTATCCGCTTTGTAGCTGTCCTTTGAAGTAAAGGTTGGGTGGACATGATAGTAGTCGGGTTATAAGGGTGTTCGAGCAGAAACAGTACCATAAACTACTCTCAGCTATATATAGAAACAAATCTCACTCAACAATCATCATCCCTTCCGAATCAGGCAATTTTCGGACCAACACCACACACGTTCGTCAACTCACCCGCATCTTGGCACCAACTTTCCAACACAGACATAGACCACCATCAAATTCGTCGAAAAAGAAGATTCCATTACTCCAGACTATTTCTATGGTGTACAAGAAAGAAAAAAAGAAGAAACAGAAAAATGCATTTTTACCACTCAGGGACTGTCAATAAGTACTCTTACTGTGTAAAATTTTCAGCGTCACATTATTCAGCGTCCACCACCCATCATTCGCAAGCGGTCAGGATGGATCGCGGGAGGTGCACCTTGAGAAGACCCGGAATTATTTGACGCCGGGGCTGGTCCGGGTGGTCCGTTAAAGTTACCAGGGGGAGGTCCTGGGGGGAAGTTCGGAGGTGCACTGTTGTTATTATTGGGAGGGAAGGGTGGCATTCCTGGAGGTCCTTGTCCAGGAGGGAAAGGCGGCGCACCTTTATTACGAACAAGGTCTAAGTTTAGTCCTATGACTCCAAATTTAACAGTACAGTCACTACTCACCGAAACCTGGTGGCCCACCCATCCCAGGTGGTGGCATTTGATTAGGCGGGAATGGGGGCATCCCTGGAGGGCCCATGGGTGGAAATCCGCCGCCGGGAGGGAAGGGCGGTTTGGCTGTAAGATAATTCAATTCAATGATGAGTTCCCATGGTTGATCATTTGGAATTCGGTTCAGAAACTCACGTCCACCAAATCCAGGCGGTGGCATGGGAGGGTAACCCATCGGCGGTGGACCACCACCATATGATGGACCGGGACCACCTAGATGTTGAGGACCAAAGCCGAATCCACCAGGAGGAGGTCCACCACCACTCTCATAAGCAGACGTGATTTGATCAATAATGTTTTGGGCTTTGTCGTGTCCTAGTGCTAAAGAAGAACATGTCAAGTCGGGTGCATACGAATTAAAGCTCGCAAATAGAACTTACACGCATAGTAATCACGAACATTTGCCAGATGATTCCTGCCACTGTTGTGAGCTTTTCTGACTGTAAAAGTCGATGTTAAGTGACTGAACTGCGTCAAAATTGTGAACGCGATTTACCTGAAGTAGAATCGTGAGTCAGAAACACATCACAGTAGTCACAGTAGTGTTTCTGTTGTTTGTTAGTTTCATAGAAAACGCAATATAGAGTTATACAGCTTACCGGCATCGTGGTTGTTGACCAAAGTCTTTGGTACCAACTTGGACAGCGATCAAGTCACCTTCCCCATGTCGGACTTCTAAATACACTATCACGTGACCTAGCAATCAATCGCAGTCGATCAACTCGTTCAGCGCGGCTGTTTACAGTGACGACCTCACCATAAATACTCATCTAGCAGTCTTTTTACTATGGATGCATCAGTAACTGGCATCCAAGAGCCCCTCGATCTCATTCGCCTCTCATTGAGTGAGAGAGTGTTCGTAAAGCTTAGAGGAGATCGCGAATTGAGTGGTATCCTTCATGTATTAATGCACTTCTTTTAATACCCGGGCGAAGAATTTATCAGTTATTGTCATTCTAGGCTTACGACGGGCACATGAACTTGATTATGAGTGACGTCGAGGAGACCATTATGATTGTGGACCCTGAGAGCACGATTAATGGACGAGGAGTAGTCAATGTACGCGTCCAATTCATTGTACTATGCTCTAAACTCTGATGAAAACTACGATTGTCTGACGCAGGTGGCCAAGAGAAAGATGGACATGCTTTTCGTCCGTGGAGACGGTGTGATCTTGGTGCGTGTTTCTGTAGCGTGCAGCCCACTTCCTAATATGTGGTACCTTGCAGGTTTCACCACCAGCTCGTACATAGGATCAGATTCGAACATCCCCAAAAGTATTATCCTGGAAGGAAGGTGCATTCTTGCTAAAAAGGATTGACGGATGGCATGAAACGATTCCTGAACAGACGGTTGAAATTGCCTACATATATTTTTCGGCATGGACGGAGAATGTCATGACGTGCATAATTTCAAAGTTTTCCTCTTCTCCTTGTGTACACATTCGTTATCGATCTGCTTTGTTATTGGAAGAATGTAAAGAAGATGGGCTATACCCTAGTGGAAGATGGATAAACTACATGATGATCTACTAGGTTTCTCCTAATCCGATACTATACAAAAACGTAAATCTGGGGTGGAGTAATGTCCAAAGTCCATGGAATAAAATAGCCATATGTTCATCAAGTGGTATCGTGATAAGTTGCAATGGAGGCCCACATAGGCTAATTTGGAACAAGGATAGAATTATAGGGATGTTCTGGGGATCGGGAGGAAGTGTGGGACTGACGTTAGAATTTGGCAGGTAGTGGCTAAGGAACGACAGGGATTTGACCTACTGCCGCATCTGCAGCTGCTTGTCTTTCATCGTCGGAATCTGGAGCAATTGCACCTGGTGGCCAAGTATCATCACGCATCCATGCAGCGTGTAAGAGTTTGATCTATGCATGTGTAGAATGATAACATAGATGAATGCAACGAGGAATAAGATTTATTAAAGCAACATACAAGTAGATTCAATGGGAAATTATGCTTGAGCTTAGCACCTGTAGATAGATTCTTCCATATTTTTCTGAGAGAATTATCCCAAGTATATCTGCTATAAACGGCATTTGGGTCGTCAAGTAGTTCTACCAAGTTTTGTACAGCTTGAGGGTGTTGCCTTTGACGATGATTTGAAGTCTGTTCAAGCCATAATTTTCTTCTTGCTTCAAAATATTCTGGACCTGGTTTAAGATGATCAATATCTTTTAGACGATCTTGAAAAGACTACAGATTAATTAGAAAGAATAATAGGAATAATAGTAAAGGTTTAACCAACTTTAGATGGTAATGAAGATTCAAGTTGAGAGGACATAGTTAATGAGTGTGCGTTAAAAAGAAAGAGCACGTGTTTGGGGTTTTAGCTGTCTCTGTTCCTCATTCCAGTGGCCACCACCTCTTGATCCACTACTTCCATGGTCTCTTTATACAAACACCACGCACCTTCTACAACTTCAGTATCAGACGACGACGATATTGACGAGGAAATTCCTCAATTTGCTTTTCAACACGATCTTATTCCTTCACCAGCACAATGGGCAATCAAGAGCCAAAGTCTACTCCAGCAACAACCCCCACATTCAACATCATTCGCACCTATTCTTTCAATTCCCCCAGAAGTCCTTATCCATGTCTTTAAACATCTTCATAACACCAAAGATCTATTCACCGCAATGCAAGTTTCACATACATTCTGTGAATGTGCTGTGGAACTTTTGTGGCACAAACCAGCCTTTCCAAAGTTCAACACCGTCTACAAGATGGCTCAACTTCTACGCAGTCCTAACCAAACTTTTACATATTCAAGATTTATTCGACGTCTCAACTTCATCAATCATGGTCCAACCCTAACAGACGAGATCTTTACCCATTTCTCCGCTTGCGATAGAGTGGAACGCCTCACCCTTGTCGGTTGCAAGCAGATTTCAGCTCATATTCTCCAAACTGTCCTTCCTTGCTTTTATAATCTCGTTGCTCTTGACCTTACTGGAGTCGTCAATACTACAAGCGAAGCAGTTATTAGTTTGGCTGCCGTTGCAACCCGCTTACAAGGCATCAACCTCACTGGTTGCGAGAGGGTCACGGATGAAGCTATTATTGCGCTAGCACATTCATGCCCACTCCTCCGCCGGGTCAAACTCTCAGGCCTAAACCTTCTCACCGACGCATCAGTTATTTCCCTGACCCAAGCTTGCCCAATGTTACTAGAAATGGATCTCCATCACTGCCCACTCATTACCGATGTTTCAGTCCGCCTTATCTGGACCAATCTCACATACATGAGGGAATTGCGTCTTTCCCATTGTCCACTCATTACAGATACCGCTTTCCCAGCTGCGATGAAGAAAGACACTTTGACCGACATTGTTAATCCCTTTGCCAATACCAACCATCCACGCAATTCAGATGATTCCCTACCCCCACTCATCATTAATCGCACTTTTGACAACCTCCGTATGCTTGATTTGACAGCTTGTCATCTCGTTGGCGATGATGCTGTAGAGGGCATCATATCACACGCGCCCAAAATACGAAATCTCGTCTTATCCAAATGCACTCTCATCACCGACAAGGCAGTCGAGTCCATCTGCAAATTGGGACGTCACCTACATCAACTCCATCTAGGCCATGCCAACAAAATCACCGACAGATCTGTAAGGGCACTTGCGCGCGCCTGCACAAGGATTAGATACATTGATTTTGCCAGTAGGTTTTCGGTTCCATATCCCCGCCTTGCTGTGTGCTGATCCTGTCAACAGACTGCAACCTTCTCACAGACATGTCTGTTTTCGAACTCTCAGCCCTTCCCAAGCTACGCCGCGTTGGTCTTGTGCGCGTGAATCAGCTCACAGACGAGGCCATTTACGCACTTGCCGAGAGGCATGCCACTTTAGAACGCATTCACCTATCCTATTGTGACCAGATCTCTGTCATGGCTATTCACTTCCTGCTGCTCAAGCTGCACAAGTTGACCCATCTGAGTTTGACAGGCGTCCCTGCATTCCGTCAGCCAGAACTCCAAAGGTTTTGTCGTGAAGCTCCCAAGGTAGGGTCCAGAAGCTCTTTGTCATGTCCAATGCTAATCCGTCTTTTGTCCTGCCTTTTGTCTAGGAATTCACACCAGGTCAACGCCTAGGCTTCTGCGTCTTCTCTGGGAAAGGTGTTTCGCAACTTAGAACATACTTAACTGAGTTGTTCGATCGCATCACGGAGATGAGTAATACTGATGACACGGAATATGAACTGGAGGACGATGATTTTGACGGAGAGCCTTATCAAGCTGAAGATACCCCAGAGCCAGATAACACTGAAGGAAGGGACATGGCCCCCCTGGCGCAACCAGACATCATTTCGACGGATGTCATTATGACAGATCTTCCTCCACAACAACAGTTCAATGTCCACCCACCTTTTGTCAACTTTGCAGAACCCTCTGGCCCTGTGTTTGTTGGCCCTCCTGGAAACATGAATCAAATTCAAGCATTTTCGTCTTCGTCCACTGCTCGTCCTTCCCGTGTCCGCGTCCGGACTGATAACCGGTCCATGGCAGATGTTTTACCCCTTGTGGAGTCACCTGGCTCACCTCCACCTAGCGACGCCATGTCTAGCCATAGCGGTGGAACTAACCAGTCTAATGGTGCTGGCTTTTTTCGCAACTATCATGAACGCGCGGCTGTTGCATCGCCAAGAGGACCCGGAGCGTTGACGCCAGACTTGAACTATGCTGAAATTGGACATGGACGAGGCGCGCAAGGGGGCTCTGCGTCTAGAACCAATAACCGCGACAGAGTTCCGAGGCAACCACCACCACCGATACCACCGATTATCCAACAACCTCCAGGCACACAGAACACTCCAAGGCGTCATTCTGAAGGTGACAATGTCGTTGTTGGACCTTCGACATTTACAACTGACAACATACCATCATCCCCACCTGGGCAGCCACTAGCTCAGGGCACTACTAGTCGAGCAACTCCGCAACAGCGGGGTAGCGTCAAACGCAAGATTCGCAACACCCTCTACGCTGCTGAGCATTATGCCAGCACCTTCTTTGGACGTTCTTCTCCTGATGTTCGTCAAGAGCATAATGACACCGCGTCGGGTAGTGCCCCTCACCATTAACCGTTCCCATCTCTGCATCCACTTTAATATTTAATGGACACTTTTCTGGCGGAACTCATTCATAGCATTGATTTTGGTTTCTGGTACCTGTTTGCACACTTTCCTTCCATTGCTCTTATCATGGTACTTGGAATTTCCCCATCAGCTGTTCTGAAATATTTTCTCTTTGTGTCGTCTTACGTTTAAATAATGCGCCTTGTCGACCATGCCTCCAGTGTATGACCAGACATCATGTTATTCTATTCAACACTCGTTCTTTCGAACCTTTAGCTCCTCAGATCCACATTCCAATTAGGAATAGATCACCTTTACCTATCTGTAGAGCATTATAAATAAGCACTGCCCCATTACCTGTACTCCTTTAGTGTTCAATATCACGCCCACATACCGACAACATCGACGTAGGCACACAACTCTGTTGGTTTCGATGGCTTGAAGCATCGTGGGAAGGACCCCTATAATTACAGATTGTTGCCTCTCAACTTAACCAACGCCATTCATGAGTACTCCCAGTCACAGCATACAAAAAAAGCATCTCCTAGGTGTCCTTGATCATATTTATGGCCCCTATGATGACTTTTCATTCTTCAATCCCAAGAAATTCCCTCCTACCGGCTGTATCCCAGCTTTAACAGATGTAGAACTTTACCTCAACAAAGAGCAAATAGGGTATGACAACATTTTTATAAGTTTATACCAGCCAGAATCTCAACTGGACAACCTCTGCATTTCGTTATCGATTATCAATTAGCTTTGATGATAGCGAGTATATCAACACTCCACCTGCCGGCTCAATGCTCCAGGGAAACCAAGACGTTATACTCTTTGGGGTCATTGAGGTTGAGTCGTTGGATTGGTTGCTCCCTCAAGCAAGGAGGGAACTTGAGCGGGATTTGAGGGCGTATGACAACCAGATTCACTCCATCAATGGACGGAGCGCTTTGACATTGAAAAATATCTATGGTCCCAGGAGTGGGGAGGGGTATACATTGAAGGTGAGGATAGCTTGTGTGAAAAGGATGCTGGCCTCTCTTGTTTGTGAGTAGCGTCATATTCTCAGCTTTCATAGTTTGGTACTCATTGGGTTCTTTGCAGCTAAAAGTTATCCCGGGGCTTTGATTGTTTTCGTTGCGACAGAGTGAGTGCTCTGTTGTATGATGCCAAACGTTCACACTTATCTCTCTCCTAGGAACCGTAACTTCGTCGTCAGGAGCATGCACCCGGAAACAATGTTGAGGAGCAGAGCGTTCTTGGAGAGATCACAGCTCCTCCTTCTCCTTAGAAAGTTCATTGAGGAGGACGAGCATAAAACACCTCTCCACAAGCGTGATCTTAGCTGGCTTACAGACTGTTATTACAGCATGGGGCTCCCCCAAGCAGTGAGCTCCTACCTCAGATACAACCAACCTATCAGGGAAGTGCTAAGGATATCAACTGAACCCCGCCATGTGCGCCATCTTGCGCATGCCCACATACGAGGTGTGTTCGCACAACACGCTGAATGGTTACTGGCCGTCCAAGTTGCTACAGCCAGCAAAAATGCCCAGATGCTTGATATTCCCTCATGGATCGCGTTCTGTCGCGATGCGCAAGAGGATTCTCTCTCTGCCAGAAATTCAGGCTACCCATGGGGCATCTTTCATTCAGGCGCCGAAGGTGCACAACATGCAAGGTTTGAAAAGTTGGCCGCCAGATTGGCAAGATTCGGAGACACAAAAGAGGAATGGGAAAGGCGGCTCAAGAATTCTGTAAAGCGCGCGCACAAACAAAAGGCATGTATTGTCTTTCACTACTTTGTCTCTAGATTGACAGGTTGTTACAGAAGAAGCAAAAAAGCCCAAGCCCAGATCCCGACGACGTTGACAGGGAGCCCTCTCATCCAAAACCTACCTTCCAATTCGACTCGGACTTCAGCGAAGCTTCGACAGAATATGATTCCGACAACTCATCTGAACTCGACTTCCAGATAACGTCGCAAATCCCACCTTTTATGTTTGAGTCGCCAACCCTTCCAGCGGGCAGCTTCGATTGGCGATGTCCAAGTCCAGGCTGCAGTTTCGCCATTGACCTTCTTTCTGTCCCCGCTTCCCTACTATCCAAACTCCCTCTACAACAGCAACAATTCGTCATAAGCAGGTGTTGGACTCTGAAAGACGCCCGTATTCAAGAAATACTCAATCAACTGGTCTCAGGTCATTATGAAGGTCACCTATCCGATTTGGGATTCTCTCTTGCACAAACCGGGTCCAACAAATGGAGGCTTCAGCAAACCTCTCAACAAAGCCCTAAAACGCGCAAAATAAAAAAAGAGGAATCAAATCGGAGCATGGCATTGGCGCGATGATCCCGCGGGCTAGTATATGACAATAGTCGATTGCGACGAATAATGTAACAGTATAATGATATGCCTATATGTATGTATGCATGCGATTAGGAGGCACAGACTCGAGGGGTAATTGCCGATAAACTACTAGTGTACATATTAATAATTACAATTGATTTATGTCAATGTGTATCATACTCCACGACAATGTGCAACAGTACCTCCTGAAGTAATTGCTGATAAAATCTTGCCTTGCAATGTTCAGCTGGAGAAAGGAACTGAGGTTCTTGTCGGAGAATCCGCCATATGGTATGACTTTTTTGTCTCATCAAACATGCTGTCTTCAGAGAAACCGTCCGGGACACTGCGTGTCCGTCGACGGAAGGAATCCTTGGTCCACCTGTGTAATCGATGGTATGGAGATGGATTGGATTCCTGAGACGGACTGAGAGAGGACTGGCTAGGGTGGGTGATAATCACAGGAAGAGGGGAGACGGGTGAGGAGGGCCGAAAATGGAACAGGCCCCTAACGTTTCGCACAAACAAGCGCGCTTTGGTCGGCGATGGCCCCCGACCACAAGGGGGAGGTGTAGGCAAGAAGGACGATTGCGTTTCTGCGGACAAGAGTGATCCGACACGAGAGGATGGATGCGATGATGGAGGAGAAGAGTATGGGGAAACTTCAGTTTGGAGAAAGACTTCGTCCTGCTCATCAGCTAACTGTCCAGGATTGATTCGAAGATTCCTAACATTTCGGTTTCCGAGACTCGACGTTTGAAAGTTGTTAGGTTTAGGCGTCAGGTTTTCCAGGCTTTCGACGGTTCTCCTTCGGGGTACCCGAACACTTTCGTGCTTGGACAAGCGAGACATGCCGATGGTGGAATTCGAGCGTGAAAAACCGGATCGCATGAGTTTAGGAGCCTGGAAAAGCTCCTCTTCATGGGTGTATGCGTAGGAGCGTGCATTAAGACAGGATTGGGAGACGACATCCTGCAACCCCTGATCGACCTGGAGCCTAGCAGCTTGGGAAGAACGGCGAATAACCACAGTTTCGACATCGGCCGTCATTGTGAAGATGGACTTGACGGAAGTAGACGAAGTTCTTCTTGGAGGTTGACTTGGTAGATCTTGGCGCAAAGGAGTAATCGCTTCGTAGTGATACTTCTTTCTCCTTGATCTATGTCCCCGCAAGGATGCAAAGAAGGGCTCAGATGTTTCAGTGTCAGATCCATTTCCAACCTCTGGGATGGAATGAATACTCGGAATTGCCTCTGAATGACCATCGTCGGAAGTCGGACGCAGCTCTCCTTTGTTGTCGATCTTGAAACTCGGAGTTGGTTCGTTGACCCATGAAAAAGAGTGAGACAATGACTCCCTGATGGACGTCAACCAGGTGTCTTTCTCCCTCTGGCAAGCAGCTGCAAGCTCGAAGTGTTGCTCGCCGGCAGAAAGCCTGAAAGAACAAGGTAGCATCGCTAAACAACTGCGGTTAATTCATGGACAAATCATAACAATTGAAAAGGTCTACCATCGTCATCGTCCACATCATGAACCTCCAACTCCTGCAAAGAAAACCAGTGTCGTGGTGCATATTTCCTCCCTTTCAAGACTTTTACAAGGATTAGATAGCCGCCATCAAAGAGAAACGCGCCGAGATATTTTGCTTTGACGTTCAACGTCTCTCCAAGGGGACGATTAGGGTGGTAATGCATGGTGTCCAAAGATCCAGCCAGTGTACAGGGCCCAAGAGATGAAAGAAAGGCGGATGAAAGTCCTTGAGCAGGCATGCTGTTCCCAAGGAAGATCCGTGAGACTATTAGAGAGGACTGAACGGCAACATCTTGCTTATGACGAGCTTCATCAACTGAACTTGCGACATGCCGCATTGCCTGAGCTGCGCTGGCGACAATGACATCCACATCGGACCGTGAACCAGGGTAATTGTGGGCACGGATGCGCAGGGACTTGGACGTCAGAAGTTGATCCAAAAGTAGTGGGTACTTGCAAATGCGTTGAATGGGCTTGATCAGGTAGTCTGTGAAAGCGATCCGGGGAGGAAACTTCTCCTTCTTGGACTCTGTCGGGAATACTACGGAATCCTTGGGTAAATTCATGCTCGGCCGTGGTCGGAGTGAGCGCACAGCACCATCCAACGAGGTCAGGGACATGGTTCTCTTTCGATCATCCACGCTTAAGGTGAGTGAACGACTGAGAGGGGCATCAGTTGAACTGCGAGATGGACGAGGTCGTGGCTCCGAACGGAAAGACTTGGTACCAGTTCCAGTCATGTCAAAAACCATGGAGTTGCAACGATGTTCAAATGCATCCATTTCGGTCGGGTGCTGTTGGAATGCTTTTCTGACGACATCCAGGGCTTCCGGATGGCCTGCACAGAATATTTGATAAGCATTGAAACGAGAAGCCTGAAGGCACTACGTCAATTCTTGCGTCGAAGGGGTAACTGAAGTCGTAACACACCTCTGTAGCAAACTTGGTTGAAACCACTCGAATGGCTGCATCGAGACTGTGCAGGCTTGCAGGATCTCCAGAACCTTCCTCGCTTTCCATGGTGACTCCAAGAGGTTGTAGAATGATTGTTAGCTCCTTGACGAAGTGTTCATGAAGCTCCAGAATTTCTTCGGCATTCCTAATCAAAGACTGTAGGTCCCTGTCATTGAAAAGATGATGTGGGATTGCCTTATCCTTGGATGGTGTGGAAGCTGTTGATTGGGGTTCTGAAGTGGCGGTAGGTGGCGAGGTAGAAGCAGCTGCCTGTAATTGTGAATAGGAGTGAATCCATGGCCCTGACGCAAAGGTGGCCGTCGAACGTCCAAATGTTGAGCTCGCCGTGAGAACACGAGATTGTAATGTGGGAAGATTACGGAGGTAGACCTTTTGAGGAGAATTGAATGAGAATTCAAAATGTTCCTCAATAAACGGAGTACAGTGTGCTAAAAATAGACTCACCGTCACCAACGCCTTTAAATCCGTCAAATACCCAACTTCAGTGCTCAATAATTCTTTCAAAGCGTAATATCGTCGTAACCCGTCTTTTGTCCTTTCATTGTCAAAACTTTCTTCGTTGTCGGTTTGACTAATAGGTAGTTTTGAACCAAATTGTTTCGTGTCACGGGTATTGTCGGCCATTTCGTCTTCACTGTCTGTAAGACTGCCACCCAAAACGAAAATAGACTTCGGTGACCCTGGAAGAATTTCGTCATCAAGCGCTTTGCTGGTAGAGGGGTATGTGGCATTGAAGTATTCTTGACTTTCAAACGCCATGTGAGGACTCGGGATGATATGGACATCCACCGAGCTCGATGAAGAGGACTCTGATGCAGTGCGGGATCGAGGAGAGAGAATAGGGACAGACTTGGAGCGTTTGGCAGTCTTATTCATAATAAAACCTCCATGTGAATGCATCGAGGCTGGAAATGAGGCAGAAGGTATGATCAAAGCACTTGTACTCGGTCGAGAATAGTCGGTAGTAGATCTCCGAGTTGACTTTGAAGGAGGTGTAGGTGGTGTTGCAATCCATGTTGGATTACATGGGAGAGACATTCGTGTAACACAGGGCGAGCTCGATTCCTTGTCTTGAGATGAAATGCTTGGTGTTGGCGTGCTAATAGGTGACGCTGTGATAGAAGGAAGGGGAAGAAAAGCGCATACACTCGGCTTCTTCAATGCGCGATGGGTATTTGTAGGCTTTAAAAGGACAGATGCTGAGCTGCTTTCATATAAATCGCTCCGAACGCCCTGAGAAGATGCAATATCCATCGGAAAAGAAGTCCACCTCAAAGCAGACATTGAAGTCGACGAGTGGGAAGTTCGCCACGATGAGCCGGTCCTTTCTGGCGATGATGGCGGAGGAATTGGACTGGCTGCAGAGACCACTGGCTTGGTGGTGGTCGTTGACATCGCGAGCAACACGGAAAAAGAAAGACCTCGCAGCGTATAAAGACTCACGCCGAGGTTTTAGTCGCAGTCGACATGAGAATTCGCCACAAGAAAAAATAGGAGAAACACAAGAGAAAAAAAGTCAATAATATGAATCAATAATGCACTAGAAATTATCATTTAAATTAGGAAAATATTAAGTATTGATCGGGACAATATTGATTATCTACTTGATAATTTGAATAACCAGATTGTCTACTGTTGTCTTTTATACCTTTCTTTCAAGTTCGCTTCAAAAATTCTACCGACCACGAGTTGTTACTCTGAATGTCCCAACCTACTTATATCAGAGTTCATTCTATCATCCGCCAAATTCGGCCCCTGACTGCCGAGTCCATTTACGTCGGCGATTACCCGCTAACTACCTACTTTTCAACGTTGAACTGATACGCATACCTATCTATCACCTCACAATCGCCACAATCGCGACAGTTTGAAGGAAGGAACCGTTGTACTCTGAAATATTCCCATTCTGGGATCATACCTGTCAAGAGGCACTTAGCACAACAATGGACGTCCTATGTCTCTAAAATTATATTCAAAAAAGCACGTACGATGATTTATACCTAATGGTAACCAAAATAACTCCACCGTTATTGCATACACAAAGTATCGTCCCGGTTGTAAATACATAGCGACCAATGGCATCTAAGAAGCCTACACAACAACAATTATAACGTCCCGACTGTCCGATGCTGTTCTGCACATCGTCAGATTACGTCCAACCTCGGTTCCATTGGTAGCGAGAGTCCCGTTTATCTTGTTCCTAAAAGCGTCGTGGTCTCTCAGTAGTCTCAGACATGTGATTGGATCCCTTCAAGAACCTCGAAAGGGGGCCTGGAGGGCATAATAATACCAAGAACAAGCAGCCATAAAACCCAGAAGCTGTCCAAAATGCACAATATTGGTGTATAAATTCCGAGACCAGATCCGCCGCTTCGTGACGTACAGATAAGCTACCATCCAATGTTTGCACCAGATTGTTGCTAGGAAGGAAAGGAGTCTCAGTACAGATCCATTTTATCATCAGAGCGTTTGGTGAAAAGGATATTCTTGACTTCTGCTTCCCGCAGCCGCTTTTCTTCCTTGTCCAAAAACCGTCTTAGCCGACCAACATTGTCCCCGTTAAAGACACTATAGGCAGCTTGCTGACTTGGGTCAGTAGTCTATTATGTAGCATTAGTTGACGTGCGCTGTTAGTCGAAACTTACGAAATAGCTCACCCGAGGCAAAGGCTCAGAGAACTGATGTATGCCTTTCCTTCTCAAGGCAGGTATACCAGTGGCGGTAAGATGTTGTAGACCATTAAGATTCCGTAAAAGCAGATGAATAGCATCTAGCGATAGGCGATCACAATATGATAAATGAAGGCGTTCCAATCCAGTTGTGTGCTCCGCCAGCGCAAAAAGTGCGATGTCTGTCAGCTTGTGCACTCGGACAAGACTGAGTCGTTTTAGACTCGATAACCCTGCCAGTTCAAACACGGACATGTCTGTCAAATTGCGACAGACTGGTATAGGATTAGCGAATGAGAAAGTTATTTCGCAATGGGTCATAAAGAGGGCTTTGACTTACATGCGACGTCGATACACCGCAAATTCACACATGACCGAGCTACTTTAAGCACGCCAACATCAGTGATGTTCGAAACGTGCGCCAGCATCAGGACGTCCAAGTGGTCACCAAGCTTTGCGATGTATTCCAACGCCTTGTCTGTTAACCTTGCGCAGCCAGAAAGAATAAGCGTTTGTATTCTTGGTGCATGGTTAACCACCCCTTCCACGGCTTCATCTGTGATTATGCAAGAAGTAAGATCCAGGACTCGAAGGTTGTCCGCAGTGTGTCGGAGGATGAGGGGAGGGAGTTCTTCAACCCGAGTGACAGGCCTATGTGGTAGCGGCTTATCGACATCCTGTGACGTATCCATGCTGAGAGATATGTCCTTAACAGGCGACGGAAATGCTTTATTTCCCAGAAGTGGATTGTCGGCCAAACGCAAGGTGCGCAGTTTCCTATATATATAAAATAGAGGGATTGGGGGTCATCCAGTTGCGTCGTTCATAATGAAATGCATAAATGCTCAAAAACCGACCTTGAAAACGACCAAACGTCACGAACTGCAACTGGGGTAAGCTGGGGTAGGTCGGAGATTTCAAGTTCCACCAAGCGAGAGCATGTTTTGGCAATGGCAGATATTGATGAGTCAGTCAATGCCTCCACACCATTCAGTATAATCCATTGCAGAGGTGGTGCCTTAGTCGTAATTTCGAGGACACCAACGTCAGTAACGGTTTTGCAGCCAGAAATATCCAGTCCTTGGAGGTTGATACCAACATCAGCCAAGATTGTGAGAGTCTCATCGCTGACGCTCTGTACGCCAGTGAGAACAGCAGTCTCGAGGTGAGGGCAAGCAGGCAAAACTTTGGAGAGTTCGACATCTGAAATACGTTGCTTGGGGTGGTGCAACACCAGATGTCGAACGCGCCGGTGTTCCTCTTCAGTGGGTAGTCGGTCGGTGATTTTGATCATGTCTTCATAGAAAGACTCAAACTCCTCATCGACGTACATCATGATTGCGAGAACTTAACGCTTCACAATACTGTCTATACATAATTTCGCAGGGAAAATAACCGCCTAGATCAGTCTAGATTCATAACTGTACCCATGATGAAGAACGACATACATGATTGGTCGATCTTTTGAGGGCCAATGAGCTTCTGAGGATCAAATACAACGTGGAGTAGCGTGGACCTGGTGAGGCTTATTATCATCCATGGAAAGATGACAGTTGTGCGTTCATAACGCGCGACATAATGGCTCAAAGTCACTTACATAATCCATTTACCCCTTAGATGTCAACCACAACATCCTCAACGACAGCTCGTCCTTCTTACACTACTCCTCCTTCACCAACATCTGACAAGAGCAGAATACCAGTAACACCGGCTGTACTGAGGTCTATCTTTGCCTCTTCACGTTCGCCTCATGAGGAACGCTCTATTTCGAGGATAGCATTCTTCCGGTTCGAGGCCTTGCCTTTTGTCCCCTTGACGCACTATCTCATGTCATTCAAACGGTTTCAGTTTCACAGGTTTTCTTCTGAGCGTCATCGGTATTAGCCTAGCCGCTGTGAGGAACCGCGGCATCAAAAGCACGGCTGGTTTACTCGGTGTTGTATGATTCGATGAATATGCATTTGGAGTCCATTGCGCGGTGTATGGAAAAAATAGAGCAAGCAAAAATATTCTAGCGAATCAAAAAAAGTCTACATATCCCCCAAGCGGAGAGATCACTGCAACTGGTTTACTTGAAAGCTCAAACATACTACCTCCCTGATACGCCACCAACTCTCGCAGGTCCTCATCGATTTCGCGGATTCCCAGTAATTGTTCCAGATTGCTGGTCACCAGGTTGTAGGCTTCATTTTCCGATATTCTCCTGTTGGATTCCAGAGCAGCCTGGCAGAAATGTTTTCCTTCAAAAAATAGTCATGAGGTATATTTTGAATAAACCTTACCCATTGGACATCAAATCGAGTGTTCCTGGCTTCACATGCTCCTCGTACACCTAAGCCCACGACTACCCTGTTCTCAATTAGTGTGACGAGTGCAGTGTCATTGGTCAATGGAGGTCCCCCAAGTCTGCGAAAAATCGGTAAATAGCAACGAAAAATTGATCATCGGGCACAAGCATACATTCTCTTCTGGTCCCAGACCATAGGGAAAGAACGAGCAGGATTCAGTATAACACCAACATCCGCGTCACCTATTTTGACCAGTAAGTCTAATTCTCATGCAGTCTAGAAAAGCCAAAGGCCTACCTATCTCCTTCGCCAACAGATGTGCCTCTGCTGCTCCACTGAATACCATGCGCATCCTCGAACCAATTTTGTCCTCGACGTCCGCTTTTAATATGAGGAGGTTTGCCATGATATCAGCACTGTCCACTTCAATGACCAAAGGCACAATCCCCTGTGCAAAAAAGTTGTTCGTGAATAAAGCATCATTATAACTTGTTAATGAGGCACAAACCTCGGCTGCTTTCTTAAACCAGACACCAGTCTCGCGGTCATTTAGTTCCCATCCATAGAGGAGTCGTCTCAATCCTGCAATTTGGGTGCTCACGCTCGTTTGCTTCAAGAGCGGATGAGACCTTCCGACGACGACGTGAAGTGCCGTCACGTCCTGCACAATAGCGCCTCTCTCCATAGCATGGGCAGCTCCGGTGCGGAAAGTGACAGAAAGTCCACCTATCACACTCGCTTCAGGTCCTGCCAAGTAAATAGGCTTAGCCATGGATGTTGTGGCGAGTGTCACTCCAGAGCGATAGGCAATGCTAGAATTTTGGTTAGCCCATGATTTCTGCATTAGACAGAAAACTTACAGCGCATTTCGAGTGGTAAACATCAACCCATCCATGGCTCGAAGCACTCCTCCGATGTCATCGAGAATCCTTGGAGTGTTTTGCCTGAACGCATCAAACAAGGGACCGTTGGAAGTCGAAGGCTCTGAAGCAATTTCTTCCAATCCGAGGGGTGATCCATAAGTCATCATGCCTGGTGAGATGGAACCTCTCTCGAGATCGATTTCTTTAGAAGCCGCGAAAGCATTGCGGCATCCAGCCCCCACACAGACTATTCTCCCTTTCTCTACGACCACCACCCCTGCGTCTCCGTCCTGCCTGCTCGCGTCCAACAATGTCTTTTTCTGCATTTCACCGCAATCAGATCTTGTCCAGATATCCTTTACATTGGTAAAGGTGACATAATCGTTATCAATCTTCCTTCCTTCCAGAGGAGGCAGTCCATCCCATGCTACAGCATCTTTTCGCTCCCTGTCCCAGTGAGGAGTACTTGGAGGGTACCTCCATTCACTTCCCTCTTTACCCTTTCCTATCTCGACATACGTCTCGCTGCCATCTTTGGCGGGGACGGGGATCTGGACGATACCGTCAATCCATACTTTCAACGGTGTGGCACCCAGGCGAAGGGGATGTGAGTCCCACATCACAACATCCGCATCGGCCCCTTCAGTTAAAATCCCAATGCGATGGGAGAGGCCAATTGCTTTGGCAGGGGTTGAGGTTACCGCTGCGAGCGCTAGGTGAGGTTGGAGACCGAAATAGTGCGCTTGTTGAGCTTCGTAAAGGACGTGTCGCGAATTTGTGACTGGGTGATCAGACTAAGAATGCAGTTAGGGCAGCTCAGCGTTAAGCCATACGACATTTCTACCTTCAAAACGACAGGGATGCCCTCATCAGCCAAAACACGAGCCGCGAACTCAGAGCCACGGTAAGCTTCTCGCTTGTACCTGCGCAAAGTCAATGACCACTCTTTGAAACTCTTAGAAAGGCCCCTAACCTGTAGTTGGTCGCGAATAATGCAACGGTGGGGATACCGCCCCATCTATTGGACATCATTAGTTAAACGAAAGACGGTGAATTATAGCTTAAGCTTACGTGCGCTTGAGAGTGTCAGGGACAAGGTAAGCTTCTGCTGCATGATGGAAGGAACTGATCGGGAACTGGAATTCATTGGTCAACTAGAAAAGACTAGACTTTAACAACCAGACGAAAAGCAAGTGATTGTGAATCTCTTACCCGGACCATAGCGTCGAGGTCAACAGCTTCATAGCAATGGGTGGATATCTAAATCTGTCTCAGGACGTGGTCAAATCTTCGAATCACACACGATCATACCTTGACTTTTCCTCGAAGGACGTCGATGAGCATTTCCCATCGTAGATTTTCGGGGAACGGGTCGTTGCCAATTTCCTCCCAGAGACCACTTTCCACCCTCTCGCAGTAGGCGTCCTGCGAAAGCTTAATTCGTAGCGCTTCATTGTAGGACGACCTGAAGGACCAGATACTGTCCATTCGGTTCCCGTAAGCCCTCAGATTTTCTCCACAAGCCTGTCTATGAACATGTTAGCCTGAGAGGGTAGAAAGTATAAAAAGAGTGCAAGGAGCTGCTCACTTCATATGACGCCAACGGAAGGGTGTGAGGACATCCGAAGCAGCTCCGGGTATCTTGAGGTTATACGGAGGTTCGACTATCATCGAGGAGGGCGTGCGATCCTTTGTCCTCCTGAGTTTCACAATAAAAGCCTGGCCACCTGTTTGTACAACAAAGTCAAGGTTTGAATTACTGGGAGCACAAACTAACGCACCTATAGCGTTGTTGCTTCCTGGAAGCACCTGAACGGACGTAACACCTCCAGCCATGGCGAGCTCGAACGAATCATCGTGTGTGTTCAGCCCGTCTATGCTTCTCAGGTAGGGGAGAGTGGGTCCTTTATCGGAATTCAGATCCACGCCGCCTGAAAACCCAAAAAAATTGATTGGTACTGTAAGTTGTTTGGCAATAGATATCGCGTACCAGCAAGGATAGGGGTGCTCAGAATTCCTAGGTGCGTGTGCAGGTCAACTGAACATTGCAAAAAAAACAAGATACTCAGTATTGCGTAACGTGGACAATGACGAAAAAAAATAAATCACCAAGCCCGGGAGTGACCCATCCCCCCTTCGCATCAATCACGGTAAGATTAGGGGTGTTGTCAATGACGCGTTGCGACACCTTGCCCAGGCCTTTCACGATCCCCTTGTCCAACAAAATGTCTCCACGCACGATATCAGTACCATTATCTTTACCCGTGAAGATAACACAGTTGCGGATGAGAGTCGCGTTCGTCCCCACTTCAAACCTGTCCGATTGGTCACGAGAGAAAAACGAGGCAGACGGGCCTGGTGTTGCTCTTATAGCAGCACATTTGGATATGGCAGCTTGTCTAGCAGCGTCAGAAAGAAAAGGAGAGGTGGGAGGTGAATATTCTGCCGAGGAAGTGGTCGAGCCTGTCCAAGAGTTGACGTTGATACCACGAATCGTGAACACGGACAACGGTGCGAGTGTGATCAACACTGCGATCACGGTGCTCAAAAGCAAGATCTGAATGGGCGACTTGAGCTGGAACCGTTCAGAATAGTCTCCAGACGAAAATGGTCGCCCAGATTTGGGACGGTCACTAGCAGTTGAATTGTCTTTTTCAGACATAGCGGTCAAGGAGAGAGAGGGAAATCGTTTAGACTGTGTCCGTCTTTGAAATACCGTGAAAGAAGGATTAAAGCAGAAAAGTGTGTAAACCTCATTGCAAACAGTGGAAATGAAAGGTTCATGTATTCAAGCCAGCAGGTGGTACTTTGGAGAGCCTGAAGAACACGTTGAGACCAGAATTGGTTCAGTTCTCACAAGCCTCATTCATTGAAACTGTCAGCTCGGGCACGCTGTGGCGATTTTGGTAATCCGCCAAAACCAGTTGCTATTATTTCATGTTTTAGGTAGATTACTTGTAATTATAATTCAACTGCAAGTGACAATCGAGTGCTTTAAGATAGTCCATAACCTATCAATGCTGCGTTGCCCCCGATAACGTCCCAGGTCCAGTACTCGGTCCAGCAGCAGCATCGTTGTTGTCGCGTGAATCTGGTTCGTGGACAGCCTCGGCACTGGTGACTTTGCGTTCTTTCTTTTTCTTCAAGGAAGTGGCAGGAAGTGGGGGTAAGACCGCCTTCTTGACCCGAAGGATATCCATAATTTCTGTGGTGCTTATAAGTATCTTTTATGACTCATAAACCATGTTACGAACCTTGGTGTGTCATATCCTCATACCCTTTTACTCCTCGCTTCAAAGTGAGCCAGCGTCGTTGAAGAATATGTGCGCTCCACAAGTTCCAATCAGGATCCGAAATGGTTTTCCAGTCGATTTCAGTATCATCTCGCACGTTCAGGGAATCGATCCTGGATAAAACGTCGTCAGTAGAATCCAGGATCCATAATTATGCAAGTCTACGAACTTGTGCACTAGAATGAAAGCATCCTGTTGGTTCCACCTAGGTTCTCCACCACCGGTTTTGACCTTTTTGCTCAAAGAATCCGTCCTGGAAATAATTAGACAGGGGTTGCTGCGAGGTGGAAAACGTACTTACCACTTGATCCGGCATTGTTGACGACCTCTGGTCCCTCCCATAAGCTCACTGACTTTACCCCAGAAGACTTCGCTGTCTGCATCACGCCCTTGCTTCGTGGTCATACTGAGCACAATGTTGGTGAGCTTTTCCTCCTCCTCAGGCGTCCAATGTCCTACACACAACGTCAGTATCACCGTGTGCTTATTGAGTATTATTACAAGTCTACCTGTGGTACGGATATCGCGATTGACAATGTGGTTTCGCCATCTATCGCGGCAATCAGAAGCCATGCGCCCAACCCGCGCGCTGACCTTTTCCCATTGTTGACCAAGGTCGTTGACAGCTCTGAAAAGGGGGGTCAGCACCCCACTAGAATAGTTTCAGCATTGAAAGCCTACTGTTTAAGAGCGTTATCTTCTGCCTGTTGCCAAGTTCCCTGTGCTCGCAGAGGGTGATATATGCGTCTGACATGATGGTAAACCGCGATGATTGGACGAAGAGGGACCGCATATGCTGTGGCAGGGAGTAAATATTGAGGGCAGCTACATAAACAGTCGTGACTTACTCAATTCAGACCAGAAAGCTTGGTCTTTGTTTTTGTCATGTTTTGCGAAAATCAGCTCCGATAACTGTGCGTCGCTCAAGCCTTTATCCTACAACGGTCCTTCTAAGCTAAAAGATAGAGAATGTGCAGTATGTTTGCCATACCTCCTGGTATTTTTTAATTGCAGTTTTCAGCTGATGTTCTTCTATGGCAGAAAATTTGCCTTTTTTATACACGAGGTCTGATTAAAAGATGTCAGCATGGGTGAGCACTTCGTCATCCCAGGGAAAACTAGCATACTTTCAGTTTTCACAAGTTCAGCAAGCTTGTTGGTATTAAGCCACTTTGTCGCCAACAAATGGGCATGATCCGACGGTATAGAGTGCTCATGACCAGGTAGATTGATATTCAGGGTTCGAGTCTGGTCGGGTGTTTTGACAGTACGAGCGGGTATGATTCCGCTCGAAGCGACTGGTATAGGGAGCGATGGCTGAGCTTGCTGGAGTTGGGCCGGGTTGAAGCTCAATTGGGAAGAATAAGCAGGGGCTTGTTGTGAATCCCCAAGAGTTTTCAGGGCATTGGTTAATTTGGTAATGTCCAAATCTTGCAAGGCACGGAGAACATCCTCATTTGAGCTGAATGAGAGATCCGAAAAAGCATTCCCGACAGATGGAGCAGTCTGAGGTACACCAAAGACAGAAGACGGTTGTTGACCGTTTGGATCAAAGGTTGGATGAGCAAGAGGCATAAACCCGTATGGAACTTGTTGAAAAGGAGAAAAATGCTGGTCTGCTGGGTTGACAAGCTGTTGGTCATAGACAGGTATATTTTGAGCGTCTGGTTGAACGACAGATGCAGCAACGATAGCAGAAAGCAAAGCGGCAGCTGAAGCTTGAGAGTTTGCTTCAATCTCTGCGTCAGTTGGCTCTACCTGTTTTTCGTTATCCTTTTTCTTCTTTTTTGGTTTTGACGCTGTAGGCTCAACTGAAGAAGTTACATTAGAGGAAATGTCCTTCTCTGCCGATTCTGTATGTTTACGCTTTTTCTTCTTGTCTGAATCCTTCCTAGCTGTTGCATCGTCGTTTTCAGTTTGCTCATTGTCGCGGGATCGTTTTCGTTTCTTTTTGTGCTTTGATTGTTGATCCTGCTCTGATTGAGAGGAGTTGGAGATTATGTTATTAGGAGTGGAACGCAACGCGTCGACTGAAGGAGGGGTGATCGACAGCATTAGGGCTGGCTCATGAAAGATAACCAAATGTCCAAAAGTAAGTTTGTGTGGACTGTGTCAGAGCACTGCCACCGAAAACATTGAACATGTGATGGTTATGTAAGCCATTTAGATAGAGACTCGGACTTGACTTTGACTTGTAGCTACTACTAACTAATTATCATCGTCGTCGTCGTCTTCAAACCATTTCTCTTCTTCTTCTCTATCATTATCCGAATTTAATGATTCATCCCAATCAATCTTGTCATAATCAAATTTCTATTAAAAACAAATATATTTTGAGCATAATAAATCTATCATACATTAAACATCACTTACCTCTAATAACCCATAAATAAAACGTTCTTTTATAAGGCGTTCAAACCATCTCTTCATCTCTTGTTCGCTCTCTTGTGGAATAGGTTGACTATCATCATCACTGTCACTCTCTTCCTCTGGCACAAAATCATCGTCAATTTGTTGCGGACGATTACGTCTCTCTATCCTTGCCCTCTCTGCCTCTCTTTCTTCTTCATACTCCCCAAGCAATTTTCCCAACTTCCCTACATGCTGTGTCCCTCCCTGCAAAAACTCTTTCTGCGCCCATGCCTCTTCCTCAGTAGACTCTTCCTTTCCAGGCCGTGGTCTTGAACCTGACCATAGCTCTGGCCATGTATTGCGTGCACGTTCAAACCTAAGCTCTTTAGGGTTTTGATTCGTATAAGCCAAGCGACGATTGCGTATTGGGGCCAAGACGGAGCGCTCTTTAGGGGTTGTTAGTGGGCTGAAATAGATAGCGACGTGTGGTGGGAGATGATTGAGATGAAGGTTAAGAAACTCGATGGTATTATTGTCTGGTGATGGCTTATAATCATCTGGGAGTCCGAGATACTTAAGAGATGGGTGCTTGTTGGTCTCCATGAGAGAGAGATTAGATTTCAAAGTGACAGAACAAACGCGTTGCGTCACTTTTCTCATTTAAGGTCACGTGCCCACCTCATACACATACGCGTTTCAAATTTAGCACACAACTCCTTGTGTTTATTCCCTGACCTTGACCAAAATGTACGGTTGTCGATGGAACTGGTGTCGACAAAATTTTAGCTGCCCATCTGAACTCAAGGAACATGTTATCACACAGCATGTCAATCTAACTATTCCAGTCCGGAAACGAGACTTGGCTTTGCTCAGAAGAGCTCATGAAGGAATTGGCGAAACTTTGAGCATTCCCATTATTAGCAGCTTCGATTCTGAAACAAGATCATCCTCTCAAAAAGATTACAGTCAAGGTTTGTAAAATTTACTCTTTTTTTCTTATTTTTTCTCAATTTTTTTTTTTCATCATTAGAGACATCACAACAGAAAGACCTGCCACCGTCACCGCCTTTTTCAAGCCCTGCTCAAAGTCCATTTTCACAACTCAAGTCTCTTCAGAATGAAAGTACTGGAGAACAAGCTGATATCTCTGCGCACGGCGTTCAAACTCAAGCAGAATTTATTCCTACCTCCCCAACTCCATCTCCCCCGCAAAGTCCCATATCCTTTGGTCGCCTGAGGGGTGAAAATCACTCACCGACCCCCTTGGCTAACCCAGGATCACCGTCATTTGATTCACTGGTGGAAAGAAAAAAGCCTGATCCCGTCATATTCCAATCTTCTTCTCCCGCTAAATCGTCGAATTCTTCTCAGATGGCTGTTGAACAGCAACTAACTCAGTCGTTAGACTACGACGACTATTCAGACAAATCCAGTTCTTCACCCTTGCAAAGCTCCCCATCAAGAGATCACTTAATATCATCCTCAATGTCATCACAAGTGGACAAGACTGCAACTGACGACCTATATGCGGGTGAACTACGTTGGGGAAACACATCCCAAGCTTCGAGTGCGCAACAGCAACCCTCCTCTGGTCGAAGTGTAGAAACTCTTTCTCATCCTTCCCAGCCGCCATCACAATTTCAAGCGCCTCTTATCCATGTGCACCGATCCCGTGGTACACAATCCTCGCAACCTCTCGGAACGCCTACAGGTTCATTGATACCCCCCACATTTGCAATTAGCACCCCTCCATTACAGAGTTGGTATCAACCTTCGACCAGCATACTGAAGAGCCTTCATAGGCGGTCTTCGCTAACCTTGCAGCCTTCCCCCAGTCTATCCCAAAGACGCACCTCGATAACCTCGAGTAGCAGGTCTCCCAAGCGGGTTAGATTGGATTATGATTCTGACAAGATGTCCCCTGCTATGGAGGTTGATGGCGATGAATATATCAAACACCAATCTCAATCTCAAACCAGTCTCTACGACGATTCATTCGATGAAAATCAACCTGACTCATATCCACCTCTGCAAACCCAGGCGCCATATGACAGTCAATTCTGAGTCTACCCCTTATGATACACTTGCTCTAATTTTTTACCTTGCTTGCACTCCAGCTGTCTTCTCATTTTTATCTCATACTTCTTAGCCACGGAATTTTCGTATCATTCAACCCTGCATTTGTACATTATCATTATTGGTTTCTTTTTCATACCATTTGCGCTGCTTGACCCTTTAACCACAATTTCTCCAAGAATAACACTCGAATTGATCAGACCTATCTATTTCGACCCAATCTTTAGCCCCTAAGCATATTGGTCAATGGAAATTAGCAATCCTCTCACGGATGACTCGTTTGTTGCTCACTATGACCACGCTTGAACATTAATTCCCTTTTTCCATTCCCAAATACAACAGCCAATCCTTCTATGCATCTCGCATGAACATGAGCTCGATATCTTCAACGCCCGTATTACAGTCTGGACCACCTCCTCCCCCGACTTCCACAACACCGGATACCGAGGACACGGAGCACGTCGTTCTTATCTACATCCATGGATTCAAAGGAGATGATCAAACGTTTGGAGATTTCCCTCAGAGACTAGAACATGTTCTATGCGAATCTCTGCCTCATGTAAAGGCTGAATCAGTTGTTTTCCCTGTATACGAGGTGAGATCCAACTTGCAGTGACAATCAACTGTCAAAGTACTGATGGTTTCACTTTAGACGAAAGGCGAATTGGTTTGTGCTTCCGTTGCGCCGCTTGTACTCTGGAGACCACTTTTGACGTTATCTGTATCGTATAAAGGACAAGGCTATAGTTCGCTTCGCAGATTGGCTCACGACGTTGACTGTCGAGCGAGAGGTAGCTCTGGGGAAAGGGGCGGGAACGATCAAGGTCGTGCTATGTGGGCACAGGTGCGCTTTCTCGTTCATTGTCTTCATCAATATCTTCTAAGGCCTGGTTTTTAAAGTATGGGAGGTCTACTGGCTGCGGACACACTTCGGGAGTTCTACCACACAAGACCAGATAAATCATGTCCACTTTGGCCGAAAATCATCGCGTGTATTGCATTCGACACACCCGTAAGTTCCAAATCGTCTTACCTTGGATATCTCCCCTCGTTCATCTGTGAATATGATCTAGTATCTCGGTCTTAACCCAGGCATCGTACGAAACAACGTGACAAAGGTCGCCGAATATGCAACTGCAGCAACGACGGTGGGCTCAGCAATATTCGGTACGTTTGCTGGGTTAGGTGCAAAGAAGGCTGCCGAAGCACCCCCAACGACTGCTTCCAAACCCTCACAGGCCAATGCAAATGCTGGGTGGGGATGGGGTTCAGCTGCTTTTGCTGTTGGTGGGGCACTTTTAGCTGGTGCTGCCGCTGGGGGAGCATACTACAAGAGGGATGATTTGACCCAAGGCTTTACTTGGGCAACGGACCATTTGAAGTACGTTGGGAATCTCTGGGACGAGAATTCGTTGCACGAACGCGTCAATGCCTTGGTGAACCTGGAAAATGAGGCCGGTGTGCTTTTCAAAACGTGAGTCGATGTTTGAGAAGTCAAATCCAGGTGTTTGGTTGCTGATAACAGATGGTTTCCAGGATATACACCCTCTTACCACCCAATCCTCCAGATTTTTTGACAAGCAGGACCTTCGTAGTTTTGCCAAAACACACTAACAAGGCTAAGAACAACTTTATGCCTTCCAACAACAGTGTCGCGCAAAACGAGATCCAAGCACATACGGGAATGTTCTCAGCAAGCACCAACGACGGGTACTACCAGCTTGGTCTGACCACCGCAAAGCTCGTCAGGGAAGCCATCTTAAACAGCCGGGGTGTTACCAAGAGTCCTCCATCAAGCCCGAGAAGAGCACGATCCCCTGTTTCGCCTGCGAAAGATAAAAGTGGAGATTTAATTGATCTATGGAAATCTTGTACATAGTGTTACGAGGATTTGCTGCTGCGAACCGCTGACAGGCCGTCCTTCAGCGATAGATGCATCGCGTAGGCGTCTTCTCCATCGGCGTCTAGATATAATGAGCAAAAAATAAGAAGGCAAGAAGCAGACGCGAATGAAAAGGACCTACAATAACCCTTCTCGATATCCTTAACCGTGAAACCGAGTGTGTCCCTGTACAAACCCAGAGCGGCCCGATTGGATTTTCTAACATGTAATGACACGTAGTGTGCTTTGTAAATGTCCGCCATTGCCTCCTCTAGAAATATATATTTAGCGACACAAGGATATCAAGATAAATTTTGTGAGATGATAACTGACGCGACTGAACCATGAGCTTCTTCGCCAGTCCAAGACGTCTGTAAGTCCTCAACACAGACAGTGACGTGACGTGGCCATGGGGTTCTGCAGCGTCTTCCTCATCCCTGTAGTCCAATATAACCCATAAGCAAAAATAAATGTAACATTTCACAATACGGTATACGCACATCTTGGCTAAAATATAGCCCACAATCCGACCATCATGATCTTCGGCGACATAGGACAGGCCCGGCCAAGTCATCGCGTGGTACAAGTCTGTTTTATGCAACATAACAAATGATGTGCGGCTAAGCATCGGATGACCCAATTCAGAACTTCATGGTGAGCAGAAGTGCGGTGTACTGACAGTATTTCATGGTGTAGTTTTCAGGCAGGTTTTGAAGATTGCAGGCCTGCATGCCCATGAGGTCTTCCACCTACAGACACCACAACAAATTTAAATTTAAATAAGATGTAAAATAGACAATTAATAACGTGTACCCTCGCCTGACGGATGTTCATGATGGACTTTGTAGAAGTGATTAAATAAACAGTTTAATGACGTACCCTTTATTTTTTGGAATGTTTGGCAAGACCTCTAAACAACAAACAGAATCTCGCATTAAGATTAGGGGCCTCTAGCTATTCTATGGATATGTGGATAGATGTTTTATAAATTCTAAGGGTGATTCGTAGGTTATATTATCCCTCCAGGTTGCAACGCAATTACACAACAATAACATCCCCAGTGTTTCCCACAAGTTTCCGTTTGGGCTTTCCGTCCTTCTTGACACCAACCACCTTATATTCCAAGGGTGTGGTTGGAACCTGCTTAAGTGCATCTTCTAACTTGTTATCCAAAAATCCTAATGACAAGTTGACGATGGTTTCGAGGATGGGTCGCGCAGTACGTTTGTGGATAAAGGGTAGTATAGGGAAGTCGGAAAATGAGACGTGTTGAGAGTCAACTAAAGTCGAAGCGATGGTCAACGTAATGAATCATGAGGGAAATAGTTATCACTTGCCCAAAGTCAAAATTTGGCCGCCATTAGGTTCCCAGTGTCCCAATACTTCTTGGAGCCGGGCGAAATGGTCTTTCCACACGGTAAAGGTTTCAGAATTAATGACCAACATGCGAGGGTGCAATGATTGAGGCTTCAGTGCATCTCCAGCAGACTCCATAGCTTCTGTGACTTCCTGCTCCCCTGAGCAGTTCTCGTGTTTGAAAGGAACGGGTCCTGGAGTGGCTAGAGGTTCCAGCCATGGATCGAGCATGACGGCGCGTCCAACTGGAAGTGCAGGATACCCATTCAGAGGGCTTGTTGACAACAAGGAAAGCTATATGATCTCAGTAAAAGTTGGTAATTTATGGGGGAGAACATACAACTGTGCATCCACCAAACGAATGGCCGGCAAGAGTAATGTCGCTTGCAAAGTTGACACCGGGTTTACCTGAGACGTTAGACTGAACCCAGGATTTTCTTGGGTATGCAGAGCCGTCCATAGTATCCAGCTCGAGATCAAAGTCATTTTGGAGCAAGCGAGAGAATGCCGAGTATGTAGTGTAGATTTCGTGGCGACGGAAAGTGAGCTGGTGCCCTCTCAGAGGAAGCGGATGTTCATCGACCTTGTCGCCGCCGTCCAGGCTAGATGAAAGATTAGTATGAGCCATAATTAGCTGGGCAGTAGTTCGCACTGGATATCCGATTCTCGTAGGTATAATATTGTCCGAGGCTCTGAGCGTCCTTGCTCAGTCCAAGAACGTGGCATACAGGCAGTACTAGTGCCGTCACGATGTTCAACAGCAAGAACAACTCTTCCAGAAGCAGCGAGACGGCTGCAGAACTGGCTAAAGAAGAAGTAAGCGCATGTCGTATTTTTCCGCCGCAGATGCTGCGTACCTGTACACTGTTCTTCCTCCGGCAAGTCCATGAGAGAATATCACCAAGGGCCACTGGTCTGGGGCATCCTCAAATTCTTGTGCAGCTTTATGAGGGTCTAGTAGAGGTGCGTTTGGGTATGCTGGTATCTGAAATTAGTTATGAGCAATGTTGTATTGTTCACGAACAAGGGGATAATTGACCTTGAGGAAGGCCCCAAATAAATATATTACAGGCCAGAGAAGCCAAGACTTTGTTCCTGTTCAAAACATTAGAATAAGCGGCGTGTTTGCTGTATGAAATTCTGACCCAAATAAAGAGCAAAGCCCTGTATCGACTCCTTCAGAGGGCTGAAGAATTGCTCAGTAACCAACAGATCAAGAGTCAAAGAAAGATTTTAACCCACCGAACGAACCAAGGAAGCCCTTTCTTTGAGGTTTTATTGACATCAGCAGGGTAATATGCAGTGAAGGCGACTTCTTCGAGATAAAGTGCGGAGTCCGATTCCTTCTTCGGGTTCTTCAACTTGATTGACCCAAAAGATTTTGCTGGGCGAACTGGAGTAACAAAAGTTGTTACACCAACAGGAAAACGACCTTTAATGGTTGGCAGAAATACCCTGTTAAAGATGCACCAAGTTAAATTTGAAAAAAAAAACTCAAGATGAGATATAGCGCTCACATTTGTCAAGTTAAGAATCAAGGAACACCAACTTACGCTTCCGTCAATGAAAGTCGATGAAAGTGCCTCCGGTCTGCAGAACTTGATTGCCGATGTAATTCATAGGTTTGTGACTATCTGTGACATGTCACCAAATCTGGCCCCGATTCGGCCACTCAAGGTTTAGTTACAACGACTCTGATGGAAAAGAATATGGATCCTGAATTCTGACACTGGCATGGAAATATAGTCAGATAACAATCGACGGAACAAGGTATTCCCACTATTAAATGATAATTGTGGTAAGGACGTTTGTATACCATTTAATCTTTTGAGACCAGCTCTAACCCGTTTTTCTTAGGGAGATGTATTTTCTTGCTCGGAAAATCCAGCCTTTTGATTTTCTTCACCTCTTGCACGAGAGTCAAAATTATTAACTGTCAGAGGCACCGTCTCCACCGTTTTGACCGGATCTCCGTGCCCTTTGGTTTTGTCTTAAGGCATGTCGTGACCGCCGCAGCCCACATTTGCAAATGCCCCTTAAAACCCAAATTGAAAGCGCGAGGATAGCCCGTATGATTTATTAACAGAATGCGCCAGCATGCACTTGATTCTCCCATCTTTATACTGGCACATATAAACTGAGCGGCCCCTCGTTCCCCACCGCCCTATACCTCCCTTCTCCGCTTTGCGATGCGGGCACCACTCCTTTTTGTCTCTCTTTTAGGCACTCTCTTTGCCGCATACGATGTTGCCGTTGCAGATGTTACCCTGGCGGTTCCACAGACACCCGGTTCAAAAAATATCGTCAAGCAGAGCTTCTTGGGTATCAGCTTTGAACTGAGCTTCATGGACGAGTATTGTAACTCCAATCCTGTTCATATCTTCAACCCTCCATCTAACTATATCTAACAGTCGGCAATGATACATCGACAATACCATTGCCTATGTTGAATCACCTGCAAGGTATTCGCCGACGACTCGGCGATAATCCTTTGCGTCTACGAGTTGGAGGAAACTCGATGGACACGTCGATTTACAACCCGAATGGGGGTTCTCCTATGGTTCAACTTAGTGGCGTCAACACAAACAACACCAACAACCAGCCTGCCGACTATGGTCCCTTGCTATGGGATGTTCTTGCAAAAGTTAGCTCCAATATAGGAGGCATAAGCTATCTTGTCGGTTCGTATCGTAAACCATGAAATGCAGCTAGTATCTCACCTGGACTTGTCAACCAGGTCTTTCACTCATGAATCCCGATGACCCGAGCGTCCCCATTATTGCAGGTAAGCAAGCGGACTATTTGTCACCACTGGCACTTGCGACTTATATTTATCCCCAAAGCTGACGCTTCGAAGAAGCTTGACTCTGCTCTTGATGCCTTTCTGCTTGGCAATGTTTGCTCATTATTTGTTGCATTTATGCGGCCCGTTAAAAGTTTCTTCCTTTTTTATAGGAACCAGACCTCTATACGGGGCATGGTCACAGGCCGAACATCGCAAACTACACTACAGCAATCTACATAGATGTAAGGTTAACATCTTCCAGACGGTTTCAATGTGTTGAACCCCCTTCCAGGAATACAAGAATGTTTCTTCAAAACTTGCCTCGACATCAGCGGGGAATCTTCTGACCAAGGGCATTCTAGCTGGACCCACAATTTGCTGCTCATGGGTAACGGATGAATTTACTCTTTGCCACTAGCAACACTGACGACGCCTCATTGCTTTCATAGAATCTGGATAGGCTGCTTGATGATGGCTATGTTTCAACATTCAACGACCAATTGAAATATGTCACGTAAGAATGGACAATCTCTTTGTTCTTCTTCTTCTCATGGATTGTCAAGTGTGCAACATTACCCACAAAATAACTGCTTTGGGCCAGGGAAGAATAGATATCAGATCCCCTACTATGCTCAACATTCAAATGGTAAATCAGATTTCATTTTGTTGGATTCGTTTAGCGTACTCACCCTGTTTAGTTGTCGAACTAGCCGCATGGCAAAACCCAGGTATCAACATGGTGACCTCGGGCAAGCAGCAGCTCATCATGTCCGAGTTCAATTCTGCATCCTGCGGTGGTCTCCCGGGGATGTCCAACACCTACGTTGTAGGGACGATGTGGACTATTGACTACGCCCTCCAAATGGCATCTGTAGGCTATAGTGCTGCGTTCCTTCACACCCGTGAACGTGGAATTACATACAACCTCTTCACCGTCCCCGATGGGCCCGACGGCAGTGCTGGTGCCTGGATAACAAACCCAACTTACTATTCCCTCGTGGTTTTGGCAGAGGCACTGGATTCGCAAAACGGTGTTACTGTTTCAGATATAGATGCTGGTGGGTCCAAAGGGAACCCTAACATCACGACTGCAGGTTATAGCATCCGCGATGCAACCACCAACGCCATCCGTCAGCTGGTGCTATTTAATTATGCCAATGTTTCATCGTCCGATGGGGCTTTTGAGCTGCTGACCATTCCAGCAGGCTCGATATCGCCTCCATCAGGCAAGGTAACGGTGAGGTACCTGGGAGGAGAAAATATGGCAACAGAGCAGAATATAGGCTGGGGTGGGCAGACGTTGTCCGGCGTTGGAGATGGAAACTTCGTTGCGGCCAATGCAACATGGGCACCTGCCGATGATGAAGTGGAGTGCAGTAATGGATGCACAATAAGAGTGCCTGCGCCTGGTCTGGCAGTTGTCTTCGCAGGTGGTGCCCCTAAACTTCGCGACCGAGTTTCGCCCAGCACTTCCTCCGCCAGCGTTTTGTCGCCCACTGTGACTCTATCAAGCATGACCTTCACCGGCAGCTTTTTGCCAACCCCGTCGGGCCGTTCTTCTGCCAGCGGCTTGTCACACACCTTCTTGTGGACTTCTTTTTCTGTTCTGCTGTTTATTATTAGCCCTATCCTGATCTAGTGCAATGCAGCAATGTCATATCTATTCTCATATGATCAGCACATTTCATTGTGCTTATGCGCTATAATTATCTCCCAGTGCATGGCGCAGAACAACTCGCACTGACACCCGAATTATTTGAACAAAGACGACATGTGTGCCACCGAGAAAACTGTTCATTGGTAAGCAAAAAAGGGATAGTATAAGACGGGTGTAGGGTAATATATCTAATGAAATACAGTCGTCACAAGCCTGCTTGTGCGATAAATACTTGGTTGGTGTGCAACCCTTGGAGGGCGCTTGGATGGTTGAGAAGGGTTCGGCGGGTCGATTATGGAATAAGTCCGTGTGACCTCAGCAAGTTACCCCACCTAATAACAAGGTATGAGTGGTGTTCTCTTGGATGATAGTATAGGAATACGTACTCTTCATTTTGAAGTTCAGCTTCCGCTAACTTCATCTTCAACTCGCTGAATAAAAAAAATTAGTACGCTGCTGACAAAGCTCAAGTCGGGAATGAGACTCACGAATTTTCTTGAGCAAGGCGGTTTCGTGTCTCTTTCGTCTTTCTCAAGTCGGACGACATTGCTTCCCAAGCCTCATCCTCTGGCAGATGGGCATCGTTAAACATGCCGTCCAGTTCCTCGTTGAAGGCCTGGACAGTAACAGGTCAGTTTCCCTTATAATTACAAGTGGAGATAATTTGAAACACATACATCATACATGATATCCTTCTCGGCGTTAGCGTCCTCAAGCAGTCTCTTCACGAGCTCACACTGCCGCTTGGCATGTTGCAATTGATACTTCGTGGCCTCCAGCTCTGTTGCCCTCTGTGAAATTGAGTTTACATCAGTCGATACTCAAGATGCAAAGTCATTTGACAAACCTCTTTGAAGCCAGCTGCCAGACGCGCCAATTCAGTTTTCAGTGAGTCTTGATTTGCATCTGCTCTTGCTAGCTCCTTGTCGGCTTCGCCCACCAGGACATCAACCGTTCGAATGAAGTCGCTGGGGTCACTTCCAGTCGATTGTCGCCCTGGAGTATCGAAAATGGCCGTTCGAAGTTTGATTGGTGTACCGTCCGCGTTTCTCTTGCCAATCAGATTTCTCATTTCCTCGAGCCGCTCTTGAGCAGCTTTTGTCTGATGCGAGGGTTAGCAAGCATGGACACGACATGGAAACCTCTATCTTACCACAGGGGAGACCATTGGTGCACCACGAAGAGCTTTGTCAGGGGACGATGACCTGGGAGAGGAATCGTCACGGGAATGACCTGGCTGCCTCAGTACCTCCGCCTCCAACTTGAGCCGCTTAACACTGCGTCGGGAGCTTTCAATCTAGAATTAATCAAGTGAGACATTGCAATGATAACGAATGGGCCTTCAAAACAACGTACATCCTCCTTTGTTGTGACGACGAGCTGCTGCACATAGTCAAAGTCCTCCGACTTGATTTGACTTGAATAACCCGAGGTCCTCGGTCTACTATGTCGTACTTGTGGAGATACTCGCCGCGGGGAAACAACCCGTTGGTGGTATCCTCGACTCAGCGGAGAATTCTTCGCAAAGGACTTTCTGCTGACTGTCGGTGAACTAGACGTAGTGGATGATCGACCTGACGTTTTCTTCTTGATAGAGAGCGGCTCGATAGGCGTTGCCGAAACAATGTTGCTATTGCTACTGCTGGCCTTTGGGGTTGCATCGATGTTGCTGGAACTGGCATGGAAGGATTGGCGGCTACTTCGAGGGATGTCGCTACCTGAGGAATAGGGAGAAGCGAATGTTGACTGAGAGCGTGTATGTTTGGCTTCTTGCGCAAGGTCGTCGTCCATCGATGGTAGAGAACGAGTCTGTCGGTGATTGGGGGTCATTGGTGGTAGAGGCGATGGACTTCGAGGCCCCATTGGTCTCTTCTCTACAGAGTGTATTGACAAGGGTCTTGCTGTTCGGGATGGTGATGGAGGGGAATCAAGTAGAGACAAGGTTGACTGATGCAGACTTGAAGGCCGTGGTGTTTTAGAGGCCCTTGATGACGGTCTAATACTGGGCGGAGGATCCTCTACATATGGACCATCAATGAAAGTTTGTGATTTCATCAAAAGTTAACACTGACCTTCATAAATGGTTGCTTCAACGGGAGCGTCAATTTCCATGGGCGCTAGATGTTTTCCGTGTTGATTCATGCTATTCTGACGCGCCAATTCCAGCTGAAGAGCAAGATGATAATCCGACGACCCCACGTCATTGCCTGAGGCAAGAATGGTTGTGTTGTCCTCTACGTCACTGTAGTCCATGTCTCGAGAGCTGGTCGTTGAACTGGCTCTTGATCGTGTTCGTGTCAAACTCAACATCGCAGGAGAACCAGAATCCAAATCAGGCATCGAAGCGCTTTGTTTATGATTCCTGGACAGTTTGTTTCCTTTGGATGAACGTGAAGCCATATAGGATTCATCGTCGGTACCTGAGACTGAGGTGGGCGCTGTGGTTGTGGAGTTGTTGGAGCGGTGCGAGAATTTCATACTGTCCGTCGTCGTCGCTGTCGTCTGTGTGTACATAGAGGATCGACTCGTGCTGGTAGTAGATTTTGACCTGAGTCTCTTGTGTCCATTAATCGACCCAGAGAAAAAGTCACCCATTGAAGATCCTGGACGGCTGCTTCCAAACAAGTTCCGTGACAGTGCGTCCAACCCGAAGATGGCCACTTTAGATCGATGCGTTGGGGTGGAAGGTAGCGAGTTTTTCCCTGTGCGGAATTCAAAGAGACCAAACTGTTGGACTGGATGTAAAAGAAATTAGCGATGTCCAGAATGCCTTGGACTATGAGGCATATCTTACTTGTTTGAATAACTTGTGATGGGACCCTCTCAGACTGAACGATGTCTTCCTCCTTATCGTCGTTGGGATCATTAGAAAGAACCGAATAGCGACATAGGGATCCTTCCATAGGCTGCACCCTGATGACAACGAAAGGAGGTCCACTCATACCGAAAGGAAGAGGATCAGCACCTGACGGGTCAATGTGCACAACTACTTTGGTCTATAGATCAGGTCAGTTTAGTCTGACGACATAAGGGTGACCAAGGAAGCTGGCTACCTTCTTAGGCTCTTGAAGGAAGGCTTTTCTTTGGTAGACGTTGAAGTAGGCCCTCCCTATAGTTGTTCTTCCCATGCGCGTCTCCACCTCCTGGTCTTCCGCCTGAAGAACGACTGACTGCCCTGCGCGTGCTCGATACATGGCTTGTGCCTCCCACAAATTGTCAAGAAACCTCTGCTTGTCGGCCTCTGTCCTTGTTGGGTCCAAATTAACGGGTAAAGGGGGTTTGACCACCGACAATGCTCTTAAAGGTCTTCCAGACCAGCGTTCAGTTTGGTCTTGAGGAGGATTCTCCAGATACATGTTCATATCTGATTACCGGATAAAAAAACGTTTTGACAGAATTGATAATGAAACATACCTGCACCACCGATATCAGAAATCGCGACGTCCGTAAGATCTACAACACCCTTGAATGACATCCCACTCCTCTTCTTGCCAGATGGAAGGCCTCCTGCTTTGGTGAGTTTCTCCAGCGAATCTAGCCCAGTAAGCTGCCTGCATCCTTTGTCGCCCGGTCGTTTAGCAATAACCAGCTTGTCGTCGAACAAAAATAGCGAGCAATGCAAGGTCGAGGATGAAACATTGGTTGATGATGATGACGATGAAATTGGACCCTCTATTGGAACATCTTCCACGTCTATGCAGTCGATGAACTTGCGGGAATGGGAAGACAAGTCGGCTGGAAACCCGTCGATGGTAGCATTCAAACAATAGAATATTGCAGCTCGCTTTGTCTTTTCGTCTGTTTCTGCCTGCGCGATCTTACTCGCAATCTCGTCTGCCTCTATCAGCTTTATTCGTTGAGGGTCGTCGGGCTCCATATCTTTCAATATTTCACGGAAAAGGAGGGTGTAGCGGGGTATCCTTTGGACGGGCTCCATGAGCAGTTCGCGCAAACCTACTCGATTGTTCGAGTCCGCGGATTGGTATTTAATATGCTGAAAAACGGATTTAACGGGGATCTAGCAATATGAATGAACTTCCTCACGTCAATGTAAGAGGCGAACCCTGATGTTCCCTTTGATACTGCTTCCTCAAAGATGGCCTGCGCTTCCTCGCGTTTCGCATAGTACTGCCTGTATTGCTCAAAGCCCCGCAATTCTTTGAGGTGTTTAAGTGCCACATCACCGACACCGCCAACAAGGTTATAACCGTTGGGAGTGATCATCTTCTCCAAATCAACCAGAAATGCTTCGTTGACTGGAAGCAAATTGTCGACATTCCCGAAGAGTGTTTTGGCTTGATAGGCGTTGATAATGGCTGTGTTCTTGTTGCGCGCAAAATTGCGGAGAGGATCTGCATAGTCTTGCTTGAGGATTTGGAGTTTCCGGACGTAGGATCTTTCGGTTGTTACGAGTTCTTCGACGCGTGCGGCAAGCGCTTGTGGATCAACCGTTCGCGTTCTCTGGGTGTGTGAAGGTCAACTGCTTAACTCTCTTTCGGTGAATAGAAATCAAACAAACTTGGTTCTGAAGATTTTGAATTGAAGAACTTGAGCTAGATGATGACTCTGAAGATATGGAACTTCCGAACGACAGAACAAGGTCTTGTATATCTAAACAGCTATGGTTTAGTTAAAGTATTTTAAAAGGAATTTGTAGATTACGGACCATCGGGTAGCCGTCTACCGTTTTCTGATCCTTCGACAACTATTCCACAGTAGAAAGCTCGCTTTATGGTACTAGCCAGCGTCGACATGCTCCTAGATCGAGGTTCATCTCCAGTCGCCAAGGGTATGACATGTTTCCTTGGTGAAGTGAGGGCCATTGCAAAAGGAAAAGTGGCCTTAATTAAACCGAGAGGCGGCGGTTGACAGCCAGAGGTAGACTCTGGAATGCAATGGCAGAGGATATAAAGGTGAAAGGAAAGTGGATGGCCGATCTAAGCACAATTGACTGGTGGCAGTGGACTTGGGAGCTCAACCAAGCGGTAACGGTCACGTGAACGACGCGTCGGGACTCTCAGACTCTCAGACTCAGGGGTGTTCAGCCCTGGGTCAACGTTGTTTGTTTATCAAAGACATTGGAACTAATACATAGAGATAAAATAAAAATTACTATTGGATTGTACAAAAAATATGAATACAACTTATTTCAAGGGACCCCAAGATATTAAGCTGTGAAAAAAAGAGGGTCCAGGTTCACAGAACACATCTAGCGCCGTCGCTTATGGGCCCTCTCTCTTTCTTCCGCTAATTCTGCTAACATCTTTCGCTTGTCCTGTACCGGAGACTCTGAATATGCCTTTGGACGGGGCCGTAGTCGACGCGGCGTGATTGGTATCGATACGTCTGAATCTTCATCGGCTTCGTCCCCATTTTCCTCCTCAAGAAGTTCATCATCTGGCGTGTTCGCCCTCTGTGATACTGCGGCTGAAGTTGGAGCTAATTGAGATGCCTCTGAACTATTCCAAACATCAGAACAGATTGCTATAACTGAAAGTGTGTTCTGAGCTTACGTTTCTTCTCCATCATCAATAAAATTCTCTTCTGATTCTTCTTCACTCGTTTCCATATTCCCTCTCTGATCCCAAGCACACCATGCTCTTGCTATCGTGAGCAATTCATCCCACCTCTCTCCCTCTGTCATGTGAATGAGCTCCAGGTCATCGCGCTCTGTCACTCCTCGACACTGAGGACAGTGTATCGTTTCATCCGCTCCTTTCGATATCCCTGGAAGACAATCATGGCAAATAATATGCTCACAACTAAGACTGAAATAAGATAGATTCAGTTTAGTGTGAATCGAAGGTAAAATGAGGTGTGACGTACGAAGAACACTTTTTCTTAACAAACGGCTCAATACAAACAACGCAGGTTTCACTTGAGTCGTCGGCAATAGTGTTCATCAACATGTAGTCGCTGAACTTCCGCAGCAGCTGTTCACGACTGGTCAGCAGAAATTTTACGAGTAACACAGGCAACAACATTGTCGACGAACTTTACGCATACGGTATTCAGGATCGATCTCGCCGCTCTCCTTCAACTTGTTTATCCTCAAGTCCTCAGCTTCAGCTTCGAGCTCTTTTTGCCTCATCTGGCTACTGATGAGATACCTGAATTCCTCATATGTGAGCTGAATTGACTGACCTTTTCAATCTTCTTCTTTTGCTTCTTGTTTTCCTAAGTGCCCAATGGCAAGCGTGTCAGCCATGTTTAAACAAATAAAACGCCACGTACATTTCGTAGCTCATCGAATTGGGATTTTAATTCCGCAATCTGGGTACTTAGTGCAGCTGCCCTAGATTCTGATTTATCTGTCTTGGATGGAGTAATACATAAAATCTGCTCTTCCGCCCTCTTTAGTTTTTGCTTCAAAGACTTGTTCTCACTTCGGAGAGCCTGGATTTGTCTTAGAAGCTGATTGATACCAGAGTTCACACCATCCAAGTGAGTCTATGTCCAGGAATTTCTAGATGTCAGTGAAAATTTAGACAGGAAGAAAGATCCCGAGATACCTGTAGACTGCTCTCTGCATCTTTAATGTGATGATTTGAGGCACTCCCCTCTTCGAACTCGCTCTCCGAAACAGCTCCTGTTATAGTTCTGGTTTTTGTCATGCTGACAGACTAATATGAGTAATGTAGCACAAATGGATTCTAAATGTACTGTTATGAAGAATGAACTGGGAAGAATTTGTTTTGTTATCTGGAATCAATAGATTTGGGGTGGAAGAAGAAAAGAAGGGTGGCGGACAGTTGCAACTCCCAGGGACCGACCCTCCGAGGGTCCTTTCCAAATGCGGCAGTTCGCGATAAAGTATTTGCTTGGATGATTTGATTTTTTTGACTTTGAATCTTTTTAAAGTATTTATTAACTTGATATAAGAATTAAAATGAATTTCTTGACTGAATTTTATATATATTTTATGACGATTGAGCAAGAACCAACCCCTAAATGGAAGATGTGCAGGATTGATGGCGATCGTATGTTATTACATCATGCGTAACCCGTTCGATAACCCTTGCTTGCAGGTATAAAATTGAAAGACTCCTCTCCCATCCACCATCCCTCCACCATCCCTCCACCATCCCATTCCCACAGTTTTTTTTTTTTCATGTCTACCTTACCTCTTCATCCACAGACTATCGTCGATATTGACCCATATCTGAAGCCAAACATCGCCGCCATCATCCAAAGGCACAATAGTTTCAGACGTTGGAAGGACACTATCGAGAAACATGAAGGAGGCTACGACTCTTTCACAAAAGGGTACCTCCGTTTTGGTTTGAATATCGGTCCAAAGAACGAGGTCGTTTATCGAGAATGGGCACCGAACGCAGTAGAAGCATATCTCATTGGCGAGTTCAGTATGTGGCCTTCATTGTTTTTGGTGTTCATCATGGGCTTAATTCAAGTCTTCTGTTTTCAGATAGCTGGAACAGAACCAGCCACCCCATGACCCAAAATGACTTTGGGATTTGGGAAATAACAGTCCCCCCTCTGCCTTCTGGAAGATGTGCTATACCCCATGACACCAAAATTAAGGTGGAGTGCTCCAGTCATCAATTAATCCGCTTTCTATTCATCCCTTTCAATAGATTTCAATGGTTCTTCCTGATAGATCACGCATCGAGCGCATTCCTGCCTGGATAAAGCGCGTTACTCAGGACATTGACGTCTCTCCTGTCTACGATGCCAGATTTTGGAATCCCCCTGCTTCCGAGAAGTATACTTTCAAATACCCCCATCCCCCGAAGCCAACCAACCTCCGAATCTATGAAGCCCATGTCGGAATCTCTACTTCCGAGCAAAGAGTTGGCACCTACAAAGAATTTACCAAGAATGTTCTGCCCAGAATTAAAGCTCTCAATTATAACGCTATTCAGTTAATGGCTGTCATGGAACACGCATATTATGCTTGTAAGCATCTCATTCTAAATTAATGCTTCGAATGGTACAATTGTGATGATACTCACCTTTTAAACAGCATTTGGTTATCAAGTGACCAGCTTTTTCGCTGCTACATCGCGCTGTGGAAGCCCCGAGGATCTCAAGGAACTCGTCGACACTGCCCATTCACTCGGATTGACCGTCCTCTTGGATATCGTACATTCGCATGCCTGCAAGAATGTCCTTGACGGTATCAACGAATTCGATGGAACCGATCACTTATACTTCCATGAGGGAGGCCGTGGACGTCATGATCTTTGGGACAGTCGTCTCTTCAACTATTGCCATCATGAAGTTCTCCGCTTCTTGCTCAGTAACTTGCGCTTCTGGGTCGAAGAGTACCATTTCGATGGCTTCCGATTCGATGGTGTTACTAGTATGATGTACAAGCATCATGGCATGGGCACTGGCTTCTCTGGGGGCTATCATGAATATTTCGGTGACTCCGCAGATGAGGAGGCTATTGTCTATCTGATGCTGGTAGGCAGATCCTCAACGTTCCTCGATTTCTATCTCTGACGTCATTATTAACGTTAGGCGAATGATTCTATGCATGCCCTCTACCCATTCATGACGACCATCGCCGAAGACGTTTCTGGAATGCCTTTGCTCTGCAAGCCTGTCCAAGTCGGAGGCGTCGGCTTTGACTACAGACTTTCGATGGCAATCCCGGATATGTGGATTAAACTCCTCAAACACACGCAAGACGACCAGTGGGATATTGCAAATATTGTGCATACCCTCACTAACAGGCGCCATGGCGAGAAAAGTATTGCATATGCAGAAAGTCATGACCAAGCGCTCGTCGGTGATAAGACATTGGCGTTCTGGTTAATGGACAAGGAAATGTGTAAGTCGATTTAACTTGATCACTTCTACCGCATTTTATATTCGATTTAGATACCAACATGTCCGACCTTACCCCGATGACCCCCATCATCGCTCGGGGCATCTCGCTCCACAAAATGATTCGGTACGTTGCACGATTCAGTACAAGTGTATACCTTGCTCAAAGTTAATCGATAGTTTGGTCACTCATGCGCTCGGTGGTGAAGGTTATCTGAACTTCGAAGGAAACGAATTTGGTCACCCCGAGGTATGTCTGTTGGTGGTTTCCAGAAAATAATCCGATGTTCATGTCGATTGGGGACTTTAGTGGCTTGATTTCCCTCGAGAGGGTAACGGAAACTCGTTCCAATACGCACGTCGTCAATGGAACGTACTCGATGACGAGTTACTTCGATACAAATACTTGAACAACTTTGACTGCGAGATGAACCGCGTCGCTGGCCAGTATGGATGGCTCGATGCTCCACAAGTAAGGACCGCTAACACTACTGTTAAGACAATTGGTTCTCAAGCAGTTGACTCGCAGGCTTATGTTTCTCTCAAAAACGAATCGGACAAAGTCCTTGTGTTCGAACGTGCCGGACTTCTCTTCGTCTTCAACTTCCACCCTACCCAGTCCTACACGGATTATCGTGTGGGTGTCGAGGAGGCTGGAGAATATCGTATCGTCTTGAGCAGCGACGAAAAGAGATTCGGAGGATTCGACAACATCGACCTCTCGAGCCGGTTCCATACAACCCCTATGGAGTGGAATGGCAGGAAGAACTGGATCCAGGTACGACCTTCCCCCCCCCCCCCCCCCCCCCCTTGTTATTCTCTGTCTAACACCATCTCCTTGCAGGTTTACATTCCTTCGAGGACCTGCATCATTTTGGCAAAATAAACAAAAATCATGCCCACTTTACATTCAAAAACTCGGACTTGAATTACTAGACATTTCGTATTCCTCTGCTATTGCTTACACTTAATACTACTAGCTATCTCTTTGTTATTTTGTAAAATTAAAAATTAGATCATTTTTATCCCCTTGATACCCGATATCGATTCGAATATAGTTGTAGTGAAATTAGAGCGTTTCCTGCAATACTTGAACGATACTGTCTCCGATCTGCTTCGTGGTTGCTTTACCACCGAGGTCAGCGGTCCTCAGTCCAAGACCACCTTGCTCGACATTGTCAAGCACCTTTTGTACAGCATCCTCGACGGCTTTAGCGGGCTTCTCGAGACCCAGCGAGTACCGGAGGAGCATAGCAGCGCTGAGAATGGTTCCAATGGGATTGGCGATTCCCTTCCCGGCGATATCAGGTGCAGATCCGTGGATGGGTTCGTAGAGGCCGGTTGTGGGCTTGAAGTCGGCGGAGGGAGCGGAAGGAGCACCAGCGAGAGATGCAGAGGGGAGAAGGCCGAGTGATCCTGGAATGACACTTGATTGGTCAGAGAGGCTGCATAGAGCGATCAAGTTATCAGGCTCTAGTCGAATGGTGCGAGATAAAGGAGCACGTACATGTCACCGAAGAGATTCTCAGTCAGGATGACACCATTGAGTTTTTTGGGGTTTGATACCATGACCATGGCAGCAGAATCGACGAGATTGTGGTCAAGTTTGAGCTGAGGATATTCTGCGGTCAAGGTCTCAGTGACGACTTTGCGCCACAATCGGGAGCTAGCGAGGACGTTGGCTTTGTCGATGGAGTGAATCTCAAGGGGAGGGTTGGCAGCGAGGGCAATCTGAGCTGCGACTCGAGTGATCCTCTGGACTTCTTCAACGCTGTAGATCATAGTATCCCACGCGACATTGGGATCTGGGTCAACGTTCTGCTCCTTTCGAGCGCCAAAGTACACGCCTCCGATAAGTTCACGGACGACGATCATATCCACACCACGCGCGATCTCGGGTCTGAGAGGTGAATGGTCGAGGAGAGATTCAGAAGCAATGTTGGCAGGTCGAATGTTAGCGTAGAGTCCGAGAGTCTTTCGAAGGGCAAGGAGACCAGGTTCAGGCCTCACTTTAGCGCTCACACCCCATTTGGGACCACCGATGGAACCTATCGCGCGCAATGAGTGATAATATAGAAGTATGGATACGAAATGGATACCTACCCATGAGGATCGCATCGGCCTCCTGACAAGCTTTCAAGGTAGACGCAGGAAGGGGTTCACCCACTTCATCGATCGCGCAACCACCGAACAAGTGTGACTCGAGCTTGAGTTTGAAGTCTGATGACCTTTCTGATATGACTGTGAGGACTTTCAATGCCTCGTCGACCACCTCGGGACCTGTAATTTGCATTAAACTCTGATTAAACGCGCCCCTCGAAGGTTGGAACTAAAGTGTACCTATTCCATCTCCTGGAAGGACGACAATACGGAAGCTATCGAGATGTGAGGTTAGATTTAGTATGTGAGGATGAAGGACGCGTACGTTTTTGGAGACATTTAGGAGTAAGCGGTTGTAGTAAGAAGAAGAGACCTGGGATAAGTTGCGATGAGAGGGATTGTGGAATTAGACAAGGTCTTTTAATTTAATGAGTTGTGATTTTTCGGTTTACCGAAACAGACGTCACTTGAGACTCGGCCGAAGCTCATTTTATCTTATCAGTTTATTATTAAATTATTGATTTTGATCGATTCAACACGTGCTAAGTATTAGATTTTCGAAACTCTTTCTAATCTAAATAGACAGACACTTTAAAGCAGAAACCATGTCCACAGATCAAAAACCACAATGCAAAAGACTTGTTCTCGATGCTGGTCCACTACTTTCACTATCGCCACTTCGAGGTTTGGCTGAAACTTACCTCACAACTCCAGAGGTTCTCTCAGAATTAAAGGATGGTCGAGCTCGGGAGCATTTTGAGCGTTTGGGTCTGATGTCTGGAGTCAAGGTCGAAATTAAATCGCCAGACCCTGCAGCCCTTTCGCATGGTACGAATCCATTATGTTGTTTTTTCGATGGTATATAACGTTCTGCAGTTATACAATGGGCCAAAAAAACTGGAGACTACTCTGTTCTATCTCACGCCGATCTTTGTATATTGGCATTGACCTACCGTCTTCACGAGGAAGACAAGAAAGCGAAAGAGTCGGAAGCCGCAAATCAGGCTTCGACGGTATGTATTTGGAATTCGCAATATGCTTCAGTTGATTGATTTTATGGACAGTCCGCCACCACAGAAACGACTGAAAACCCGACCGAAACTGAAGCCGCACCTCCGACAGATTCCAAAGACCCGGCGGACCTGACCCAAACTTTGGAGAACCTGGCAATCAACCCCGAAAATACCGAACCAACCTCCGAAGCACCTGAGACTGCTGAAACTGTAGATGACTCTAATCCCATACCATTGGAAGAATCGTCAGATGCAGTCGAGGAAGACGGCGAGTTGGAGCCTTTGGACGTCGAATTGACGCCTATAAAGGACGACGACGACGGTTCTCCTCAACCCGTGGAAAATGAAGCGGGTTCACTCTCGGATGACGGTCCAATATACGAGGATCCATCCGATTCAGATGACGGAGAAGGAGAGTGGATCACTCCTTCAAACGTTGGTCTACACAAATCGAAAGCACTCGATTTGCTGCCCGCCGATAATGTCAAGGGAAAAACAAAAGCAGATCCCATCGGAACTGGTTGCATGACGGCTGATTTTGCGATGCAAAATGTGTTGCTACAGATGGGTTTAAATCTGGTTGGTTTGGAAGGAAAGCGGATAGAAAAGGTGAAAAACTGGGTACTGCGGTGTCATGCATGCTTCAAGTGAGTAGACCATGATCGTATCTTAAATACCATAAACTGATCGTGTTTCAGACTTTGCAAAGACAACTCGAAAAAATTCTGCCCATCTTGTGGAAACCCTACATTGATCAGAGCGTCGGTTACCATCTCTTCACCCAATGCTTCCTCAAGTGCACCCGTCATGCAAGTACATTTAAAACCCAACTTCCAGTACAAAATCCGTGGAACGAAATATTCGATCCCATTGCCAAAATCTGGTTCGGCAAAGACTGGTCCTGGTACAGGTTTGATCTTGCGTGAAGATCAGGTCGAGTACATGCGCGCAAAGAAGAGGGCTGATGGCAAACGCCAGAAGGAAGAAGAACGGTTATTGAAGGGGATTTTGAGTCGGGGTATGGATGTCACAGGCGCAAATGCAGGAGTAAGCAGCTGGATGGATCCAGATTGGGTCCCAGGTATCCTTAGTGTCGGATCTGGGGGCAAAGGCCGTACTGCGAAACATGCTGGAATGGACGGCGATATGCCTCAGATCGGGTACGGGCGTAAGAACCCAAATCAAGCGAGGAAAAAGAAGTAGTTAGATCTTTTCCAGAGTCATATCATCGATGTTTTAGAATTTGTTATGAGCAATAATACCACAACAACATTTTCTATGATCCCAAACTCCTGTTCATGAATCTTCTCTTCTGGAACGACATCCACCATTTACTTGGCTTTCCTGTACCATCTGCATAAAGTTTCTCAATGAGACGCGCTGCCAGCTCTTGTCGCGTCTGGACCAGATACTGTCGTAGGTATTCTGGGGTTCATTGTGATCAATGTAGTTGGCTAAACAGGGCGCGGTGTTACATACCAGCTTCTGATCGACTGCTAGGAGGCGCGTAATGAGCGTTCAAAGCGAAATTTGCATCGCCCGGGATGGGGAATGTATCGACGGAGAGCGTGTTCAAAAGTTTGCCTGCTTCGATCTGTGTAGGAACTGTACGAGCGCTTCCGATCTTAGCCAGGCAATCAGAGATGAAGAGAATGAGCACAATCAAAGTACGGTCTGCAGGGCCCTTGATCTCGAAATTACGGAAAAGTGAGTTGGCACGAAAAAGGTCGAGAGTCTCGTCAATGATGTCTAGCTGTGATGGGTCAGCTTAAACAAATTATTAGTGTTATTGTGAATAAACATCGCGCAGTTAAACGCACCAACAGGAGCAGGACCACGAATTCTTGTCCTGATTGGCAGAATGGCCATGTTGCCAACCTGGCGCATATCTGGCTCTTCATTGAGGGATGAATGATAAGCCTATAATAATAAATTTATTGAGCATTTATTAGACATTTAAATAGAATCTAACAAGACTTACTGGCATATCGTTATAATGGTTGAAGCAGACAAGGGGCGGCGTGTTTGTCCGTGATTGTCGTCGATGATATCGCGGCCGTGGTTAAATGACGTCTGTCACCTGACAGGGGTACCCTTCAATTCAATTCCATGGTACACTGGGTTTAAAACTCTTTCCTTCATCTCACCCGTCATTCCTGCCTTCCCAGCACAATGTCCGATTTTCTTGGAGTGGGTAATGGCAGAGATGCAGAGGATAACACTTCTCTAATTTCTATACGATCCGTCAAACCTGGTCCTGATACATTGACCAGTACAGTTCTACTTTTATCTTCAATTTTTGACCTGTATTTATTCCCATCACATAGAACTCGTTAGGCGGTTGAGAGCTCTCACTCTGAATTTGTTGCCAGTAGAGGTAGACCCAGATTCTATTTCTGAACCAACCAGCAGAATTATCACACCTCAAGTTGTGTCTGCTTTCCGGGCTGCAGCAGGAGACTTCGCAGAGGCCGTGAGTCTTGTGCCTTCGAATGTGGCTCTATTGCTCATCCTCGGGAACCGTGTACTCAGCTTCCCTATGCTCTCTTACGTGCTAGAGCCGAGTTTATGTGGGATGCAGACCACAATCCAGCAGATTATGGCGAAAATCTAGCGAGAGGTTTGTGTATCCAACATTTGGAGCCGTGGTCCTGATATTCATGACGGCTTTCAGCAACCGCTTGCGAAGTTCTGGCTCGTAGGATTGTCCACTTGACTGAGCCAGGCAGAATCAAGGACATTATGTCTACGCGATTCAAGCACCGACAGATTGACGGCGACGAGAGCGAGATGTCCAGTGCTCTTGAAATGGCCATTGACCAGCACTGGTGCGATTGACCCTGCATTTTCCCTGGAGCATGCTCTCGGATCTTACTCTCTTGCACAGCACCATTTTCCTCTCTTCTTCGGAGGCACAAGACAGTGAGTTCAGTGCCACACTTTCGTGCAATGATTCAATCTCACTCTGCCACAGTTGTCAATGCTCTCTGGTCAGGAGAACTTGTTCAAAAGAACAATAAGCATAATGATATCGACTGTAAGTCTATTCGCTTCGTTCTTCAACCGAACTGCTCACATCTGTTGTTCAGACGTCGTGTATGAAGATACCCGTGACCGTACCTTCTGGGGTCATTTCGATCCCTCTCGCTTGGGCGTCCCGAGATACCAAAATATCTTCCGTATTTCCGTCTGGCTTTTCTTCCTGGTGGTGTACTCGCAAGCAGGTTCGTGAAAGACCCCTCGCTGTTGTTTCATCAATTAATATTGTATGAATGATAAGTTCGAGAGCCCCTGGAAAAGTTAAACGAACCCCGTCGAGGACTTGACGAATGGGAAGTGGTACTGTATTTCATGTCGCTGTCCTTCATCCTCGAAGGTACGTACTTTATCTATCATTCCCAAGCTATACTTTTAACTCTGGTGTTCAAGATTTGCATAAAGTATGTGATGGTATTCAAGGTCATCAATAGACCTATCTAAAGTTTTACACAGTTGTTTATTCTTCTCCGGTTTGTTACATGGCGCGCATTCTCGTTCTGGAACATTATAACCCTCATCACGGACACTTTACTCTTGGCCGCATTCACTTTACGAATCACGGGCCTTACGAGCCCACCAGACAAACAAGCCGCCTATCAGTTGCAAAGTTTCCAGGTCCTCAGTTTTGTGGCACCATTTATATGGTAAGTGGTGCTGGTATTTCCCGGTATGCTATACTGAAGAGCTGTTTACAGGATGAGTAAGTCCATACGACAAGATTTGGTTTTCCGATAATGGTTGACATCTATTACAGAAATTATCACCGTGTTTGATGGATACAAGTGCGCGTGCTCTGGGTATCTATACTTTCTCCGGATGCTAAACCGCTACTTACTAGATACATCGGGACGATGCAAATTTGTGTTGCTCGGATGTTAAAGGAATCGGGCATCTTCTTTGCTGTTAGTTCTGCTCTTCACGTTTTTGTCTTCAGTGACTTGATCTTATTGCAGCTTCTTTCTGTCCTCGCCATTGGATTTGCCCAAGGCCTCTTTGCTCTAGATGCTGCCGATGGAAATATTGAGCCACCGTCGGTTGTCTTGAATCTCCTCATTCAGTCCTTACTTCAGTACGAAACCCACCAATCGATATGGTATTTTGCTGACACCTCGTATAGGTCCCCAGACTACGGCAGGTTCGCCGGAAGCCCAGTTGGTCTTACGCTCTACTACCTGTGAGTACATATAAGATTAGTTATAACTCTTCAGTGTCATTAATGCGTTACCTCAGATGGAGCGCTGTGACAGCCATCGTGTTGCTCAATGTGCTCATCTCTTTGTTCTCGTCTGCCTACTCCGATGTAAGTTCTTTTCTTCCCTTCCATCGACTTGTGTGAACTAATTAATTAATTCAAGGTCGTCGAAGATGCGGAAGCACAATACCTGGCTTTCTTCGCCAGCAAGACTGTGGGTATGATTAGGGCACCTGATTCCTATGTCTATCCTGCTCCTTTCAATCTCATTGAAATGTTCCTTGTTGCGCCTCTGGAGTAAGTGTCTCTTTGACCTGAAGTGGTCGATAGACCGTTTCATGAGGAAATGCTAACAAAACATCGTATTGAAGGTTCTTCCCCGTTCTGCGTCTGAGTGATAAGAATTATGCAAAGGTATGTCGCATATCTTCTTTTCCGTTCATAATGGGTTCTTAATGGCGTGCTTCTATGATTTCATTTCTAGGTCAACCGATGGGTCATGAGTGTTGTCTTTTTCATTCCTTTATGTGTGATTGCGCTGTGTGAATCTGCCTTTGACAGCAGGAGGCATGTTTGGATGGAAAGCTGGTTCAGGGGTGACAATGAGGGCGAGCAGGATTCGCCTACTTCTCGCAACCCAGAAGTTGACGACCCGGCCTGCCATGGATTGGAGATCAGCAGGGTTCCCTTTGAGGAATTGATCCAGGTGTTCCCCAATAGCGGTCAGGTGGGTGCTATTTGAATTTTTTTGTGATACCTGGTGCTGACCACATTTAACTAGTCTATGGAAAGCTCTATAATCAACGAAATTCAGGATGTGAAGAGGCAGTTGGATGCGTTGATGGAGAAGTTGGGCCAAATTCAGAAGGAGAAATAATCTGACGACGCTGATATAAATGAGATGATCTAACCAGCCGCTAGGCGATTATGATGAACGCTGTGATGGTGTTACAAGAGTGTTTTTGGTATATGGACAATATCTACGATAGCTAACTGTTGACTACGAACTACAATGCTACATTTACGAACGATGAAAGATGGCATGACTTGCCTACAGGGCTCCCACGTCTGTTCGAATAGGGTTGCGCACGATCTGTGTCAAAACGCTCATAGATTGAACGAGACAGGCCTAATTTCGTTGATCTCCATGGAACATAAATTTGGCAACTGACAAGGGAAGTATAAGCAAGAGATGGTAAGGATGTTGATAATTGTGTTGTGGAGAACGTACACTCAGTTCGCTGTGGTCTAGTTGCCTGAGACCATCTCTACTCTTCGCCTGTCTCGCTTCTCGTAAATCTTTTAGTATAAAGCGAATCTTTTCTGGGTTGTCCAAGTCGTCTGGAGCACTACGAGGGCGTCAGCGAAACGTCAAATAGGAAGCGAAAAGATAACATACACGTCTAGCAATACTTTCGCAATCTCAGCGAATCTGAAGGCAAATCACTAAATGCTGGTTGCGTTGTCTCTAAGGTAAGTTTAGATTGCAGATATTTCTAGATCATCAAGATATACATTAGCTGATCAATTGAAGCACAAGATCATTGCTTCGCACCGACTGACAACCATGCTGGAGGCACAATATGGCACTTCTTCTTAAGCTTTAGGTTTACCGCCATCCAGATGGGAATTTTGGCCTTATGCGGAGGTCGAAGTGGGCCATATGCACCCTAGACATTCCTTGACTAATTAGATGCGACAAGTTAGTTGGAGAGGTTTGTATGCACCGATATGAAGGCAGTTTTTTCCATGGATATCAGAGGCACAATCTCGATGAGTTGCTGACATGCTACTAGCTCAAGCTCCGTAGGAGTAACAGAGACGCGTAACGGTTGTGGTAAAGCCATAGTTCAGACAAGATTGGAACAAGAAATGTCGCGACTTGAAATCAAAACGCGTCTCAAACGATAGACGGTCATGTGATTAGACGCGTCCCTGAACTCGGCTTGTATCAGTGTATGTTCCCGATTGAGCAACAGTGGTTGTTTTGTAACCTTCACCAACATTTCGTCGCTTCTTGATTTTATTTTTATTTTAGGGTTCATAGCTCTTGCTATTGCGTCTGCTGGTGCAATAATGCTGAGCTCACACACCAAACAGATCAACGCCTACGGGAAACGTGGTAAACGAGTTATCGACGCCTCATCGACGACAACAAGCGGGAAATCCAATGCAACCTCGGAGCTCATTAGTATATTCGATGATTTACCACCAGCACCCGCATGGACCTCTGTGGCTGCAAAAATGAAGAGGAGGGAGAATCTGGTACCAGCACAACGAAGCAGATCCAGAAGTTGGCACCCAAAGTTGTTGGACTACAGAAAAAGAAAAGACTCTCGCCTGTATTGTCACCTGTGAAGAAAAAGCAACTATCCAGAATCAACCAGCTGAAGACGGAGGAACATTCTGTGAAACCTATGCCTATCCTAAGCGCCAAATCCACTTTAGCTGCGTCGGGAAACCCTGTGGAATTGACGACATCCACACCCCGCCCAATACCCTCTGCCATTTCTCTGCATATACCAGCATCACCAGCGATATCTAAACCCAAGCAACGGATTGGATCATCTAAAGGGACACCCCTACGACTTAACAAGCCCTTCACGCCATATATCGATGTCGATATTTTGGTTCTTGACGACGATGGCAAGACAGTCAGCAAGGAACGCAGAGTCTCTAAATCCAATCGCAAGACAGTTCCAAAAGCTAGTAAACCTGCGGAAAAGCCTGTCATTATATCCATCAGCACAGATGCAGAATCAGATGCCCCACCTCCGCCGCCCCGATCCAAGCGTCAAGCAGCTAGAAAGCAGACAATCATCATCTCAGATGATTCCGACACAGAGATTGAGGAAATATCGCCCCCCTCTCCTTCAAGGGAACACGTCAAGAAGAACACCGTTAAACCTCCACCCAAAGCAAAACCACTAGGGAGAGTAGAAGTTATCATTCCTCCCGCACCGTATAAAATAGCGAAACGTTCACCTGAATCCGTTGGGGAAGCGGTAGAAGCGGTAGAATTAGCACCTGAACCTGAACCTTGGACCCCCGAATCCCCTCCCTCCGTCCAACTTGTCGAAAATTACCCTCCACACCGTCAAAAAGTCGATTCGCCGATCCTCAAGCCTCGACAATTGACACCGATTAGAGGTGTCCGCCGTCGTTTGTTTGAACCACCTTCACCGCCCTCCCCTACAACACCCACCGATTTCGATTTCTCTATAGACTTCTCGGATCTAAGTCTGGGTTCTGCTTCCGCCAGTAACAGAGGATCCTACGCCAACGATCACGAGTCGCCGGAATATCTCACCCCCTTGCTAGAGGAATGTCTGCAAGAAGATTGCGGGCCCCATAATTTTTCAACTTTCATAGAATCGTTTGCATTTGATCCTATCCTCAAGCAAGCACGGGGCAAAAGAAATGAAGATCTGCAATTTAGGAAGATTGGAGAGGCCAGTTATTCCGAAGTCTTTGGCATTGGAGATGTTGTCCTCAAGGTCATACCGTTAAGGGACGAGACGAAGTCTCAAGCCGTTGACGACGAGTTGGCAGACGATGGCCCCGCTCCATCCGATGCTAAAGATGTCCGGAAGGAGATCATCGTTACCCGAGCTATGGGCGAGGTTTATGGTCGATTCGTCAAACTTTTGAAGGCATATGTTGTCAAAGGGCGGTATCCTGAAGTTCTTCTCAACTTATGGGACGAATACAACGAGCGCAAGGGGTCCGAGAATGTGAGACCCGGTCAGTATTCTTTTAAAAAATAGACGCTCGAGTTTATTGAACCCATACGGTATCTAGACTCCTTCAAGGTTTCGCAACTTTATGCTATCATTGTGCTCCCGAACGGTGGGCCAGATTTGGAGGCGTACACCTTCCAGAACGCCACCAAGCAAGGGTGGAGACAGGCTTGCAGCCTGTTTTGGCAAGTTGCCAAAGCCCTCGCCCACGCCGAACACCTCGTTTCGTTTGAGGTAATACCCTAACATTCACTTTATTTGCTCCACGACTCATAATTGTATTCGCAGCACCGTGACCTCCACGTTGGACAAATCCTTGTCAGGAACCTTCCCAACCAAAGTGGCGCAAATGTCCTTAAACCTCAGAACACCAACCAGCGCGGAAGACCCAAAGCTGCTCGCGTCTTTATGGACGATCCATTGCATGGAGTTGAAGCTACTGTGATCGATTTGGGCCTTTCGCGGATGGACGCGGGTGATGGTCACGGAGGTGATCCTGTGCACTGGACCCCAATTGATCAGGAGGTGTTTGAGGGTGAAGGTAAGTCGTGTGCTGTGGAGCTAGGTGGTCGCATTTATTGATCCCCGTCTTTTGCATATGCTGCACCTCAGGAGACTACCAATTCGATATCTATCGAATGATGAGAGATATGACGAATAACGACTGGGAGGGGTTCCATCCCATAACCAACGTTTTGGTAAGTTTGGTTACTTTGCATTATTACTCTTGAGGTAAAGCGGGATAACATTCTCCTGTTTGATATCACAGTGGCTGCATTACCTCCTGCACAAGTTAATTTCGTCTAAGGGGCTCAAACCCCCATCGGTTCCACGTAAAACGAAAGGGATTTCGTCTGAGCCACCTGTCGCGTCTCCAGACGCAGCATTCACGGAGAAGGACTGCTATGATTGCTTAATCAACTTAGAGGACTGGCTTGGGACATGTATCGAGACTGTGATGGCCAGCATGAAGCCAAAAGGGAAGAGCAGTAGAAAGACCCACGCGGCTTTCAAGGTCCCAAGTGGCGTGGCGCCTGTTCGCGCTGGCGAGGTTGTTGCTTATGGTGTTAAACAGGGGTGGGTCAAACCTACCCCCTTGCGATAGACTTCTCTGGATAATCTGCTTTCGTTTCCTTTACTTTAATTTCTTGGTTGCTGTGCTTTGTTGTATGTAATTACCCACTCCTCTGTGTTACCCGCACACATATCCCGTTTTCCTCACTTTTGGGACATAACATTTGCATTTCTGGAAACCAGTCTGGTATAATTTATTGGGGTATCGTAAGAATCCAAAAGTAAAAGTCGCTGAAAAGCCGAATGGTGTGAAACTGGGGTTTAAAAATCAAACAAAAGACGAAGAAAAAAGGCAAGGAAATATTGAAATGGGTACGCTACAAACATCAGAAACTGTCAATGGTATCATTTATACCTAAATAAATAAAATCTGCCACGCAAATGAGAATTGTCTTTTGGGGTGTCTTCCTTGCTAGCAAGGTTCAATGAACGAATTTTTAGGGAACGGCTGACCATAATCATTACGCCATGTCGTCAGGTTTGGATTTGTATAGGCTTCAATGTGTCTGCGAGCGTTACCGATGAGAACACAACAACATTTGAAGGCATTAGATCATACCTTTCTATGTAATCTGCTGTCGGAAATTCTTTTGGACTGCACCCAATATTGACGCGTCGAATATCTTGATAAACTCGAATATAGTCGATATGCATTCGATTTGGAAAAGTCAGATGCTCGAAGTCGACCGTGCCAAAATTTTTGGACATTCCCAGGTTGGCAATTATATACTGAAAAACAATCATAAGCACATGTATGGTAATAGATAAAGCGGTTGACAGGACTTGCCATCGGTTCCTGTGGGACAGGACGAGCGGAAATTTCGACGCTGGGATCTGGGCCCATTCCCGCAACGTTTATCGTCCATGAGACTTGCCCATCGGAAACCCAGGTGATGTACTATCAGGAAGATGGATATAAGTGACACATCTCACAGTCCGATATGTTACTCACAGCGTCGTCAAAGCCTAGTTAATGGGGATCAATGAGTTGGTTTTCCTTGGACGATCCAAATAGCATACCTGGTTTATACTGACGAAATGTTATTACAGCTCAGCTCAGGAAAATATCTAGTGCTCATACCTCAAAGCTGAACACAGAAAAACAGTTTTCAACGAGCTCGTAACATCTTTGGTCGGTCTTGGTGACGACTGAGGTCGCCTGTTGGGTAGCACTTCCTTTGAATCCATTTAGCCTCGAGATCGAAGGATTAACAATAACTTCATTCAGCGTTGAGTTGTCCCAGTCGTAGTTTCGGTTGAAGGGCTAGATGATGCATTCATAAGAATCAAATGAATTGTTTAATAAAATCGAAAACAACTCACGGCCCACTGGGCCGATTGGGACACCTCTCCGCTCAATGGGTGACCGCTCATCTGAGCTTCGAAGACATCGATTTCTGGCGCAGATCTCCCAACAAAGGTCCCATCATCGTGAATGGGTCCAGGGTGGTCCTCTCCCTGACACGTGCAGCGAGATAGGCGCTGTCCTGGCAAGTATGAGAGTGCGCCACCATATGCATGGTCCCCGTCAGTCGTTGCTAGGTACGGTAGACCATTCAGGGTCTGATTGGGTGCTGTGCCCACGTCGCATGAGTCGTAAGTGTACGGCCACTAAAATGCGGATTAGAGGGTGATAATGTTTTGGAAGGAATGACGCGTACCATGCCTTCAAGACTGGCACCATAGCCTGCCCGTCCTAGGTTCCCCATTGTCCACACAGCGGGCCACATCCCCACTACATTGTTCGCCCCAGGGAGTTGGACATTTGCTTCGATATACCCACCAGTAAAACAAAACTTGTTCCTAAATTTTATGAGCTATTGGACACAGCAATGGAAAGGGATGGATATCTACCACGAAGATATCAACCCTGATGAATAATTAGATATATTGAATACCATAGCCAACCAAGTAACTGACCTCCTTGATATCCCAAATCATGATTGAACTTCTGTGAGAAGGTGATAACTAGTGCGCCATCTTCTGTCGTAACGGCTTCTGGGTCGTACCACTCCAAGTTGTTTGTTGCCTGAGATAGTTTAGTAGACTGAAGAAACAGGGATCACTGCTGCCTACCCAGTAGTGCAAGTCCACAGCCTCCCAGTACGGGTCGTCCCCAGGATAAAATGTCCGACCAGGCGTGTTGAACTCATCCGAGAACACGAGAATCATCTCAGAGTTGTCACGGAGCGAGTATTTTTTGTAAGCCTCTAAGGGAGTATGTAAGTCAATGAGACCAAAGTTTCCCATCGATGGTACCTGCGCATACTCAATCAATAAAACAAGCCGGAGGACAGGTACAGGTAACAGACATACCTGGCCGGAAGCATTGATTCCTCCAATGTTGTATCCAGGACCTATTGGCCAGTTTCGACGATAGGTTACCAGCGGGTAACCGATACTGAAGAGTTGTCAAACAGTGTTTTAGAAGGTATAGGAGAACTATTACAAGAGAACGAGAAGAGAAACGAGCAAAATGACCAGACAGCCGACATTCAAAGTTCCTCTTGAAGTAAACTTCAGATGTTTGGAATCATCGCTCTGGCCCGTATCAGGGTTATGAAGCTCGTCATCCGCCTCAACGAGGTCTGTCGACAAATCTGCTCCCCATGCTCTAGGATCGGGCGAGAGGGAGTACTGTCCGTCGGAAGTTGAGTAAAACCTGTACGTATAATAAAAGTGGAGACCTACCTTGTCTGAGAGCGTGCTCAATCTTGAGGCTGTTCCAGAGAATAAGGTGACTCTGACAAGGATTGCTGAAAGTACAATACAATGAGTTTGAAATTTCAACATTCCTCAAGAACAGATGCTGACCCAACTGTCCCGACGCAAAACACCGAAGCTGGCACTTCTAGCCAAAATAAACGAAGACTCAGCCGATGCAAAACCAGGACGAGGAGGAGTGGGATGATTCGAAGGCATGAGTTCAACGACTCGAGTAATGCAGGATGCTGAGAGGAGTGGAGGAAAAGTAGGGAATTGCAGGGAGAGTAAAAGAATTCGAGAAGAACTCATTGAGCTCATACACAAGATTCGAACGAGAAGTCCAACTTAAACTTTCTGTTAACGCGTTACCTGGAGAAATCGTGCCGCAAGTGCTTAGATTGTCCTTGTCCAACCTTCGGCAGAATCGACGGAAACCCGTCACTTCCGAGAGCACATTAACTTTTTTTTAACCTGGAAGACACTGCACCGCTGGAGACTTGAATTACTCAGGAGGATGTTGAGACTTCCATGCATCCATGTCCGACTGGATACGGTTGATGGTTGATGTCCAGAAGCTGATCCTGAGAGGTGTACACGTCAAATTGACCTGAAGTTTTAGAAAACGAGTAGGATATTGAGGATCACTGTGAAGAATTTCTTACAAGTCCGCGGCTTCGTAAGGTTTCGGCGTGCCACAGTCAACGAAAACTAAAAGCCTTCTGCCAATAGCTTACTCAATTCCCGGTTCGACATCGGTTTAGAGCACTGCTGTAGCAGCAGCAGACGCCTGTCCCAATAACTTGCATACCAGATGCTTCAGAGACAAACCCAAGAATACGATCCCAGTCTGGAATCCGAAGAAAGAAAATGTGCCACGTTATTGAAGACAGTCCGGTAACCTATGGAAAAAGAGCCTAGAATTGGTCAGTTTCAATGAGATATGGAATGTCTGCAGTACTAATGGTTTCAGACCGGTAATTCATTGCTGAATGGCCGCAAACCAACAGAAGTAGATGATGATGCTTGAAACCGGTACCGGTAACAACACGCAACTAAAATAAAATCAGGGAAAATTAGAATATGCAGAGTAATTATGCTCGAAATGACGAAGAGATGGAGAACTGCTATGGAGAAAGGGAAAATTATTCGGAACCGCTTTGTTTTCGTCAATGAGCGTAACAGTGTCTAAAAAAGGTAATTCGGTAACATACAAGTCTAGTCTCACAACCAGTTACATTCTTTTTCTAACACGGCTCCGTCAATACACCTTCATTTTCATCCTCCATCATCACGGTACCGCACCATATCTTTTCATATTGCTTTTTCACTTATAACTTTACCGGTACCGGTTTACATACCAAACCATGCGTTTCGACAATCTTCCTGTCGACCTTATTGCGGAAATTCTTGGCAATCTGAACGTGGAGTCACTCATTAGCGCCTCATATGCATCCAAGCGGCTGTACTCAGTGGCTGCTGATCCTTCTTTAAACCCTTGGAGGAAACCAATATATACCAATCTTCTAGCAGGAAACTATGAGAGTTCACTGAAGCATTTGAGCGTTCGGCAGGTAGTCCCTCGCCAAAACTGGATCGAAATTCTCTCCATGGCTCGTCCAGCTTTTATCATATTTGAAGCTACTCTTCCCAATTTACGCTCTTCAGAGTGGGAATTGTGCTTTAAGCGTCGATTTCTTCCAAGTTGGATTAAATTTCGCAAGGATACTTCATGGAAAGAGGTATTTATGAAGTGAGTTACCACTCATGGCAAAGATGGATGTGGGGCTAATTACACGCGCTTTAGATCGATCCATAGAGTGTGGCACCGAAGTACCACATCTTGCTCTGCTGACGAAGCGTGGACCAAGTTAGCTTTCTTTTAGTGTATCGCCAGTTCTGTTAACCACGTCTGCAGGTACATCGTATTGAACCGCAACGGCTCTGCCAATCAACTCGAGGGGTCGTCTCGAAGCTACAATCCCTTTACGATCTTTAACCAGTTGAAGTCCGTTCCCTATCTCCAGTGTTGCTGTGACACCTTAATGCCAATTTTTCAGAACTCAAAGCAACCTAACCCACCTTGACACCAGAATAAGAGTTTGTATATGTCATCTTTTGTGATAAAACTATAACAATGTTCTTTATTCCAGGCCGTGGTTGATCTCGCCGATGTTCGCGTTCTCGCTTTTGGCACATTGGGGAAACCTAGAAACCACTTTGCTGTTAACTCCAACGCACATTTGTTTATAAACCCACCCGGCGTGTATATCGATAGCAGTCACGGTGCCCCTTTTAAAGACCCGTCTTCAGCAACATGGGTCAATGACCATGGCGTTTATCCACGATCTAAATTTATAACTCCGACATACTGTGTGTCCCATCTTCAGCGTTCGCTTTTGAAAATTTCTTACCCTAAAAAATATGCAGTATTCACAGAGTATAATAGCCCTTCAACGACGTACTCCCGCTTGCAGCAACCCCAGCCTTCCGCTTCAAATCAAGAGTACCCATTTTTCACTCCAGGCGGGGGAGATCTGCGCTGGAGAGATCTAGAAGAAATGGAAGAACACGGTCTTCATTGGTTGGGTAGCTTGATGTATGGTATGGTTTTCGGTGTTGCAGGGTGTTGTCTCACCCAATATTTAGGATCGTAGCCCAACTCAAAGGTTCTTCACATTCGGACAATTCCCAGGAATCACGTCCTCATTATGTCTCTTTCACATGGGAGGATTTACAAGCAATATCCCCTTGGTTGGACGATGTGATAACTAAAAAGATCAACGGGGCAAGTTTAGGACATTAATTGTTTGACTAGCTACTATGAGTAGTTCTAGGTAGTTCTCTACACACGCTATGCACGAGTTTTTCATTTCGGTGGTGTTACATCATTTATGAAGGTAGAAATTCGAGCTGGAAAGTTGCCTTCATCATAAAAGACTCCCTTTGGGCATTGATGTTACTTTCCTTTGCGGTTCTTCACTCATTGTACAGTCGAGGTGCTCGAATTGGCTCGATTCCCGCAACTTTTAAGTGGAGGGTTTGTGACAGAAGCGCCCTTATTTTCTCAAATTTCGGCGTGAACGGCATCTCGAAAAATCATGTGATCCTTGGGGCACACACGGCTTACTAATACGTTCTCTTCACGTGGAATGTCTTGCGCTCACAATTTCAGATCTCTTGAATCTTGACCAACAAGTTCACCGTATCAATCTCTCAATATCTAAGCCTATATCTTGCTCCTGTCGCTATGTCCAACATTGAGGTTTTCGTGTCCGGAGTTCCCTGCCGTTCTACATTCGTTACTGATCAGAGTCTGTCGTTTTTGTCGTTGTCCTGCGAGACGCTTCTCGCCTGCTGTACAAGAAAGTTGGAGTTTGGTCTTAAACTTAGAAATTGCTTGCAGAGGTACCTTGTTTTCTGAGTCTCGTTTATTCATTGTTCGCGAGATCAGTGCTTAGCGCAACACCATTAATGTTTACACAGATATTCTCATTTATGGCGAAAAAAATTAAGTTAGTGGCTGTTTCGCAAAATGCCCCGGACCCCATCCCTTCACATTTGTCAGATGCAATCTTAAATTATAGACCTTATTTGCAGGTATATATGGATAGATGTCGTAATTATCTGACTCGGAAATCAAAGTTGCGGGCTTAGCCATGCACTGCGTGGCCCTTCCTATTATTGATACATATTTGCCTTACGACTCTCGAGGCACATTTCCGCACGTGATGTAACAAGATCGAATAGCACCTCTTTCTCTGCTCATTGGCCTTTGTTACAGGAGCTACATTTCAAGTGAGACAGATCGTTTCTTTTTTTGTTCGTCGTGTAAATAATCGGAGTTCACTGTGCCCAGCCAGGTTCTCCGTTCAGATGCAAATAAACGAAGCTTTGTCGGCAAATTAACCTTTCTGTCTACTCAAAGATTTGCATTTCGGGGAGAGAATGTTCATCGAAAAACTTTGGATGCTATATCCGAGGTGCGGGACAATAGTGCGATCGATGAAAGCTAGTCCTGCGAGTGCTAGATCTTTGTCTCGGAACCGGAGGACGAAAAGTATCGAAAGTCGTTAAATAGGCGCCATGGATCCGCACATGCCTCTTAGGTTCCTTCGTCCTGGTTTTTGCTCTTTTTTTAATTGCCCTGCGTTGCCGGACAGCGTCATTTATATTTAACTTGCCCCTCACCGACCCTTCATGATGCCTAAGCAAGTTTGTTTGACTCCGGTATGTGACTTCGAACACGTACCTTTTCCCCTCCACTTACCTCTTATTAGTACCGATGCGACACATGCAATTCCTACTTCAAGCGAAAAGGAGACCTAACCAGACACGTTAAACTTCATAAGGGAATTCGGTATGCCTATCAACTCAACTTCACCATTAGCCGCTCACCGACGAATCGCCTTCATCAGTAGTTATGTATGCCAAATCTGTACAAAGCCGTTTTCGCAGCAGTCCGGTCTTAAAACTCACTTGAACGTACAGTAAGTCAAGTCCTGGATATTCAGTCAACATAAAATCTTACTGTCCATTTAGCTCTGGAGAAAAGCCTTACGCCTGCAATTTTGACGATTGCCCAGCAGTCTTCGGTGACCCTTCTTCTGCTGCACGTCATCGAAAAGAGACCCACCGACGCCTGGGTGCTTACCGATGCCCCATACCTGGCTGTGGATCGAGGTAAGATACACACACTCAGGGCCCTTCATCTTGGCGTTAACGCAATTAATAGCATCAAGCGCCGTTCTGCCTTTGCCCATCACCTCCGTAAGCATGCGATTGATCCGGACGACTACGACATCGACTCTTTGGCGCCTCCATTACTCCCTGTTATCCCCATGCCCAGCAGGGACGGTGGAAAGGTTATCTTCGTGCCTGGCGCCAATCCGACCCAGAAGACTCGTCGTCGCCGCAGTCTTATCAAACCCCAACATCATTATCTTCCTCAAAACAGTGAGTTCTTTACGGTCACTTTATCTCGGGCATTACTGAAACATATCCGTCAGATCCCTTCATCAAATTGCCTGCGCCTCCAGCCTCTGCCAACACGCCCCCAACATCCGCTTCCGACGTCGACTGGGAGGTCGACACGCAAACCATCTATAATCAGGCTCTCGACCACAGTCCTCTTCATTCGTACCAAGACATTTATGATATGAAGCAGGGGTTCGAGTTCCTCGATATGCGGGATCCGAACGAGTCTCACTCTTGTTCGCCTTCGTTATCTTTCAACACCTCACAATATTCGTCATTGCCATTATTCTTCACCGATGTCATGCACTCTGACTCCGCCATGATTCACCCGCTCGAGGTTTACGACGGACAGATACCTCCCCCGAGCCATTACTCACTGGGTCCACCAAGTTCGAAGCAGCATGAGTACTACGAGCCTAGTGCGCACTCTAAAGACCAGTACCACTACTCGAAAGAGCTCAATCAAACCCTCTATTTTTCTCATTACGCCGACGGACAACTATCGAGTCAGGTCTCAGATTCCAAGACCCAACAGCGCTCATGCTACCCTCAGGACGCACATTGGTCATCTGTGGCGCCTTCATCAGGCTGGGTGCACTCTGGTTGAAAATCGGCACTGGTTTTCTTTTCTTTTCCAACTTCGCTTTGACCTTCGTCCTTCTCCAATTTTTTTTTTTTTTTTGTATTTATCCAATTTGTTCGTGACCACTGTATTTTCTAGTCTTACCATCCTCCAAGTCGTTCATTGACATCACCCATTCGTTGTAGCAAAGTTTTACATCACTCATTTGGTACGACCTTCGTTCTTTCTGTAGCAATAGTTCATAGGATACCCTATATCATTATAATATGTATATAATTTAGTTAATATAAGAAAATAGAGACAACAATAACGGGGCTGGTCCCATTTTTTTAGGAAAGCGATTGTGATTGTGGGAAAAGGGATTTGATTTTGTGTTGCAAATAATAAAAGTGCCGATTAGAAAATAGCCTCGCGTTGTGGGATATTGAGGACATCCCTTGTCACTGTGCCACTTATCATCAGAATTGCTTCTTGTCCTTCATCTTAATCTTCTGCATATCTGGCTCTCATCACTCGTTTCACCTCACATATAATTGATCCTTGCCTGCGTTGTCTGGGACGCGCTCAACCATTAAGAATGATGCTCGCTTCACCTCTACCAATGCCATCCTCTTCCATTTCTATGTTTTCAACGCAACGGAACACAGATGATTCAGCTCACTACCGGCCTGCAAAAGATTTAGAAACTTTTAATAGTTTGCTACCTCCACCTATAGAATTCATTGAAGGTTCATCGTCGGGGGCTTTGGCAGTCACTGAAGGAAAGTACGAACCCATAAATGCTAGTCCGAAAGCATCAAGGCCAGAGGTGCGTGTTTCATATTCCTTTAAATTCGGAGTGTTAAACTGCATCACAGGCACAAGATCTTCCACGTCCAAAGTCACCACCCACACCTTCAAAAGCCAAGGTTATAACGCTATCCAAGGACCCCAGCGCTAAGACACAAACTTCATTATACCCTGGCACCATAGACTTAACATGGCCAGACACTTGTTCTAGAGGCGTTGGACTACACAACAGCGGCAACACCTGCTTTCTCAACAGTGCTCTGCAGTGTCTCATTCATACAGGCCCTCTTCTCAGATTGCTCATCCTCCACCGCAGAGAAGAATGTACGTTGTCGAGTGCAGACTTTTATGTCGATTGATTTTTCGTGCTCATTCCTTGCGCAGGTCGCGTAAAGACTTCAGAGTTTTGCATGAGCTGCAATCTAAGATCAGTAGCTATCAAGGCCCACAAGTCGCAGAATGCCTTCCTTCCTAGTCAAATCACGTCACATCTCCAAGGTTCATTTTCCTTGATAATTCCCGTTGTTTCTCACTTTCTGATACTTCGATTCTAGTGATCGCAAAGCACATGCGGAGAGGGAGGCAAGAAGATTCGCATGAATTTTTGCGGTACGCGATCGATGCTCTGCAAAAGTCTTGCCTGGCAGGTTATCCACCGTGTGTAAATCACCATTTTGCCCTTGTCATCCCTAAAGACATTGCCTATCAGGAAACTTGACGCAAAAATAGCAGAGACGACATGGGTCCACAAGCTATTCGGTGGTCGCTTGAGATCCCGTGTGTCGTGCGGCAGTTGCGGACACAACAGTGACACCTTTGATCGCATTCTCGACCTTAGCTTGGACATTTTCAAGTGCAGCTCCCTAAAAGAAGCCTTGAAAAAGTTTATTGCTATTGATTACTTGAAGGGTGCGGACAAGTACAAATGCGAGAAGTAAGTAGAGACACCAGAGTTCGACTCTAGGACTGCCGTCTAATGTGCGCCGCAGATGCAAAAAGCACGTCAATGCGGAGAAGAACTTTACTATTTACGAGGCACCGATGGTCCTTACAGTCCATTTAAAACGGTTCTCTCCTCTCGGCAGGAAATACACACACCCCATTCAGTACGACGACGAGCTCTCTTTGCAACCTTACATGAGTGTAGGTCAATTTGGCCCCACATACTCGTTATATGGCGTTATTTGTCATGCTGGTGGTGGTCCCAATTCGGGTCACTATTTTGCCTATGTCAAGGGCAAAGAAGGTCGCTGGTGGGAGATGAACGACGAATCGGTCTCATCATCAAGCATTCCGACCGATAAAAGGAACGCATACGTTCTTTTCTATATCCGTAACAAAGGCCAGAGTCTAGAGGCCGCTGTCCGCGCTCCCTTGTCCAATGGTTCGTCATCAACAGCACAGCGGAATGGTCTTGCTGCAGGGATGAAGAAGCGTGTACCCCGAGTCATTGAATCGGATGACGAGGAAGACCAGGGCGAAAAGGTCGATTCCAAAACCCCTTTCATTGGACCAATATTACCTTCACCTCAAATCACTCAGAATGCTTCTGGTACAAAGCCATCAATGCTTGACCCTCAAGCCCTCTCTTTGAAGAGTAAAATAGAGGCAGCCGCGAAGAAGAAGGCAGCGGGAGTCCTTCAAAGCTTGAACAATTACGCCTCTGATGATGACGATGACGACACCACTCCCCCTTCTAAGCCTGCTGATGACATGGATGTGGACAAAGAGGATGACGACGACAAGTCTTCTGACCCTCCTGCACCTGCATCTTCTGCGCCTGCTCCTCCTGCATCGTCGTCACCCGCACCAGTTCCAGCCGCTAGTTTTTATGGAAGCGCTCATAACCAGAAGAAGCGCAAGTCACCTGACACTACAGGCAATGTAAAGTCCTCCACCCCTGTTCAAGCCAGGACATCGGGATACATAAATCCTTTTGGTCACTCGCTCAACAAAAAGCGCCCAGGTCCTGTTACATATGGTAAAAAGCGCAAGATGGGCATATGAAAAGCACATCCAATTTATGAGACTCCAGTCGGTATTATATTATTTTTGCACATCGAACTGGGGCATGGTATGAGACGCGTAAAAAGTAGGTAGCTAAGCGCATGTATTCATGATAAATAACGAAATATTATTATTATAGACTACAGTTTGGATTTAATGTGGCCATTAGTCTGTTGTTTCTGTTCTTTGTCCTCCTCCCAAGTAACAACAGTTACGGTGATATCGTCCCTGAACCTCCTAGAGAAAGGAGAGGGAATGCTAACACGTCTACGTAGCGTCGTCTCGTCACCTCCACCTAGGGCATTTCTAATAAGATGTGCACTGAGGTTATCATCTACAAATGCCCATGAACCTTGAATGCTGCCTTTCTCCCTTTCTCGTTTTCCATCAATACCCGGTGAACCAGTTGTAGTTGATACAAGGTTAGGAAGCTCCGATTTCGGGATAGTGCCCTTTAAACCAGACAAATGTCCAGCTACCAAGCTGACCACATCTTCATTGCTGCAAATTCGTCAGGGATGAGTCAATAGCCTGAAAGGCAACAAGAGACGATTTTGAATTACCTCAGTTCGTCCCATAATCCGTCGGTAGCGAGAATTAAAAATCTTGTGGGGTGTTGAGTAGCCGGTGGTAGGACCATTTTCTGATGTGTAACAACAGGCCGTGCAGTAACGTAAGGAGGTGTTTTATAGAGTGCAGGTGGTGGTCGCATGTTTTTTCCATTACCAACCATGAATGCTTCATTCAAACTAGACAGGTTCGAACTTTATTAAACCGGAAAAGTGTGAACATCAAACAATGGCATTGACTTACGTTTCTTGCACAACCCTAGGCCATTTGTAACGAGCATCACCAAAGGCACGAGACGGTTCAAGACCACCTAGGATTCGGCCATTGCGGACGACAAACTCCTCTTCTTCCTTAGGATGCTCAGAGCGAACACTAGTTTCCGTTAGTTGTGATCTACATTTTTTGCAAAGCGAACATGGACATACCGGGCAAGTTCAGAAGGATTACGACCAGTCTGATCCTCGCTGAGCACTTCGATTTTCCATTGACCTTTGCCATCTTCTGTGGGTTCCCATACTCCTGCGACAGCACGACTATCTCCAGTGCACGCGACATACATGTTGTCGTGCGCAGTGTCGAAAACGGCCACCAAAGCACAGCTCCCTGTTTGGCAATGAGATACGGTCCCATGGAAATAAAAAAACGTTGGCCACTCACCCGAGATAGCTGGAAGCATTGACGTCAATCCAAGTGGATGCTTGCTGAGATCAGGGATGACTTTCTCCTTCCACTGTTCCGGCGAAATATTGTTAGCGAGGATGCGCAATGGGGTTTCCAAAAGTTCATTGTCAAGGTTGGTGAATGCATCCTGAATAGCGGTAGAAACGCGCTTCGGGTCGGCATCGAGTGGGGTTTTAGATGAAGCAGGGGTTGACCAAAACAAGGACCGCACACGACCGAGCAAGCCGGTCTGGGGTTTTGCGTTTGTGCTCTTGGCCAGGTTGGAGAGCTCCAGAGCGACACCCTTGATGAGAATACGGGAAAGTAACCTTGATGTATCGTATCCACCATGTCCATCCATAACTGCAAAGAAGAGATAGTCGCCTGGTGCTGAAAAGTCTGAAGCATCACGTTCCACTATCTGGTTAGCATTGGCGTCCTCGATTGGGTCGTTTGAAGCAAGGGTGGCAGTGGAATATTTCCACTTGATACCATTAGGCCTAACATAGGTTTCTGAGACAGCAGTTTCTCTGATCTTGGACTCTACATCCTTCAAGGGTAATAAAGAGAATTTGCGAGTCGACATTTCTGTCGTTCCAGTGATGCCCTTGACTTTGATGGGTATTTCAAAGGTTTGAGATGGGGTATAGTATGTCCTGAAATAATAGTAAGTAGGAGTACCGACAATGACCGTTGCAGCCACTGGTTTCCAGACACGACGGAGCATCTCAAAGGATGCAAATGTCCTTGAGTTGGACAGCAATACGAGAAACTGTCTTTTTTAAGAACCAATTATTCAGTTTCGCGTATGTACATATCACGTGTTATGGTATTTCGAGTTTGGTGTTGTTGTTTGTTGATGAGTCATGAGACTTTCCCATTGTCTTATCTTTTTGGACAGGTGAGTTGATGATTTGTAGCAACAACCACGACTTGAACTTCAACCACGACATAACAAGTTGCTTGTTTCCGTTCCCTTTGACTTTCAGAGTTCCCGCAACCGTGCGCCTCAAGAATTCGTGCAGCAAGTTCTATCAATCATCAAGTTGTTCAAGTTGTCCGCATCAAGATTATAATAAGGGTCGATAATACGCCAAACAAAATACAAATATAATATGTCAACATCAAGTAAAGTTGTTGGACAGAAGATCTGTAGCATCAACGGTTTACTTCTGCAAGATGGTCCAAGTGAAGTAAGTCAAGATCAACGCTCTGCAACGCATCAACTTGTCGAAATGTTATATCCTAATCTCCGTGCTATAAAGATATCCCATTCACAAAATTCGCAAGAACCGTGTGCTCCAAAGGATGCCAAAGTCAAACGCAAACGACAACAACCTACCCCCCAATATCTAGCGACACTAGGCATTAAAGTCAGAGATTTTGCGTATGAATCCAAGTTGCCACCTGTGAAGACGGTTTACCGTCAACCAAAGCAGATACAACCGAGTGTGCGTCCTTTCATCCCGAAGTTATCTAACAATCACTGACAATTATTTCATTCTAGTCGCAACCAGTTTCACAAGGCCCCCGTCCCCTTGAACGCACATTGACAGAACCAGTTATAGAGCCGGATAGTCAACCCGAATCCCTTCCAGTTACCAGATTTCAGGACACAACCACTCCCGGTGCTGTCACTCAGCCACATATACCCAACGTTGGAACGCCAATGGACGTCGACTCAGTACGCCTCCATGTAGCTAAACCCCCCAGTCGTGCTCTTCAACCCTCAGGCAAGCCCATGCGGATTAGCACCCCTGCTCCACAACCCATTCCGATGGTTCCTACGTCTCCCATTGAACATCCAGCCTCCTTATCGACTCCCATACCCCCTTCTTCGCCGGAGCCGTTTGCGAGACCTCAAGTCAGCGTGCCTCGAACACTTTCGAGGAATGCTAGCCGCCAGCTCCTTGAGTCACAAGGACGCAATGTGGCCTTTGTAAGATCTCCGTACAAGTTACGGAAAAGACCCTGTGCCGTCGCTGCCTCAGCTGCCTCACCCCCGCCGCCTGCTAAACGTAGGCGAGTCAACCAAAAGGCGCCATGCGCCAAGCAAGAGTCAGAAATCCCTTTACCTGCGACTCGCCGTCGGAAACCCGCCGCTCGTGGTAAAGGAAGACGGAAATAAAGCGATCTGACTCCTCACCGGGCTCCTTTCCAAATGGTATCATCACCTGCGATTATTTTTTACGCACAAAGGTTGATTATTTCATGACTTTACGACTCCGGGACACTCCTATTGTATCAACAAACCCATAGGTGTAATTGTTAACTTTTAAGGCTTCCAACGGACTCTCAACACAACTTTAAACCTATACACCCCGCATTCACTCCTGCTTCCTCCATTGTGTTTCATGCTTTCATCATTTTTATTTCTTTCGCCTTCACCCACATACCATTTAAACCGTTCGTATATCCTGCATCCGCATCCTTATGTACCCTCTTCACTGTTTCTTAAACCTAGCATACTGTTGTTGTACCACTCATCCTCTCCTCCATGTTGTACCTGTGTTGCGTTACCAATCATGATGTTGTTGTAAACCTATACAATTGTAATTAACTGTTGTCGTGGCATACACTGACTGGTTCTCCCGAGCAATGCACTTTCATTCACTCTGCTCTTCTCTGAGTCAATATACTTCTAAAGATGAAAGAATGAACAAGGAGAGTTCCACATGTCGACTAAGCAGTCGTCTGACCAGGTGATGTGTCAGATTCTTACCTGTGTTAATTCATTGTGATGTCCATGCAGCATGTCACAACACTTTCCATAGAGTCACTTTTCCCTTTTGGTGTGTAACTGGCGTCCATTTAGGCGCTGCAGGGCGCAACGTTGACTCACTTTTCCTGATTTGGGCAACACGAGGCGCACGTTAGCCGATTGATGCGGACACAGAGCGCTATCAGTTGGCCATAAGGAGTCAGAGCACAGCGTGAATGCTGACTGAATGCCTTCGGGATCCCACGTCGGCGTAATGTACTGTGGTTTCTCAGTCGAGTAAGGTGTCATAAATGGTTGCCAGCTCAAACGTGATGGCGACGCCAGTGCCTACCTTAGCACCTGTCTATGAACGATTCTGAATGGCGGTGCACAGAGACTGTTACTCAACGTCTAATGAATGCCAGAAGATATAGGTGTTACGATGCATATCGTGGGCCCAATGCGCTGGACAGGCTCACACTGTTCTGATCTGAGTCAATAACTGCGTGTCCCTTCAGGTAAGAATCTACGCTCCAAAGTTCATTCAAGTTTACGCTGACCATGAAAATGCAGAAGACATTCAATGACACTACCCCAGGCCACTATTGTGTTCGCATTTTGGGGTGAGTGAAAATCCCGAGAATCCTCGGACCTGAAGTGTAACCTGCTGAGCGCTCGCCCTGCGCCCTGCCTTATTTATCTTGCGCGCCTGAAGCCCAGTCATGCATGAATGATCGACTTAGCGAAACGTCAACAAAAGCACCAGAGTCGTGCATACATAAGCCAAGCGCAACACTAGCTCTCAGCACGCCAATGTTTTATTCGATTCCTATACTAAATCACTGTGAATGTTGTCGCACATTCATCCAGTGCAACCTCCTCGGTCATCAATTCGGGCTTCAACCTCTTGCAATGTGATTCAACGACGATGCTATTGTGCGCTACTTACATGCGTCGATGATGATCGATCGACCAAAAAGTTTATTATCGCTGCCTTTAGAGTTTGTTTCTCTGCTTATTCGCGTTTGCGAATGAATGGGGTTTAACGTATTGTAATTTAAAAATCCGAGGAAGCGAAGTAATTGTATAGCGTCTAAACAATTAAAAACAGAGGAGAGTTTCAAATTCAAAAATGGGAGGAGATCCGGGGCGGCCTCACGTGTGCGTATACATACGTAGTATGGTGCGGCCAAATATGTAGATCGATAATAGTGACAACTTTGAAGGCTAACGGGGCCGTTGGCTGTCAATTGTCGTCGCAGGTGAAAAGTGAATAAACAATTCCGGTTCAGGAACGCTCCGCGGCATGGCTTGAGTGATCATGGGCCCTAGCTCAAACTTATTTCAATTTGATTTTCTGATTGCCTGCTGCGTCTAATTGTTGGGCGATGGCCCTGCGGGCGCTTGTCTGTTTGTACGGCGAGGTTTTGTACACCTGAGAACTATAAGCTGGGAAAATATTCACGTTGGGTGCTCAGGTCGGCTCATGGGATGGAATGAAGCGTTTTGATAAAATTGCGACGATCTTTCTGCGACGTGCGTTATGGGGATGATAGTCACTCGCTCATCGACAAAGCTACGGTGACTCCACCGTTGAGGGGGTCTTGCGAAATATCTGATCGTGGTTGTAGCTACCAGCATCGATGAACCTATAGTGACATGATTCATCGACCGCTACCAGCGTCCACGAGGTCTGCTTACCGGCTTCCTCTCGGACTAATAGTCTGAGACGCCTGTGACCTGAGATCGAGCTATCACTGCGTCTAGAGCAAGGGAAGGGGTCTAGCTTGATGCTAACTGTTGGCGACCATGGTGATGACGTCGAATAAATTTCCACAGTGGACACACGCCGTGGTATTGTGAAGAGAAGAAGACAGAGGCTCTGTCCCTCAGGACCGCCGATGACATTTTATGTGCGATTCTTACATAGTTCTTCCACTGTCGCCTTTCGTGCTATACTCAGGCAAATGTGGTCTTGATCAGCTTTGTTATCTAGTTATGGTACGTAATACGCTAGACAGACAAATTTTACTGTTCGTACTACTTTGACATGAGAAACCGGAGATGGTGTGCATCGCTCTGAGTCAGTTCATTTCAGGGTCGATTGACGGCGCACGCTCGCCCCACTTGCTTCTTTTTTTGAGTTCTGATTGTACATACAAACTTTTGCGCTGTTGTGAGTTGACCCTTATTGAGTCTCCACCTGTGTAGATTGGGCCATACTTTACAGGTACTCTTTCATAGGCAATTGTGCCCGCGGCAAATCTACTTGCATCAGCGACAAGATTCAAACAACGGTGTTAATTAGAACGAGGAAACAGGCGGTGAATGAACAGAGAGCTTTGAGGGCTGGTTTGGACCTCGGTAAAGGATTGTGATTTAGTCGACGACGCCGGCTATGATTGCTTCGAAGGGTATTTGATGCCAAAAGAGGAATTCGGTGCAATGTCAGCCATAAGATTTCGATAGGTATGGTGTTGATGTTTTTTATTTATTTGGATGTGAGGTGACATTTGGAATGAGAATTCTGAATACTTGCCACACCTCGGGCATAGAAGTATATTGAGAATAGACGAAAATACCCCGAATGTAGGGTTGATAGCTTCTCCCGGTTGGGAAGCGCCAAAGCGACCTCTCACAGTGAGACAAGGGGTTGGAGGAGATGGGCTGGGTGGAGTAGTAAGAACACGGTATCGGGTATCGTTCACATCTTGATCGCGCTTCGTGCTAAGGGCGTTCAAACGTTCGACTATCGCACCAATAAGATAGGTCACCCGGTATGTAGCATTTTCTATTTCGATTGAAGCATGAATTGTGCGTGGTTGGTTTTATGATATGTGCGTCATGAAATATGATCACGGCGATAGTGGACCGATAATTCGAAAGTCAAATTGACAGAGTTGTCTGGAAATCAAGTGAATTCTAGCTATGATTAGTAGGAGAACAGGCTGGAATCGGGACACGGATCTGTATATGAAGGCAGGCAAAGATAGTAGAACACCTGAGTAAGACCAGGTAAATGAAAGGCAGTTGTAAGGTGACTCGGTTCGACGTTATCAGTGGAAATTTCAAAGTCAGCGAAGGTAAGTGTGAGTATTGGAAAGATGAACCAGAGAAGTCAAGGTAGAAGGATTAAAGATAAAGCATGAACCAATTCAAACCAGTCATGTGATTTGACACAGGGGTAATATTGATTTTTTAAGAAGTAATTAGGAATTTATTTAGCGATGATGATGCTCTGTTCTCCATTCCAACCTCTGTCTTCTCTCTTTCCCCCCTTTCCCTTCTGACTACCCATGCAAGTCACTATATCCCTACTCCCTGTATCTCTGTCCCTTGTTCATATTCCTCGTTCTCGTCTCAACCATCTATCTCATCCTATTCTCAAGCAAATATTACATCCTGACCCAGGATTTCTCAATATAACATGCAATCAAATAGAACTCAGCATTTTTGCAGAACATCATATGCTACAGGACTTTGAACCTATCGCAAGGAAAGATAGGCTCAGGCAACGTTCAAGGTCAGGCTCGGCATCTAGCAGGAAATCTCAAAATCATTCCTCTTCACATCCACCTCCTGAACCCGTCGAAATTTCTTATGATGCATGGAGCGTCTTGCAGATTGATTCCCATAGCGATGGAATAGGTACTTTGCCTTTCTATTGTTATCATTATCTTTCGTTTTCAATTTGACTCTAATATTTTCAATTTGTTTTCAAGATAACTCGGGCTCTAGAGTTTATGATCTATCTGCTCCACTCGCTGCTGCCGGCATTTCAATACTATATCAGTCTTCATACACCAGTGACTTCATTTTCGTTAGTACCCTTCACCCATCCCTGAATATCGCGCCCTTTAACCCTGTGTTCACTTATTTATTTTCTAAAAGGTCAAAGAATCAAGATTACAGGAGGCCATAGACCTCTTTGCCGCTGCAGGTTTCCACCTCTATTCGACTGAAGGCAACACGCCACCTTCCTCTCCACTTCTAGATGACCGTTCTCATCGAGACTTTTATGCCTACAATAACGGCGCGGTTCTTACTCGTGATCTTTCAGACTTGTCATCTTCTACAACCAATCAACAACTTCCTTCGTCCGCCCAACAATCACCAAGGACGAAATCACACTCACCAACCGCAGGTGAAGTCCGCATGCTACACCCAGATCTTGCATGTGTTGGTCTTTCAGACGAGTTTGGTGTGGATCATTGGGGTCTCAAGATTGTCAAACTCGTCGCTTTCCCCGAACTTATTCCTTCCACTCCCTGCTCTTCTAATTTTACCTCCAGAAAAAACTCGACTCAAACCGATCTAGCCTCACCATTACCCCCCGCCATTGTTGACCTCACTGCTTCAGAGCTATTCTCATCCCATAGTGCAGCAAGCTCAGAAACCAGTTCATCTTCCTCAAGTGACGATGATGGTTACTTTTCTCATTCACCCCAAAGTGTTTCAACTACCCCACTCAACACCAACATTTCTCGTTCATGTTCCGATCTACGCAGTCTCAAATACCCTCCATCACTCTGCATGTCCCTTTCAAAACACCACGCGAGCATCAGCCCACTTTCTCCCATTCTCTCAAAATCTCGGCCACACCTCACCCTACAGGTCGATTCGATGCATTCCACCACCTCCAAAAATGAATCCCACGTTCCCTTCTTCAGCTTCACGAGAACACCTGAAGGATCATCACTAACTGCAGACGTCCACATGCTTGCCACTCTATTTCCACCTCATGAACGGCACATGGTTATCTGTAGCGGGGAACTTGATGCTGCTGATCTTAGACTCGCTGGCGTAGATTCTTCGGACGATGAAGACGAATCCTACGACCGTTCAGAGCGAAGTAGTTCTTTGAAATGCCTCCAGATTGATTTACGCCGCTTTGGTCTAGGTAAGGAATCCTGTCCCATGAGAAACCTGTCTTATTTCTGACACGCTTTTCTCGACTATAGACAAGCATGGTCTTGTGAACCGTTTTTCACGCGTACTCGAGATGAACAACATCAACCACATGTATAGCTCCACCTTCAAAACGGCCAATTTGCTGGTACGCCCCATTGCTTCCATCGAATTACTTCCCTATCTCATTACTTTGTTCTCGTAGGTCGATAAAAGAGATGCCATGCGTGCCCAAAGCCTCCTTCGAGCGTGCTAAACGAATACAGGCATGGAGTTGCCATGGTTCTTACGCCTCCTTTCATCTAGGACTAGGAACTGTCATCTTCGCCGAGGAAATGCTCATTCTTGGAAGTCTTGCCTAGTTGGTCTTCTTCGAAGAATTGAGCCCAAATTACCTTCGCGTTCCAATCCTCACAATCACCACAGTCCAGATCTCTGTGCATCTCATCTATTGACCTCGTGCTTTTCATTTATGTTTAAAAAGGTTAAGCTTCATGCCAGTTTGCCCATCCAATCGACCTTCGCCTGAATCGATCTCTGCATTGGGTCATTCTGGTCGAGCTCTTCGTTGCTGCTCCCTATCCGTTTACATCAAATGTCTCCCTACATCACCACCCCAGGTCCGCTTGTGCTCATATGCGTTTCTTGTGCAATCCTGCCAAAGCGCGAAAACGTTTACTGCCGACTCCCATTGCAACTAGCGGTCGCGCAAAATGTGTTTGTTATTCGTTTGTTCAAATGAATATCTTCGATTTTTCATTTCTAGCACTTGCCTTGGTTTCTAAAAATGCCCCAGTTTTTCGGGCTCTCTTTCTCTACTTTCGAATATCTAAGTTATTGTGTTACCTCAATTCACCTATCCTTGCTTCTTTCCCCTGTTTTATGTCCCGATATTTCATGACTTTGTTCACGTCCTTCTTTTCCACTTTAACCTCTAAACCCCGCCTTCCTCCATTCATTTCTTGGATTATGTACAACAGCGATTCGCCGTCATCTTCAATCTTGCTTGGATCCCTCCTTCCACCAACTCATGCGCCAACTCTACAAACCCCTCAATCACCCACACACATATATTACACATATTTTCTAGACGCGCCAGAACGACGCTGTATCTGTGCAACCTTGCACCCCATCGTTTACTACAACAAGTATAGTTTTATCTTAGTTCCTACCACATTTGTTTTTGTACCAAGCATTATGTATCTTGTGTGCCAATCGACGCTGTGATTTTAGCATTTTGTTTCTATTTTGTATGAATATCATATCTATGGTTTATACGGAGCTTTTTCTTCAAACGACATGGAATCCGACGCGCAGTAGTAGGTGCCAACCCGCGCCTGGTGAAATTTCCAAGTATGTACCCATGTCCTCACTTCTGGACTTCGATTTGAGGGTGCATTTCACCTACGATAGCAATACCCAAACCAGACACTTCCTGCATCTAAACTCGTTAAGGTGCCCTCTAGGTGCACTATGTCTTACTCGACTAATAGCAATACTCGTAGACTACCAAGATAAGTTGTGGCGTATAATGCAATCTTATCTACCCCACACCCGTAGAAGGAAATTCAGGGATGCATTTTGATTTTACCCTATCGAACGAATGAATCTGGCCCGCATAGACCGCACGTCACAGGACGCATTCCCGTTCTCAACTTACTGACACATACAACCCCCACCATCTCCTTCTGGAGACTGTCAGCGCCTCCGTCATTCAAGCTGATTCAGTGATTGAGTTCTCGTTCATGATCATATGGTGTTATCAAGGCTTGTGATATAAATATATGCTTCCATGTACATGTCCCTATTGTCTTCGGGATGATTCATTGAGATTGTGGGGTTGATTGCAATTTAGATTTCAACAACCCCTCATATGTAGAATGATGTTTCGTAATTTCCAGTCTATTCAGTGCTGGACTAGAGGGGGGATCCGCCGAGCTTGACGGAGGTATGTTATGTACATACATCTGGACAAGGGGATGTACATTTTGAGCGATATTTTAGGGGCGCAGGACGGTACCTAATTAGCCGTTGATAAGTACTTATCGACGTTAACGCTACAAGTTTACCGGCTGATGCACTCCTTATCTTATGTGTCCTTCCAAACACTACATATAGATATTTGTATCTGAGCACCCACCGCCACTACTCCACTGCACCCTGCACATTCGTGTATATATCCTAGTATCTTCTTACAACGATATCCCGAGTTAGATCCCGAAACATGGGCACGGAGTACTCGTCATTGATTCGTTGCCTACCATCTGACATGATACAAATTCAAGCTCAAAGTGCGGCACAATAGGTGTCATGGATCGTATGACGACGATTGAACTTTGAGCCTTCCGAGTTAGAGAGTCCATGATCACGCGGGCGTTTAGCTGCTTGCTGATAAGTTAGAGGTTCTAAATCCATGGTCCCGAGCTGTCCGATATATGTCGCATCAGGATTCAGAATGAGAGGGACGTCTCGAACGTATCAACACAAGGTCTTCCTGAGTGCCTGTGCACACATCAACACGATCATGAGCCCATGGGTGATAGGAGAAAGTCCAACAACTCGGACCAGAAAAACAAGTCCAGTACCAGAGATCTAGCTACTCGTAGCGCATGTAGAGCTCGGATAGGCACGGAGCACTTGGTCAAACTACGACCAACCAGAAAGCTCCCAAAAGACAAATTACTTGGAAAGGAGGCGAGTCAGGAACGAGCTGGTTTACCAATAATGATGCGCCGAACAGCCCTCGTAAAACGCACACGCTCGCTACAAAAGTTTCGTCAAGAGGCCAAGTGCATAGGGAAAATAAACGGCCCAAGGATGACAGGGCCATAGGAAGCACCTCGGTGCTGTCCTGCGTCAAATATGCTCCATGAAGCTGTTGTCAAGAGCTTACACCTCGGCTGGTAGAGTTTCGAGACTACCATTCCTTAAGCATGATTATACCAACTGCTTCTGTTGAAAATCCTTTCAAAGAAGATGCTAAAATGCCAAGATAGGCCGGACTTGTGGTAGCCAAAAGCTAAAAACCAAGTTCGTTATCTTATCTTGAGCGAATCACTGGACTGCCTTGGATTCAGGGAAGGAATTCTAATCTGCTAAGGGGGCTCGGAAATGTCCAGATTCTGTGTAACGGTGTTTCAATAAGTACTAGAGCGAATCTGAAGCACAGTGATTATAAAACACTTACTGAAGTAGATCCTGTCAACTTGGAACCGAAATGAAGAAGGGATAACCTCTCCGTAATTGAACGAAGTACTACGGAGTGTATACTCCGGTGCCAAATGTCAGGACTTCAGGACCCAACAGATTCTGGGTCACCAGATTCGAGCCATGCCCCAGTTCACGATTTGATAGCGATGGTGATGAGACTTTTTGCGGACGCTGATTAAAGAGGTTAATGGTACACAGGCTGCTGATACTAATAGTAAGTGGGTAATCGCTGTAGCTGCCCAGTGCATATAAACGTACCCGAGTCGTCGAGTCGTTGAGTTGTTATCTCAATGAACCGGAGAAATGAGCCATAGAACGGAACTTAGATATCGTGTAACAACTGATGATAACGACGCTTATGATCCATAATTGAGGTTTAGGGGTTTGCTGATGAGATATGATATCATATCAGCTGAGGTATATACTATACAAGTCTAAGCTCCGCTTGGAATATTTTCGAATGGAGACAAATAGTGAGCGCTAATACCTCGATCGCTCAAATTGATGCGGCGCACGTTTTTGAGGTTGCTAGAATGCATTAGAAGTACTTTGAGACTGCTGGAAGTCATAGGAGTAGGAGGTCAACGTTCGACGACGGACCATACCAACCACCACGGATTTGTACCACAAGTCAAGATCAATCATCGGGTAGATAGCTACACTTTTCATCCATCGATTAGATCCAGCCAAGCAGACCTGAAAATCACACTGAGCTGAGCAGCTGGGTTGAATGACAAGGGGTGTTATAAAAAAATGCGACGAGAACTGCTAAAAATACACAATATATATGTACGATAGAATAGATCGAAAACAAATGCGAATGCAGATATGAAAGCAAATACCAATGCAAGCGGAAAATGCAATTAAACCAAGAAGATGATGGATAAAAACCAAAGGAAAACATGAATGAAAAACTCGACGAGGACCATGCAGACGATGCGATGACGTGGGAAACGAAAAGTGTGGGTGAAAGGCATAAATATCCGAGATGAGAGCGACAGCTATGGCAACAGCTAAATTTTACTGTCATGATGCACCTTGGTACACAGGCAGCTGATTGCGTTCGGCAATCTGTTGAAACCACTCGTCGAAAGGTGGAGGTCCGTCGTCCTCATCTTCGTCCTCAATGAAAAATTTCGACTTGGATGGAGGGCTGGGAGAGACGCCTTCGTAAGAGAAACTTTGAATAGTCGTGTCTTGCAACTCGCAGAGATCGTCTTCTTCGAGATTTGATAGGAAATCCAAGTTCCCGAGCCGACAGAGCATTTTTGGCGTCTGTGGTCCGGGGGAATCGGGCGTAGAGCTCTCGTCGCTCAGATATCCACCACTATCGTAGTCGTCACCGAAATAATAATCCCTATCTTCCTCGATATTCCATTCATCCCACTGATCCCAGTATGTCCGCTTCAAGGAGTACTCGATGCATTGAGACCGGCAGACAAACCATTCGTAGTCGGGATTCCACGCGGGCTCGTTAATGTATTTGTGGATCATGCGCGGGTTCGAGATAAGAATCAAGCTTTGCCCTTCTCCACAGTCCTGTATAGGTGGTGCATTGCCCCAAGCTATGCCTGGATCCTCTGCTGGAGCAGGATGAATAGCAATATGAGGGATGTTTTGGGGGTCGGGAGATTCAAAGATATGGACTGAAGGGGAGTTCTCCCTAAGATTGGCGAGGTAGGGCTACATCATCGATTAATCAATTAATAAAAATTTTCAAGTTGATAGAAAATTAGGCGCTTACAAGAGCTGGATCGATCCACTCCTCCATAAACAAACGTTGTGATAAAGCCTCGATGCAATCGAGGAATTGGGGGTCGTCGTATCGTTTGCGGAATTCGATAGCCTTAAAGGCTGCCTCATTGAACTGCGGCGACGACATGAGTCACAGATCGAAGAAAGCCGGCAGGGCATACTCACCAGCATGATCATCTGTTTTCGGCGCACCAAAAACAGGAGATATTTTAGATCCACAGAGGGCCACTGTCGTTCGTCCTTGCGACACTGGGTGACCTGAGGGAAGGGGGAAAGTGTGTAAGAGGGAAGAAAATGTGGGATATATAAGGAGAATCATACCCAGTCATTTAAGCGGGACCGGCTAAATACTGGCAGTGGCGGATCAAGTGGCCTGCTGACCGGTGTAACTTGTGCGGACCAAAATAAATCATCGGCGCGAAAATGTGGGGGATGTGAGAAACTCGGAAGATACGGGTTATCCTCCAATAGCTCCTGGTAGGTGTGCATGCGACACGTAGAGCGGAAAAGAGGTGGGACGAATAGATATTGTCTTGGTAAATAAGGGAGACCCGCTCCGGTGTTGTCATCGGTGTGTGTGGCACTGACTACATCTCCTTCTGGAGGAGTTGTAATAACAATATGTGGGGCGAGTTCGGGGAAGTGTGAGGTGATAATTAGATTCCGCGGGTCTTCAGAATAGGGTAGGAGAGCACCCTGAGGAATGATTACAATTAGCGCAGGGTTAGAGTAAGGGTTGAGGAGGAGACATACGTCGTCATCGACCAGCTCTGCGGGTTGATCAATAATTACTGGTTTGACACTGCACAGCTATGCTTAAAGTGAGTCAATAGTTAACGCAAAGGAAATGGCTGCACTGACCATCTCGTGGAGAAGGTGGGCGTCCTGCGCTCGAACACCGAGTATTGCGTCAGAGTCACAATAGCTACGCGAGCCGTGTTCTGAAGGTTGACCTGCCATTTCCAGTGAGGCAGGTAATAATGAGCACGAGGGTGAAGAGACGAGAGATGAGTAGTCGAAAGAGAAAGGGGTAACTGGGTGTTGTATTTCCAAGTCTTGGTTGTGTTCTTTGAGGGATTGAGAAAGACGGTATTGCTGGGCTATTTGCGCACTTTCTGAAGTTGAAGGTTCATATGCATGCTAAATGCAGGCAAGCACAGAAAAAGAAAACGACATGACAATGTGTATGATGAGAAGGGGTGTGTGATATGTGTAAGGCTGAAACGTACCTTTAATGTACACGCCTCTGTGTCATTAGGCAGATTGCCATATGGCCTAACCTCAGTTGACTGCTGCTCTTGCTCATCTCCATCGTCAGTCCGGTTGTCTGTTACCGATGTCCACGATGACAAGCACATCCTTGCTGGCACGGAGAATCTACGGCTTGTTGATTCCCACGTGACCAATTTTCGCGTCTTCTTGCTTTTCAACGACGCGTTACTCGACGCGACTGGCATTGTGGAAATGACACGAGACTGTCGAGAAGAACGGGAGAAGAACGGGAAGTGACGTTCAAGCATGGTATGAGTCGTGCTTGTGGTCATATTGTGGGTTGCAACAATTTTGCTGCGGTATTTAAGAGCGACTGCTGGTGGGTCCGATGATGGTGGACTCGTGTGCACAAAAAAAGGAACTCTAAAATGGATAAAGGGCAGTGAGATGCAGGGCAGTGATTTTACGGGGGTTCTATAGAGTCAGAGTGAGGGTAAAAAGGAAAAGAGATTAGATGCCCCGGGAACGGAATGGATTGAGATATTTGTACGAGTTCAAGAGTGGTCCCGAAAAAGGCTTCTGTTGCTTTGACACCATTTAAACAGCCCTTTTATGGTCATCATCCATTGTCATCCCGATAATCGTCACCCTTCATCCTTCCAAATCTCGGGTATTATTAGTCTCGATGTAAGACTTGTTATTTCATTTATGCCTTGTAACCTTTTGTCTTATTTTGTCTCCATAACTTTGTAAACATTCATCGTATATTATTCCAAAGTCGCATTGGCACAAAGAGCGCATTTCCCCACGGTCCAGGATTCAACATCCTTTACTCAATCGCAACAAGTCTATTCATTTCCCCGTGCTATTCCTGCAGTACCCCATACTTCGACTCTTTTACCCCGGTATGACGTCGGATGCAGTGGCCGGAATAATATCGACACATAAGTCAACTTTTGAAAGCAAAAACCTCGGTATATTGACGCAGGCGAAAGCTATAAGTTAACACATAGGAGTTGTGAAAAGTGCCTAGTAAGCCTTTTCGTCTTCAACCTCGGTAGGAAGAGGGCCTTCATCGGCGCGACGCCCAGAAACCTTTACAAAATCCCTCATAGCATAATCTGCCCCGGAAATCTTTTACACAGTCAGTAATGCAGTTCAAGTCGCGTGCGCTGCACTCACCTTTTGTGCCAAATCCCGCAGGAAACTGGGGAGGAGCTGTACGTATGGAATGAAATTGACGTAAAACGGTAGTAAAAGAGTTTGCGAATGCTGGTCGTCCAAAGCCGTAATAATCTGTTTAACTACAGTGATGGGTTGAAGGGATGGAGCAAGGAATTTAAACAACGGCCAGGTTGGGAGGGTTACTGTGTTGAACATTCGAGTATGGACAAGTCCAGGGCAGACGAGTGTGGTTCGGATTTTCGGACAATTGTACCTGACGCAGACCGATGTTAGACAAGGAAAGGCGTTATAGCAAACACCGCATTACCTATTGTCAAGCTCATATCGCAATGACTCGTGAAGGTTGACAAGCGCTGCCTTGGAAGCGCAGTAATCGGCTGAATTTAGGGATATATTAGTATCAAAGGGAACCTATAGCGATTTAGACGTACACATCTGTGCAACACCCGTTAGTCCCATAGAAGACGCCATCGTTACCTAATGAAAGACGCTCAATGATTGACATAGAAACACGGAAACGGATCGGAACTCACGATGTGACCTGTCTTGGCCTTGAGCAAGCTGGGAAGGAACGCTTTCAAAATCCAGAAGTTGGAGAGAACATTGACACCGAAAGTCCTGACAACGGTATTTAACTTCAAAAGTACCGGCTCGAGACCACCAGAAAAACTTACTGCTGAACGTCGGCTTCAGTCAAATCAACGATCAGCTTTCCTTGGACAACACCAGCGTTGTTGATCAGGATTGTTGGTTCGCCGACCTATGGAATCATGTTAGTAAAAACTCGGTCGAGGTGAGGAATGCCACGCTCGCCTCTTCGATTACTTTCTTAGAAACTGCTTGAACTTCTTCCCATTTGGAGACATCACACTTGTAATATACAATATTATCTGTTAATGGCGTCAGACTGTGTATAACGATGAATAAAATATGGATACTAACAGTTCTCGGTCTCAATGGGTTTGATATCAAGGACGACAACAGTTACATTCTTGACTGCGAGTGTATTGGCCAGTAGTTCACCGATACCAGAAGAACCTGAGGCGGAGTGCGTATAAATATAGATAGGGGAAGTTGGGATCAAAAAATGGCCACTAACCGCCAGTGAGAATGACAATTTGCTCGCTCCATTCCAAGTCTCTGGGGGCAAAGAATAGAGAACCCTGATTCCGGTAAAGTTTTGAGGTCCACTTTACAAACCCTAGATATCATGTTAGACTTGAATCATGTTATCATTTTGGCAATACCCACAGAAGATGGAGATGGCAACATAGTAGATGGCCGAAAGTACGATTACGGGATCGGTCACTTTTGCGCCTTGGAACCAATAAAAGACAGGAATGAAAAATACAAAGAATGGACCTGTAAATGATAGGTTCAGTAAGCTGGTGTTAAATTGCGGAAATAAGGACTGACTGAGCGCGGTGTTTGCCAGCACTTTGACAAAGAGGTCGATATCCACATTGTCGTAAACAGGGGTTGGCTCGAAAGATTGCTCTTGTTGCTCAACTGGTTCCATAGTATAAGAATATATAAAAATTTGGAAGGCTCAGCCTGTCCTTTGATTAGTTAAAGAAAGAGGGGAAGTGAGAGTTGGTGGAAGAAAACAAGAGAAGGTTAACATTGGCCATCATCATCAAAGGCCGAAGTGGGAATGTTTGCTGATTGTTGCGTTGCTACATATGAGCACTGCCACCTCGTTGAATCTTGACCTTGACCAGGTTGTTCTGGCCTCCTCTGAACTGAGTTACATCACTTATTCTACTCCTTAGGCGCCAGAAACTGGCTGATTTTCTCTGCAAAATGGCACTTCTAAAAAATACTTGATTCTTGTCTTGGACTGTTACACAATTATTATCTTGTCAATATCTAATGGCTCAGACCTTACACACTGTACTACCTTGAAGACCTTGCAAGCTTATGAGGATGCTCTGTCTCTCTGGATGTAATTGGAAGTAATTACAGGTGATCTTCGAAGGGATTTCGATCGAACTTTGTGATGTGTCAGGATGTGAAGACGTCTTCGTTCGCCCCCAATATCTTTTTGGTTCGTTGTCCGACTCTTTCCCTTATCCTGCTAGGAAGGCAAATTTTCTTTTTTTAAAAACTCGCCCAACCTTCAACATACAATGAACCGTGAATATACAAGCGTCATGAATGAATCTGGCGACAAGTCTCAGTCTGCTTCAGATTTGCCAACGCGCTCTCCGGCCATTGACTACCCAGAGGTATTTTTTTTTGACTCAGTCTATGCGTACTTTCTTCTCAGTTTGCTCATTTGCTTCAGGATTTAGACGATAATTTTGATTCTCCCATTATTATCGTGTGTACTATGATTGTGCCATACTTTTGATCATCTCATCACCCTGCTCTAACTTCTAGCATCTCGCGCGCAATAAAACGTTTTGTACATGTGGAGAGAAATGCGAAAAGACTGTCTCCGAGACCGAAATGAGATCGCCTGGTGTCGCTGTATGATGTTTTCTTACCACAGTTGTTCGCGACTAACATGAATGTTGGCAGAGTGACTTGGAAACAACGCCCGTCCAAAATGAGCTGACATCTCACATACCATGCCCCAACCAAACGCCAATAGATACCAGTCCCTCCGTTCCTCAGAGTCCGGAGAGTAGTGTAGACTCGGATGAATTCTATACTCCAGAGATATCTCAGGAAATCTTTCCAACTCAATCACCAAACTTTTTCACCGTAGGTCTGCTTATCATTGTCATTTACGCATCACTCATTGGCGCCATAGAATATTGAAAAGGAGAATTTACCGGGCGTTCAGCGGATCCGGGACCCTTCTCCCTATAATACCCAAACCGAAACCAAGGCGACTTTCCCATTCGATTCCGTGTCTGAAGCCCCGAGAAAAAAAGATTCCCCGCTCGCATTGAACATTAACAAAAATAACACGGATTTATCCACCACAAGCAGCATGGATGATCTGGAGGTTTACTGGAGACAGGAGCATGTAAGTTCACTTACTTGTACACGGAGTTGGTACTGATAATTCGACACTTTACTAGCACCGACTTGTTTCTAGCATTCTGGACATCCCATCTGACGCCTTTGATCCATTCATGTCTCAGGACGTACCGGGGGAGATGTCAGAGTCGTCCCCTGCCAGAACCCAATTTGTTCTATCTATTCCGCCAAAAGATTGCGATACCAGCCACGAGAGTCTCGAGTCTCCTTTGATAGAAAGGTCGACAGCTGCAGCGTCTGAGCCTGTTAACTTGGCTTCGCTGTGGATTCCTCCATCCACATCGCAGACTCTTCCGCATACCCCAGATCGACCAAATTGGGCTTTGGCTCCCGACGAAATATCTCCCACCCCGCCAAAAAATACTGGTAGTCAACGACGCTCAAAAAATCGCTCGAATAAATCAGAACGACAAGGCAAGGATGCCAAGCGCTGGTTGACGCCGTCCCCTTTCGACATCCAGCGCACGCTGAACCTCCCAAACATTCGTCGCCGTCTCGACACTGCAGCGCCCGAAGCAAACCCCGACTTCGCAGAAAAAGATGTCATCGCCATCTTCTCTCCAAGGAAACAACCCACGATAGCGTCAGGATCATCCCCGGGCTCGTCTCACAATGTCATGGGTGACAATTCACGACAGTTGCCGCCGCTTGGTATATATGAAGATGCACTTGCTCATCAAGTGTCATCATATCCTCCCCCTTTGCCTGTTATATCGAGCATTAGTCCAGCTCAAGGCACATCCCATTCAAACACGGAATTTCTTCAAGAACGTCATGCGGAATTACTTCGACAAAATCAAACCCTTGTAGCGCTATTACGATCGCATTATCAACAACCGATCGACAACTCAACCTCACCACATCATAGCGCACAATATGCCAGGGAGTCGCCTCCATTAGAAACCAGCCCCGCGGAGGTCCATCACGCCATAGGACCGAATATGGACGAGAAGGGGTTCCAGCGCTCCAGAACGACAGTTAGTCCTAGTAACAATAGCGATCACAAGCTCAAGAGGCGGGCTTCGTGGAGGAAGTCTGTATCTCTGCCCACTATTTCAGAGATCACTGTTGGCTCTGTTCAAAGCACGCCCTCCTATTATTCGCCTGTCAAAATGGAGCAGGTCAGCGTGCCATACCCCACTCCCAATAGAACAACGCCTTCACAAGATCCGATCCCAAGCATCCATGATAGCGCTCAAATGGGCCATAAAGCAGGTGGAGATATTCACCCAAGGTACCATCAAATCCAATGGCCATCACGCTCGGAGGAAATTACTTTCCATGAGAGCGCCCATCCAACAGTGTCCTGGCATGACTCGGTCTCTGGCAGTAACGGGAGATGTCCGACTCACAGTGCAACCTCTGCCCCTACGCCCAGTGGTTTCAATGGGCCTCAGTTGTCAAAACCATTTGAACACGAGGGCGTGACAAATGTTTCGCTGACCGATCCCCGTCAATATCCAGTTCCACCTGAAGACACGGATGCACACAACTGGAGCATGTCTCCTCCGATTGAAGACACGAGGATGGACAGGATGGCTCGAGATCAAACTTTGTCTGATTCCCATCCGAAAGGCCTTAACGACTCTTCACGTTCCTCTGGTTCCATGTCAAACATACCAATCGCTGTACGATTACAACGGAAATCGACATTTACCAATCAGCACATCAATGAGACGCAACGCACCGGTGGTTTTGTGTCTCCTTCGGGTTACACGGGACAGGAATCCAAGGTGCCTCAGACCCAGTTCAACTGGCCTCCCAAAATGGGTCCAGGTTCAACCAAGATTACATCGGATTGGAGACAACAAAACTTGCGGAGCTCTACCCCGCAGGAGGTGCGGGAAATAGCGCTTGCTCCGGGCGATCGTAGAGTTAAACCAGCCGTCAGAACACGTCCCTTGCAAGGACTGAATAATCAGCGGGACGGTGCTGCTACTGCCATCGGTCCTACGACTTCTCCTTCTACCGCACCAAGATCTAGGTTTGCTGCGCCTCCGCAAAACTCGCTTTCTTTATTTCAGGCGGCTCATGCTGGTCACGCTGTTGGTCATGCCCACACATCGGATGGGAAGCGGATGAAGCCTGAGCAGAGGTCGGATTTTAATAGCCGCAGGTCTGACCTAACTGGCTCTCGTGAGCCTCATGTTCAAGGGAATGGTGGTGTTGCACCTCATTCGAGGCGCGCTAGGGAAGCAATGCGGAGCAGCTCTGGATCTATTTCGCAACCTTTTCGTCGTACCTCCAGCCAAAACCCATCTAGCACCTCGGCCACATCGAGTGGACAGGACTAAGAAGTCAAGGCGGTTAAATTGCTCTCTTATGATGTAGCTCATATGCCTAGATTAACCTCGTAAATGGAAGCATGACTGTCGTGCTACAGTAAAGGACAATCGCGATGGTTGCAGCACGTGTGAATTCAATTCTATAGTGCAGGGTATATGATGTAGTAAAACAAAATCAGATATTGATGTGTCTAGAAAATACAAGAAGTGTTGTGCGGTACCCAATTAGACGCGCTTATTAGAACAAAAAGATGTGTAGGGTCAACTACATGGATGAAGGACAAGGAACTCGAATGATACATCCAGGTTGCGAGTTCCGAATTATATCAATGGGTGGTGATGTTGTCAAATTCTAGGACAACTGATCCCAAAATCTTAGGCCAGATAAGATGATAAATGAATGTAAGGAGATGTTGGCTTGTGTGCAACGTAGTGGGGTCGTAAAGTCGAAAGCAAACAAAACGAAAGGAAGAGGAAATGTTATACGTCAGTGGTCAAGTCGAGTGGTTAATCCTGAACCTGCACGTTCTCCCTGAATTGAAAGATGAGGCTGAATGATCATGGTCGCCATGGATGATACATGAATAGATAACGTACAATGCTTTCCCGATGATATTGCCAGCTGGGTTGTACAGGCAGACATACATAGTTACGGGAGTCAAAGGCTGGTCTTTAAATAGACCAATGCATGTGTTCGCGGCACACCCAACTTCAGTGGTGGACTTCCACACAACCTGGGTAAAGCGCAGATAACTTGGGTTGGCAGGGTCGTATTGGTCTAAACGGAGATACACATCAGCCCTGAGTTACGCATATAATCGTCTTGATCCAAGTTTGGAAAGCGCAGCTGAGGTTGGATTTTTGGCAATAAAATATCAACGCACCCTCATCCGAGACAAATGTCGCGACTGCTGCTTCAATTGGGAAATCACCAGAGCCAGCAGCGATGTTCTCTCCGTAGGTGGTGGAACTGAGAATACCGCCACTATGTTGGAATCGGCACATGCCGGCCCAAAAGCGTGCTTTTAGAGCAAGGGGCTTCGACCATTCAAGGGCTGTTGCATTGTGAATGGCACGAATAACGTTGTGGCTGGTGAGGTAGGTATCTATGTCCTGCTCTGGGGTACGACTGGCAATTTCAGAAAATGCATGATGCGGTGCAGCCCAGACGTGGGGTGCAATGGCGAAGATGAAGGTGGCAATAGTGTAGAAAAGAGTGACAGAGTACATGGCTACAGTTTTATTTTTTGAAATTTAATCGCTGATTGCAACGTGTAAAAGAGTGGAAGTGGCGAGCTTTTGATAGCTGGCCTAAACGGCAGACAAGGAAGAAAGAGAGGAGAAAACAGCCACAACAAGTGGAGAGGAGAAGAAGTGCACGCTGGATCCAATAGCGGATAAATAAAATCGCTTGTTGCTACGTTGGAGATATTGATCATGTGGTGACGCTCCCATTCTGATTCCTCCCAGGCCGGGCCATGCCGTCTTTAAAAGTCGTTTAAACATACAGGTCTTGGTGTAGATAAGCTCTAAGATTTATTCGAATACTCCTATAATTTGAGCGCTTATTTGTGGATTCGTTGTGAAATACAATTTACCGGAGTGCCTGAGTGGATCTGCGCTAAAACGATCGACAAATGGCAGATATGTGATCACGTGCAGTCCCACAGAATTCTGGCGTTGAACAGTCATTGTCAAATAATAATAAACCCTCAGAGTCCGGGCGCTCCAGGCTACCTCCACCTCGGCCTCGAGCTAGTTTCCTATCAATTGAGAAATCGAACACTATTCACGAAATGTTGATCAAGTTAGATTGTCGTCAAGCCATGTAGCTCAATTCGGAATATCATATGAATTCATCTGCGTGCTAGGAGACGCATTCCACAATCACGCTTGCATAGACTTGATGATACCAACCATTGGAGGTGTGTGATCATCGTTCGCGAAGTTGAAACCACTTCAGCAAGTTTACATCTGTAAACTGTAGAATGAACATCGATCAAATTTCCGCTCGATATGAGGTTCCAGAGTTATGACTTCTTCGTGTCTTTGTTGGAGGTCCGAAGCAGCAGCAACACAAATAGGAGCTGTAAGCTATGTATGAGGTGCAAGTTCTGATTCTTGGGAAGTGGGACTGTCGCTAGACTTTGCAGCCGAACAGCGGAGTATGAGCCATGTAGCTTCAGGAGAAAAGATTTGGTCGAAAACCCTCGAGTTGATCATCAAAAGTAAAGCCACAAATAGGCAGACTAACACATTACAACGAGGATTTCTACGAGTCATTGCATGTGGACTATTATGTTCGATGGAAGCGGTGATCGGTGATCGATTGTGGATGAATGTGGATGATTTTCGATTAGGATTTCGCAAGGCTCGTAGGATGATATCCCAGGCCACGCCGTTCCTATTCAGCGAGCGGCAGAGAGGAGTACGAGAAAGAATATAAGGCGATTATTGGACTGGTCGTATGTTGTAGTTACGCCTGAATGCGTCGAGGTCCTTTTCTTTTGCCTTGTATTGATCTACCAGTGTTGCGATAACTTTCTGAATCTGAAACATGATATCAACATCAGAACTGAAACTGCAACAAGATTGGTTTATACGAACCCCATCTCTGTTTGTTTTCAAGGCAGGGTTTACTTCTTTAACTGTTCTCTCGACAAGGACTCCGCCGATCAGTCGAAAACATTTCCGATCTGGATCTTCTGCCAATGCCTCATCTAATGTTGCAAGAACTAGCCTGTAGTTTGCGTCAGAACTTCATACGTTGGATAAAAATTTCATTTGTAACATTACGTGTGCTCTTCTGCCTCTGATTCTAATTCCCCGATTTTCCTTGCCAGGGCTTGCAGCTCATTTTGTAGACGAACGAATGTTTGCTGGATCTCTGGCTGTTCAAATCAGTGAATTAAATATGTATACAAACATAAGATACGAACCCTGATCTGACATAGGAGGAACCTTCCCTTTCGCCTTTGCTCCTGAGCTTGACATGATTTTGGTGAATGATAAGGGACGTGTTACTCAGACTGGCAATGACGAGAGTGAGTTAGAGTTTCGCGAGCTGTGATTGGTTGTAGAAATATTGTGACAGCGTGACCCTTAGCTCTCCGTTGTTGGTCTCACCACTGAGCACTCGTTAAACCACCTCTGCCCGCCGTTGCTGGCATCGTCCACGCTTTTTAATCATGTTCTCTAGAACACGTCTCCTTGTGGGGCTTCAGCCTCGTCTTGTTTTTGCCCAGCAGGGTTCAGTCGTTCGTTCTGCTCCCATTGCTCGTCGACTCATTTCATCGTCACCATGTTCCAATGCTCAACATACGCATGACCATACTCCACCAACCCTTACAAGTGGTATTGACCAGCGTCATAGTCATCATCCTGCGCCCCCTCCTCGTGAATATGATTCCCGGGGAAATGAACTCGACGCATATAAGGATGGACCTAGTGCTTTGGACAAAGCTGTTCACCTCTTCTTCTTCACAGAAATCATCCGGGGTATGTTCTAACCTTCTTGAGATCGCTTTTTTGTCCTAAATTCAAACTAGGGATGTGGGTTGTACTGGAGAACTTCTTCCGACCTCCATACACCATCATGTATCCTTTCGAGAAAGGTCCTCTATCTCCCCGCTTCAGAGGTGAACATGCTCTGCGTCGGTATCCCACTGGAGAAGAGCGTTGCATCGGTTAGTCAGAAAGCAAATACGCCGGAATTATATCTGACAGTTCTGTTCCTTCAACCAGCTTGCAAGCTCTGTGAGGCGATTTGCCCTGCACAAGCAATTACAATTGAGAGCGAAGCTCGATTGGATGGGTCAAGAAAGACAACTAAATATGGTACGCGTCTTCTCATTTTATGCGGGCCGTTTATCAAACGCCTTTTAGATATTGACATGACCAAGTGCATCTACTGCGGTTTCTGCCAGGAAGCCTGCCCGGTTGATGCTATTGTCGAAAGTATGTCAAAATATTCATCTGAATCATGAAATCAGGGATTTATCCCCTCTACCAAATAGCCCAAAACCAGGAATTCTCGGTGGAGACTCGTGAAGAACTTCTCTATAATAAGGAGAAGCTTCTCGCCAATGGCGACAGAGCAGAGGCTGAAATCGCAGCCAACTTGCATTGTAAGTGTTTATCAAAATTTTCATCGAGATCAACCACTGAAATAAAACCACCAACGATTAGCGGACCACGTCTACCGATAATTTAATTTTATCTGCACTCACAGGGTTTTTGCCTGGGTTCATTAGATTCGCGAAGGGTGGCCGACGAAAGCGAAGGGTAATTGCAGCTGCATTGGTTTTCTGATAGTCCTAGAATTCAGAAGGCATTGTTCTGTGCCAAACAGTGCAATAAATATTTTTTCTATTGTTCTCGTGTGCAATTTTTCCATCGTCAGATTTGATTGCATTGAAATTATCGGAAACTCACGACCACTTACTCACTACAGTCTTCCCGAATCCTGAAGGTGTGCGACTTATTTGTATGTGCTTGGTCTGAAGGCCATTGTCCTCTGCCCTCGGACTTTTTACGAACGATGACGCTGTCCGCCCTCTTGCTTTATATGGGTAACCCCTATTTGGAAAGAGGAGGGAAAGTAAGTAATATGGCTATTGTTCTGGAAAATGTACTCATGGGCAAGGGTATAGAGGAGAGGTTAACCTGGCTTGTCTTGACATTTTCAATCTGCACAGGAAATGAAAAATCTTCTCGCATACAAAACCATACACCCCATTGTCGTTCAGGATTTCACCAGTATCCTTGATCTTGTTTTCCCAGCAGTGAAAGCGAGGTTTTTACACCGCGGGTTTATTGACTCATCTTTCCAAACGCGTCGTCGCAACGATCGCACTCGAGTCATATTGGACGGAGACTTCGTCATGTCGCCCTGCGGCGGAGAAATTGTTCGATCCTACCATATGGAAAGTCATGTTTTCAACCGACGATCCACCAACTGGTATTGCGACAAAGCGGCTGTGGCACCCTGAAAAGGCGGAACAAACTTCCTGACATGTTCTAGTCTACATATCCGACGAAAGCAAGCTTGACAAAAATGTTCGGATATGTACGGGAGCCACACAATTTGGGTGTCCTTGATTTCGTCTGACCACGTTCCAACTGCTTCAGCTGTCCAAACATCGTTCCGAAGCTGGCCGGCGCACGACGTGGCTGATTTCAGCGATCAGGGCTTGTCTAGTATCCTTTCCGATTGCTTTATACCCATTCATGACCCTTTGGCTTTCTTTCCATTTGCGGATCACATTTTAGCTTGTTTTTTTCTGTCAGACAAGGGATGCTATTTAGGCGCTAAGTCCGTGGACGCTTCACAAAGCAGTTCAAAACCTTTTTCTAGGGTATGGGAAGTGTCATTCTTATTCCGAGACTGCGCTTAGCGGAGAAAGTTGGCCTTCGTCATATCTTCACAATTCCCTGTCATTGCTTACTCTTACCTTTTCTTATACAGGAAAAAATCTTGATGGTAATCCCGTCATTAGGATTTAGTGACCGGTATTCGCGTCATTAACGACGTCGTTGCCCGTCGCATCACAAAGCACTGCCTCTGTCGGGGAAGGATCAGGAAGGTGAAGACACAACCCGAGTGCATTCTTCGCCCAGAATAAGTCATCACCATACAGTTTTTCTATCTTAGTAAAGTCATTGGGACTGGACTAAGTGAGCAGTACCCCAAAAAGTGACATGTTGACAGATCACAACTACCACAAGCAAAATATAAACATCTTCCGTTTTCTGCAAGATGCATAACACGTGCCTAGCAGGCCCAAAAGGGTGCTGTGATGTCAAGGAAGTGATTAGTAAATACGGATCCGTTGCAGAAAGTAATCTCCGCTGCGCTGGTCAAGTATTCTACAATTGGACTGGTTTGGTTTCCTCCTTTGTATTCATTTCGGCCAGGATAGCGAACAGATCTCAACATCTCTTCGAGGAGAGAACGGTTTACTACCAATTATTCGCCCTCAACGACTTATCCTAGTCACGCTGCGACGTTAGTCAGGATGTTCTAAATAATCTATCCGATTGGTGTCTTACCTCATGCAGCGATGCTTACGAGGTTCAAATTGACGTCCGGTGGAACTACCGCTTCCCAACAAGATTATACGTGTAATTGCGTTTAGTCTTGCCGGTTTCTTTTGCTGTCTCGACCCACGCATTAACTGTATGATATGAATAATAAGAGGCGCTGGGAATATTAGCTCAGTTCCGGTTCCGACGGCCAAGTGTTTCTACTCCTCTGAAGTTGCAAAAGCAATTCAAATGGCAAGTCCAAACATCTCCTTGCTTTGGGAAGTGATGTTGATCTTAGTAACTTCTATTTATCTGACTGATAAATTCAGCCACCACAAGTCGACACGATATGGCATCGGACCTTGTTATCTGGGTGCTTCTAATTGAAGGTGGCTTTAAATGCAAATGCCTTTACGAGCGTTTAAGCTCATTTAGGCGTATATACAAAATATCGTTAATATATAGATTAACTTGGCCGATATGATGTTACCTATGACGCTTTTTTGAGAAATCAAGAATCACAAGCAAGGCCCTAGAATGCGTGGTTGGGCAACTTGGGTCAGGACCTGCACCAAAAATTAGCTCACGTTAGTACTGGATTGTCGAGCATTGTTTTCTCGCACTTAAGTTTAGACTCGCAATATCATGAGGCGGAAATAGGGATCAGAATTGTCCAACACCAACAAGACCGCTGATATACGGGTTCGATAATCCCATGCAAATAATGAAAATTACGCTTCGAAGCATCTTCGACGGCGTCACATTTCGGACGGCCATAGATGAGACGGCCGACTTGATCAGATCTGCAAAAACCGAGTATGAAACTGGTCCACCTTACCGTGAGGGATTTTCCTTTTAGCAAACAAGAACTCCTCATCCTCATCACCCTCGAAGTCTACGTGTGTCGGTACCGGTGACGTGCGCCACACCCACCACCTTTCTACACCCATCTATTTAGCAAAACGTGCTCAAAGATTCGAGAAACTCTGAGCATCGAGTTCTGGTATTGGCGGTGCCACCCCAACAGCCAGCAAGCGACCACACAAGGAGTCTGATGGTTCATTGACAGATTCTCCGCAACCATACGAAACGAGTTCCAACGCCTTAAGTCTGTGTCGAGCTCTTCGAAGCGAGATAAGTGCTTACCACGAAGACCGGATTCGCCCTCCAGCAATTACGCCTGTGAACAGTGAACGTTCGAATCCGGAGAGTGGTTGCATCACCCCGAAAGGCTAACTATAATGAGTGGTTAACTGTTCGTAGACGGGTAGAATGCTAGCAGGAGATGGCACAATCGCAACGATTGTGACGAATAACTAGTTAGCTATTATACACTCTTCACAACACGATCAATTCTGCTATGCTAGCCCCTCTCACAGGGTTTTCATGAGGCTCGCAGTCCGAAGGTTGGACAAATGCTGTGCATGCCCGACGTCCGAAACCAGTTCTTCCAAGCAGGGCAGGATCAGCAGATCGAGGTCATGTGTTGGATGGTGCCCTCAGAATCCGCCCAACGGGAAACTACCTCACTCGAACCTGTTTTATGTTACATTTTGGGCTGTCAGCATGAGCAAAGGATCTCGCAATTCATCCCTGAGCTTGGCATTTGAGAACAGGTGGTACATGCAAGTCAATTAACACTTTCTATTGTGAGTGTATCGAATGAATGGGTGTTTGAAGTGAATGCTTAGCGCTTGATGTATCACCGGAGTCCTGCTACATAAACAGGGCATTTTAAATCATTAGTGGATAAGATGTGAATGAATTTGCTGATAACCAACACAACCTGACCTTGAGAAGATACATGACGACGACCAGTTTCTTATCGTCTCGTAAAGACCCCGCTTCTCTCCCACTATGTATACTAGATATGATCAACGGGCTTCGATTGGTCTACCTCTTTATTGAGTTTCAAATGACTCGGGTAGCAAGAAGACGATGGTTTGTTTGCTTTTTCATTAGCTACATATGCGGCCTGTGTCTCGCTTCAGTGAGAGTAGCAAAATCTTTCGAGTGTTGGTGACATTTGTCTCGCAAAAGATAAGTCTGAATCGTAGGTAAGAACTTCGTGATGTGCCCTTGATGAATATCTAATTGTCAGGGGTCGACTTCAAGCTGTATAGCCAATAGTCAGATATCGATACCGATCTATAGCATGTCTAAGGTTACAGATGCATTTGATCATGCGGGACATTAGGGTGATGGGCGGATAGCTCGGGTAGCACCTGCTCACTCGGGACGTAAGGTTCAGAGTCCACAAGTTCGGGCCTGCGAGAGTCGTGTAAGAACACTTGTAATCGTCCGGGCTTCTGTGGGGACTTCCATGAAGTTTTCCTGCTCTCCTTCTACCCTTAACACTTGAAGTTCTCAGAATCATTGAGATAGCTTGCGGTTCTTTATCAGTTCTCCGTGTCTCCATTGCAGTCTCTGAAAGGTTCGATCTATGAGTTGATCCTGGATCCAATGGAGACGTGAGTGGGTGGAGTTAGCAGGTGATATGTGCCCATGATTAGACCATATCATCTGTCCAAAGTCTGCGAAACTGTCAATTGAATAACACTCTCCTGTCAATCAATTGGAATTTCGATATTTCGATAAGTCGACGAGAACAATGTGGAGGCATTCAATATACTCTGGTGATACATGGATTCTTAGAATACTACTTTCTCTGCCAATCCAGAACCTCTACGTTTTGTTCAATTTTGGAGACTGTAGAACCAGCAGAAGTCAGTGAACATGAGGCTCTTGAATCTATTATTATCGCCCCTATGTTTAACACAATTGGGATATGATTATCTCTTTTGATAATTCGGCTCGATGATATCATCAGCCCAAGTGGTAGCTCACGCGGCTTAGCGAATTTGTATATTTCGTCCCGAACATCCTTGCTCAGTTTGAAAAAGGTGAGCACAATACCTGATCATATGAACTATGTGAGTTGGAGTAGTTGCAAAAGGGTTGTAGTTCCAGCCTGAACAAGAACGCGAAGCGGAAGATGGCGAAAGGTCTGGGCAATCGATGGTGCTTATCCTTCGAGGTCCGCCATTAATACAGCTCCGAGTTTGAATGTCGAGTGCGCGATCGATTCTTGTGATTTGGTGACTTGGATCGTCAAATCTAAGAAAGCGGGGTTGCATAGATTGCATGGGGAGCTTGTCGGGATTCCACCGACTGTGATGTGTTCCCCTAATAATAACGAGGTCCACATCGACTGGTATTGATGGTACGCTTTTGCCGGATGGACCTGAATCCGCCCACCTTAACAGCGCCCCTGGTCCATCACATCTAATTGAACAAATCATGCGGGCTGTTATACACCGAACAGGTACGTAGATGACTACTCAATGGGGCACTCGACGGGCTGAATATCAAGAGAACCACAGAAATTGCATCGAAACCGCACAAATACTTGGCAAATTTTTTGACGCTGAAAACAGTTCACACAGAAAATGCACACTTTCATACATTCGAAGCACACGGCGGGTTGTTCTTAGCTTGGTTTGAATGTCAGCTTTTGAATTCTTTCGCAACCAGTTGTGAGCGCAATGCATTATCACTCCGATGTTCAAGGCGTCAAGTCTGTTCGGGTAATTCTATTCTGTTGTCGGTGACTTACTTACTATCCTCCCTTCAATTGATCACTAATTTGTCGAGTCACAGTACTGGTTGACTGTACGGGGTGCGTAAGCTTGTGTAAGTAGTATTCAGTTCCCGAAAGGCATAAATGAATGGCCTGCGCTTATTTTAACTTGACTGCATCGGCCTTCTAAGCCTATGTGCAATAAAGTTCCAGGGGGATGAGTATTGCAAGATCATTCACGGAGAAAGGCAGCAAAAAGACTGCCTTGACTCAACGTTGCTGCAGTCCGTACAGCGTGTCAATGCGATTGGTATCTTCGAATCCCGTCGCGAGGATCTGTTGACACCAAATAAAACGGGCTGCTCATAAAATAGTTATCTCCCCTTAGTTGTCGACCCGTGAAGGCTTTGCAATGGTTTCAAATTTGCAAAGTGGATGTATATGCCGCAATTTGAAAAATAGGTACATCATGTGCCAAGTGTTGGACACAAGTGTCCCCAAGTTCATAAAGAGAAGGACAGGTCATTGGATCGCATTCCGGTGAAACCTGATACCAAGACCTATCCAGATATCTGCTACGCGCCCAAAGCGCAGGCAGGTAGGTCGTGTCGCCTCGGGCCCAGTAAAAGAAGGCAGAAACGGAACTGGCATTTACATCATGGGGTCATGTATAACTACGGGCGTATCATCATACTTACAATACTTGGTTATGTACAGAAAGCAAAGGAGAGCAGGAGGACATATGGTCGTGAGGTGGGGGAAGAGATATTAAGGGATTTAAGGGGGGTGAGATCTACGATTGTAACCCACCCGGAAGCAATGAATGATATCATTGGATCTGCAGAATAAGATGGGGGAGAGATTGCTGATAGCAACAGTCCACTGGATCCCATATTTTGCTTGACAAGGTCTGAACATGGGGAGGGAATGACAAAGACCAAAAATCAAACGTTTTGAAAAGGTTCAAGGAAGGAATGTGGGGGCTCTAAGAGCATATCTAGAGGGCAAGCAATATGACACAAATAAAGAAGTAAAAGTAACGGCGCGGAATGAAGTAGAAATTAGAACCAGCAAGGATGATCAATGCATGGTCTATTCAAAAGAGTGACACAAGAAGAATAAAAATCGATGGCGGTGCAATAGTAAGAGAGGATTTCATGGACAGAGGTCCATGAAGCAGTTGTACACACAAGACAAGTCGACAAAGCTGCAAAAGGTGTACTTCGCGCCAGGGAGAACGTCTTTTTGCGCGCGAAATATCGCTTATTGACTGGAGGCAGTAGGCTCGTCAATGTCGCGTCGCGGATCGCGATGATATCGCTTCGAATTACGCTCCCCATCTCGGGGTGTAGCAGCCCCGCTACCTCTTCCATCGGCGCCAACTCCATTTTCAGGTTCGCTATCCATATCCATGTCAGTTCGGCTACGTTTTGGGGGACGCTGCCCGCCTGTTAAGGGAGTCGAAGTCCCTGATCCGGAGGCGCTATTGGTCGGTGGAAGACCTGGTCCAGATCCACCAGGAGGGGGTGCAGGAGAGACGGAGGATGCGCCATTAGCAGATGCTCTGGGGCCAGCCAACCTTTCTCGTTCTTCGCGGCCTCCGTGAGCAAACTCAGAATCATCATGAGGTGGCCTCGCGCGGAAGGCAGTGCGGCCACCCCCTTGACCGATATGTGCTGGTCTTGGAGATGTCGTCACAGGTGCATGGGAGTGGCCGGAATCTCTAGGATAATACCCTGTTCGCGAGTCGGGTCTGGAAGGTGCATCCCTATCTGCTCCTGAGCCCGAGTTTGGTGTTTCTGACCGATGAGCATGCAATGGCGGTGGGTAAGATGGGCCAGAAGGAGGACCACGGTCACTTGGTCCATATGCACTATCAGGGTAATAATTAGAATGGTCGCGAAGGTGGTGCGGGGCATCATATTCTCTGTCGCGTTCACGATGAGGTCTATGTGTTTGGTGCGGCGAGAGTTGGTAAGAAGACGACCGGGGATAATCTTTGTCCTCTCGCTTTTCACGTTCTCTATCTCTCTCGCGTCTTTCCCTGTCTCGGTGCTGTTGCTCCCTCTCCCTCTCCCATTCTACATCTCCACCTCGGCGTTCGTGAAGATCATCTCTCTGCTGTATAAGTGCCCCCGGGCCAACTCTTTGATGTGCGTGAATTCTTGTGGGGTGGGCATGAGCGCCGCGGGGAGACGATGACATGTGCATCATAGGAGGATCTCTGTTGGTGCCGGACGGGGCAGGAAGCGGCCCTGCGCGTTCATAAGGCGAAAGGTGCGCATCCCCGAGCATATGCGGCGGAGAATTGTAATCATATCCGGGGTGGTATGTCTCGCTTCCAGCACCAGAGGGTGCCCGTCGAGATCTTCCTTCTCTGTCTCGCTCCCATTCTCGGTCCTCTCTATCTCGCTCCCGCACTCCGTCGCGATCGCGTGTCCTATCACGATCTCTGTGAGGTTCCCGTTCACGATCACCACGAAGATCTCTTTCCGAGAGGGGAGGACTGTGCAGAGGTGGCGGAGCATTCGGAGAAGGCCCATACATACTTTCTGGGTAGTTAGGGGGAGGTGGGACAGCTGCCCCACCACGATGAGACTGGCCTGGGGGTGGAGGTGGTGGCTGGTGTTGGGACTGAGTAGTTCCCATATGAGGGCGCGAATGTGATGAGCTGTGCGAGCGGGTTCTGCTATGATGGGAAGAGCTGGTGTGAGCGTGATGCATCGCTGGGCTGTTTGTCGAATGTGAGTTGAAACCGCTGCGTGGTGGAGGTCCTGGAGGACCGTCATAAGGCATTGCGCCCGATCCTGCACTACCGGGAGGTGGTAAGGGAGCACCTGCATGTGGCTGTTGTCCAGGGATTGGAGGTCCAGCATGGTGGCGGTTAGGGTCTCCACTGGAAGCGGCACCAGATGAGGAGCCAATACGACGCGGTGAACGAATGGAAGATGGGGGTGGTATTTGGCTGCTAGCTATATTGAATGTGTGGTTTAGGTCGTTCATGCTTGAAGCCGAGTGAGGTGGCGGACCTCCTTGCCTGCTACTCCTTGGATGGGCATCTTGCATTGAAACGTCGTTGTCGTGCATATGAGAAGATTGACGACTAAGCGAGCTCATATTCTGGTTTGAATGGTTTGGGTGGCCTGGGTGTTGTTGAGGATGATGACCTCCGTGTTGATGTGAATGCGGGGGTGGAGGACGATCATGGACGGCGGGGGGAGGCCCATTTAGACGCTCATACAATATTCTGCAGTTTTTTTCATCAGTAAATGAAAGTAGTTGTGATGAGCAAAACAGGCTCGAATAAATGTATGAATTTTTTGAGATGGGACTCACGCTCTCTCCATCTTCATCCGCCGAATACTCTGTTTTGCTTGTTCGACCTTGTAAACGAGTTTTTCATTACTCTATCAAATAGTAGCAACGAGACATAATAAATAAAAAAATAAACGCGAATGAAAATATGAGTAACGCAAAGAACCGTGTAAGTTTTTTTAGACGATGGCACGGACCTCTTCAATATCCTTGACTTTACGCTTTAGCTCCTTGTATTTGGCATGATACTTTGCATCTTCGGCGCCAGCAGTGATACCTATTGTCATTGTTGAAGACTTTGATTTTAACCTATTTGATGGTGGTTGTTGTTGAAGATGTTGTATGTGATGGTCTTGAGTATCAGACATGACCGTTGTGGATCAACATCGACTAACGACTAATTCCTTCAAATCAACAACTGTCTTGCTGGCAGCATAAACGTAGAATATATTCCCAAAAAAGGAACTCCTCCACCAACGACGATTATTTCCGCCTTAAACACGTGATCACACGTCTTTCTCCACCAGTGTATTGAGCGACAATTACCTTTTGCCAATAAACTACTTCCTCTATCAGTGAGTTTTGAGTCATGTTTATAACTTGTTATTCAATATCTAACAAACTATTTGTTATGTAGTGGCACAACCATTTAGACAGTGCGTTCATTTCTGACGTGGTTATAGCCAACTTGGTCTTCCGATGGTTCAACAATAGGTATTAACTTTGGGTCCTCCTCATTCAACAGGGATATGCCCCCAGCTGGCGGCTTTGGGGCTATCAAGTATAAGCGTAACCTCCCATACAAGGGGCCTGGCGCATATGTCATTCTTGGTGGTGTCACCGCTATCTGTGCTTATGGCTTCTATCGTTTGGGCAAGGGCAACTTGGAAAGACGGTGAGTTTGTCCGATCCGTTCCTTTGCTTTATCGATACTTTTCGTTCTTCTTTTGCGGGATGGACAGCGAGTCCATTGAGATTTGTTGCTTTATGTTTATGTGGCATATAAATTCCGGTTGACTGGTCATCCGTATCGAGTCAATGGGGAAGGGGGACAAAGTGTCAGCTGGACGTGGAACGTGTCATGTTGATGTTCAGGTGGTGGTGGAAAGTGCTCGCTCAACGATAAACGTGGTTCTCTTTCCAAACTAGTCTTGGATCCGGCCGCCATTCTCCTTGTTGACTGTTGGAGTGGCTGTTGTTGATTCCGAACTTTGTTTGGAACATACTTTTGCGTTGTTGTTTCTCGTTTCCCCATTGCTTTCGTTTCTTTGTGGTGTTGTTTGGATGTTATCACAACAAAAACTTGGTGGTCAAATTCGATTCCATCCAAGAGTGATTTTCAAACAAAGCCGAATTCGGTTTTTGTGTCGGTACTCAAAGTGGAAGATGAACTGACTTTAGGTGAATTGAACAGGGAACTTCAACGGGAGAAAGTGTGGTCACGGATACACCTAGTACCAATGCTTATGGCTGAAGGTGACCGTAAAGCTTATGCTGCTCAACAAGCTGGTTTACAACTGGAGAAGGAGATTATGAAAGATGTTCCTGGATGGGAGGTAAGAGAGATTGTTGACGTTTTATTATTCTATGGGAATAATTTAATTGACGACTATGCGTATCTAGGTTGGAAAGAGCGTCTACAACCAGCCCAAGTTTGAGACTCAGGACCTACGCCTTTCTTAGAGGAGAATAAAATATACATTTTATTTTTTTTATAGACCTGAGTCAGAAATAATAGATAATTTCTTAATGGGAAGAGGAAAGACCGTGTAAGATTTTAGATTTTACCAAGGTTACGGGTCTGAGATGCCATAAATGTTTTTTTTGTGAATCTTGGATTTTGAACCAAACCCTAGGATTCTTTAAGTGACCTTTCGTGTAATCATTCAAATAGACCACCATGATGCTATTTCAAAGATCCCTACTTTACTCTCAAAGACGTCTCTTACCATTATCAACAAGACGCCTTGTTCATCGTTCAATCATGCCCCAGTTAACATTCGACGATACCTCTCACAGCGACCACATGATATTTGGACCCATCGACCTTGACGCGCCCTATCAATGGGACAACTCTCCTTATCCCATCTCAAATCATACAATCGACCATGGCATGAACATGCTAGTCGACGACAAGACCTACTTTTCTTATGATTTGGTATCTCCCACTTCACCGACAACCACAACGACGACGGGGGAGTATAATCCAGTCATGTATAGTCCAGGCGCTGAGGATAATAATCCTATTGATATAACACACTGGATAAACGACCCAGATCTCTCTATCAATACCACCAACGTACAAGGTCCTTCACCCTCATCACCAATTCCAATTCCTTCACCAACAGATTCTGTCGCTTCTTCTTCTTTCCTTGGTTATCCAGACCATCATCATCAGTTTGGCTCACTATCACCTACTGCTTTTGCTGTGCCCAGGAGTCTGTCCCCATCATCCCCTTCGTCTTTTGACTCATTCGACGACTTCCATCACTCACATCTACATCTACATCATCATCAACAGCAGCAGCAACAGCAGACTATCCGTGTTTCTGCTGCGGCTACTCGTCCACGCGTCCATTCTGCCATCTCTGCTCGTGATATCCATCCTCAGTCATCAAGTTGGAATAACGCTCACTTATGGGATACGTCAAGTGCTATTCGTACTCATTCAACGAGGCCTTCCATTCGTCATTCTCCCATGTCTTCAGTCTCTCCCATCATGTCCACCATCAATACTTCATCCCTTCACACCTCTAGTCTTAATGACTCGGAGGATCTAGGCAGCAGTACAACCACCATTCGTCAGCGTATTCCAATTCGCCGAGCATCACTCGGAGGTGTCATGTTCCAGTCAGCTAGCGCCCCAACACTCTCAGACGCTATCGGCAATCTTGTCATGTCCAGAAATTATTCCAAGCGTGCCGGTTCTGCGATGAGCGACGAGAGAGATTCAGTAGAGAGGGAGGATAAGGATGCCACCATTCGCCGGCGCAAACGTGAAGAGACTCCTGCCCCTATCTCGGCAAGCACTTCCGGTTCCACGTCCTTCTCTGGCTCAAGCTCTAGTTCTAAAGACGGTCGTAAGTCATCTCTCCATTATTCTTCCTCAAGGACGTGTCGACGCGTCTATTTTTTGTTTTGTCACCTGTGCTGACTTTATTATCTCCATTATCTCTCCACACTCGCTATTTTTATCCTTGCCACCGCCTCGTTTGCTGTCGTAATATCCTCCCTTCCTAAACCTGTAGCCCTCAAATCCGTCCTAAGACCACCTAAATTGGCGCCGTCAGCCTGGCAACTTTACTTCACCGACTGGATTCAGAAGCAACAGGCTTCTGGAACTCGCAAGTTGAACGTCGCACAAGCAGCCAAAGAAGCAGGTCAGGAGTATGCTTGTCTAAGCGCTGCGGAGAAGGAGGTTAGTATCCTTCACTTGTTATATTATTATCATGATGACATAGGCTGATCACCCACCCTCCCTCTTTCTGCCCAATTCACTTTTCATTAACTTACAACCGCGCCACCATCCATCCTTTCAAACTCGTGCTCCACTTCTAATCCACGATTTTAATAGCCCTACAAACGCAGATCTCAGGCCATGAAGGAGGCGCGTGAAAAGGAGCATGAAGCTTACATGCGCACTTTGACGCCCGAGGACATCAAGCGCGAAAACCTCTTCCGTGCCGCCCAACGTAAAGCGGGCAAGTCCAGGAAGAGTAATATCAAGGACCCGAATGCGCCTAAGAAACCTCTTAGTGCGTATTTTATGTTCTTGCAGCGCATCAGGGCGAACCAGCAGCTCGTCAAGGACATCTTTGGCGATGAGACCGAAACAACAAAGCAAAGCGTCCTCGCCGCCGCCAAATGGCGGAGTATGACTGATGCGGAGAGGCAGGTGGGTACTCTTTTTTTCGGTTTCATTTTTCTTTGACACTGCATGCACTTTTTGCCTTATCTTCTTTGTTTCTGGTGCTGCTCATGAACGGAAAACGTTTTTATCCCTCCTTCTATTTTTGAACAATGTGTCGTGGAGCTTTGCTCAACTTACCTTTCCCCGATTCTCCCGATTGGGGGGCTCCATTTCTAACAAAACTTGTCTGCGCATGGGGTTCCTGTGGTGGCCTCCATTCCCCGCTTTCCCATTTATAACTTGACTCTATCCATTTACCACTTTCGTCTTTGTCATAATCATGCGCCCTTTCTATTCATTCATGTACTGATCATCTTTCTTTTTTGTTTGCATAGCCTTTCCTTGCTCAGGCAGAGCAGGAAAAGATGGAATACGAAGCCGCAAGGCGGCTTTACGAGGAAGGAACAACCGGCTTCGGCGGCAACGCATCTGCAAGCATCAATTTCAGCATCATGCCAGGCCTAGATGGCTCATCGAGTTTCGGAAGTATGAGCCTCCCCTTCTCCATCGTCAAGACAGAGTCCGAGTCGGAGAGCGACCAAGGATTCTCGACCGACGATAGCGAGAGACCTAACCGTGTCTCTCGCTCGTGAACAGGAAATCCAACAGCCCTGTTCTTTTTCTCCCGTTTGGCGCGCTTGTGCCAAATTGATGACCACTTTTCGTTATGATATATGTGTGTGTTTTATTGCCTGTCCTCATTGGTGTTTCATAGTTCTCTTCGTTTTTCTTCAATTCATACTCACAAGAGGCTCACTCGGAATCAGCTTATGCATGTCTCTTTTTTCTTCTTGTTTCTGATTCAATGTGATATATTTTTCTCGTTGACTGCCATGACGACCTGTCTCACGCAAAAGACACTCAAATACTCTTTTTTTTTCGCCCTTTTTTTTATGTTCTCCCTTCGCTTTCCATCTTGACGTACATCGGCTTCATTCCAAGTTACCATTGCATCCCAATCCCCTTCTCACGTTCTCCTGCTTATGTGTGGACATGCCGGTTACCTTGGTCTCCCTCTCTCTCTTGTCAATGTCGATCATCATCAAAATATTGTAAAATATTTCCCAATCCAAGCGCTCCTCTGGATCTGGATTGTTCCTCCATCGACACACTCCCTGCAGAGACGAAATAGACTGGACAATACGGCATCCCCAACAGTAACCTTGGTATCCGACGTGCGCTTTCTCCTATAGACGCTTATTTTTTACTTCTCTCGCCATCTTCCGTTGTAATATAGCCTTCCCTGAACACTGCTCATTCTCTTCGTTTTTCTTTTTCACGACATGACCCCGACACGAATTAATCTATTTTCTTTCCCTCATCTTTGGCATGTGCCTTGTCCCATACTATCCCCCCCTCAATCTCGCCCTCTTGTGTTACTATACATATATTTATATGCTGTATTTCTAGAATGGGACGTCATCTCCTCCTTTTTGTTTCTCATTATTGCTCTCTTGATATCTTATCTTTTGATATCCAATCATCGCCTAAGCCTGCTTTCCCCAATATCAGCCGACCTCTTTTCCCTCTCCATCCCGACCAGACGTCAACAATGTTACCCCACCCTTCAATCATCCCATGTCGGATCCCTCTTCGATAGCAACTACCCTGTCCCCAGCATCCATATCACTCAGATTTTTGGATATCCGGGCCCGTCATCTGTGACCGCAGTAGACGGAATCATAATCGGGCTAGGTTGCTACTCGTCATCGGGGTTCAAGGACCCTGGCTCCTCGTCGACTATTGGACCCTTTGCTTAGCCTGAGGGCCACTGTCAGATGGCACACCACCATGGAATCTGCCGGCGGGAGCGGTGGTGGTCGTTGGCGTGACCTTAATTTCGCAATTGACGGCGATTTCATTTCCGAGTTGTGGGTTGTGGGCGCCGTTGTCGAATTGGGAGCTTTTGGACTTGTGGGCGTGTTAAAGTAGCGCTCTTTAAGGACGCTGCTGTGTATATTTCCTTTTGTTCTGTATGAATGTATGATAGCCAGCCATTTCAGTATGAGATATGATAGTGATAGGTTTTGTCATTAGTTAGTGATGCTAGTGATACCAGTGATTCAATCCGCAGTTAGTCTAGTTTGCTTCCCTCCCCCCCACTCTTCGATTCAAGCTACACATGTGTGATAGTAATTTAAATAATTACACACAATACAAACTTTTTCGGTTTAATGGTGAATGAAATAATAAGTTACCTTCAAACTGTATCATTTATTTGTAACAATGCTGAGTGAGCATTGAATGACCGGAAAGACCGCACAGAAGAGTTGACAACCCCTATTGATATTGAATCTTGTCTGATTATGATTCCTCACAGGGTCGGTTGTATTGGCCGGTGCCTTCCAGCTGATAAGTACCCCGACAGGAAAGCTGGTTGCAGAACATTGGTACCCCTTTGGTTACATGTAATACATGACGCGCATGTCGAATAATTTACTCAACTGAGACGGAACGAATTTTCTCAAGCTTAGTACTGCCAAAAGTAAATCAGAACGTTGACTGAAACCTGTGATCCCACGTCGTGTGTCTTAACCATGGTGACTCGTTGGTGACTTGCTTTCAAGATCCCACTTTTTTGCTGGTAGCATTGAGGACTAGCGTCACTGACGACGGGGGATCGGCGGGAGAGAGAGAAAAGTGCCTGGTATGTATAAGGACAATTGTGGATGGTAGCTCCTTGTCCTCGAAACGACGACGACGCTAAGTCCGCAGCATAGTAGATGAGCAATGGGCGATCGCTTGTGCACAGAACCTAGCAATAGTCGACGAACGACAGCATGGCGCTATGGACGTTTCAGTTGCGGTGTTTTTCCTTAGCAAGTTTAGTGGAGATTATGGGCGTCTTCCGTCGGATTTGATTTGTATCCGATGTAGATGGTGTTAGGCTGTTGGTACCGGTGATACGCCACTTCGATAGTTGCGAGGATTCTGAAACCTGGATCAGGCCAAGAAGTGGCAGGCAGAACGATATGCTACCACTCAACAGGCTGTATTGAGATATCAGTACTTTCGGGGTACGACCGAGAATGCACCAAAGCTCAGAATAACTTTTGATTCGGGGTTCTACATCGTATCGGATAACTGAGACCTGTGCCAGTCAGATACCATCAATGTGTTCCTTGTTCTCGCAGAGGAGATTCCAGGGCGTTAATTAAATCATTCTTAGTACCGGCATAAGATTATGGGCTAGAACCTTTTCGAATAATGTTTTCGTGCTTTCGAGGTTAATTCGATGGAATCCGTAGGTGGGAATCGATTCCGAGTTAACCACGATGTTACGGGAGCTCTTCTGGATGTTATCCACTGGTTATCCTTGAGTTATCTTATGCTGAGAAAAATGGCGCTTTTTGATAGCAACGCATCCAGAAGAAATAGATATGTGCCTTTTTGAAACTCGCCAAATGGATTTTTTGGAAGAAAGGTGAAGGGTCTCCTTCATGACAGCGTATCGAGGTAACGACCCAGGGACTGCATCCGCGTTACTATAGAGTGCTGTAGAAGGAAATAACCAGCAATGGGCAGAAGTGGACACGACGACCATTGGCTATTACATTAGCTGGAGACACCGGAACGGGGGAGGTGCAATAGGCACACAATGCTGCCAGCGACAACCCGTGAAGCCATGAGGAGACCTTGAGCATTAATCGGCACAGTTCTTGTGTTATCGAAACCAAGTACAGATTTAGGGAGAGATGTCATACGTCATCGAATATTAACTTAGATAGATAGCCACATCCTCATCTAAATCAAAGCAAACGGTGATGTCAAAGAATGTCAAATGTTTAAGGTCCACGACGTCCAACTTCCCATCAGCTATCAGGAAAGTAGACATAGATGAGATACGAGTAGGATCACGCGGACGCAGAAGCAAACAACGATGGGAAGATAGTGTGGGGATTGGATGTGAATCATCAGCGTATTGCGCACTAACGATGGATGAACACCATCTCGAGGTGGTGTGACGTCTGAGCGACGATCGTGCTCTGGGACATGGGGAAATGGGTGAGAGACGGTGGGATGCCGGCTTTCAAGAATACATGAGGATAGGATTTGATGCTTGAACCTGACCACGCCTCTGTAGGGTTCTTAAGGGCTTGGATTTCAAGTAAGTAACTACCTTTGGTATTGCAACCTCGGATATCTGGTTCGCGGAATGTTTCGAGAAACACGAGTGCAGATTGGTTTGTAGGTACAAGGAACATTTCGATGATTACCCCTGCCCTGCCCGTCGTGTCAGCTGCGGTTCCCGTCCAATTAAACCCGGTGTTTGCGACTTTATCATGTGGGTGCAATAGCACTAGTATTATCTTGGGTCATAGGGATATGGAGGACCATTTTCTGATGAGGTGCCCCATCTTCATCGAATTCTTCTCCCTATACGTTGACATTGTGGACGATGAGCAATGGAGCCAAAATGATGACATGACCATAGGGTCGTGATTATGCACATCATTGATATGCAATGGTTGCAAACCGTCAATGTGCGTGGTCAGGAGTGGGGATATGAGTCATTAGATGGATAGTGTCATGTCGAACGGGTGCGGATGGCAGGTTGGTCAATGAATTATTCAGAAAGAAAAAAGAAAAATCGTCAGAAGATTTGAAGAAAATGAAACCAAAAGAAGACTGGAAAGACATCCCTTTCGAGAGCTAGGTGGATACAGCAATTGCTGTGGAAGGGGAGGCACACGGATGCAAAAGTAAACAGCAGCATACCTCTGGCTCATAACCAAATCTAAGCAAAGATAAGGCGCAAGTCAGTTGTCTGTTCTTTCGTAGATTTCAGAATGACCGAAATCCAGGCATAAGACGCAGGGCAGGTCACGTCAAGGAAAGTTTGGAATCTGGACTTGTCAAGGCACGGGAAAAAACAAAGTGTGCAGCATTTGTAGTGATATTGCATAAGAGGATTGCCGGGAACGGGGTAATGTACTGTAAACATGATACGAATCCCTCCAAAGACATAGGTTGCGGACGATGTTGCAACAGGAACGGAAGAAATTGAAGCGAGGCATTATAGCAAAGCACGGCACTTAGGGCTCCGTTCCGAAATGCCTGGTTATGATCACTTGTAAACTCACCTTGCGTAGAAGCCGTTGGCATAAATTTGTGAATGGGCAACTAGTTTGACGGTTGAGGTGCCGATCGAGGATCGAAGTTGATCCTGCAATGCATCCTCGAAGGCCCACTCATGGAGCCTATGAACAAGAACCTCTCCTAGATGCTGACCTCTGAATTCCTTTAGAATAGCGAAGCGAGTAAGTTTGTAATATGTTTGGGTTGTTTGGAGTCCACTTTCTGTCGTTTGGGTCGAAGTCAACTTACAACCCCTAATGGTGCCTATCGGCGTCAGAGATGGTGTCGATCGCAATAGAAAATGGGCATCCGCTGGATTCAGTGTATCCTTTTTGCTTGTTGATGAGCGAAGTTGCAAAAGGTCAGTCGAAAATTTGAAGTACATGCTCGTCAAGTTCAGTTTCTATTGGGAATTTTTGTTCATGTGTGAACACTGCTATTCTCTGGGATGAAATTTGTTAGTTACTTTCAAACAAAGAAAAAAAGAATTAAAGCTGCATACAATTTTAATACATTGCTCTAAGTCTTTTGTAGTCTTCGCATGTATCACTTCATGTGGAACTGTTACCATCTCTGCTTCTGAACGTTGATGAGGTTGAAGGAAGGAGGGGCTCGGACAGACGGCTATTTGAATTGTCTTACATAAGCCTACACCCTTTGGATTTTTTTGGAGTAACCTTCAAGTCTGGCTCGCAGAACCCGGTCAACCGCGATACTTTACTCATTCTTCAGTAATCTATTGTTGGAGGAAAGGTGAACATTTTATTCTTCAAATAATAACATTTTATTTATTATTTATTAGCTTTGGTTTCCTACTTAATGGAACCTCTGGCTTCTGGTGTTTTCAACTCTTTTCGACCAACATCCCGGTCTTCTGTCGTGCGGGCGTCGCGTTCACTATCTCGAAAGTTAAAGCCCTCTGCAACACCTTCATTTTCTTCCAACTTCTTTACTCCTTCTCCTCGTGATATAAAGGGCAAAGGTCGTGCTACGGATGTCACCTCGGAGTCTACGCAGCGTCAGGTTCAGGATTGTCAGACATGGGCTTGTTCAAATTCTCGTCACTCCGTGTTTTGCCAAAGTGAGTAACGTACAAATTGAACTCAACTTTGTTTTCATTTCTTTCCAGGCAGTTCCCTCAATTCTTTGAGGGAAGGAGAAATTAGCAAACCTCGCCCACGTCTACGGACGAAAAGGTTGACGCGAAACCACTCTCATCGTCCTCTCCGGACGGTGGAACCCCTTCGGCATTCATCCTCTTCATCGAGATCTCCAGCGATTCAGTGCAGACATGTCGCTTCTCAGGCGACTGCCTCATTGCAGCGCACAAGATGGTCAAAGCCTTTGCGGAGACCTCCTGATATCGACGCCAACTTTCGAACTGCTATAGCTCAAAGCGAATGGACCCAAGAATCATTCAATGCACTGGAAAATGGGTACGCTCAGGTCGTGGAGTTATCAGCTCGAATACCGAAGAAGTCGCGGGTGGAGGGTTGCTTCTTATTGGCAAAGCTATTAGAAAGGTGGTGTATCGAGGGAATGGACGCCGACACGATAAGGCGTTGGGCCCAAAAGCTGCATGACTTGATCAAAACCGCTCACAATGATTTACTGTTGACAAAACCGGAAAACCGTCGACTCTCTGCCATGGCCCACGCCTTTCAGGACAACATCCCGAGGACGATATCCATGATGTCCATGCAGCATAAAGACTGCACCTTCCTCACCAGTAGGGCCGCAAAGGTTGACTTCCCAGTATACACCGCTACATTATGCGCGTTAGCCCGATATCACTCGATCGAAGAAGCATATCGGTTCTACCTCCAGCTAGTAAACCTTCCCGAGCACCATAGATATTTCTCTCAGTCTGGTTTCGGAAGGATGATTGCTCAGACTTCCAACGCCTTCGAGATTGCCAAGTCATTCCGTACAGTCCCAGAGGATTGGGAAAACGCAACACAACTCACCATCCGCTCATTGCTGGAACACGACAAACCTGACCTCGCCTACCAGAGCGTTCAAGCAGCAGGACGTACGCATTCGAAACTCAGCCCTGATCTGCTGTACTTCACTTGCAAAACACTAGCTCGCATCCGCCACGTTGACCAAGCCAATGAGATGTACTCGTCTTTCCCATATCTTGAGGATAGCTATGAGTACATGAAACTTGGGTTATATCTTGCTTCTCAAACAGGAAATCGGGATGTCGCTGAGAAGTGCTTTGCTGGCGTTACTCGCATCAGACCAGCCAAACGTGACGATATTGCTGCTATGCTCTGGATGCATGCAAAGGCTGGAGATGTTGATGCTGTAAAGCAGGTGTTCGACCAACAGTTTCCAGTTAACGCTGATGGGACACGACAAAGACAACCCAACGAAGTCCATTACACTTCTGCGTTGTATGCCCATTCACTTACCGGAAACTCAGATGGCGTAGCACACTGGCTACAAGATATGCAGAGTGCAGGACTCAAACCCAACATCCAGATCTTCACCATTGTCATTCAAACGTTCGCGAGGCTGGGTGACATTCAAGCGATATCGGAGGTGTTGACAGAGATGCGGAATGTTGGCGTAAACCCTTCTTTGGTCACTTACACAGTAATCATCAGCTACTTTGCGAAGCGTAAAGATGCTAGCAGCGCCCGGAAGATTTACGACATGGCTATCGAGCAGGGGGTTACTCCCGATACAATCATGACACGAGCACTACTTGACGCCTATGCGGAGTCCGGAGACTGGACCTCCGTCTCTGACCTGTTTACACGACTGTCTCATCTGCCTATGCAACCGGGCATCGAGGTTTACAACATACTTCTTAAGGCTTTTGTGTCTGTTGGTGCACCCTTCCCCCTGGTTTTCAATCTGTTTCAGGAGCTGAAGGAGCGTGATTTGGTTCCCGACAAGTATACCTACGCCACCTTCATCCAGTCTGCGTGCGCAGCACAAAGACTGGATATTGCCTTCAAAACTCACCGTGACATGGTTTTGTTGGAAGAGGAGAATACGCGTCTGAAGCTCGTCTCTTTGCAGAGTATGACGAATATCATGCACGCCCTTCTAGCAACCGGTGATCGAGAACAAGCCAAAGCAGTCTACGACGAAATGCTCTCCAGGGGATTCACCCCTTCTGCCACCACATTTTCTTCCATCATCAAAGCCTATGGATACAATGCCACCCGGGCCAAAAATCAAGAAGGCCTCGCCATCTCGGAAAACTTTGTGGATAGCATTCTCTCCACCAAAGCTACCGCCATGAACCCCACGAAACCCGGACGCAAGCTCCCTCTGAATCAGCTTTTTACCGCTTTAATGTCTCCTCACGTCTATAGAGCTGACACATATGAGGTCGAGCGACTTTACCAGAAGTTTCTCGAGGAGGGAGGGCAGGACTCTGTTGCGATCCTTTTCAACCTTCTGGAGGTCTACCGCCGGGCCAATCTTCTCAGTAAAGCCATGGCCATCTGGCCTCGTATCATTCAACTGGCCGAAGGAGTTGATTTATTTCCGCACACAGAATATTCCTTCACGACAACCTTCCGCTCCATTCAAGCACCCCTCTCAACATACATTGACGTTCTCTCTCGGAGTGGGAGACATGATCTCGTTCTTCCTGTTTGGCAAGGTTTGGAGAGCAAAGGGTTTGTCGCTGATTCCCATAACTGGAATCACCTGGTCGTCGCCCTCATACGCGCTGCACAGCCTGTGCGCGCTTTCCAAGTCATTGAGCAGGTCCTGCTTGTTAGCGAGAAGCAACTCTCTAAAGACCGTGCTCTTGTTCGTACATTGTCCCTTGACATGACACCCGCTGAGCGTCAAGCCGTTTTGGATCAAGTAGATTCGGCCACTTCCTTCAAACCTTGCCACGGTTCTAAGGCTCAGGTCAAAGCTCAGGTGTTTATGAAACACTTCTTCAACAAGCAAAGATCGGAACCACCAGAATACGACGCTAATATCGTCAAGGCAGATTTCGCATATCCTCTTCGTGTCATGCAGGCCATCCAGCCTAATTGGAACGAATGGAAACCCCACAATGTTGTTTTGCGATATTGCCTCATAGTTTTGCTCAAGTTGCAGCAGGGATATTTACCCTTGGCCGTGCCTGGACCCATTCGTAAAACAGGCGACTTGGCTGCGCAAGATGCCACCAGCCATCATCCAGATGCCGCGCAGGCTCTTCTCAAGGAGCTGGAGGAGTCTGTGCCCAGCACTTTGAAACGTGTCAGGGACTTTGGGGTGACGGAGAAGAAACGTCTCGGTTCGGAGGAATATGAACGACGGTATATTTGGCGTTAATAATAATACGGCTCGTGGTTGTACGAAGATCTATTACAAGGCAGACAGCGGGATGGTGACAACGACTATTAAAGGTATGGAAAACAACAACTGTACACTGGGATAGCAAAAGAGGACGGAGAAAGCGGACAACGCATCATACAACTGTTCAGCAACCCATGGAAACACCCCACTGGGTTCAGTACCTTCAACTGGCTTACTCGGAATCATCATCGTCGGAATCAGATCCACCGCGTCGCCGTCGCTTACTGGAGCCATGGCGATTTCGCTACGCGCGAAGTCAGTCGGGTTGGTTCTCCTGGAGAGGTGAGAGACCTACCAACGGGAGCTTTTGTCCTTGATTACCAAAAGCGATGGACAAGGCAGTCGTGTCTATTTATACCAAGCAGGATGGTTAGATGGTGTTTGGGCTGTAAATGATAAAGTTAGAATATTAATTAATTACTCACCTGGAACACCGGGGAAGCGTTTAGCAGAGTGCACTGTGAACTGATTGGTAAAACATTGAGCTAGCACCGGCGACACATCTGTGTGGATGCGTGAGGCTCCCATTTCGGGTGCAGGTGGTCTAAGTTTTCGAGGTGTTTTATTTTAAGCAACGACTTTGATCGAAAAAGAAACACGAGAAGGGCTCACGCTCCAACGTTCATGAGACGCATTCTCAATCGGAATGTTCCTGAAATAACAACAAAAGGGGAGCATGTTAGAGTATGCATAAAACACCTCGGGGAAGCACACGTACCTTCGGTTCGTACAGACAAATCTTGGAACAAGAAGAATATGCCTGGTTTTCTGTGCTCGTCCAGTAGTCTACATGCATTGGCAGACAAAGGGCCGACTAGAGTTCGGGTATAATTATGACGGGGAAGAGGTGGCATTGACGCCGGTGTAAAAGCACCATCCGGACCTGAAACTGCCTGAGGATACTGGGAGTACGCAGGTTGATGATATTGTCCGGAACTAGCAGAGCTTTGGTCTAGATCCGGATTTGAGGAGTTGAAACCTGGCTGAGACCAGATGGCACCGTCCCGTGTTGATTCAGAGCTGGTAGAAGTCCGCAAAGCTGGGTCTACTTGCGAATTGGAAAAGCCCTCCACGGGGCCATAAGCTGTGTCTGTATTCCAGGCGCGATAAGGTAAAACCTCTGGCTCTGATTCGGGCCACGACTCAGATGGTGTTGCGGTCCCAGTCCTAGCAAATGAATGGATGGAGGGGAGAATAGGAGGGGGGAACCCAGTGCTACGGTCGGGAGGAGAGCCTTGACTCTGAGAGTATGCCCAAGAGGTAGATTCTGATGCCTGTGAGCCATACGGGGCACCTGGTGGGTAGTTCGTAGCATTTTCACCGTTGGTGGAGGTGCTAAAAAAGCCCTGGCTATTATATGGAGCATGGGCACTCAAAGGTGCGGATGTACCTTGAGACTACAAGGAGGATTAGCTAACTGGCGTGAAACTCGTAGAATGCTGTGCACCTGATCACCAGGACGATACTGGGGTGGTGGGCTTGAGCGACCAAGCGGTGTTTGATTTCCAGAGGGCCTAGTAGGGGGAGCAGACGTACTGGCACCACGCCTACGAGTTTTTGAAGCGTTATGTGACGGGACATAGCGGTCTGCAGAGGATGGATGCATAACAAGATTCATCTCATGTTTCCCATCCGCGGACCAGAGGTCAACAGTCACCAGAAAGAATGAACAGTCGACATCACTGTTTGAAACATATTAGCGATCGGGTGAAAACATATTGGCTGACATTGACTCACTCGACATCTACTATGGAGTCGTCTTCGCGCTTTACGATCATCTTTGCAACAGCGGCTGGTGCTAATGGTCTACGATCCTGGACATCGGATGGACAATCAATAGGAGCGGAATGCGTTCATAGTACGAAAGCTCACTTTATCACCGAAACCACACATTCGGGCACGCAAAGGGTGCTGGACTACCTCCAGGGAATAATGCCTTAATGCCCAAGAGGAATTAAGACAGCAGTATCACCGAAGAATTTATACAGAAAGCTCACTTCCTTCCAACCCACTGTCCCCACTCTTCGGGACCATCTTGGCGCATCGAGGGAGTGTTGCTGCCTGGCTGTCGAGCGTCTGTCCTTTGACTCATCGTGGAAGTTAAAAGAAAAGGAAACGGGATGGGATTTATCGCCTAATAGGGTCGTTGACGAGATTATTGACAGGTATTTCTCGTGGTTAAAGTAGGCGGAGTTGTCGATTGCTTACTGCGATTCTGGTTATGACAGATGCAGTAGAGATATTGAATTACTATGCACGCAGTATGAACTGGGTGAATATAAGACGTGAAACCAGAAGAACGATGAAAGGAGACCGTAGAAATACTGGATTGTGGGATGTGACGAGCAGTGAGAGACAGAAAGAGAAAGACCCGAAGGAGTGGAATAGCCAAGTGAGCAGTGCCCGAAATACTGGAATTATGTCCTAAACCCTGGATTAAAGTGCTTTACAGTGATACTTCTGATATTAAAGTCAGTCAAGTCTTTTGAATTGAACCTACTCAAGTAAAGATGTCAGTAAAATATTTTAAACAAAAGCTTACAATTCAAAGATTAGATTCTGTGAATTAGCACTGTTCATGGTAAACGCCGAGTTCTGTTTAGCACAGCCACTGCATTCCGTTCCACACTACAAACTTGGCTTCCAAATCTTTTTTTTTATTTTTAATTATTGATATCATGTATAAGTATTCTATTTACTTGGATTTACCGAGTGTGTGGGCACACCAATCTACTGGGACCAAGTCGGGTCAATCGGTAAAAAGATATCCAGGTTACAATGTTACACAGCTTACTGACTTTGGAACGTGATAGTGACTGAGATAAAAACAGACTGAAAAGTCAAGGTCAAGTGAATAAATTCAGTTTCTAAGCATTTCAGCCGAAGCGTTGCAATCTGTACAGCGTTTGTAGTGCCAGTCGTCGGCGCGTCAACTGTCGTCGTGTTACTGTGTCAATTTATTGCCTAAATAGGATTAAAATAAAGACTCAAAGGTCTAATGCACGTGGCAATTAATCTTTTGCTGCTCAACTTTTTACTTTGACGATACAACTCCCTCACGATGACCGACCAGGTTGCTGCAAAAAGGATTCTTAGCGACCTTTCAAAGAAAGAAGATCTAAAGAACAAAGTGTGTTGTGATTGTCAAAATCCCAATCCTCAGTGGGCATCACTAAGGTACATATCCGCTGGCTCGTAAAACCATCGAAACATGCGTCCGCTCATCTCATCTTTACTCTTCATTATTTATCAGTTTCGCTATCTTCATCTGTCTACAATGTGCAGGAGTGCATAGAGGCTTTGGCGTGCATATTAGGCTAGCCTGACTCTTAACGATCTCAACTACTTGTTTATGTCGTTTGTCTCTAGCTTCGTCAGATCGATATCAATGGACACCTGGCAAGACGACCAGGTTAAGCGCATGCAGGTTCGTTTCCACCCCCGAACTCTTACAAAATACTAAATACATTTCACATGTAGCTCGGTGGCAATCTTCCATTCAAAGAGTTCATGAAATCCTATGAACCTGCTGAGCAAGGTGGTTACAAGGAGGGTGCCAGCGCTTATGATATCTATCATTGCTGGGCGGCTGCTCAATATCGTTCCAAAGTGGGTTTCTCTCATTTTTCCGAGCATATTACATTTTTTCTAAGCCAATCCATTATATAGCTTGACGCAATGCTAGCGGGCAAAGAGTGGTCCCCATCGGCCCCTCCCGCGAATCTAAACACAGGGACAAGATCAGCCTCTCCCGCTCCATCTGCCCAGGGACTGCGCAAATCTCGGGCGTCTAATCGAACATTTGCCGCTACCCGCAGTGATTCCCATTCGCCAGCATCTTCCTTCAGAAGCTCTTCGAATGGAACACCTAATCCTACCTCAGGAGTTTCCGATGCTGCAGATCAAAAATCTGCCAATGAGAGTTATTTTGCCAGTCTAGGCAAAGTTAATGAGAATAGGTCCGCAGATCTTCCTCCCTCTCAAGGTGGCAGATATACTGGTTTTGGAAACACGCCAACTCCAGAGCAACATCCCTCCTACGGTCTTTCTTCTGCGAACGCGCCATCTTTATCAGAAATACAGGAGAATCCTGTCGCGGCTATCAGTAAAGGGTGGTCCCTTTTTGCAGCTGCAGTTGTGGGGGCTACGCGTGTTGTTCAGGAGAACGTCATTCAACCAGGCGTTGAAAAAGTCACCGACCCTAATTTCCAGGCTAGTGTGCGAGGCTACATGACGGAAGCTCAAAAGCAGGCAGCGGCAGTTGGGAGCACTGCCAATGAATGGTCTCGATCGCAACTTGGTGTTGATGTAGCAGGCACTGTAGGAGGTGTTGTGGGTACTGTTCGAGAACGCGTCATTGGTGGACCTGGTCCATCTCGAGCAGGTTATGGCCATGTTTCGATGATGAGCCCCGGGGATGCCGATGAATCTTCTGGATTATATCACGACGACGACGACCTATTTACAGAGTACCGAGGAACAACGCCAGCAACTAGCAATTTCACCAATGCCACAAATACAACCGCCACGACGACAAAAGCTGCTCCAGCGAAGAAGACTTTCGATTGGGAAGACGACGAATGGAAAGATTTCTAACCAGATCTTGCAAGTTAGATATATATATACCCTAGTCAATGTTCAGCATATCGCACTATTTTTTTTTCTTCGGATGCTCAGAAATATACTGGATTTTATACAACATCATAAGTAAGAATCCGAGAACCGTCTTTACTGATATGAGTTTATGTAATACATAGCCGGTTAGATGGTCCGGCCGATCTCGATTAATCCATATGCATTACCCATTCCGGAGCTTATGATGACACCAAGTTCATACGCCTGCCAGCTCTTTGTATCTTCAACAACTTGTTTTTCTCCACTTTGAATCATACCCCAGCTCCAAGTCCTACGCGCATAGGTACTCTATGTCCAACATTCGTCTCCTTGTTCAAAAGTCTATATGGAGGACATCTACGCAAGCAACGCGCAGGTCATACCATGCCTCAGTTCTACCCAACCTGGTATCAACGTCGTCGCCTGAGTTTCAGGCTAGAGCCGCTGCCATGGACGAGTTAGTAAAAGACTTTGAACAGAAGATTGCGGCAGCACGCGAAGGGGGTGGTCCTAAAGCTGCTGAAAGGATGAAAACGAAAGGCAAACTATTACCTCGAGAACGGTATGCTCCAACGACTTGGTTAGTCCAGCTCACGGATCATAAGCTCATGCAATCTCTTCGTCGTATCTTAGGTTGGCTAAAGTCTTGGACCCTGGCTCACCTTTCCTTGAATTTTCTGCCCTAGCAGCTCATGAGGTGTACCCCGAATCAATCCCTGGCGCAGGTATCATCACCGGAATTGGGCGAATCTCCGGTCACGAATGTGTAATCGTTGTAAACGACGCGACGGTCAAAGGAGGCTCGTATTATCCTTTGACAGTTAAGAAGCATCTACGGGCCCAAGAAATCGCAAGGGAGAATAGACTACCTTGTGTTTATGTTGGTTCGTCAATCCCAGTTCTATGGCCATTCGAACGAGTGCTGAAAACAATTTACACAGTTGAATCAGGAGGTGCTGCTCTACCTCACCAGGCCAATGTTTTCCCGGATAAAGAGCACTTTGGCAGAATTTTCTATAACATGGTTAGCAAACGGCGATTTAGTATTGGATACGCTACTAATGATTGATCTAGGCTCAAATGTCTGCTCTGGGAATTCCTCAGATTGCTGTCGTGCACGGTATCTCGGTTGCAGGTTTGTAACCATCAAATCCCTTGAAGAGCATTTCTACAACTGACTTTTTCTTTAGGCGGCGCATATGTCCCAGCCATGGCAGATGAGAATGTTATCGTTCAAAACCAAGGACATATTTTCTTGGCTGGTCCTCCTTTAGTGAAAGCTGCTACTGGTGAAGTTGTTGATGAAGAAACACTTGGAGGAGGGCTAATGCACTCCACCGAGAGTGGTGTAACTGACCACCTGGCCAGGGATGATGAACACGCACTTTCGATTGTCAGAGGTATTGTGGGCGATCTCGGCCATACAGCACGACCCCTTGCTGTCGTATGTACTCTCTGTGACTCTTCGGGTTCTCCAGGTTTCTGACTCGTATACTTGTAATCCCCACAGCCATCAGCGAAACCTGAAGAACCCTTATACCCAGCGTCTGAACTGCATGGGATTGTTGGAACTGATGTCCGCCAGCCATTTGACATGAGGGATGTCATTGCCCGCATTGTAGACGGAAGCAAGTTTAGGGAGTTCAAGAAGGAATATGGAAAAACCATGATAACTGTTCGTATATTTTACTTTTTTTCTGGGCAACCGCCAAAAAGCTGATGTATTGATAGGGCTTTGCTAACATTCATGGCTACGAAGTCGGTATTGTGGCCAACAATGGCATTCTATTTTCACCATCAGCCTTGAAAGCCACCCATTTCATCCAGTTGTGTTCACAAAGGCAGATACCACTGCTCTTCTTGGTGAACGTTACAGGTAAGTGATGGATACATGGTGGTATCTTTTATCACTGGACCATCTCGCATATTCTTATACAAGGCAGAATCTAATGCTGCAATGTAGGATACATGGTCGGCTCGAAAGCTGAGAAAGGTGGCATAGCGAAAGACGGTTGGCAATTTCTCTCGCGGTTCATTCATTAGACCACGTTAACACGTGTCGTATCTAGGTGCAAAGATGGTGCGCGCGGTTGCGTGCGCTGATGTGCCCAAACTCACCGTTATTGTGGGTGGAAGCTTCGGAGCTGGAAATTATGGTGAGGTCACTTTTTGGCTCTGTTATCAAATCCAATTCTTATTTTCCTCTCAGGGATGGCTGGACGTGCCGTAGGTCTCAGTTGGTGCATTCTGCTGCTTCCTAAACCTCACGCTTGCTTTCGCAGTATTCACCTCGCTTCTTATGGATGTGGCCTGTACGTATGATTATATAGCTTTATACGCTTATATCACTCACCATAATTTACCAGAATGCCAAAGTGTCTGTCATGGGAGGGGCACAGCTATCACAGGTTATGGCCACTGTTTCCAAGTTATTACAATTCATCTTTCATGCCTTGATGGTTTCTGACGACTTGGCATTTGTTTAGGGATCCCTCGCAGCACTCTTCTCTCCAGACTGAAATTGAGAACCAGTCTACCTCATTATACGCCACAGCGCGCCTGTGGGACGATGGTATCATCCGTCCGACCGATACAAGAGATGTTGTTGGACTTGGTTTGGCTCTTGCATCCCGCGAAAAGGGTGCGGGGTCTCATCAAAGAACAACAACATGGGACGGAGATAACAAAGGGTTTGGTGTATTTAGGATGTAGATCTTTGATATTTTATCAGCACTTCGCTGAATATTTGAATACATTAAATAAAGTTGCGTTGAATAGCAATGAATATCATCGCTTCAAGTTGTTGCTTAAGTCCCTTTTTAAGAAGTCAAACATGTGACTTTGCTTGAGCGACGTGAAGCTTAGTTTAGTCAAGTTTAGTTTAGGACCTCAAGGTTCTTGAATCTTCAACTTCTTGACCACAACATAATCACCCTCTGAATAGCTCTCTAAGGCCAAGGAAACTGTATCTTGATAATGAAGAAAAATGCTTGGAACGCCACGCTCAGTTGAGCGGCTACCTGACGCGACACAGGCTAAACTGCGTTCAACAACCATCTTAACATCCCTGCCTCAAATTGTGTCTGAGCTTCTCCAGAACTCTCTGGACGCAAATGCAACGCGTATTGAAATTGGTGTTGATTGCAAGGAGTGGACAATGTGGATAAAAGATGACGGACAAGGAATCAACAAAGAGGGACTGGAAAGGATTGGTCGAGGAGCGGATGGTGGCAGATATAGTGAGTATTTCCTTGCATATCCTCTCACTCGTAGCGGATTTTCCAACTCTGCTTATTTGACTCGAAAGACACATCAAAGCAATATGCAGCTCAATCTTTGAACTCTCTCTCCACATTTGGATTTCGCGGCGAAGGTAAACAGAGACAATTACTTGTGTATGTTGGCACTTAGCAAGAGTCTAATTTGCTATGCAGCACTTGCTTCAGCAGCAGATGTATCGTGTCTTGAAATATGCTCTCGAACAGCTTATTCTAGAGACACCTGGTCGGTGATTTTGAAGGTTTGACTTGTTGTCAGCATTCGTCAACTGGCGTGTTGATATATGGCTTTCAGGGTGGAAATCTACTCTATCACGGTGAGGCTGTCAGGTGGAAGCGCGAAAGCCATGGCACAGTTGTCTGCCTTCGCGATATATTTTATAATGTAAATCAAATTTCCATGAGTGAGCCCCATGTTCTGAATTACACTCTTAGCTTCCTATACGCAGAAACACGCACCCTCCTCCTACAAGGACACTAGAACTTATTCGAGAGGAAGTCGAAACATTTGTCCTTGTGTTCCCGGGCGTCGCAATTAGCCTAGAAGATACAAGCAATGATAACCCGTCCCAGCCGCGCAGAGATAAAACACTCAGATACCCCAAGGTGAGATTTCATGGCAGATATCTTTGGTCCCCTTTCATGTCAGCAGACTAGGTCGATCGTGGACTCATTCCGCCACTGCTACGGGAGCGCATTTACGGAGGTATGTATGCTCTACACAGGGATCGTTAAGTAGCAAGTGCTTGACATGAACCCTGCAGCACATCGAACCAATCCAACTTGAGTCGGAAAGTATTAAAATGGATGGATTCATTAGCCTACACGGATCCTCGTCCAAGGTATTTCCTTCTCAGGGACCTCATGTGAACATTTGCTAAATGATAACCTCAGTCTTATCAGTTCCTCTGTACGTGAAGTGATTTCATCTGCGGCTTCTGGAATACAAACCAGCTTCTCAAGACATAAATCGTCATCCCATATCCCAATGTGATCTCCACCGAGTGATCGACCAGCAGTTTTCCACAAGTTCATTTGGAAAGAATGTATGTAATATTTGGTATCTCTGCTGTTGGTGCTGCTAACTGGTGTTTTCACGATTTGCAAGGCCTTGGATGAACTGGGAGAAAAGGATTTACCACGATCATGTATGTGCCACAGGATTTTCGATTCGCACTTTTCGCTCAATCCCGGGTTATGCAGTAATCAGACGGTCTCCACGCAAAGTGGAGAAGAAACCTGCCTATGTCCTTAATATCTCGATCCCCGCCGACGATGTAGACAATTGTGTGGATCCAACGAAACATATTGTCCAAATTAAAGTGCGCTCGAGAACTAAACTTATAGTTGCAACCATTGTTAACCACTTATGCAGAGGAAGGATATTATCTCTCGGCTGTTGTCATCCGTAGCCCAAGATTTCATTAGAAAACATGGTTTTGTAGCTGCAGCGATCGTAAACCCTTCACAACAACTGAAATCGCCATCTCGAAAGCGGCGTAGGCAGGACATCGAATCCAATTCGGAACTCTACGACTGTGAAGGTTTTGTTGCCAATACCCTTAACGAGCACCCTGTGTCTTCATTGCAAGGTTTTTCGACTTCGTCATTGACGAGGTCATTACCGATCGTAACCCCTTATGCATCCTTGGTTAGTGTGTGTTTTTGCGCTAAACAATGACCCTGATCCGCAACAGGACGATGATTCCTCAAAAGAGGTAGCTTGGATAGACCCCTCCACTGGCGAGCGCTTCGTTTTGGATTCACGAACGGGAAATTCTATTCGTCATGCGGATTGCATACAAGAAGGAAATGAAGAAGGAAGGCGCACATTTCGGCAATACAAAGCCAGCTCTTCGGCCCTTGCATTTAATGATCTCACCCGGAAAGGCTTGCCCGACTGGCTCAGCCAGGCCCTCAATGTATGGGTTGCTTCTCCCGTCATCTCTCTTGTGAGCTACGTCTGCTGACCTTTTCAAAAATAGAGCAACAATGCCTATTCGCTGACAGAAAATAGGATTCCGTCTATTGATTCAAATCTATCACTAATTGATAATGATTCGACGCATAGACATGCATATCATGGATCATTCAACCGACAGACTGTATCGAGCCATATTCAATACAGACATGACCCTGCTAGCATTCGCTTTAGCAAGGATGGCCTCCACTCTGCCATTGTCATAAACCAGGTCGACCGCAAGTTTATTGCATGCCTCATCCCAGCACCTGGAAATGTCGAGCACTCTCTGGCTGATATCGAAGGCCAAAACCTTCCTTGCGACTCCGGTACACTAGTACTCATTGACCAGCATGCCGCGGACGAACGGGTACGCGTGGAGCGTTTTCTCAAAGAGCTATGTTCGGAATTTCTGCTTGGATGTCAAATGAATGGCCTCGATGGTGTCCGGAGCAGGGAATTAACGCCACCTCGTCCGGTACTTCTAACACAGCATGAGGCTCTCACTATCAAACGGTCACCGGATGTTCGCGACTTTTTAGGGAAATGGGGTGTTCGGTTTTCGAAAGAGACAGCTGTTATGCGAGACTCCGAGAATGCTTCGGAAACCGGTAGCAATAGTGGTTATTTGCAGCTTCTTCTGAGTGGGATTCCAGAGATGGTCAGCGAAAAGGTTTGCCTGTCCATTGTTTCTTTGAATATAGTCATGGTTCTGACAGCTTGTGGTCAAACTCCAGCTACTTCAAGGTGATGAACTGCGGGATTTCATCAAAGGAATCCTTGGACAAATTCAGAATGGCGAACTTACCATTGATTCCACGGTGGACCTACCCTTTGGACTCCCAGAGGAAAGCGAGTTTTCTTGGTACAGAGCTGTAAGGCGATGTCCCAGAGTATTACTGGATCTTATCAATTCCAAAGCATGTCGTGGTACGTGGGTCGATATCCCGACATGAACTGCATGTAAATCTTACAATAATTGGTGCTTACCAGGCGCAGTTATGTTCAACGATGCTCTATCAATAGAGCAATGCGAGAGACTTGTAAAGGAGCTCTCCGAGACAGCTTTCCCCTTTCAATGTGCTCATGGAAGGTGGGTCAAAGATTCTCTATCATTGACTATTCTATGATTGACTCTTGCTTTGTTCAGGCCATCTTTGATACCTCTCCTGGAGATTGGTGGCGTTGAAGGTGAGGAACGCAGGATAAAAGGCACAGTTTGTTCATGGAAACGGTTAGATGAAATGGCGAATAAGTAATACCTAGCTAAAGCATCTATCCACTGGTGAATAGCTCAGATGAGCTTTGTACTTGGGCAAAGGGGAGGATAGGGGTGAACGGGCATTGAGCGGAAATCGACTAACGCCCTATTATGTCGAAGTGGGATGAACTACTGACACCTTGCTGGGAATGTTTGAATTCTATTGTTTGTCAAGTCACTGAATAACCAGCTAACCTAGTTTGGTCAAACGGACACGAACATGAGGCTACGAACATTAGAAGGTTGCGAAAATATCCTTATCTGTTCTGTTCATGAAGCGTCAATGTAGGTTGATGAGCGTGTTTGCTCAATGATTCAAAACGAACTTATCCGTTAAGAAACGGATTGATGGTAATTACCAAAGTAGTAATTGAAGGGATAAATATGTGACATTTGAAAGTCTCGGGATTTTACGAAGAAAAAAAATACTGCGTCATATTATTCAAGCTGGTCTATCATGGTGGATAATGACGTATCCCTTGTAGCTCGTGAGTGTTCCTTTAGTGCATGTCTTGTTTTAGTCCACGTCAAAAGCGTAGTAGTATCACAAGTGAGTCTAGATGAATTCCTGGGACCTGGGCGTCTGGAGATGGACATTTTGACACGTGAAATGCCTCGTGGCCCAGTATATGTCCTAAAAGCGGACATATTTCTTGATTTTGTAGGAGCACTTAGCGCTCGGTGCATGCTATCTCCTTCATGACTGCTTGAATTCGTCGACGCCCACCTTGATGCAAAAATACTGTGCGGCAACTGTTCCCAAAATTAGTTCCGCAAATGATGATCCTCAATACCCGAGTGGCACGGCTGTGCACTGCATCGACACGCCTTGAGGTTTAAAGCGCCCGAGCAGAGTTCTTTACCTTGGGTGTTTCTTCAGACAACCTGGTAAGAAACTGTAAGAACTCTCCAGAAGGTTCGAATGATTTCAAACCGAAAAGGTCTAGAGCGTGGTTCCGGGCAGGAATTGCTGAGAAATCACCCTTCCTCTCCCCACTCGATTCGTTGGAAGGTACTCTCCGCCTTTAGTGGAACAAATAAAACTCGGAATGACTCGATTTTTAGAATTGAGCTTCCGAGTGCACAACAGAGAGAAGAAAGTAGAAGTCCTTATTACGCAATAAATGTTCATTATGACCAAAGATCCACATGGATCGTGGACAATGGAGCTTTGAGCTAGGAACTTTGACGAAATCGAGACCGACAAAGGCGCGTTTGAATCAGGTGACGTCAGCTGACTGGACCAGGCCCGGATCGGCAACTGCCGTTGTCAACGACGTCATGGGAGTGCGCCTCATCGTATAAAGCCTCTCATATTCCGACTCGATATCTTCAACCCGTTTTATCTGCCAATTACACTTTCAGTACATCACTCAATCGTCTATACCACAATGACCAGAACCGTCACCAAAGTTATTTACAAACCCGACAACCAGTCAACACATGAATACTCTGTCATCGTTGACCCTGTAGAGGTACGTATCATCTCTAGAGCGCACATCAGATAACCAATCTCACCTTTGATTGTTCAATTATTGCTTTTGATAGTTTAAGAAATGGAAAGCTGGAGGTGAGCCACTCGTTCTTACTATCCGCAGCATGTTCTGACTAACTTTGCCTTGTTTCAGACACGTAAATATCAATCTTTCCTTTACAATCAACCAGCCAGGCCACTGACACATTGCATCCCACAGGACTATCCCCCTAGTAAACGTCGTTGAATGTGAGTATATGCGACATCCTTTCATAAGATGCAGAATCTGACAGTGCCATCATAGCTTTCCAGATCTACCACTCGACACAAGGCTCACAAGGACTACAACACACCCCTTCTAAGCAACAACTTGACACCGATTTCGGATCTCACAAAGACACCGAGGTCGTTGAAATCATTCTGAAGAATGGCAAAGATCAACCCGCCGACGCGCCGATCGGCTATAGTTCCAACAAGAATATAAGCATCGGCTCTGCTGCCAACGACGCTACACGCCGCGCCGGATTCAATTAAACCAGTTCCTTCGTTAATCATCATAATTGTAGTTCATTATGTATCATATCAGTCTCTCATTTTTCGCCGCTGTCCAGTTGAAATAGCCCCTAAGTTGTACCCGCCTGCATAACCTCTGTATTATGGTCTCAATAATACCGTAAACCTTGGGTGAGCTCTAAGAAGCACCTCTATCTTATCAGCGATGCCTGCTGGACAAAATCTGTCCACAATTTCCACTTCCAGTCTGGCTCGCACATTACGCAAAGTGGCTGTGGCTGTTACTTACATCCGTGGAATGGTATATTTAGCCCCCGCTTTGTCAAACTCCCCCGTATCTCACAATCTATTGCATGCATACAATGTGGTCAGCAAGCTTTGTCATGACCAGGGACAAACAAAGTGTGAAGCTGAAACTTTGGAATTCAAACATGACGCAAATGTTCGTTCATCGCTAGCAGCAAGGACAACGCGTAATGAGGTGCTTTTCTGCGTCGAACCTATTGGGTCTATAGAAATCAGCCTGAGTTAACCTGAGTTGCATGACTCGAACTGGGTACAAGGCAGGTTATGAGGCGGTATTAATTCCTGCCATAATACCGACCAGATGTCTCTCTTTATCCCTGCAAATCTCGTATAGTGTTACAGCGAGTCTAAAGGTAACTTACCAGACCGCTGCACTCTAATAGCGCTGGCAGCTGAATTCGAATCGTTTCAAAGCTTACTTGTTAGTTAAGCAACTACGAGAAAACCGTACCTCACAAGGGCATATTTTAGTTTGAATAAGAGTTGTGGACGTTTATATCTGATCTGTCGTGGGGATGAAAACGTATAAATGACTTCAGTGTGCCTCTATGACGCCAGTTTCGTGGTCCATGATACTTGTTGCGTGTGATAGAACGGTGATTATTTCAAGATTCGTTGCTAGAAATCCAAGCCCATCCCTCATATGTTGTCAGCAGAGCGTCATATCATGTTTCTTTCCAGGATTGGGATCCGTCGGCTGACAAGGTACGGTGTATGTAGATGTCGCGTTCTCTCGATGAAAAACGACCATCCTCGTCCATATATTGACGCTGAGGTTCATCGTCTCAGCAAATAATATGGGCGCTACACAAATGATTATTATCGCAATCCAGCTCGCGTCCCAAGTCCCGTTCGACGTAGGCAATATCGTGAGTTCCTATGTTCGAAGAATATGTGTAGACCATCGAGTTCGAAAAACCTTCCCGTCCCCGGCTTCGATTGGTTGTCCGAGCCGGCCGCTGCCAATGAAACGACCCCAGATCAAGCCTCGGAGAAATGTGGGTCAAGGAGATTCATTATAGATTTGAGCATTCGTTGGAGTGTCGTCGATGATGCTTTCGGAGGCACACGAGCGCGCAGAATGTCTAGAAATGTCAGTATAGCTTGTCATTTGCGGAGCTTGCGATCGATCATACTTACTCTGTTGAACCTTACAACTATTTTCAAGGCTGCGCAGTTGAACCAACCCCGTCCATTTTCCCGGCGGGTTCTGCAGCTGAGTTGGAAATAATTAAAAGATCTGATCCCAGCCATAATTGAAGGAGTTGATGCTAACTCGGAGCCTCGGACGATGCCCACGCTCGCTCACGGATGCAATACATGCCGATTTTGAAATTCACTCTGGTCATACAGAAGTCATAGACGGTCTTACAACGGTCCTATGTGTTCTTAATCCACTTGTTCTTGTAGCTCCCTCCGTCCTCAAGGCAGCACATGTTCCACATCTTGATCTTGACGAAGACCCTTATTCTCACCTCGCAGTAGTCCATCGAGATTCCCGTTACTCTTCGCAAAGTTTTTTCAACTTCCTGAAAATCCTGTCACCGCACAGTACAATGATATGCAACGCTCTGTCAGCTGTAGCATCTTGAAAATCCGTCCGAGTCCCATACAAGTCTTGTGTCGGTGTCCTGCAAACCCTGCCCACGCTGACCGATGTGCTCTGCTTCCATTTCAATCTTCGAATGCGAAGTGCAACACCACCATGCGGCGAGCCAGTGGGAATTCTCGTGAAGTTGAAAATATGTCCTTAGTTGTTCAAATTATTTCGTGTAAAAATAACTTACAAGACCTCGCTCCCACTCCGCCCGTGACGAAATAGCCTTTTAGAGAAATGTTCGTGAACGTCATTACTATCAGAGAATAGGATGCTCCTGGCCACGAGGATTGGCGCCTTGTAGCATATACATGGTAGTACCCTAGGTATGCGTGCAAGAATTTATTCCAGTACTAGACTAGCTTTAGACCTTTTGCACGGCTATACTTGCACAAGCTTAAGCGTTACGGCTCTTCTCTGCGTCCTCGAGGGCGTTGACAGCCGTGGGCACCAACTAGTCTTGATGTCCATCAATGTCAACCAGCACCACTAAAGTCTGTGTGTTGTCAGCTCGTTCGATACGATGTTAGCAATGGCTATCAGTAGCATGACGTAGAGCATTACGCTCATTTTCCCCATCCTTCATGCGAACATGTTATGTTCCTGTGCAGAACCGTATATTCCGTCGACCTTGAGAGATTCGAAACAGTAGTAAGCGGTACTTATGACAGATGCTCCATTGATCGAACTTCATTGACAGAACGGAAGCACCACTTTGACGCGTGCGGAATGAAACCGGGGGTCCCACATGTAGAGGTAGGCAAACAACTGATTGTTATTCTCTGGCCTGTTTTGAGAAGGAAATGGGTCGTTGAAAAGGTATAAAAGGGGCTCAGTTTCAACCTAGTTTCTTCACTCGAACAAGCAATCGTTCTAGTACTCAACCAGCCTCTCCTCGCAACTTTCAACATGCAATTCAAGCTCGCTACTCTCGCTGCCGTCTCTGCTGCCTCCCTTGCGGTCGCCAGTCCCACTGGCGGAAGCTCTCCATCCAACCAGTGCAACACTGGCGAGCTTCAATGCTGCAACAACGTCCAGGCTGCCAACAGCAGCTCTATCGCCGGTCTCCTGGGCTTGTTGGGCATCGTCGTCGGAGACATCACTGGCCTCGTCGGAGTCAACTGCAGCCCCCTCTCCGTCATCGGTATTGGAGGCAACTCATGGTATGTAATATTGTTCTCTGGATGCTAACAAATTGCTAATATCTCTCATTTTAGCACTGCTCAACCCGTCTGCTGCACCAATAACTCCTTCAGTAAGAGACACACCCGGCATGGTGCATGCGTCACAATTCATCATACTGACCAACCCGCTTTACAGACGGCCTTGTTGCCCTTGGCTGCACCCCCATCAACATCAACCTCTAAGCAGTTTCGAACGCAGCGGACCAACACGCTACGACGCTTAATAGTTACTAGCTCGTCATGCATATTTGTACAATCTTGTGTGTCGAATGAATGGTCATTTTTGTTGTTGTTTTCTTGATCCTAATGTCGGTGTGCCAGTGAAAGCATCCTTTAACATTTCTGGTAAGATGATTAGGAGGTTTAACCATACTTCGATTGCACCCTGCGATGTTGATCGAGGATAATTAATTTGATAAGATGTGGTACTATCCCCGAAAAGGCAAATAGGCGCCTGTCGATGTTACACTTACACATGTTCCGCAGTTACTTATTCGGTATGATCATCGCCAAACGTGTTTAACTTCTCAGCCTGGTTTATCGAGGTTTATTAAAACGGCCATATTATAGGATGTACATATATATCTGCCATGTGCCACTGCTGGCTCCACAATACGTTCACGAATTCTATTGGGTAAATGTTCGGGGCGTCCCACGGTTCAATCTACCCTCAGCAATCTTTTAAGTCTCCCGACTTGATGGATATATTCTCAGGTCAAATGATACGATTCCAGATCACTCCGCTATACAGCGTTACCGAGAACCAAGTTGGCAATTTGCCCACACTTCTGACTCTGATATTTCTCGAAGTGTGGAGTGATTCAACATTTTCAACCTCCGGCGGGAGTAGATCGACTCTCACTCATTGGGCAGGTTACAAAAATACAACAATTACGCTGCATATTCGCCTCTTTTCGGATCAATGGTGGGCGGGTGTGTGTATCTTTCTCAAGTTTTTCTACTATTTATTGTTCTGTGGACAACTCCAACTCCAGATCCAACGCCTAGGTACGAATAATCGTGGTATTATTTCACTGAGCTTACATAGACTTCTCTCGTGATAGTGTAAGACTCGAAGTCGTCTGGACATTGATGATCATTTAAAACAGCCCTTGTCTAATATTAATGGACATAGCCTTGCGAAGACCTTGAGCGCTGATTTCGAAGCCGACTGAAGATTCGGTGAACACTCAACAGACGTCATACGGCGTGCATGGTTTGAGTCATGCTAGAGACGATTCCCGACCCTCAACGTCACTCTCGGTGTGGTTTTTTTATGCAAAGCGGAAAAACTCACACCGAAACGGAGTAGAAGTGTGCAACAAGCGAATCATAATATCCATCCAACGCGGCGACGAATGCAATCATGCGACATTCGTTCTGCAGGAAGCGAAGCAGCTGGGCAGCGGCCTCTTGTACATGTCTAGCTGACAGAAAAAAAGCCACGATCCAGCATCGAGAGATGATACACTCGCGTAGTTAACAGAAGGCATCAGATATTTAGTAATTACAATCAATTAAGGTGTTGAGTCATATACAAGATGCTAGATTACGAAGAATATCTCGAACCGGACATCAATACGTTAGTCTGTGAGATGTCAAAACTACAAGGATGAGGTAAAATTCCAATGTTAATGGTAATGCAAATGCGTCTAATAAAAAATGAATCCACAGTGTTCATCCGTCAGGCCGTGATCCAGGCATGAATTATATGCATGCCGATTCCGTGTGCATTACAAATGTCCAGCAGTTTCAGCCCACTCCTTACTTCCCATCTGCACTAAACGAGAGCAAGCACGAGCAAATGCGAATACCTCTTCTTCTCCAGTGAACATAGAGCTGGCGCCAACAACATCGTTAGAAAGACCCTGATAAAGCGACCAGCCGTCAGTCCATTTCGCGTTTATACCGAAAAATGGCTTACAAGATCGTCCATCACACTTCTCATATGGTCTGATATATGCTTCGCTTCATTGGTCGGGTCATCAGAAAAGACTTGGAAGACAGGCACTTCAGAAGTCACGAAGAGCTTCGTCTGGAAAGACAGGGATGCGGTCAGATGGGAAGAGCCTGATAAGTGCGATAAGGAATGTGTACCTTGCTTTCATAGCATGCTAATTGTTATGAAATCATTCGTAAGTGTGGGTGTTCATGAAGTGCAGGGATGAATGACACAAACCATCAATGAAGGTGATAAATCGCCTAGCCTGAAAACCCGAAATTAAGTGAGTAACGGATCAGTGATAAGGGAATGCAGCTATGACGTACGAGATCCTTCTTGTCAAGGCCCATCTTCGGGACATTGAGCAAGAAAACAGTTCCAAAGTTCTTAGTCACTTCAAGGTAATCCGCCGCACTGAGGGGTTGGCCACATAGATCCATAAAGTTGAATTTGGCGATATTTGAGGTACTCTCAGGGACAAGCAGGGTACGACCCCATGTATTCAATTTCCTGTTTTGCACGGGAGAATCGGTGGGGTCAACCGAGGTCAGCGAATTAAACAATTTGTTGATTTCGCGGTCATTCTCAGGAGTTATTGGGTGATAGTACACCTGGGATAGTGCACGGGGTATTCTGCGATAATCTATGAAGCAAGCTGTCAAACCCTACTATTCCAATTTGAGTAAATCGTCAACTTACCAGTTCCGGAATCGAGGTCAGTCACCTCGAATTGCGAATTGAGGAGGTCAATGGCAGGAAGGAAGCTAGAACGCTGAATACCATTCTTGTAAAGGTCATTAGGGTGGCGACTACGACGGGAATGTTCGGTGAAATTCGAGGAGACAAATATAGATGGAACTGCTTACTTGGAGGTCATGACACAGATCACACCGTAGTTAACCAGTGTTTCCAGCAGTCTCCGTAGAATCATCGCATCCGCAATATCCGTCACTTGGAATTCATCGAAACAAAGGACGGAGGCCTCCCTTGCTAGATCGCGTGCGACCGGCAAAATAGGGTCACCTCCATTGAAACCCATTGCGATTTTAGCAGCGTGAACCCTCTTATGGACATCGATCATGAATGCGTGGAAATGAACACGGCGTTTGCGCTTTAGTGTAGGTGGTAGGGTCTGGTAGAAAAGGTCCATAAGCATCGTCTTTCCTGTGCCGACGTCGCCATATAGGTAGAGACCCTTTGGCGCATTTGGGGGTGGGGCTATTGGATCGGGCGACTCTCGGCTGAAGATCCGAGAAAGCTAGCGACAGTAATGAGTTTCCACAGCAGAGTTCGAAAAGATGTATTAATACCAATGAATTTGCTTGGGATTCCTCAGGTACAGGTGGCTGGTGGTAATCGATGATTTTGTCGTGCAAATCCTGGAGTTTCTGGATTATTCGAGTCTGGTGATCATCTCCCCGCAAAACACCTGAGTCAATCATTTTCATATATTGACGCAATGGAGTCGGATAGTCTGAAGCATGAAAGGTTAGATGGTGATACACAGGTGTACTTTATAAGTGTGCGGTATATCTACCTAGTGATAATGGTTCTGTATTAGATGACAGACCCTGCTGCACTTGACTTGCCAGGAAGTTCTGCTCGGCTAGATTTGCAGTGTTGAGACTGGGATCGACGGCCAATGATGAATTATGGGCTCTTCCACGGGGCTTTGAAGGTGGTGGTGGGGTAGAAGTCGATGCCACTGATACATAAAGTCTCCGTTGGGCCAATGAAGCCTGAGCACGAGCGACTTTAGGGGATGAAGAGACTATTCTTCTGACTGCTTTCATGGTTGCCAACCGTTTAGACGTTGAGCAATGACGATGATAGATGATAGATGGGGAATAAAAGGGCTTGAATAAGTAATTTATGAGGATTGAAGCTAAACGCCGCCGTTAAAGCGCAGGAGAAGGAACACAGACGTTGTCAACAATCCCACTCGGAGCTCCTCCACATCCTAATATCACCACGTGATTTCGGATATTTACCTCTTGCCGTCGCCGAGGCCGTCTTTCTCGGTGGCAATCATTATCTTATCTTTCTCTGAGAGAGGCAACATGCCTCTTCCTCACCGTCATGAACACCCACGACGACAACAACAATGATACAGAAGCTTACATTTTGTTGACCCTCGCAGACAGTAATCTTCCAACTGGTGCATTTGTAGCTTCATCAGGACTAGAATCCTTCGACAAACATGGCTTCTCTTCCCTCTCGTCGTCCGTCGAAATGGCTACAATCAACTTTGTACGGGATAGCTTGGGCTCTTATTCGCGGAGCGTCTTGCCATTTGTAGCCGATGCCCATATTTTGGTTTCGAATTATTACTCTGCTGTCAAGGAGGACCACGTACAAGAATCGGTGGACCAAGTGGAGGGGCGAATGAACGACGTTCTCAAAGCTCTCACAGACTTGGACGACTTATATCATTCAATGACCCTAAATCACGTTGCAAGAAGGGCCTCAATATCGCAGGGTGTTGCCCTTCTTACTTTGTATTCGAAGGGTTTCACACGGCCTTCCTCTCTTTCCGCCTTTACAGCCACGGAATCACAGGACCATGAAGATCTAATGAAAAAACTCCTCGATGCGCTCAAACTGAAGGCTAGACGAGAAGAAGTATACGGACATTTACCCGTTTGCTGGGGTATATTGACTGCAGCCCTGGGGTTGAAATTAGGTGCGCACCATTTTGGTAGGAAAATCGCTTCGGGACTTATGTACACTCGAAATAGAACGCGCACAATATCTTCACTTGTTCCTCCATGCTCGCGGTCTGCTGTCCGCTTCCGTCAGGTTAAACAACCTGGGTCCATACGGAGCCCAACAAGTACTTTTCCATGCTGTTCAACCGTTGATAGCCGCTGAGTTGGAGAACACGAAGCATTTGCGTACCGGTCTGCTAGTCGACTCCCAAACTAATTTTGATGAATCTATACAGGGACCTGCCAATACATGGCCCCTGGGAGAAATTTTGGCTGCCCGGCATGATCTTCAACACTCACGGATTTTTAACAGTTAGCGATATCTTACAACAGATCTAAGGGCAATGGCGCGAGAAATATAGACAACAACATTGTAAATGTCCATTCCATTTTACGAGGCAGTAAGGGCCAATCTTGCTGAAACTTCGGCTTGTGATCTTACAAGGTTAGCGAGGTATGAGAGCATCAAAGTATCCTAGAGAAGTGTGAGGAAAAGGGGGTGAGATGCAATTAAAAGGAGAATAGCATACCTGTAGACTTGAATTGAAACCGCCCTTCTCCAAGTCATCTGTGCTTGCTCCCAATGTATCCATCAGGTAACGTCCAACGGCTGGGTCGCCCTTCTTTTCTCCCGAGAGGACAGCCTGCACGTAGGAAAGGACGCGGTCAAGCATCTCAGAGACGGAGACGATTGCGCGCTCGATGACTTCAAGTTCTGCCACAGGTTGCGTGGATGTTGACGTTGATGAGTCGGCAGTGATTGACAACAGATCCACTGGGTAAAATTAATCAAATGGGAAACGTTGATAGATGAAAGAGCTAAGACGCACATCCACTTCGCTCAGCTTGGTGGAACTTCAGCTCGACGGGAACAGGGACAAACACGCAATTTTCGGGTTTAGGGAAGACGCCCACAGGTGATCTGAGAAAAAGACCGAGGTTATATGTGTCGTGACAGAAAAAATGTATTGATTGGACGAACCCGATGTACGCCTTGACGCCTGCCTCCTGGCCCTCATCGACACCAGTGTTTACAGCGACATGAATAGCTTGGTGAGGAGCAGTCTCTTGGGAGTAGAAATTTTGGATGAGGGCAGAGTACGTGTCCAGACTCGAACCAGTCGAATACCTAATGATTAATGCAAGCTATGAGAACAGCTGGGTAGATAATTCAATGAATATAAAACATACCAGCCAACGATGACCTCTTTGGGGTTTACTTTGTGGTGAAGTTCATACATAGTACGGTGGTACTCCATGTCGACGGCAACTTGCTCGTCTGTCTCGCTGTGTAGAACGGCAAAAGACGAGCGAACCTGAACCTCATTATCAGTACGTGTTCCTAGAAGGGTGCCAATTACGCGATCCTGGGCATCGGTGCGTCGCAAATAGTGATCAAGGATAGAGAAAAGTGCGACTGGATGTATAGTGATGTTGGTAGGAGTACGTCTAGATCAAAAAGCAAGGATTGATATCAATATGAATTCTTTCTCTCAGTGCGATGACAGAAGATGTCGATTTTTAAATGAACAAGATCATGAATAAAATTTTTTACATACGGTACACCCTGAGTTGCATCTGAAGGAGCGACGCTCTGAATATTTATAGCGGACAAAGGTGAACCGAGAGGCATCGCAAGTCTTGCTTTTTTTCAAGTCGTTGGTAATAAAAGTATTAAAGCACAAACTTTTTAAAAAGGACACAACACGAAAAGATTGGCTCGGCTATTGCCGAAGACTGTCTCGTCAATGTCTCCACTCGTTCCTTGCCTTTCCTTGCAAACAACCCTTCTCTCAACAACAACAAAAAAAATTTAAAGTCGTTCAACATGCCTTCAGAGGAAACAAAGGTTTTAATGAATTTATATATATATTCTTATTTAAATATCTAACAAATCTAAAGGAACGCATTAACAAGGTCGTTGAAGTCGGTCGTGTACGTCAACATGAATAAATTTCACTGCAACTCGTGTTCAAATTCTGACCACTTTCAATTCTACAGACTGTTCTTCACTACGGCTGGATTCCTCTCATTATCTATGTTGGTTTCACCCAAAGCAACCCACAGCCATCTCTCATCAAGTCCGTATTGAACATCCTCATTGCCATGCTCAACACGCTAACCCAGTTCCTACAGGTTGATTAGCCCCCTTGCATAGACGTGTTACGCGCTACATGTATTATATATGACTACTCCACCACCACTAATTCAATACTCTTAAACTTGTCGTTGTTCGTTTGTAAATTTCTGTCGTTGAGGGTGGGTGTCTGGTTTCCGAGATGTGCCAGGCAAATTGGTGAGTAATTACGTTTTGCCTTCATATGGCTATCCTCAGCATAGGATTTAACACGTCGTGGTGTTGCGTTTCGACGCATCCTGATTCATTCTATGTTCATCTGGAGCATCCGACCTATGCTGTAACCATGAGCAATCCTTGGTTTATGCTGGTCTAGGAAAATGACGACTCGACAAGGCCAGATATGATGCTCCAACTCTCAACTATTTTAACAATTCGCAATACATCATGCTAATATAATAAACAGGAAAGCAGTTATAACGAACGAAAACAAATCCTATAAATATACACGACGCAAATCCGTAGCGCCAGTTATTCGTTTACAAATGGGACAAAGTTTTGTAGAACCCAAGCAACGTAACCAGCACTCCTTGCAACATGTGTGCCAGCAGCCAGTTGACACTGTCGGCTCGTTGTATGGGTCCAGACATATACGGCATGATAGAGTTGCAGAAGTTGTTACAAACGAATTGGGTTCCTTTGGGTAAAATTAATTCCTGGAACTTGACTTGAGGCATGGCAAGACCATAACTTACCAACAGCTTGATCTTGTTTTCCAACGCTACGATAAGGCTGGCCTTGTCGCCCCGCTGACGTGCGCTGACGATAGCCTGGTCGGCATCACCTTCCGCAATGCTCACATCCCTTTTCAAACAGGGTTTTTCCTGGCGGATTTGTGCTGTGGCTGCGACAAGTTCTTGCAACGTTCTTGATCCTTCGTCAGATACATCATCTTCGATCTCTACTTCTGCCTCCTCCTCGACATCCAGCCCAGAGATCGTAACGGGCACAATGTCTCCTTCCGTAAATTGTGCTTCTCCGAAAACTGCTTGGTCGTCACCGTCTACGTCCACCTCGATATCTGCTTCTTCCACTTCGAGACGTCGTTGAAATCCTGCGCCTGTAAAAATATATAAAAACCTAAACAGATAACAGTTCGATTCTGACAACGCACCTCGGATGTCTCCCGCAAATGTTGCGTCGTCTACATCTTCCCAAATTTCCTCATCTATTGCACGACGGTGCTCGAGTTCTCGTTCTCGCGCTTCTTCTGTTTGGCGATTCTCGTAAGCCAGACATGCATCAATGTGTGCATCTATAACGTCTTGGTCCCCTTGAACAGTATTCGAACAAACAGGACAGACAACCTCCCCTCCAGTGAACCGTCTTAACCAAGGGTCGCGAGCACTCTCCTCTTCCTCGCGAGCCATGTCCTTCAATTTCCCATAGCGCTGTTTCCTTCTTCGTCGAACAGTTTGAATTGTTTTACTTGACCGTTCAATGGAGTCTGCAGGGCCGTGAGTTGTCATTGATTTGCGGGCCTTTATAGCAGAGCGCCGTATTCTTGAGCTTGGTCCGGGCCTGAGAAGGTAAACGTTAAGTTGTTGCGGACAAGTCAGCTCAACATTGTAGAAAGTACACACTCGTCGTCAATATCCTCATCGTATATCGGTTCTAATGACCCAACCTTCCCAATGATAGCTGCTAAACGCTCATCTTCCAAATCTCTGTGTATGGGTAATAGACGGAGGGGTATATGTTCGCTACAGATTGGACACTGTCTCGTTTCTGCGCGTCTAGCTTTTTTGATCGGTTCAGCTGGCGGGGAAGACGACGAGGATAGTTTGATGCCCCTACCTCGCTTGGTGGGATGAGGTGGTTCTGTTTCTGACAGAGACGAAAGATTTTGAACTGGTTCCTCTATCGCGCGTTTCTTTCCCTTGCTGTATTGGTTTATAAATTCTCATGGACATCACACAAGTTTTTGTGATCGACGCACTTTATTCTGATTGTCATGGCCATTTTAGCAAGATTAAATATACGAAGGGTATATTATGGCAGTTAAGGAATTAATGGCTGGTCTAATGTAGGCCTTGAAAATAGTTTACAGGATGGATGGCCTTGAGCAGAAATGGATGACATTCAAATCTGGTCACAGTCTGTTTGGTTCAAAGGCTTATTAATAACATTCCCCACAAAAATAGCACGCCAAGTTAAATAAACAAGGCTCTTTCATCTTATGACTATGTACCTTCGGACTCTTTTCTAAATTATCATTTCTATGCCACAATATAGATAAGAAGCATCATATGAGACCCTCATTTCTCAGCTGCTGAGAAAGCAATGCAAAAATGACCAGTTGCCACGACTTACAACCCGAGATTTTACCGGAGGGTTAAACTCAATCTAACCAGTCCATATCTTTTCAGAGAAACCCAACATGTCTAACACCGCTCAGCTCGATATCAAGGCTACATTGGCTAAGTTGACTATACCGCAGAAAATTAAACTTTTGACCGGATTAGTAAGTCGTAGTTCTCAGAGCCCCTATCTAGTTATTGGTGAAACTAAAACTTGTTTTTTTAGGGATGGTGGAGCACTGAACCTGTACCCGAGGCTGGAATACCATCGATTCGAATGAGCGATGGTATGTCGGTTCCGTTATTCTCCGACCAGATGCCCATGCTTTATGATCAGGTCCCAATGGAGTGAGAGGAGGACAGTGTGAGTCGCAACTTTCAGTGGCATTGCGGATTACTTGCTAAAATATTCTGCTAGTCTTCAACGGCGTTCCGTCTAGCTGTTTCCCATCGTCTACTGGCTTAGGCTCATCCTTTGACGAAGGTCTAGCCAGGGAAGTAGGCGAAGCCCTCGGCGAGGAAGCGAGAGCCAAGAGTGAGTATCATTATTCGAGAGAAGGCCGTCCAATTGCCTATTGGAAAATAACAGGTACCCATGTTCTGCTGGCCCCCACCGTAAACACGCAACGCTCTCCCCTTGGTGGAAGAAGCTTCGAGTCTTTCGCTGAAGACCCCAACCTTAATGGTAATATTGCTGCTGCATACATCAACGGTCTTCAATCCAAGGGAGTCAGCGCTACAATCAAGCACTATGTAGCAAACGATCAAGAGTTTGAAAGGTTTGTTGCATCATCAATGCGAGCTGGGTCGTTGTTGAGTCATTCTTCATTAGATTTTCCATCAGCAGTAAGCTCCCTCATTTGCAATGCTACCTATATATGTCTTGAATATCGCACAGGTGATCTTAGTGAGCGTGCTTTGAGAGAGATATACCTCAAACCATTCCAAATTGCCATCAAGAAATCCAACCCTTGGGCTCTCATGTCAGCGTAAGTTGGCACTGGTCTTCCCCTGTATTCTGGCCCCGAATGCTGATCATGCATCCCAGATATAACCGCGTTAACGGCCTCCATGTCTCAGAGCACAAACGACTTCTTGATGACATCCTTCGCAAGGTATGCTTGCTGCGCTTTGTCTGATATGAACATGTATCACATTTCGGTGTAGGAATGGGGGTATCAAGGCACGATCATCAGTGACTGGACGGGCACCTACAGCACAACTACGAGTATCTTAGCAGGTCTTGATATCGAAATGCCGTGAGTACTACGGATGTCCTTCTATTTGGCGTGATGGCTGACGGGTCCATAGTGGACCCACCGTCATGCGAGGCAAAGCTGTGGAACGGGCACTCCAAGCCGGAAAGTTGACTGTGGGGGATTTAGATAAGCGCGTCGAAAAGGTTTGTGAACGCTTTGTTTGAGCCAAGAATGTTACTTATCCAAAAATTATTGTTTTTAGGTGCTAAACCTTGTTAATAAGGGTATAGCATCTGGAATCCCATTCGACGGACCTGAAGAATCCCGGGATACACCTGAGCTGAGACAGCTGTTGCGAAGGGCCGCAGCAGATGCTATCGTGCTGCTGAAAAACGATAAACAATTGCTCCCTATCGTTAATAGGCCCAAAAGTATCGCAGTCATTGGCCCGAATGCGAAGTATGCGAGAACATCAGGTGGAGGCTCGGCCAGGTTGACGTCAACATACACCGTCTCACCCCTTGAGGGCATCTTGGGTGCTGCTCAGGAGATCGGTGCAGACGTCAAGTGGGCTTTAGGTACCACAACCCACAAGTACATTCCACTTTTAGACCAATATTTGGTGCATGATGGGAAGCAGGGCGCCAATATCGATTTCTGGAATGAACTTCCCTCGCAAGATTTTATCAGCACGTCAGCAGACCTGAGTACATCGCTTCCACCTCCAGTATGGAGCACGACTACGAAAAGCTCTGAATGCTTCCTCGTTGACGGCGTCGTAAGTGCATCCAGTTGGCGCAGTGGCAGACGTTAATAATTGATTTATTTTAGGGAGCTGATAAGGTCAATCTCGTCTGCTTCTACACCGTGAGTTGTATCGTGGCATAATATTGTCTAGTCGGGGCTCATTGCTGTTTCGCAGTACAAAGCCAAGTTCATCCCTGACGAAAGTGGGAACTGGGAATTTGGCCTGAATCTCGCGGGCAAAGGCAATCTCTTCCTCGATGGGAAGTTGATAATCGACCAGAGCACTGCACCAGAGCAGGGTGAATCTTTCTTCGGTATGGGCACAACCGATGTCCGCCGAGTGGTAAAGGATTTGAAGGGGGGTCAGGAATACGACCTGGAGATTAGGGTTAGTTCTGAGGAGTTTGTGGCTCGGGGAACGCCATTCCCATGCTGGGGAGGTATCCGAGCTGGTGCGATTCGTGATCTGAAGGACGAAGAGCATATTCAGGAAGCAGTTGATCTTGCAAGGTCGTCTGATGGTATGTTCAAATATATTGTCACTGTATCTGGTTCAAAAACCCCTCCACTTAGTCACGATCTTGGTAATTGGATTAAACCATGAGTATGTTTTGCATGTTAGATTAGAGGCTGCTTTGACCGATTTTGTCTTGTTCAGATGGGAAACCGAAGGAAATGACAGGGAAGATATGAAGTTTGTGTTCCCTCTCCTATTGCCGTGATGCTTGGCTGATTGGATAAAAAAGATTACCAGGACTTACTGATCGCTTAGTCGAGGAGGTCATCGCTGCCAATCCCAATACAGTCGTCGTCAATCAGTCAGGAGCACCTGTCGAGATGCCATGGGCTGGGAAGACTTCGACACTTCTTCAGGTGCCTAAATATTAATTACGATTTACAAAACACTCCAAAAGTGTTCACACTGATTTTTAGGCTTTCTACGGAGGTAATGAACTCGGCAATGGTTTGGCCGACGTCATTTTTGGTAAAGTCAATCCTGCCAGCAAGCTACCCTTGACATTCCCGTACGGCTACATTCTTCATTTCTCTAAACCTAACGTTAGCTGATACGATATGTGTAGGAAACGCGTGGAAGATTCGCCTGCTTATCCCTCATTTGGTGACAAAGGTCAAGAGCGCGGGAGAATTCTGTACAACGAGGTAGGGGCAGAAAATATATTCCGCGCGACACCTATCTTAACTTTTGGTAGGGGATTTTTGTCGGCTACAGAAGTTATGACATCCGAAACCTTGAGACGCTCTTCCCCTTTGGTTACGGATTGTCGTATACTTCTTTCGACTATTCGGCCCTAAAACTGTCGCCGGTCTCTCCTCAGGGCGAGTTCACAGTCAGCTTTATGCTGAAGAACGTCGGAAGCGTCGATGGAAGAGAAGTTGCCCAGATCTATGTTTCAGATAAACAGGCCTCTCTTCCCCGCCCACTCAAAGAATTGAAGGCTTTCACCAAGACGACTTTGCGAACTGGAGAATCCAAGACAGTAACGGTATCCCTTGATAGGGAAGCACTGGGCTTCTACGACGACGCGGCACAGCAATGGGTCGCAGAGAGTGGTACATTTGTGGTTCAAGTTGGAGCATCATCTGCAGATTTGAGGTTGAAGGGAGAGATCGAGCTCAAAGATTCGTTTACCTGGACTGGCCTTTGATCTCTCAGTTAGAGGGTGGATATACTTATTTTAGCTCAACAGGTGATATATGGGTAGGCACAAATTGTATGAAATGACCTTAGGAATCTTCCATTATGAGCTCGACCCCTTCTTGACGTGCCATTTCAATGCCCTCTTCTTCTCGAGCTTTTGCGTAAGCCATAAGTTTGGCAAGTATATAATTTTGACCTGGAAAGCGCAGTCATCAAGATTAGTTTACTTTGCAGATAGCTGCGCAGATTACCTTCGATGTAGTGTCGCAGCATGGTTGCGATTTCTGGTCGTACGCTGGACGCCTGATCTGGGTCTTCCTCGGGCATTTTGTCCACAAGGCCTTGAATCATGTCTTGGAAAGCGCCAGCTGCATCCAGGACATCTTCATATGTTGCATCTTGGCCAGGTTCTGTAAAATTTGAGAGGACCTCGCGCCATATATCCCCTGCCCCAAAGATATTTCTACCTATTTCCCATTTCTTGCCTTGCGGACCGCCAAATTTTAAAACGATTGTGTCATCAATGTTATTCTCTAGGGAAAAACCATAGCCTAAGATGAGTTCCGCATTAGGCTTTCGACCGTAGTTGTTGAATATTTCTTGGCCTTGTACTGTGGGAGTGTGTATCACTAAAGATATGAGTGCCTCTTGCTGCACATCGGATGTAGTCGATGCTAAAGGATCTGGATAAGTGACTACCCACGAGATCGGGACAGCGCGCGCATGATTCAGCGAATCGACGCCTGGAATCAGAACGGGTGTGGTTGAAGGTGAATGAGTCAAGGTTGGAGTGGGAGCGAGCAACGACGAAGGGAATGCTCGAGACGAGAGATATGTAGCAGCGGTGAGGTACATCTCCCTAATAATTCAATGAATGGATATTGAAGGGAGAAAATGGAGATCTCGGACCAGGTAAAGAGCTCAGCCCAATTCGAGTGAGATTTTGCAAGTGTCTGACGACATGCATCCCATTCGCTCCGCCAGTCCCGTTTTCTGTCCACTGATGCGCCATATAAATTAGAACCTTTGAATAATTCCAACTCGCGGTCCGAGAAATGTAAAGGGGTCCGGAGTTTGTCAGGTGTTGGGAGTGTATTCAGATAGGCCATATGTCGCAGTTTACCAAGTTGAGATTGAAGGCTATCTTGCGCATGAGAAGATGGTTGCGGTAAATGTCAAAGCAAAGCAGCTCTACATGTCATCTCGGCCTTGAAGGATCCAATGTAAGGCGATATATGTGCTAATCCATTGTCTTTCCGACCACTCAGGAACATCTGAGAATTCAAGGAGAGAAACAACGGCATCTCGTGCACTTTTTACTGTGATGATCAGACTGAAGGGACATGAAACGATGGTGGAGTCTGTGGACAAATTGTTGGTCGCTATGATGTTCGACCCCGAACTGACTGAGATGGATTATCAGTGGAGGAAAAAGTTGGAGCCAAAGCACGAAAATTCCGTCAAAGCACCTTCTGTAAAGTCAACATCTGCATTAAAACCAGCGCCATTGGAAGATAGCCAGGATTTGAGTTCTTGATAGACTGTTGGCTCTCCAGCTGACATCGTTGGGAGATTGTAATAAAAAGTCGATCAGCTTATTGGGTCGCACAACTTTCCATTCTGGTACCAGTAAGGGTTCCCACGACTCAGTTTCGGGCTCTCAGGCTCTTGAGCTTGTTGTCTTTCTTCTCTTGACAGTCGCAATAATTTACTTCTCTGCTTTTCCGAGTCTTGTGCTCAAAATTGACATCTTATCTTCCGTCGTTCTTCCCTGCAAGTGTGAATCAGGTAACCAAAAAAGTTCCGTTTGATGCTGAATTATAATAATTCGTAGCAAAGCATCCGGTCTTCGTTTCGCGATCCAAATACAGAGTTGACCTCTTCACTCTAGTGTGTTCATTCGTACTGAAAATTGAATCTAACACAAACACATAATGCAGATACATTAATACACTTACTCAACAATATCAGAGATTGGCCGTCCTTTAAACATCTCCTGCACACAAATTTCGCGCTGATACAGCGTCTACCTGCTTAACGATGATCTTGGCTTTGAGCACATAGACACCTGCCCCTGAAGAATCCATCTCCATAGCCCCATCACATGGACCACTTCAATAACTCCTTTATGCCAACATCAGCAACTCCATTTTCAAACTGCGTCCGTGGTGTGTCATGAATCTACACGAGTATATAAGCTTTATGAGTTGCCATTGGATTGGGTTGACCTCTCAACATGTCGAATCATACACCTGAACGATCCTTTCAGGATGAGAAAGCTAGCGAGGAGATTGTTACGGAAACTGCTAACCTGAAAGTCTTGAAGGTCGAGAATGTCGATTACGCTTTAGCTCTTTCGACTGGCCCTCAGCTAAAACCCACCAGCAAGCGCTCTCTCCAGCTTTTTGCTATTTTGCTCGTGGCTTTTATGGGAAGTTTGTCCAATGGCTTCGATGGTTCCGGTATGTGCATATGTGTTGGCTTCTAATCCATTTCAGTAGGTATCTGACACCCACCCCAGTCATGAGCGCTGTTAATGGCATGGAGTACGTACCATTGTCTAGTCAACACACGTACATACATTTAAACGCGTTTTAAAGGCAATATCTTTCGTTCTTTGGTATTTCAGGTATAGACTCAGGAGGAGGAGTTGGCAGTACAACTGCGATCATATTTGGCATCGTTAGTATATCTCATTTTCTATCCATCGTATTCTCATTGTATGTCGCAGTACTCTATCGGAAGCATTGCAGGTGTTTTCATTGCAGGCCCCATTGCTGATTCAGCTGGGAGGCGAACTGGTATGTTCGTTGGCAGTGTCATCATCATTATCGGTGCGTATGAACTTTGCAATTGTTTACTCCGTTTCTCTGAACTCAATCGGACATCAGGCGCTATTGTGGTTACTGTGGCGAAAAACCTCGCCTATCTTCTGGGCGGTCGTTTCTTCCTGGGATTCGGTGTCGCCATTTCAACCACCGCTGCACCTGCATATGTAGTTGAGATGTCTCCTCCACAAGTAAGATACCCATTCCATTTCTCTTGATAGTAGGATATTCACATCGATTTCTTCAAGTGGCGTGGACGTTTGACTGGACTGTGAGTTTTTAGATCGATTTAAATCTCATATTCGCGCTCATGCGTTGCATCCATCTCAGTTATAATAGTATGACACTCGATCTGCCTCTTACCTACAAACAGTTATCTTAACGCTGCTGTTTCTTAGCCTTCTACTATTCAGGATCCATTCTCTGCAGTAAGTCGAATCTTGAAACAAGTTCCATCTCCATATAAACAGTGGTATTGTTTAGCTGGTATCACCATCGCCACGGGAAAATTACAGTCGTCAAACTCATGGAGGATACCGCTGGCTATTCAAATTGTACCTGCTGCCATCCTTGCTGCATTCGCATTCCTTCTGCCAGAGGTACGTTCAGATTTGGTCTCTTCGTTCAACTGACAGAACTGTGTTCGTGTAAAGTCCCCCCGTTGGCTTATTGCTCAAGGCAGGAAAGAACAGGCGCTTGCAATTCTTGCTAGGTACCATGGAAATGATGATCCTGATGCACCTCTCGTCAAACTTGAGTGGAAAGAATATGAAGACTCGGTAAAACTAGACGCTTCTGACAAACGCTGGTAATGACTATACCTTGCTGCTCTTGTACGACTTGCTTTGCAGTATTGACGTTACTTCTCAGGTGGGACTACAGAGAGTTATTCAACACGCGTAATGCACGTTACAGAACCGGAATGATGTTGATGATGGGTTTCTTTGGTGTAAGCCTATCTTGCTTTTAGGACTATGATTGAGCTAATCACAGCACGAAAAGCAATGGTCTGGAAATGGTCTTGGGTAAGCCCCTTTCAGAGGTATATTAATGCTCGATTTGATTCATGTGTGCATTCAGCTACTTTTTGACCATTCTGTTTGGCGCTATTGGTGTTGAATCACAGAACGGAAGGTTGACGTTGAATTTCGTCAACACCATTGTATCCGCTGTTGGTGCTGTTATTGGAACAACATTGACTGATAAGGGTATTCCTAATCTTCTCTGAGAAAGCACGCCTATCATTGACCATTTCGACAATGCAGTCGGTCGACGAACGATGTGGTTTTGGGGAACTTTGACTTGTGCTGGGACTCTAGCCATCGTAACAGGTCGGTTTCACTATGGTCGTTATTCAACATTCTCAGGTTAACTTTCCTTTCAGGCTGTACTGCGAAGTGGGGTGCATCAAACGCTAACCCTGCTGGCGCAAATGCTGCTGTGGCCTTCATCTGTGAGCCCATCTCAATATCAAAACTAAAGGTGTTCGCTGAATGTCTCCGTCTTAAAGTCCTCTTTGGTTTTTTCTACAGCGTTACATACACCCCTTTGCAAGCTTTATATCCTGCTGAATGTCTTGCTTACAATACTCGGTCTGTCTGGATACCCTGTAGAATGTGTCATCTCTAACAAGCTTTTCTCATCCAGAGCAAAGGGTATGGCTTTGTACGTATTGATAATCGTTTGCGTTGCTTGTCCCTGTGCTTACTGTTTGCCTGCTAGCTACGCTCTGGCCGTAAGCTGCGCTTCGTTCGTTAATACTTATGCCGGACCTATTGCCCTTGAAAAAATCACTTGGAAGGTATGAAGATATCTAGTACTTTCATACACTCTCTAATTCATCACAGTACTACATCGTATACGTTGCATGGGATCTTTTCGAGTGTGTTGTCATCTACTTCTGTGCTGTTGAAACCAAGGGAAGAACTTTGTGAGTGACTTTCCTTGGATGTTTACCAATTCGCGCTAATCTGGAATATCGAAAACAGAGAGGAATTGGATGAAATCTTTGCGGTATGTTTTACACTGTGCTCAGCGTCTGCATCTTATTGATACCATGATCATAATACACAGGCTCCCAATCCCGTCAAGGAATCAACCTCTAAACACGAAATCAAGATCGTGGAGACGGGAGACAAGACTGACATCACCACCGCCACCTAAATACTTGAGGATCCTCTAGAGTACTTAAAATACCCAAACTCTCCTCTTGCTCCTCTTTTGTGGGTTCTGATTACCGTGTACATGTAAACATCACTCGCCTCTTGTCTATCTATTATTATTGCGTTTCATCCTCTTCGAGTGATGCATGGCGACTTTGATTTATACCGGCGAAGGATGTGTGGCATGGTCATCGATGCCCTTTTCAGAGGCTTCTTTGCAGTCGGAATATCCATGGACGACGAAGTGCGATTGGGTAGCAACAAAGAGTGACGCGTGGTCATCATTCTTCGAACGACCCGACATATCTTCTTCAAGTCATCCTCCAAGTCTTGTCTTGTGCACCAAATATACCGCCCTTCTTTTTGATGCCAGTATAAATACAACGCATGAAAACTTGGTGGACCAAGTCAGCCTCCAGGACTTCCTGCTTAGTCTTTGTCCTATTGCACGGTGTGCAGTTTTCCGATGCTTGCCCGAACTATTCTCCTGGTGCTCGTCGCCTCTCAAGGTGTATTGGGCACACTTCAAGGTGACCTTTTGGCATCGCCAACTCGTGCTTCGAACAGAGTCGCCAGTGCTTGGTACGCTAGTTGGCACGCTACGACTGGTTTTCCTCTCTCGGCAGTCCCTTGGTCATCGTATACACACCTTACATATGCTTTTGCGTGAGTTATCGACACATACACCGGATATTCTGAAGTTTGTTGACATCGAGACTAGCGAAACCACCCCAGATGCGAGTAAGCTTGATGTGATGGAACCTCAGCTTCTCTCTCAGTTCGTTACCGAGGCTCACAAGCACGTATGTACATTTGCATTTATGCATCAATGCACCCAGACTGATTCGATACATTACCTGCGTATGTAGGGCGTAAAAGCCCTTGTGTCTATCGGTGGATGGACAGGCTCCCGAGGCTTTTCGCTGAATGTCGGATCTGCCCGAAACAGAACCACATTCGTGAACACAGTGACTCAGCTTGCGCAGAAATACAATCTCGACGGTCTTGATTTTGAGTGCGTCAAATGGAGCCAACATATCTGGTGAACTAGTGACTGACTTCCAACGCATATATTTAGCTGGGAATACCCCGGCAACCAGGGTATTGGATGCAATGCCATCAGCCCTTCCGACACTCAGAACTTCTTGTTATTCTTGCAAGAACTCAGGAAGAACGCAGTTGGCTCCAAACTCCTCTTGTCGGCAGCCACTGCCACTGTCCCCTTCTTCGGTTCAAATGGAAGCCCTCTCAGCGACGTTTCTGGTTTCTCTAAAGTTCTTGACTGGATTGCCATCATGAATTACGACCTTTGGGGCTCATGGAGCGCGGCCGTTGGCCCAAACGCACCATTGAACGACACTTGTGCTGCATCAGCCAATCAAGCTGGTTCTGCTGTCTCCGCTGTCAGCAAGTGGAACAAGGCAGGTATCCCACTTTCACAGCTGGTGCTTGGTGTGGCTGGATATGGTCACTCGTTCAGGGTTCGTAAGGCGAATGCCTTTGCAAAGGGCTCGACAACACAGTTAATGCCGTACCCCAAGTTCGATCCTAGTGATCCTCCTGTTGGTGATTCATGGGACGACGCCGCTGGTGTTGATGTTTGCGGGAATGCGTCTGGTCCAGGAGGAAACATCAATTATTGGGGGATGATTTCGCTTGGATATTTGAACACTGATGGTAGTCCCAAGCAAGGTATTTCGTTTGTCTTTGACACCTGCAGTCAGACAGTAAGTCCTCTTTGTTTGTAAGTTTAACATAGAGCTTACAAGACCCGATTAGCCATACGCATATGACCCCGTCAAGGAAATCATGGTTTCATTCGACGACCCAAGGGTAGGTCCTTTTTACTGGACTTCTGTTAATCATGCTCAAACCATGTGTAGTCTTTCGCAGCGAAGGGCAAATTTATCGAGGAAACAGGTCTTGCAGGGTTCTCTATGTGGGAAGCTGGAGGAGATTTTGAAAATAAGCTCATCAGCTCGATTCGTCAAAGCGCAGGTTTCCAATAAGAGTAGTTCCCGTTAAATTGCCCGGTTAATTCTACAACATCCAAAGACAGATTTAGTTAATGTTAGATCATAAGTCAAACAACGATATTGATTCCAGGAGAGGGATCGCAGGGGTATCAGTTTAGAGTTCGAAGCCCGCGGCATGGAGAAGCGTAGCAAATTGGACCTTGGCGATTGAGCTCAGCTGTTCGAAGTCGTAGTTCTCCCGATTGCTGAGATCGCCTGACATTTTCATAGATAAGCCACCAAAAAAATATACAGAGTCTAAAAAAGGGCTCACCGCTATTGTGGTACATAGGGTCGGCAACTACAACTCAAGTCAACAATCTGCTGGATTGAAATTTTAAACCCACTTACTTGGCCCCGCCCTCTCGAAAACCTGTGTGGCGGGGAATCCTTGTTCATGGAATGACTGATAATCGAGTCAATAATTAGGTGGAATAGAAAAGTCACGAAATGTTGACCTGATGATCACTGCAGCATGCCTAGGATACTTTGATGAGTGTGCATTGTCATGAAGGTATTCAGACGAGTCTTACAGGTGTGAACCCAACCTTCAGCTCTGGGGTATATATGCTAGAAATGTTAGCAACAAGCTGGGTGACTTCTGGTGTGCCGATACTAATGCAGAATAAGTTAATCCTAGTAATATAATCAGCACAAAAAAAATCCTCACATGTCTGGGAGACCGAGCTGTGGTGGTTCTCCAGGAGCGCGATATGCAGTCATGTCTGCTTGGATCATGAGAAGAAGGTCTGCATCACGGCTTCGCAGCTCCCCTATCACAAGCAATTTGTCAGAAGATAGCTGACAGAAGAATCTATTTACGTGACTTACTGGCGTAGGCTCTCGAGCCGAGAAGACCTTGCTCTTCTCCTGCAAAGAAGGCCAATTCGACATTCGAATGGAATTTGACACCTTTGCGAGCGATAGTGCGCGCAACGGATAGAACTCCAGTAGTTCCTGAGCCGTCATCATCACCTCCTGGGGCACGAACACTACCAAAGGACCCGCGGCTGTCATAATGACCACTGATGAGGACGGTGGTGTTGGTATCGCGAATAGCAGCGTAGCGACTGGATAAAGGTCCGTAAACTTCTCACGTCGAGATACAGGAATGACATTACCATATGACATTGGGAGCAAAACCAGTTAAAAATGGCACAAGGCGGCATGATGCCCCGGTATCCTCCACACGCTCCTTGAGCCAATTTGCAGCGGTCAAGGCGCCTTCAGAGAATGAATGTCGAGAAACAATTCCAGATTTGCCGTCTTCTCCAGTGAGGAAACGAATGTCGTTCTTGATCTGAGCAAGTGAAATGTTGTTGACTACGGATGCGACTTGTGGGTTGAATTTCAGGTTTGCAAGAATGTGCTTGACAGGCTCTACAGCCGAAGGAGGAACAGGGATATAAGAGCTTGGAGTAGTTGGAAGCAGGGTAGACTTCCAGAAGGCTGGCAGATGAGTATCGATGTGTGTTGCTCGACTAGGATCCATTGAAAGGAGCAATGCATTATCAGATGCGTAGTGCACATCGAACTCCTTGTTGATTGTCGTGTATGAGCTGTCCAGAACGACCTGAGCATGGTCACCGTCGCGTGACGTAGGTGCCCAGAGGTCCTGAAGGTAGACAAGCGGGTCATCCGAGTCACTCTTTAGGCTATCATCAATCGCCGATTTTCTAAGCCAGACGAGCTGCGTGTCAGAAGGCGGTGCAGGAGCGAAATATCCGACATCTTCGTTGAGCGAAGTTAAGGCATGAACGCAACTGTTGTCGTCAACCTTGAATACGGTATAAACATTTCCCGCGTCGATATAACTCCCATAATAGTTCTGGGAAGCACAGTTAAGTGCACTAGTCGAGGTCGTTGATAAGCTTGACGGAGAAACCAGAAGCCAGCCATTTGAGACACTCATGGTGGAGATGGAAGGAGGGAAGGAGGGAAGGAGATAGGGACACTGTTGTGTAATATCGACTACTGTATTTGTACAGCCACTATGAGTTAGCCGTGATAGTGACCGAACCGAACGCGTCTGTTTGTCTGATCACCTTGTCTTTTGCCACATTGCATATGCTCGGCTTCACTCCCTCTACACTCAAGCTCACGTAGAGAATGGGTAAGCATATAAAAACATTTACGCGATATACTCTGATAAAGGCTTTAGATTCTACTATTGCAAAGCAGCTTGTGGATAAAATCTACGAGAAGCGCAAGGCTTCGGCTCTTGAGTTGGAGAAGTATGAGTAGCATGCTTGAGTGTTGACATACTTGCAGTTACTGACTCGGAAGTGTAGGCAGGTTCGAGAATGCCATCAGCAAGGAGAACACAAACGTATCAGTCAGATCATTGACCAGCTGGTGGAGATGTTCAGCAACCCATCCAACCAATTACATATCAGGAACGGTGGATTAATTGGTCTAGCTGGGACGGCAATCGCTCTAGGAGTGGATATCGCCCCATACATGGAGAAGTTTATTGGCCCCTTGCTGGATTGTTTCGTGGACCCGGAAAACAGAATCAGATACTTCTCCGCTGAGTGTCTCTACAACATTGCAAAAGTTTCGAAGGGAGAGGTTCTGGTGTATTTTAACGATATCTTTGATGCACTGAGTAAAGTGAGTATGGTCATAATTCTTCTACGCGCTTGCAACTCTGACGAATGCACGAAGCTTGCAGCGGATTCAGAACTATCAGTCAAGAACGGTGCCGAGCTCCTGGATAGGCTCCTCAAGGACATAGTCGCGGAATCGGCCTCTGTTTACATTCCAATGTACCCTGAAACCGCACGAGTGCGAAACCAGTTCGGTCCTCCGGCCATAAACGGTGTTCTTGTACAATTGCCTGAGTCACCAAACGCCGAAGGGGTCAAGAAGGCTTTTTCGCTTGCGCACTTCATTCCATTGCTTCGCGAAAGAATTTACGTCGTCAGTCCCTTTACAAGGAGCTACCTTGTTTCATGGATCAATGTTCTGGACTCTGTACCGGAGCTGGAGCTTATAACATTCCTCCCCGAATTCTTGGATGGATTGCTGTAAGTCGGTCTTGCTACGATAGCTACGCTGCTGACCCACGCCGCAGCAAATACCTCTCCGATCCAACTGAAGATGTTCGGGTGGCTACCGAGAGCCTTTTAGCAGAATTTTTGAAGGAAATTCGTGATGTAACACTTGTAACCCGGGAGTTGGAGCAAGCTACTAAACGTAAGACCCCTGTCAATTCAATACACCGCCCCGAAGTGGAGGGAGAGAAGTTACCAGACATCAATTTGGAGAACGCCGAACGAGCATTGTACATGCTGGAAAACGACGAGCATGATGCACCACATGAAGAGGATATGTCCGATATAGATCCCAACGATACAGGAGGTACGCGACTGCTTTGTATTTAAGTTGTGATCTGACAAGATGTCTATCTAGTCTGGGTCCCCGGACAAGGTGTACGGATCAACTTCCCTGCTATTATCGAGATTTTGATCCAGCAAACAGATCCAGAGCAGCGTGCGTTTTCCTAGTAATTGGCTCTACTTTCATTCTTACCTTATCGATAGACGACGAAATTCAGCATACCACAGCCTTAAGATGGTTAGCGGAATTCCTGACTTTTGCTCAAGACGTCATCGTCCCCTTCACACCTCGCCTCATTCCAGCAATCTTGCCCAATCTTGCACACCACGTGCAAATGATACAGACAGTGGCCGTAAAGACCAATAAGCTCCTCCTCAACGTCATCCAGAAACTACCTTCTCCGTCTGATACGACTCCGCCGAAGGCTGCTAATGATAAACCATTGCCTGCAAACAAAGCTCCAAGGTCGCCTACTCCAACTGCGACTGCAGCTGCACCTAATCCACGACAGGGTTCTTTGGGTACATTGGCTGATGGAACACCAAGCGGACGTTCAACAACTGAACCTCAACCTTCCAACTCAGACCTAAGCAGACCACACTCACCAGTTTCTTTTACAAGTCAAACGGGTGTTAATGGCGCTGTACATGGGTTACAAGCCGAGGACACTGACCCATTTGACTATCAAGCTACTGTCAACGAACTTACGGTGCAATTTCTTAGCGAATACGAAGAAACGAGGGTCGCTGCTTTGAAGTGGCTAATCATGTTGCATCAGAAGGCTCCGAAGAAGGTGTGCATATTGTCACATATTTTACAAGTTTAGCTCAAAGCATGCAGATTCTAGCCATGGATGACGGGACATTTCCCGCACTCCTAAAGACACTTTCTGACAGCTCTGAAGAAGTAAGATTGTGTGCTTGAACTACACCTTCGCTTGATCGATGACATCTACCACCACTCAGGTTATAAAACACGACTTGCAATTACTGGCGCAGATCTCATCGAGTTCAGAAGAAACTTACTTTAAGGCTTTCATGGTGAATCTCCTGGAACTCTTTAGCACCGATCGTAAGCTCTTAGAGACGCGAGGGAGCCTCATTATCCGTCAATTATGTTTGAATCTCAACACGGAGCGGATATACCGTACCTTTGCTGAGATTATTGAGAAGGAGGATGTAAGGTGTTTTGTTTCAAGGCAATTTAAAGCTTGATCGCTCATCTTTATATTTTAGGACCTCGAGTTTGCTAGTGTCATCGTGCAGAAACTTAACCTCATCCTCATCACTTCACCAGAGCTTGCAGATTTCAGGAAGCGTCTAAGGAATTTGGAGACGAGAGTGAGCGGGATATTTCTTTACCGCATTTTGTTTCTGACAACTATATTTCATCAGGATGGACAAGTCCTTTTCACGACTCTCTATCGTTCATGGTGCCACAACGCTGTTGCCGTATTTGCACTATGCCTCTTAGCCCAGGCATATGAACATGCGTCCAATCTCCTTCATATATTGTGCGATCCAACTTCATCACTCTACCACTACTTCTGATGAGTATTTAGTGCTGACCTTGAGATCACCGTCCCCATGTTGGTTCAAGTTGACAAGCTGGTCCAGCTTATCGAGTCTCCCGTTTTTACATGTAAGCACCCACCAAACTACTATCTGACATTGACTTATGGATGATAGATATCCGTCTCCAATTACTGGAACCGGACAAATATCCATACTTATTTAAATGTCTCTATGGCATTCTGATGCTGCTACCGCAAAGCTCTGCTTTTATTTCATTGAGGAATCGTCTCAATGCCGTTAACTCAGCAGGATTCCTGCAAATTACTCCTAAACCGTAAGTGCACCGCGTTGTTGCTATTCAAATCACGCTAATGATCACTAGAACGCCAAACCAAATATCCACGCGTTCCAAGATTGGTCGTGATGATATCAAGTGGCAGGAACTGCTGCTTCACTTCCGCACAGTTCAAGCTAAACATGAGAAAGCCAGGCGACAGGCGTTGGGAAGTGATACCCCTCCCATTCTAGGGTTTCAAGAGGACAAGATCTCAGAGAATTCTGAGAAGGGGGGTAGAGCGACGCCTGTCGGCAGACCTCCACTCCGCAGGCGGGCTACTGGCGCTCCTGAGGTGCAAGGAATGGTGTCGACGCCTCCGGTACTGGCTCCTCCCAGAACAGGAGCTTTATCGCCATTGAATCCAAAGTCTAGAGTCCCTAGTGGGCTAACAAGCATAATCGGTACGGCCTCTACGCCTACGCTGCCATCCAGTCTCAATCCTACTACCAGCGGCTTAACACACGCCCAAAGACAACGCATTGGACGTCCGCTAGAGTTTCCGAAGAAATAGTAGCCTTCAAAGCTCCTTTTATTATTTGACATTGCCCACAATGTTATGATAGCCAAGTTGTCTTTAACGTTTACGACCGTCATGATAGTCGCTATTTCTCCGTGGCATCCAGCTTACACAGCTAAAGTAGTGATGTATATATTACACATTGATATACCCATAGTTTTGATGTATTGGATGGACATACAGTATCTAGTGCTGAACTATAGTTTCGGAGTGCCAGGAATCGTCATATTCTTCTTAATGGTGGCCGCGTCCTCATCTGAAAGTCCAACGTAGTCTCGAATATAACCCTCTGCGCCGCCATATTTCTCGTCCAGATGCTTGAGGAAGGCTTGCATGGTTTCGTGTCTGCAATTGCCTCTCGTGAGCACAGTTTATTGAATAGAGAGATGTCGTACCGGCAAGTAAACATATTAAGTGCAGCCTCGTTATTTGAAGCGAATAGGGGCTCTTTCGATAACCGGGCCATAATCATTTCGCGGGCTGGCTCTCGGCCTATTCTTGTCAGAGCGTAATCGTGGCTGATTGTTTCATCATCAACGCCTGCCAACTAGGAAACACTTTTTAGAGATTTAATATGGGAAAAGAGGTTGGCTCTGGGTACCCTTAGGAAGATCGCAGCCATGATACCAGTCCTATCCTTTCCAGCGGTGCAATGGAAAACGCACCCCTCGTTCGGCTTGTCTTTGACATGGCGTAAAACGGCACCAAATGCACGACCCCCATGGTCCAGGATTTGAGAGTACAATTCTATGAAAGCCTATTCATCGTTAGAAACGCATGACAGTTGCTTGAAATTGCTAACCTCGGTCTTTCCACTGGCATATAGCTGGTACCGCCTGTAAAAGCACCAAACAATCACATGTGAGCCGGATTACTAGAGCCCAGAATATCCTGCTCACGTACTTACTTGGCCATCATCTCCGGACTGTAATCTTCTGTTTGAAAGACTGGTGTGTGTATGACTTGAATGCCATCGATTTGGGGCAAGGGACTATTGTACTTTCGTATTTCAGTATCCGATCTCAAATCGAACACTGTAGTGACACCCAAATCCTTTAGAAGTTGCTTTCCTGAACAGATATCAGTTTGGCTGACATGTTGGCTTTTAAAGATATAAACCTTCTTCTGTTATTCCAGACAACTCCGCTGAGCGCAATAGATAATGAGGCTTCGTGATATAGTTCGGGGTGTTGGTGGATGCATAGTTGCCCAGATCTCTAACGTTGATGACACCAGGAATTGTTACAAAGGGAGGCTTTGAAAGAACATCTTGAACATAATTTGGATCAAGGGGGTCAAGGTCGTGCATGGCTTTTGGGAACCAATGTGTATGTGATAGGTATCGCTTAATGAACAAGTGTTCAGTTGTCTGTGGACTGAACAGCTTTAATTAGCCGTGATGGTGATCGACATTTAGTCACAATATTGCGTGTCACGCACACACGACTATGCCTGCCCTAAACTTCAAAGCGTGCAACCCAATTTTTGATTTGGTCGCGTCAATTCTATCTTGATACCGCGTCGATTATTTCTTTTATCATCATGGACTTTGACCCTACCTCTTCTCCTCGACAAATGCCCATATCATCACTGCCACCCAGCAGTGCACCAGCACTGACTGCAACACCAGAAGGAGCGACACCGCGTCGTCAACAACCTGTCACAGATGCTCTCGCAATGGAACCAGATGAACCCGAGGAAGCTGAAGAAGATGCAGGTGGAAAACGACGAAGGAGACCACGTCAGACACAGGGTGATGTACCAATGGTCAAAGATGCCGTTGGTGAAAGTGTGGCCGAGAGCTTTGAGACTTTCCTCAAGACGTACGTTCATCTATTATTGATGTCAATTGTCCTTTGATTTACCTTCCTTTAAGATTTACTGAGGGGGTTGCTCTAGCACCAACGCCTGGGTCTGACGGAGAAGGAATGGACCAGAATCCTGGAGAGTTGATTTATATTGACCAGGTCCATACAATGCGTGAATACGAGCTTACAACTCTTTACGTCGATTTCGGCCATATCTTGTTGCGGGATGATGTACTTGCAGACGCTATTCAAAAGCAGTACTACAGGTTCCTGCCATATCTCAGACGCGTTCTCCTCAACATTGTCGCCGAATACGAACCTGAATACCTAAAGATCAACCCAACAGCATCCCAAGGTGATGCCAGTAGCCTCCAATCTCGAGATTTTAACATCGCGTTCTATCACCTACCTCTCGTCTCTGGAATTAGAGACCTACGCACAGACAAGATTGGAACCTTGATGAGTATCAGCGGAACGGTTACGCGTACCAGTGAGGTTCGACCAGAGCTGCTGTATGGCAGTTTTATTTGCGAAGTTTGCAACGGTCTAGTCAACGACATTGAACAACAATTCAAGTATACAGAGGCAAGCATCCTTTCCCCTGCTTTTTTGCGCGAAACTGAACTTGTACATAAATATCTAGCCATCGCTGTGCCCCAATCCAACATGTGGCAATCGTACAGCCTGGCAACTTCAGATCGATAGCTCAAAATTCACCGACTGGCAAAAGGTCAGAATTCAAGAGAACCCTTCAGAAATACCAACGGGGTCGATGCCTCGTTCTCTGGATGTCATTCTAAGATCTGAAATGGTGGAGAGAGCAAAAGCTGGAGATAAATGTGTCTTCACGGGAACCTTCATTGTTGTCCCTGACGTCAGCCAATTAGGTCTTCCAGGAGGCAACAGAGCAGAGCTTCAAAGGGAGGCAGCGCGGGGCAACGCCACTTCAGGCGCTGCTGGAGGAACGGGTGTTACTGGCCTGAAAGCTTTGGGTGTTCGTGATCTTCAGTACAAGACTGCGTTTCTTGCGTGCATGGTTCACGATGCCGATGGACGGGTGAGTCCTAGTAGCTGCTTCGATTTATCTGTTGTTTAATAGTTGTTCTCAGACCGGAACCAATATTCGAGGCGAAGAGGAAATCGGGGATGAAACAGGGCAATCCTTCGTGCAATCATTAACGGAGCCGGAATTCGAGGAACTCAAGCAAATGATTGACTCTGATCATATCTATTCTCGACTAGTCGAAAGCATCGCTCCAACCGTCTATGGCCATGAGATTGTCAAGAAAGGTCTTCTGCTTCAGCTGATGGGTGGCGTGCATAAACAAACCGCTGAAGGGATGAACCTTCGTGGCGACATCAACATTTGCATCGTGGGCGATCCGTCAACGTCTAAATCTCAATTCCTCAAGTAAGAAACCCTTCCTACTCTTCAAGCTGCCCTAATTTCTTTTGCCAGATACATTTGTTCTTTCCTCCCGCGGGCAGTTTATACCTCGGGAAAAGCATCATCCGCTGCAGGTTTAACGGCTGCCGTCGTCAAAGACGAAGAAACTGGGGACTTCACCATAGAAGCAGGAGCACTCATGCTTGCTGACAACGGCATTTGCGCAATCGACGAGTTCGACAAGATGGATATATCTGATCAGGTTGCTATTCACGAAGCTATGGAACAACAGACCATTTCCATTGCGAAGGCAGGAATTCACGCTACCCTCAATGCCAGGACATCTATACTTGCTGCTGCCAATCCCATCGGCGGAAGGTACGATCGAAAGAAGACCCTCCGTGCTAATTTGCAGATGAGCGCTCCTATCATGAGTCGTTTCGATCTGTTCTTCGTCGTTCTAGACGAATGCGATCCACAGACCGACATGAACATTGCAAAGCACATTGTCAACGTACATCGCTTCCAGGACGAGGCTATCAATCCCGAATTCAGTACAGAAACATTGCAACGTTACATCCGCTATGCGAGAACATTCAACCCCAAGATGACACCGGAAGCAGCTGATGTACTCGTTGAGAAATATCGTATGCTTCGACAAGACGATGCTACAGGAGCTGGTCGTAACTCTTACCGTATCACCGTGCGTCAGCTGGAAAGTATGATCCGTCTGAGCGAGGCAATTGCGAGGGCGAACTGCACATCTGAAGTAAGCTGAAAACATCCCTTTCCAACATTTTTCCCTGAAAAATATGCTACAGATCACACCTGCATTCGTTCGTGAAGCCTACAGCTTACTTCGCCAATCCATCATTCATGTTGAACATGATGCCATCGATTTCGACGAAGAAGAGCTGAGAGGCGAGCGACCCAACGATCGACCCAACAACACAAACGACGAAGATGTGCAGATGGGAGATGAGACGCAGGATGACATCCCCGTCAGAATCAATAACGTTGGTCGACAAGCACATGCGCATGAATCGTCGTCAAGAGCAGGGACGGTTCCTCCCGCCGATGGACCCGCGCAACCTGCTCCAGCGAAGAGACGTATGGTCATCACCCATGATCAATGGGTTTCGCTCCAGACCATGGTTGTGCTACATATAAGCGAACACGAAGCAAACACGGGTACAGGTCTTGACCGCGAAGAACTTATTGATTGGTATCTGGAGCAGAAAGAAGGAGACATGGCAGATGTAGAGCAATTTGAATATGAGAAGGAGCTCATCGTGAAAGTGCTGAAGAAATTGGTCAAGGTAAGCGTCAATAAGCTTCCAACGTGTCTTCAATACCTGATCCCATGTCATAGGAAAATTATCTCATTGAAGGACGTGGTGATGTCCAGGACTCTCTTCCTTCAGCGGCAGACGAAAGTCAAGAAACAGTTGCAGGACAGAATGTTCGAGTTTATTATATGGTGCACCCGTCTGTGGATACAGAGTCTTCGATGACTTCTACCAGTGGGTATTAGATGAGCCTCGTTTGTTTTTCTTTCAAGTTTTGTTTCATCTATCATCTGTGGCTTTCGGTGCTTTGATATCTGATTTTTAGTAGAAGTAATATACCTAGTAATTGTGTTGTATTGATTAATGTATACCTATAAGCGACTCTGAATCAAGCTTTTAACGAGAATATCTTGAACCCGATTCAGAAAATGAGCCTGTATGGGCTGTTGGAGGGTACTCGGAGGATGTATTGACGGCCGCCGATGTTCTTTGTTCCGCTGGAGTGGAGGTTTGCTACGTCCTGCAGAGGCGGCGATTTCGCTCTGTAAGGATGCGGCGAGGATGAGGAAGAAGAGGAAGACCAAATACACGGCGAAGAACCAAGTTGAGGGATATGAAGTGGTATGATTGAGAATTTATAGGTATCAGAACATGGCTCTCTGAACTCTCATGGACATTTACAATAGTCACTACCGATGCAAATAGAGACTTTTCTTGGCTGCCTGATCGTCAACCTACATTCCTTAAGAACTGTGAAGAAGTTGAGCAATGGCTCGATACGCCTTCGCAAACCTGAACAGCGCAACTTGCAAAGATGGTGCAACCAGCACATGATGCGACTCTCCCTTTGGAATGCTATGCTGCTCCCGCCGACTCAGATGTTGGTAAAATCGGTAGAGTTGCCGACATTCATCGAGCATGTTGCAAAACGGAAGGACGGGCCTGAAGCGATGTTCTCAAAGCAAGCAGCTAGGATGTCTGCAATGCCAAAATTGGAAGCCAATGCAGCCTCGTCTTAAGCGGAAGCAAGAAATTAGCTCATGACCGCTACGGGAAAATGATGATGTAGATGATGAAATACATTGCCGCTGGGGTTGCCTCCACCAGACAAGAAGCCCAAGATCGAGGATGCTTCATCGCCCGTGAAAAAGAAGACAAAGCAGGTATGTTCAGAATTTAATGGTCTTCTGTTAGACTACGAGTGGCCCTCGGAAGACTGCAAAGGCGCCCATAAAACCTGGGAGTGCTACTTTCTCTGGCCGATGTTCCCCCTGGCGAAGAGAATGTTCCCCACTTGAACAGCCAGCAAAGGTGGACGTGCCGGGGGCCTGATACAGACCAAGAAAAAACGGTCCGCGTCCAAGAAACGGCCAGAGGAACCAACAAAAAGCTGCCAGAAGCCAATATTGCATTCGATAAGCTCCTGGTAAGCTCTGATCATAGAAAACCCCGGTTCAAACCAAATGAACACGGACTCTTTGCAGGATGAGTTTCAGATTTCCCTTCGCTGAGACAAAGCTGCTGGGATGGACTCCACAGTCAAGGCTGAGATGATCAGGCACAGAGCTTCAGTTCAAGCTTTCCCAGTCGCGCACAAATGTGTCGAATAAAGCAGGAGAAAAGTGATAATCAATGAACAGTGACGAGGAGTACGACGTAGTAGCAGCTACCTAAAAGCGGATAGATGGCGCCCTGAAAACTACAAAGTAATCTATGCACTAGGTACCTGCGGGGAGTTCATGAAAGGGTTTAGATGCACTGCGAGTAAAAGTCATTGGACTTGGTGCAAGTGCTCCCTGACTGGCAGCAAGTTGGGCCAGTGTAGCCTTGGCCTCCACATTGACCATACTTAGCAACGCAATTGCCAGAGGCAGGGGGAGAGGTGGTGGTAGGTGGCTTCGAGGTGGTAGTGCCGGGTTGCTGAACGGCACCCTGGAGGGTCAAGAGACCGGGGCGGTAAGGCAGCAGGCCGTAGTTGCCACTAGAGGTGGTAGACCTGCCCTGGTAGAGCAAGCGGAGGTTGCAAGGGTCGATGGTGTTGGTCTGGTCAGCACTGTCACGGACGAGATCACCGTGCGAAATGTCGTTGGTCCAGGTGGCACCACTGTTGGCCTTGCCGGCGAACGGGTTGCTCTCAGAAGTGGTCTGAGGGGTCCAGCTGCCACCGAGGCTTGTAGCAGTGAATGAACGGAAGTAACGGCCTTGACTGCCAATAGCCTCGACGATCATGAGGTACTGCTGCTTGCCCTTGACAGTGTAGACCTGGACGGCCTCGAAAAGGTTATTGGTGCTATCAGACAAGATGGTCTGGTAGTTGGTGCCGAAGTTACCAGGGAAGTTGCCAATGGGCATGGAGGCGCGGTAGATCTTGCCGTTGTCACCGCAGAAGAAGAGGTACATGTTCTGGCTGTCACCAATGACGGCCTGGTCAATGACGCCGGTGCCAGATCCAGTGATGGATCCGGTGAAGAGAGGGTTGGCTCCCGACCAGCCGTTGGGATTGGTGGGATCGCTGCTCGTCTTGTACGAGAACGGAGTGGCACCCCATTGGTACGCCAAGACCCAGATGTTCTTGGGGGCGAAGTAGAAGAGGGATGGTGCGACAGTGCCCTGATTCATACCAGTCTGGGTGGCGGAGCTCAGCTCATTGAAGTTGCTGACAAGGCTGAAAGCCATAGACCCATATGAGCTGTTGTCGTGAGTGGTGGCATAGACGAGGTATTTTCCGTTGTAAGGAACAGTGGTAAAGTCCTTGAGCGAAACCCAGCCAGACTTGGGGGTGGCGAGTGCGCCAGAGGAGGTCCAGCGGTAGGAGGAAGGAAGGTTGCACTGGGCAGAGGCGGATGCCGCAGATGCGAGCAAAGTAATGCAGACGGCGGGCTTCATTTTGGGAGCGATGTGAACGAGTGACCACACTGACCTTCCACAGTTCCAGAGGTGGGGTTTATATACTCCCAGATGGTGCCCGAGGGTCCTAGAAACAGTCGATAGTCGCGCTTCTGGATTGCACGGGTGGTATGTAGAACGCTCAGGGGTTATTCAATGCAGTACCCGGGTGGTGTCTGTACGTGGCCACGCACCGCATTTTTGGCTTCAGGAGCCAGCTGAGTGAGGTTCTGAAATGAGGAGGGAAGCCTCCATCTGTCATAGCCGTAATTATTCTTACCGACGACCAACCGTGAATGAACCGGTGTCCCCAAGTCCCAATTTACCTGGTTGAAAGCAATGGTCTCGAGACTTTTAAATCACCTGACCTACTCCCGGAAATATGTCGCAGACTCACATAATTTCGTTGTAGTGCCAGCCCATAGAGATCTGCAAGCGAACGAGGAGGCCTCAAACGAGGAGCAAATGCTTTGCATTTAGGGGATCATATTCCCGCAATAAATCGTCGAATTTACACCGATACCGACCCAATTATAGCACATTATGAGTCCTATTTATAGGACATCCTGGGCTTTGGCAGCATTCTTGTCAGTGTTACGCTGCATCATCATACCGTCACGTGATATTTTTGATGGATTGATGGATCATGTAAGCGTCTACTTCGGATTTTCAGTGTCGCTTTGGATCCAATTCTGAGGCTAAGTGTGTTTATTTTGCGCATCTCAGAGGTATTAAGAAATATTTGCAAGGTTTTGTGACCTTAATGAGGTCTATAAGTGACAGTAATACGCTCAATATCAAAATGGCACAGCACCCGAACAGCTGCCAGTAAGAGTGCTGGCACCAACCCACAACACGAAAATTAAATTACTGTGCCTCACGTATAGTTTTATCATTTAGTTCTTTCAAACCAGTCGCATCATGTATCTTCATTTCTGGCACCCCTCTATTTATATGTCATAAATTTCAGCTTTAATGGGAAAAAAACACGTTACGACTCATACATGCCGTGCGAAGCAGCGGCCCACTTCGAGACATCAAGGACACCAAATAAGAGAACTCACCACAAATAGTAACAGAAACTAGTTCAGAGCAACCTATTTACAACCATGATCAAATAACGCACACCTACGCGTGCCCTTAGAATGAAGATTTGCATTGGACACTCGGCTTGGCTTTCAAAAACACCGAACGCGAGCGCGCTTGTTTGGGCGATCGATGACCAGACTGCCTAGCGCCCAACACTGGACCTTCCTTCTTCTGTCATCTTCCGAACTTTACCACAAAGCAGAAGGGCGGGCCACCTCCACGCAGCATTCAAATTTGAGACTTAGGGGGGTTATCGATTCGTCGTGTTACAGCAATTGCAATGCAGACCAGCACGAAAATAATAGACTCCAACTCTTTTCCGCCCTGAGCCAACCGATTTAACATTACAATCGACGCGTGGAATTGGTAAATCAGTGGAGCCTAGATATTGAATATGAGAATATGAAGCAAGGTGGAGGAGGCGAACATCGCAGATGCAGCTTTCTTCAATTCTCATTAACTCGCCGATCCATCATTACTCACCCCTTGAACCCTTAGATCATAACCTTCAATCATCCGCGAGCTCTCTAAATCTGCGAAAGTCAGAGCAAAGAAGAGGGTCAAGAAATTGGCGAGGGAGGTGCAGGAAATCGGGCTAGTGAGGTAGGTGGAAGAGGTGGAGATCGAGGTGGGCGAGGGCGAGGTCGAGGTCGAAGATGCTGTTGAACTTGTGGAGTAGAGTGTTGACTTACTATGTAATGGGAGGTGTTTTGGTTTTGGTTTGGTTTTATTCTATTTTGTTTTATCGTACTCTGTTAATGCATCTTAGATTCTTAGATGGATAATGACATCGATTCTTCTTCATTCAATTGGCCAAAGTCATAAATTGATCCGTACAAAATAGGCGGTGGTTATTTACCCATCAACGCGAAATACGGCGGAGCAGTCTACAAGGTCAAGACTATTCTTTCAGCAACACCGGCTACACGATCAAGACAACTAATTTAGATACACTGGCTATAATACGGGTTCTGAGCCTGACAAGTCGAACCAGATTGGCAACACTTAGCACCGGTCCAGCCTTGACCACCACACTGTCCCCAGCGGGCGCTACAGTTACCCGGAGCAGCAGTAGTAGTTGGTCCAGGGTTGGCCGTCGTCGTAGGGGATGGTGACGAACCGCCTCCATTGATCGCCCTCGTCCAAAAGTCCCAAGTCTGGGTAGCCATCCAGTTTTGGCCACTGCTGGGAGACCCAACGTGGTCCCCGCCATGCGCAATCCACCATACCGGGTACCCAGCGCTGCATGAGTACTCGGTTTTGATGTAGTTGCTGTCGGGCCCACGAGCTGGCTCGGGTGCGTTCTTGGATTGACACCCGTTGACGCGGAGGTAGCGGTCGCGGAGTGACCTGCCGTTGCTGACGTTGAGTACTGAATCGGCGACGCCGTGGATCCCGAGGTAGGGGATTTTAGTCTCTCCGCCGCTGCAACCGCTGAGTTGGGCACCTGCGATGACTGAGACGGCACGGAAGACGTCTGGATAAATTCATGACAAGTGAGCCGATATATTAGTAAACGATTGGAAATAATACTTACTGGCACGGGAGCAAGCAATGTTGTAGGACATCCCACCACCATAGCTGAAGCCAGTAGCAAAGATCTGCTTCTCGTCAACGCAAAGACCATTCTGTACCTCGCTGATGATCTGATCAACAAGTTGTGTATCACGGTTATTGGTATTCGCCCAGCCCGCATCCAATCCATTCGGGGCTACAAAGATAGCAGTCTCTTGGGCTAAAGCACGCAGACCGTAATAACCAGGCGCGACGTTGTTCATGTTTCCACCGCGCCAGTGGAACCCGAAGATGAGTTTGTATGGTGTGTTGGGGTTGTAGTTGGCGGGTACTTGGAGGATGTATTGACGGCTGCCGATGTTCTTTGTTCCGCTGGAGGGTGGGGATTTGCCACATCCTGCAGAGGCGGCGATGACGCTCTGTAGGGATGCAGCGAGGATGAGGAAGAAGAGGGAGACCGAATACATGGCGAAGAACCAAGTTGAGGGATATGGAATGGCGTGGTTGAGACTTTATAGATTATGTCTGTGGCTGTTTGAATATCTTCCTGAAGAGGTATTTGATTCTCCTCGATATTCATCCGAACTTCCACCCCGTAATTACAATGAGGCCCGTGCCAAGACTGACGCGACGGAGTCAGCTGGGGATTAAAGTAAAATTTTGAGGAATAGAAGTATTACAAACTTTTAGAAGAACACATCGTGAGTCGACCCCGTGGTATGCCTTCGCTTTGAAGTTTGAATTCAAGAATCAATTGGTAGTCGAGTGAAGGATAGGGGCTAGGGGCTATCGGCTTTTGCTGCTCACCAGATTTGGATGTGAGGCTTTGATCTTGAAATCACTGCCTAGCGCCCAATATCCTTCCTCTATAAAATTTACCATAGGGAAGAAGGGCGAGCCATCTCCACGCAGCGTTCAAGTTTGAGATTGGGATGAGGCCAAGGGCACTTCGCTGTTTGGCAGCAATTTCAATGCAGACCAGCACGAAGAAAATAAGATTCCGACTCTTTTCCGCCTCGAGTTAACCGAGTTGATAGGGTCCGACGCCCGGGAGCGGTAAGTTAGTTGAGCCATGGTATTGAATATGAGAGTATGAAACAAGGTGGAGGAGGCGAACATCGCAAATGCAGATGGTGCAGGTGTGCCACTGGGTTTAAATTTTATTAGGCGTCGTTTGCATGGAAGAATACAAAGAACGTCAGCTTACATCAACGGTTTCCACCGTTTCAACATAAGTAAGCGCCAACGGACAACCTCCGACTCTTTTCCGCGTCGATCACCTGAGATCGGGTCTTCAAAAAGTCGACAAAGGACATCGACTTCTTTTTGATTTCGTTAGACAGGCGAGGGAAAACACCACTCCCCCTAGTAATTATTTACTAGATAGTAAATAGGAGTTAGACTGGAAGAATAGATGTGCCTCAGTCTCGGTGCACTTACGCAGGTTCTACTTGGTCTTGGAAATACTGAAGGGTTAAACCGTGTGTGCTAAAGTACGCTGGTCACCAGTCTTCACCAGCGCGTCCTTGCTTGGTTTGTGGGGAGTCACTGAGTAATCGCTGAGTAAGTCGTTCATGTTTAATTTGAAGCTTGACATTGGGAGACCCTACAGCTAAATGCTGATCGGAGGTGTATCGTGGGGAATTCGCCACGTGCAGCTGTCAATTAACGCTCAAGCGCTCCGGGTGACTCTTTCTCCTTTCATGCCAAGTTCATTCTTCAACTCTCACTCACCATCCTCACCTAGCCCTTAGGTCCCAACTCCCCATCATCTGAAAGCTTTCCAAATCTGCGAACTAAGAGAAGAGAAATGTATAAATTGATGTAGAACTTGAATGAGACGAAAATAGCTGTAAGTGACAAAATTCAAAACTATGATGTGAACTAAACACTCTCTTGTGGAAAAGTGTAACTGCCTTCTCGGATTGCCCCGACTTCCCCTAAAACGCAACGCGATGGCTCGAAGTAAGGTGCCTCCACGCTCTACCAAGGTCAGTTCTCGAACTCGCGCTAGCCGACGAGAGATGGTAAAACATCCGTAGCTACCGTGTTGGCTTCGCGTAGACCCAACCAGCCAGTGTAGAATATTATGATGTCGATACCTGCAATGATGTTATGACGCCGAACAGCCGATAGGGTATCCCAGATTCGTTCTAGCTGGATATCAAACCTTGAGATTATGGTGTAATGTAGGTGCAGTTGTTTGAGTGATGTTCGGCGTTGAGGAAGCATTGACGAATTGGGACCCCAATATAAATGTTTTAGGATGTATGAGCTGTGAGGTAAAACGGATTGGACAAGATTTCATGGTGCACCACACAATATGAGTAGGTCATCACAGCTCGATTAATATTGTCACACAACTAAGGTGACTCGAGATCCCTGTTCATAAAGTGTTCGCCCATGAACTTCATGACACAAATTACAATGGAGAGTGATTGATGCAAAGGCATCCAAAATATGTTAAGGTGAGAGATGAATGACCATGGATTCGAGGCGTATTCTTATACGATATAGACTGCCCACCATATCCAAATCTACTTCTATACACTACATCTCCAGCACTTGTTAAGTTGAAGGGCTTGCTTTATGAATGTGCTGGCACAGCAGGCGTTTGGCTGCCACCCAAGTGAACACGCAACTAGTTGTGCCCGATTTGTGCGATGTCAAGTCTATATCGATTTCCCTCTTGGGGACAGCTCTAAACGTTCTTCTTTTTCGACAACAATCCTTCTTGCCAAGGGTACCGATTTCAGCAAGGATGCAAGTCCCGCACTGAGGGAGAGGGACCCTAGGGGTGATTCCCAATCTTTCTGCTGAGCAGGCTCAAGCCCTTCAGAGATGCCCTACGAATTACCCACATGGGGCCTTCGACACATCAAAGACCTCCATTACCTCATCAATGATTCCAACCGCTTGAAGGTGTTGGCTAGGAAATCGCTGTCTTTACTTCGAAAAGTTAAACGAATACTTTCGCTACCAAAGGATGTTACGTTTGACGATGGACTTCTCAGTCCAGTTGTGGAAGCTGTAAGAATCAAACAGGTGCAGGTCCGTCTCTGATTTTTCGCACTCATTTAATTATTATTGAGTGCTGATGTGGAGTTAGGTGGTCCTCCGACGGAATTTTACATACCCGGACACGAAGACGTGGCCCTTGTGCTTTCTATGATTTCAAATTGTTAATTTTTTTTTGTGAATTTTATAAAGTAACAAACGTCAAAGACGAAGAAACTGGGGACTTCACCATAGAAGCAGGAGCACTCATGCTTGCTGACAACGGCATTTGCGCAATCGACGAGTTCGACAAGATGGATATATCTGATCAGGTTGCTATTCACGAAGCTATGGAACAACAGACCATTTCCATTGCGAAGGCAGGAATTCACGCTACCCTCAATGCCAGGACGTCTATACTTGCTGCTGCCAATCCCATCGGCGGAAGGTACGACCGAAAGAAGACCCTCCGTGCTAATTTGCAGATGAGCGCTCCTATCATGAGTCGTTTCGATCTGTTCTTCGTCGTTCTAGACGAATGCGATCCACAGACCGACATGAACATTGCAAAGCACATCGTCAACGTACATCGCTTCCAGGACGAGGCTATCAATCCCGAATTCAGTACAGAAACATTGCAACGTTACATCCGCTATGCGAGAACATTCAACCCCAAGATGACACCGGAAGCAGCTGATGTACTCGTTGAGAAATATCGTATGCTGCGACAAGACGATGCTACAGGAGCTGGTCGTAACTCTTACCGTATCACCGTGCGTCAGCTGGAAAGTATGATCCGTCTGAGCGAGGCAATTGCGAGGGCAAATCATGTTGTATTGATTAATGTATACCTATAAATGACCCCGAATCAAGCTTTTAACGAGAATATCTTGAACATTGTTGAGCTAAGTTGTATGATTCTCAAAAGTGGATAGCTTGCATGATGAACCACGTGCCAAACAAAGACAGGGGGGCGGAGATGGCGGACCACACTGATGTAAGTCGTGACTCTAAGGGAAGACCGAAGACAACAACACAAGAGAGCTCCTAATAGCACTCACAAGTCATTTGCTGTACTAGCCTAAGCTTGACTCATACCATCTAGCTCACTACACTGAGTAGATTACCCCAGCTTTCTTTGTCACTGCCGAGTGTCTACCCCACGCGTTGTTTTCGTGATTCAATTAGGCGCGTCTTCATCACCCATACAGATTGTATGGATGCATGAGCATGAACAAAGAATCACACACCATTATCGTTCCTACAATCCTGACCACAGGGAGTTTGCACTTTGCTGAATTGTCCGAAGATGGCACTGCGCAGGATGTCATCGATACGTTGTTGCGAATAGAGGGTTTAAGAGAGGAGGTTCTGAGGAACCTGACAGATGCGGGATGGGCTTTACAACTCTTAAGATCTGAGCGTAGCGGCAGGCCTTGGGAGGAGGAGGACCTCAACAAACTAGGTGACGGTGAGGAGGAACTTAATTCAGGGTTTTACGGATTACTGAGAGGTATCTCTGATGTACATAGGCACATTGGACCCACAGACACATGTCGCTCCAATAATCAAGAAGCAAAATCGTGAATCCAACCCTGTTGAACGACATTTCTCGTCTTTTCCTATGACAGGCCACCTTCACAACCCAGCCTTTCGCCTCGTCTCCAAATCTCCATCCCTAGCCTTGGATCTCTCATTTGCACGCGTCCCCGAAATTCATGAGGAGTTTCGACATAAAGTTTTTATATCCCATACAACTACTGTGAAGGATATCATCGATCTGGTGACAGATGAGCTAGGACTCTCCAAGAGTCTGCCTATCCCGGGTTCGGGGAATCTGGAATATGTCATCGAAGAAGTTTGGGCCGATGGTTCTAATGAAAGTAGGTGAAAACGGCCTCGAATAATGACATTGCGATAATCTTTTTCTAGAGCCTAGTAGACTACCAAGCACCGCAGTCATTTTCGACATTCTCGGATTCCCTTACAGTCCCAATCCATTCAAGTCTTCTGCAAAACGCAACTTCAGGTTCTGCGTTCCCGACGAGTGGTATCGAAGGTCAAGGACTCGTAGTATCCCTTCCCCCACAGGACCATCTCAGGATACAATCAGAAGACTGGCTGCTTTGCAGGAATCTGAGGATGAGGATGAGGATGAAGACGAAGACGAAGACGGAACGGCCAAGATGACAAAGAAACAGTCGGACAATGTTGCGCCTTCGAGGACTGCGACTCAGAAAATGGATCAACAGCGGGGAGTAGTAACCCAAGTACGACTATCCAATATGTTCGACGGTTGGTTTGGGGCAACATCGCCTTCCTCTTCCAATAGAAGCAGCACCGTGCACACCCCAGAGAAGAGGAAAAGCGTCAGTGATCCCAAGTTCGTCGAGAAAGCAGCGAATGATGTACTGAATAAATCATCTGGAGAAGAAAGTGGGGATGATGATTTTGACTCTTCTTTCGAGGAAATGCTGGTAAGTGCGATATCCAACATAAAATTGTAGCTCGCTTATCGAGCACCCTGTAGGACGAGATTGGTCTGAAGGGAGACAAACGAGCTGCAATGTACAAGCTACCAATCCAGCAGAAGAAGTACCTTCTTCGCCAACATCGTGACTTCAAAGGAAATGGCTCGCCAACGACACCGGAGAGAAATCAACCTACCTATGCAGCATCTTACGGGCCATCCAGTGGTTCTGCCCTCCTTCCTCGTCTGATACCACAGCTAACCGGCGACTCTGGCTTGATGCGTCGCCTTTCCAGTGTCGGTTGGGGAACAGGAAATTCCACTGGACCTGTGATGGCATCAGATTCCAGCAACACCGCTGAGATCAACAGCCCCATCAACACTCCAGGAAAAGTACAGGCTCAGGTTTCTAAAATTGCAGAGGACATGCCCCCAATTCAACCCCAGAGTACAGGCGGGATTTGGAGCAGCCTTTGGGCATTGTCGGGAGGTGATAGGACATCACATCTTGAGAATGGGACCAAAGAAGCCGCAAAGACTGCCCAATGGTATACCGACAATCTCAAGCAGACCAGATCAATGGACATGAAGCTCGTGAAGCACTTGATCACCTTGCGGGTTCATCTTTCCACCGCAAAGCTAGCGTTCATAGTTGACTTCGTTCGCCATGAGCAAGGGTTGGAGGTGCTGAGCGGCTTCATGAGCAAGTTGGTTGGCAAAGGAGGGAAACGGAAGGCCCTGACTGAACTGGAGAGCACAGTTCTTCTGGAGGTCGTGAAGTGTCTGCGTGTCTTACTCAATACCGAAGTAGGTCTTCCAGAATCTGCGAACAGGGGGCGAAGCGCTGAATTGTTTTTAGGTCGGTTTCGAACAAGTCTTGACGTCACCTATAGTGGTCAATCAGCTATGCTATGCACTACACACTTCTTCAGTCAAAATCCATACACTAGTGTGTGAGCTTCTTGCTGCTATCTGCATACTGTCTCCCGTGGATGGGCACAAAGCAGTGCTCGCAGCTTTCTCTGATTGCCGCGTTATTTTTGAAGAGGATTTCCGCTTTCAAACCCTCCTCACATCTCTTCGTCTTCCCGAGCTGGATCCAGAAAGTGACTCGGACAGTGTCAATGGATTTGGTAATGACGAAGACGGCGTTTGGGAAGCAAGAGTTGCGTCTATGGCGTTAATTAACGCCCTCACCAATTGTCCCGAAGAGCTGGAGGAGCGGATCATGTTGCGCGAAGAAATGACTAGGAGAGGGTTCAACGAAATCATTGTGGTAAGTTATAAAGTATTCTCATCGAGGAAATGCGGCTTTTTAACTTATCTCTAGGCTTTGAGATACATCAAACCTCCTGATTCCCTAATAAACCAACTCAATCTCTACACTGAAGAGAAGTTCGAGGATGAAGAGGATGTTAGGGAAAGGGCGCGTGATATCATGAGTTCCTTCAGAAGCGACCATGTTCGTTCACGGTCCGAGTCAGAGGTCGCTCTTCAGGACCTCATAGCCCTGGCGAAGCGACATGATGAACTTTACCCAACAATGGTTGACATTCTCAAACACTATAGTCAAATATTACAGAGTGATATTGGAATGTTAGTGTTTCGCCAGACCCGCGAAGATGCATTTGCTAACAAGTCTTGAACAGACACCTCAAGGCTGATTTATTCATCATATTCGATCGCTTTGTAGAACAGGCGGCTATGATCGATAGCTTTGACGACAGTTGGCGACTTTTTCTCAAGCGGTTCGCTACATCTGTCCAGCATATAACTGGGCAGGAGGTAGAAGTCAAGCCTGCCAATGAAAGCGGGGCGTTGGAAGTGGTTGAACAAGAGCTGGAAGCTCTTCGTGTCAAAGTGGAAGAGCTTAGTGATGAGGTATCTTTCCCTGCTTCATTCCATCTCGATATAGCATCCAACCATATTTTCATAGAGAACCGAACTTCGCAAGGAGCTAAATCAGCAAATGGCGGAGATGAACGCCTTGAAATCCCTGCCATTAGGCATTTCAGTACCCAATACTAATACTCCACGCAAAGCAGGTTCAGAGGTAAGTATCGAAGACATGTGAGATTACTCAACTGACCTTCTCCCAGCAAAACTTTCATGGCCTGGTTCAACGTCTGGTCCAAAAGGAAAAACAGGTGCTACAACTACAGACTGAATTAGACAAGCTTAAAGGCGAGAATTTTGTCGAGGCCAAAGAAGCGGTAAGGCTTGATATGTCTCGTCAAAGGACCCTTTAATAAATTGTTTTTCAGGACGAGCGTGCTAAAAGGGAGCGCGATCGAGTGAAGTGGAATACCCTGATGGAAGAGATCAGCAAAAATAAAGCCAAGGTTTGCATGATACATTTTCCTTAGTTCTTAGAGTTGCTGACCTGACTATGCAGATTGCCGACCTCGAGGCCTATTTAGGGATGAAAGAGAAGGAGATAATTTATCTTAAGAGAGCCCTCGAATCCGTTTATACAAGATTCATGTCTCGAGAAGAGATGAGAGATGGGGACAAGGCGGCAGAATTCGATGCCGAACTAATCGCCAATCGTGCCATCGAGAGCCTAGGGCAGAAAGAGAGTCAGATCTCCAACTTGAACAGCCAAATCTTGGAACTCAAAGCCCAGCTCGCTGCAAAGCCGAAGACGGAGCAGGAGTTCAAAGTCAAAAAGTCGCCTCCTCCTCCACCTCTTCGGCCTAAGAAGCTGTCTACAGATGTTCTAACAATATTTTCTGCCTCAGAGGCCACTGCATCGCCATCAACAGAATCTGCCCATCCCTTGGACTCCGTTCAGGGTATCATTGCCTCAGAGGCAGCATCCCCTCCACCACCACCTCCACCACCACCACCACCACCACCTCCCCCTCCCCCTCCCCCTCCCCCTCCCCCTCCTCCTCCTCCTCCTCCTCCTCCTCCTCCTCCTCCTCCCCCTCCTCCTCCATCCCTTCGCCCTGAAATGACGTCATCAACTGTCCCTCCCCCGCCTCCGCCGCCGCCGCCACCGTCAAATGGACCACCACCACCGCCGTCGGCTTTCAAATTCGGCGGTATGAAGATAAAACCCCCGTCCCGTCCAGCGAAAAAGATGAAACCCTTCTTTTGGAATAAGATAAGAAATGTCGGCGGCCAAATTTCAGTATGGAACGACCTTCGGGATGATCTTCAGCTGGACTTCTCAGATCTAGAGGACACTTTTGTATTGAGTGATGCGCCCTCTACTCCTTCCCAGATCATCGCCCCCAAAAAGCAAAATGTGACAACTTTGCTTGACATTACGAGAGCAAACAACATCGGTAATACACCTCCCCTCACTTATTACATCCACCTGACTTGGTTATACAGGTATCATGTTGATGAGAATTAAGATGGATCACCTTGCAATATGCAGAGCGTTGGTAGAAATAAACGATCAAGCTCTCTCCCTGGACGATTTGAAAGCTATTGGAAAGCAACTTCCGACGACAGAGGAGGTGCGAAATCACATTGGACATGTAAACAATTAGACTGCTGACGGCGTTGGAAAGGTTGAACGCATCAAATCGTTTGATGATGTCAGCAAACTGGCAAAAGCAGATCAATATTTTGCTCAAGTACTGTATCCCATCCCCCTTTCCTTTTCTTCTTTAACGAAAAACACTTCAGATCATGACCATACCACGCCTTCCGGAGAGACTGGGATGCATGCAATATCGACGCAAACTTCTGCTCGAGATCGAAGAAATGCGACCAGAGCTAAACATATTGAGGAACGCCTCTCGTGAATTGCGGTCTTCGAAGAAGTTTAAACAAACTCTTCAGGCTATCTTGATGATCGGGAACACCTTGAACGGATCAACATTCCGAGGGAATGCCAAAGGATTCCAACTTGACTCCCTCCTGAAGGTACTTCGATGTCTGGTTATAGCTTCAGACTCTTTACTAACAATAGATTACAGCTGAAGGAGACAAAGACGGCAAAAGGTGGCCCAACGTGCCCAACATTGCTTCATTATGTCGCCAAAACTCTTCTGCGCAAAGACCCTTCGCTGCCTACCTTTATCGACGAGCTACCCAATCTAGAAGCAGCGGCAAGAGGTATATCACTAACCTGTTTATGAGATAAAATTTGCTGATCGCCCTGCTTCAGTGTCTGCTCAAACAGTGCTACAGAACGTCAATTCGCTCGTGTCTGGACTAAAACAGGTTCAAGAGGAGATAAAGCATCACCGTGCGCTCGGAACCCGTCCTGGTGACCAATTCATCACAGTTATGCAACAATTCGTTTCGGAAACTACACCATCAGTCGACGCCTTGAAGGACATGGGTGCTACAGTAGACTCGGAGCTTAGATCCTTGCTCTCATATTATGGCGAGAATCCGGATAGTCCAGAAGCTCCAAAACCAGAGGATTTCTTCGGTTTGATCGCATCCTTTTCATCATCTTTACAGGTAAGAGACATGAACTTTTACCTCCTGACCAAACTAAGTCGTTCATTTTCAACAGAAATGCGCTCTCGAGGTGCATGATGCAGATGTCAAGCTAGGATCAGTCCCTTCCACTCCAGCTTCAATACCAAAGCCACCAACGGCTGCTCAGGCTGCTCCATCCCCCCGTCTCCCCCCACCTTCTTTGCAGGTTCAACCAGCGCCAGAACCTGATGAACCTGTATGCGCAATTCCTAATGTATCGCATAGTTTATTGCTTACCTTTTTTTTTTCAGACCGTCAAAGTCACACAAGATACGACAACACCTGCCGGCGGACGGACACCAACCCAAGGCTCAACTGGGTATGCTGCAGGCAACCGTTCACTGGGTCGAGGTGATCTGGACGAAGCCATTCGCAGCATGCGCACTGCCAAGCGCAGGCAGCGTGTTGCGCGTCCTGTGAGCAAGATTTTCCTGGACGGTGCATCTCACAACAGTCGTCCTGCTAGTCGTTTATTTGACTAAAGTATATTTTTCTCTGATCTACGTGTAAATTTATGTGATATATATTTATGTACTTATAACCCCTGTAGATAAATGCTGGCGACTTATACATTAGCATTGAAACTGTGTGGACTTGTAAATTAGTGTATCAATAGAGCATAATCATCCCACCCCTGGGTAATACATGGGCTCACTTGATTTAATTCACACTAAATCTCAATGCAAATGTATCTAGTCATAGCGTGAAGGTGTGTATGTATATACTGTACAATGAAGTGAATCATCACAAGCCGAGAAACAGATAACCTCACAAAGTAAACAACGAAAAAGAAATCACCTCATATCTACTGAAACAGACATGCGAATGGGGCTTATGCTCATCGCAACCAAAGATTGTCCCAATCCACCATCATCATCATCGGTTCCAGCGTCCTTCCTCTTCTTAGAGCCGGGTATATCAAGGTATCCATGGCCATCTGTCAGAGGGCTCGAGCTCGGCAAACCGATACTATCTTCAAATGCTTCCCCATCCTCTCCATCTTCGTCCTCGTCCTCCTCATCGTCATCAACATCTAGTTCTACCGACGACCATTCTCTGTACACGTGCTGGATAAAGCTGGCAGACCTAGGTAGACGGTAAGGATCGAAAGGAAAGAATGTGTTGAGGTCTTTGTTGATAGGTTCTGGGTTCAGATATGTAGTTTTCGGGGCGTTGGATGTGCTTGCTGCTGAGATGCTATCGCCGTCACCGCGTTTATTCGTTTCGAGAACAGTGTAGCAGTACACGAAATCTGTGGCTTGGGCGATACGAGCGAATTGCATGACAACATTTTGAGAGCACACCTTTTTCAGAGGAAGGTTGTCATTTATTGTTCACAGAAATATAACAAAGGATCACTTACTCTCAGTGGATTGAGAACAGATGAAACGACGCGCTTCAAAATGCTCAACTCGGGTATCCATTTGTCTTTGGGCCCGGCATTAGGTCCTGACCTCTGTCCAGGTCCGGACAAGTCCAAATCAAGTTCAAACTCCAACTCATCCTCAACAACTTCTTCTACCATAAGATCCCGCCAACGGAAGCAGAAAATCAGGAAAACAGCCTGGGCAACAGCGTAAAACACTGCGTGTTGAGCGGGCGCGAGGATAGTGTTGATGGGATTGGAGGAGTACGATGAATGCGCGGTATCCAGCTCAGGACGTAGTGCTTGCTCAACCTCTTCGAGATGCGCGCCAAGATAATCGCACAGAACGCCGACCACGCGTCGTGCTCCTTCCTTGTCTACGAATGTTGCCCGGCTGACAAAACTGCCAATATATGAGGCTGCTGCAGCGCGAATAAGCTCCGGTGTCGCGGCATGTGGTGAACTGGACGACCCGGAGGTGCCATCGAGATTCAGTGCCGAGTTCTGAGGCCCTGACGAACCGAATAGGGCTCTGTCAACTAGCATGCCTTGAAATACATCTGAAAATTCAGGATCTAGAGAGGTATACCAGAAGACTAGGAACTGAGTATATCTCGACTTGAACGTCCGGAGAATGATGCGATCGAAAATAGACAGTAGGGCGTGGAACTGGTTACGGAACTTGGATTGGGGTGTTACCCGGCGGGATTTTGGGGGAGCAGATGCTGAACGAGGCGGTGGTGATAAGGTCGCAACAGTTTGCGGAAGACTGATGGTCGAGGATGTGGGCTTGAAGCTATCCAGTGGCGGGAGGGGAGGCAGTTCTAGTGCAGATGCCGAACTTGGCTTATTGACAAGGGTCGAGTCACTTGATTTGCGCGTTTGGTCAAAGTGTTCAAAAAGCAGAAGCAAGATGGCGTCAAGCTTTTTAATCATTTCTTGGATGTGTTTGACGTTGGTCATGAGCTCATCTCGTGCTTTGTTCGTGTCGTCAAAGTCGCCGCCAGCGTCAGAGGATAGATCACTGAATACATCGCCCTCCAAGTCGGAGTCAGAGTCATCGGAACCGGAGTCTACGTCTGATGACTGGCCAGGTTCCTGTCCGAGAACAATATCGAAAGGGTCAAGCTCGAAGACGTCGAGCTCGTCTAGACCATCCTCCTCCTGTTCCTCGAGTTCTTCCAGCTCTATTTGGATTTCAACCTTGAAATGGTTTTAATGAAAGTTTGACAGTGAGAAAGAGGGTCGACTTACATCGATTTGAATGGCGCGATCCACTATAGTAGCCAACAGGGTTTCGGCCAATTCAGGACAATAGTCAGATAATCTCAACAAGTTACGGATATAAGTGATCTGAGAGAGCTGATTTTGACGCTTGTGCGGGAAGTGACGAATTAGCATAGGTCTGAGAGTGGATGATAGAGTAGGGATGAGAGTCAGAAGATGCTGAAGGAGAAAGTGAAGTCTGTCATAGATAATACGTCGGGTGAGTGGCGCGGAAGATGTCGAAGGGATATTGGTATTCAGAGACTGCATCCCTGATTCTTTTTCCAATGTCAGAAAAATGGGCATGTTTTGAAGAGTGAGAGTTGGACTCACGATAGGTGAATCCATGGGCGATCTTTGCGAGAATCAGGGATAGATATTCCGGTCGTGCACTGGCAAGCATACCAATAAATACTGTATATGACTTTACAGTTGCATTGTCTAGTGTAACCCATGGCATGCTGACGATTGCATCTATTAAACTAGAATGCACCCTTTCGAGACGAGAAACGACATGGGACAGAGCGAGCAGCCATAATCGCAACTGTGCGGTATCTATTGGTTCTGGTACTGGTTTCTGATCATTTGAATTCGATTTCGAAGTACTTGATGATGATGGTGTTAATGAGAACTGGGCGACGAGTTCGTCGAATGGCCCTGATACCCCCTGTGTGGTCAGTTAATATCACCACTGATGATTATAAAAAATCAAGAGAAATGAACCTTGATTTTTTGGTCAAGAGCATTAGCGACAAAAGATAAATAAATGTCTCTTTTTAAAGATTGCTCCTGCTTTACTCTTGAATTTGTTGCAATTGGCCTTGGTACAAAGGTTAATGATGTGCTCATTGCTGCCTGAGATTTCTTGCTAGTCCGTCTTGAATTTGGTGAATCAATCTTTTTGTCGATGATAAGTCTTGATTGTGGACCTGCTTTTGGTGCTCTCTGATTAAACTGTGAGCGAGTTGAATGAGGGTCCATTTGACTCTGACTCGAGGTAGTGGTAGTTAATAATAATAATTGAAATCTAATAAATCTCAAAATTTGGATGATTACATAAGCATCATCATTGTGACATGGTTTGAGAGAACGAGACAAAGGTTTGACTAGGAACACATCAATAATGTCCACTCCAACTTTTTCTTCTGCTCATAGACTCTATGTCAAGAGTCTTTATAAACGCTATCTTAAGAATTCATTGGATTGGACTGTGAGGCGGGATCTTTGGCGTCCACAGGCTCTTCAAATTCGTGCTCAGTTTGAAGCAAACAGGTGAGAATAGTCATTTGAACTATATTTCTTTGTTACAATATCCATTGATTTATTACAGAAACGTTACAGACCCTCGTGCACTCGCCAACATTCTATCACAAGCAGAGAAAGAGCTTGCAAGTCAGGTTCATTGTGACCCATATATCGGTGTGTTGTACAACTAAATTATTCGGATAATACTCATTTGGCAATTCAGCACCGAGCTTCCCCGGTGGTACCAAATGGTAAATCACTCATATTCATTTTTTAAAAACTTTTACTTATGCTTTATTTTTTTTTATTTTACAGGGAACGCAATACTCCTGTATGTATTCATATGAACATTAATTGGCAATCGCTAATAAAATATAAAGCCCAGTATGGCACCTTTGTACGACCACGAAGCACATGGATCCCACTAGACGTAGGCATAGAATCACATGACTCTGTAGTCTCCAATATTATATCGTTCCTCCCTCTTTGTCCTCTTTTCAAACAACGTCCATGAATTATTTACGTGGTGCCGTTAATGCTATAAGTGCACCCTACCAGTATTATAAGGATCTTCCCCCTATTAATCCTTCAACACTTACCGGTGCAATCGATGTTATCGTCATACAACGTCCAGCTGAAGACGGTTCAACAGAGCTAGTTTGTTCACCTTTTCATGTTCGTTTCGGTAAATGGCAGGTCCTACGTCCAAGCGAGAAACAGGTCAACGTCTTCGTCAATGGCAACCCAATACCTTTTGCCATGAAGATCGGAGAGGCGGGTGAGGCCTTCTTCGTTTTCGAAACAGAGGACGATGTTCCACCGGATCTCATCACTTCTCCAATTCTCCAGCCAACTATACCGGAAGAAAGCAAAGATCAACAACCAGAAGAACAGGTTAAAGCTGATAGGTTTGGTGCAAAACAGGACACAGACCATCCAGAGGCCACTCAACCAGAAATTCCAGTAAACGCACCCAATCATGAACAACATGAACAGCCTCTCACCACAGAACCCGAATTCCTTGACCTCGACAACGGCTCAACACAAGTACCCGATTATGATCACCATGATGACGTGCGGACCACCCCGAGGCAGTCGTTCCATGTACCCCCGCTATTGCAGAGGAGTGGATCCAAGGCAACATTGTCTCAATCCAACTATTCCACTCCCTCTCATGGTCAGGCTGGCTTACCATCACCTCCCCTTTCAAGACAACATTCCCGCGAGCGGAAAGACACTCAAGACCCTGAGACGAGAGACCAAGATCGCCGAGTCGATGCTGCCCTCAAAAGAATCGTTTCGGAGGTTCATGTTCCGGAAGTGGAGTATCACAATGGTGCGTTAAATTGTTTTCTCCTTCAAGTAGCGCCCATGCTTACTTTTGATAATTTAGATGTTACTCTAGACTTTGAAGGATATAAATCTAATTATCATGAGCGAGAACGCTCCGATAAGACCGTTCGATCTAATGGCTCCCCGAGTCGAAAGTCCAAACCGTCTCCACAACGTCATAAAGCCGTGCAAAGATTAGCCGTGCCTGCCCACTCCTCACCTCATATCACATTACCTCATACACCCCCCTATGGTGGTGATTCATCCTCTTCGTCATCCCCTCCTCCATCCTCCCCGGAATCTCCAACCGAGTCGCCTAAACCCCCCCAACCATTCCGTGCTACTTCAGAGCCCCCACCTGACACTGAAGATGATCGCTTAAGTGCACTACCCCAACATCCTCAACTGCAAATTCCTATACAAGAGTATTCTTGGGAATGGGGTTCGTTCCCCCAACCGTCGCCTATGCGACCTTCATTTAGCAAAGGTGGCCGTCTCGAACCCCCGAAAGCATTATGGTCTGGGTTACCATCTGACCCTGAGGAGGTCGAGCAACAAGGTGTTGATGAAGAGAGACTAGGCCGGACCTCGGAACGCAAGGCAAGGGCATCTGCGACTCCGTTTACTGCTTCATCGGCACGCTTACAGGAGGAGGGGACGCGGCATGAATTATCGGCTTCTGCTCCGAATTTCAGCGTCTTGAATGGTCGGAGTCGCAGTGTTCCTCCGCTTCTCGAAGCGATGTTGGAGAGCCATAACAGACACGGCAGCCGTTCATGGAGGGAGTTCGAGGACGCTGAAGAGAGCGAGCAAGAACGTGACTGGGCATGGGCAGAGGAACGGAAGAAATGGGAATTCAAGGACCTCCTCTCAGGCAATGGCACTCTTTCAGCCGAACGGGGCAATCCGACTAAGATTCTGCTTTGCCTGGAGGACAGAACTGTTGTTTTCCAACTTAGCCTGGTGCCCGACGAGGAACGGACGTTGGAGCATGATACCGCTGAGCAGCAACGTAAAGCGTTTTTCGCTATATCCAGTGTATTTGATCGCTTCCTCATTGACTTTGATCGATTTATGGAGGACGGAACCATCGTCGACGACCCACGCCTGACCGTCAGGTGGGCAGGAGACCAGTGTGTTTATCATGTCTATAAAAAAAAAGAGATGACGCTAACGATGTCTCTACCCCAAGATACGTCACTCGGCATGATGGTTTGCCTCTTCTGACTGCTCTTTACAAATGGCGGAGGAATACATTGGCGCAGCATACGGAAAGATACCCCCCTTTTCACTCCCAAGACGGTGAAGCGCATGTTACCTTGTCGGACGCGCAAATCCCCGATTTACATGAGCAAAAAGCACACGGACGGTCAAAATCTGAGCCTCCCTCAGCTGTTGATATTCGACGGGCCGAAGCTGAAGACATCTTGGAGGAGAGGGCAGAATCGCATGTGTCAGGTGACAGAGTGAACAGGCCTGTCGATGATAAACCCAGTAAACCCACTTCCACGTCTTCTTCGTGGATGCCATGGTGGGGTCGCAATAGACGAAAGGACGCCTCTGGCAAAACTCACTCCCATCTCAACCGTGTAAGTCTAATCATATGTGTTCGATCTTGGTGGACTTGTGATATTCATACCGCGCTGTATAGCACAATGACAGTTCAAGTGTTTCTCTTCCTTTAACCCACGGAAATGAGGAGCAGAGAAAAGAAGGCACAAGGGCCGGCAGCGTACCTTCTACACCCGTGCAGCGACCAGCTGATCTCCCAGGGGCAGTATCTCAGAAGGAGGCGACCCCAACTCAACCACCAGTTGCCCGGGCACCTCTAAGGAAGAAATATGCAAAGACATTAAGATTGACATCTGATCAACTTGTAAACTCGTTTTGTTTGTTCCTGACAGGACGATGCTGACTCTGTTGCCAGAAATCCTTGAGCCTTCGTGAGGGCGCCAACTCTATCACATTCTCCCTTTCAGCAACCGGTGCAGTGGCCGCGACGGCTAGGATCTTCGTCTGGGACTCGACAGATCGTGTTGTCATTTCAGATATTGATGGCACCATTACGAAGTAGGTGTATCTTATGGTCATAAACGACACCTTTTTTAACCCGCATTCCTCCCCTTCCTCATTTCATTAGGTCAGATGGTCTGGGACATGTTTTTGCGATGATTGGACGTGATTGGACACACATTGGGGTGGCTAAATTGTACACCGATATCGTTCGCAACGGGTACAAGATCATGTACCTGACGTCAAGAGCTATCGGACAAGCTGATGCCACGCGTGACTATCTCAAAGGCATCAAGCAAAACAATTACCAGCTTCCAGAGGGCCCTGTTATTATGAGTCCAGATCGCTTGATGGCTTCTTTGCATCGGTGAGAGTGATTCCTTTTTTAAATAGACTGAACATATGAACTGATAAGCTATCTAGGGAGGTTATCATGAGGAAGCCAGAAGTGTTCAAGATGGCATGTTTGAGGGATATCCAACGCCTGTTTGGTGAATCGTCAAGAAACCCGTTCTATGCTGGCTTTGGAAACCGTATAACGGATGCTTTGTCGTACCGGAGTGTGAACGTTCCCAGTAAACGTATCTTCACGATTGATTCCTCTGGAGAAGTCAAAATGGAGCTGCTAGAATTAGCAGGCTATAAATCTTCGTGCGTTTGATTATTTTTGCATTTATTCGAACAAGAGCTCTGACAGCCTTACTAACGGTGTAGGTACATCCATATGACAGATTTGGTCGAACTGATGTTCCCTCCCATCCATCGGAAGTGGGCACCCGAATTCACAGATTTCAATTTCTGGAAAGCGCCGATCCAGGATTTCCCTCTACCGGATCTTTCACCCCCCTCACCTGCTTTGAGTGCACGGTCCGATACATCCAACCAAAGTACTCTCGCAAGACTACGCAATTTCAGCTTGGGAGGGAATGCCAATGTTCAACGCCAGAATTCAATGTCGTCGACAGCGGACGGACAAGATGAAGGCTCAGACCGTGATCCATATCGCAACTCACACCTTCGCCAAATGTCATCATTGGAAAGGTTGAGCTCGACACTGGGCTTCGGATATGGACGCAGTACGAGTCCAGGATCGTCATCGTCGTATGCTAGTTCAGATGATGAAGACGATGAAATTGGTGTAGACGGCCACCGAAGGAAGAGGGAGAGAAGAAGGAGCATGACAAGTATGCCGGGATCTTTGGATGATATGCAGTTCGATGATGAGGAGGAAGAGGAGGAACACGAGGAACAAGGGGAAGGCGATCCGGACTATGAAGAGGATGCAGGCAACGACCTTGGGGAAGAAGAATCGTATGACGATGACCTGCTCGCCACTGGTGAGATGCAGAATGTGCCGTTTTTGTAAATAATCGTATAATTCACCTGGCCATGGGCTCATTCAAACTGGAGGGGATTGTGTCGAGATTAATATTTCACTTCCCCGAGTAATTCCCTACTTCATAACCTTTTTTAGAATTTGCATTGTAGCTCTCAAGGACGACCCTTACTTAGATCGCTGCTTTATTGGTTACATTTTATACATAACCTTTACACATTCACACCAGTAACTTATTACAGATGGATTGATTTCTTTAATTAGTATTTGATTGACTAAATGAGGAGTCAACGAGTTTTTATCTTATCTACCATCCACAACTCAATTTGTTCATAATACCGTCCATATCTTTCAATCACCAAGTTGCATCCATGAAGTATGTCTGGCTAGATGTAGACCCCGTAAGTGATAATTTCCCTTTGCCTTCTCTAGGTGATTGTCGAAACCGAATTCGAATGAAATTATTGTTCAGGGGCACGACGATGCTACAGCCATCATGCTGGCCGTAAATCTCCCAAATATCCATTTGCTTGGTGTTTCTACTGTAGGTACAAGAAGATAAATTGCATCGTGGATGCTGATTTGAGTGACAGACACACGGAAATGCAGACAGTAAATGGACGTCCATAAATGCTGCTCGATGCTTAGTTGCTTTTGGCGCCCCGCCAGACGTGCTCGTCTACCCTGGTGCAACGGAACCCTTGCTCTTGCCCGCAAAACACGATCCCGAAATTCACGGCGAAGATGGTCTTGGTGGTGTGGAGGGCTTACCGGACCACAATGCGCCCGAAGTCTTAGCCAGGTTTGCAAAGAATGAGGATGGTTCTCCTGCGAGAGCATTGGAGGGTATGTCGAGGGCGATCAAAGGTCTATGGAACGGCGGCTCTGGACACAAAATTATTGTTGTATCGACAGGGCCTATGACGAACATCGCGCTCTTCGTCAGCGTCTATCCCGATCTACTCGACGGCGTCGAGGAGTTTGTGTTTATGGGTGGTGGTGTTGGTCTAGGGAATCGATCAGCAGTTGCGGAGTATAATATCCTTTGCGATCGTAAGTCTGCTGACGCACGCGATACGGGAGGTATAGACATGAGCGCTGACTCACTTTAAAACAATTAAGCGCATGCTTCGCAAATTGTTCTCAATGTACCTATCCCGAAGACCATGGTCCCTATCAACGTCACACACACGGCGATTGTCACCAAAGAGATTCATCGGCGCCTCCTCGCACCCCAGACTTGGCAAAACGACGAAGTAGGATCTGCTCTCCCCAAAGCTGCAACGAACCTCCGCCACACGTTATCGACTTTGATTAGCTTTTTCGCCGAATCGTATAAGACGACTTTCGGATTTGTCGATGGCCCGCCATTACACGATGCGTTGACAATTGCGTACATCTCCGATCCCTCGCTATTTGCGGTAACTCGTCACAGAGTAGACATTGAGCTAATTGGAACACACTCGATGGGTCAGACCGTCGTTGATGTGTGGGGATATGTTCCTGTTGATAATTCCTGGGGAAGGTCAGGGAAAAACTGTCAAGTGGCTGACAATCTAAAAGTAAGAATTATAAAGTGCAACGAATAAATTTGCTGATAAATTTAAAACCTTCACAAGGTCGAGCGTTTTTTCGAGTTTCTGCTGGAGGCAGTTCAGCGTTGTGACAACAGAAGCCCTCTCAATATGAACAGACCGAATTGATGATACTTCCACGAGGGCTGGCTGAGGACTTTTCGTATCAACATCGTCCTTGAAAGAGTAGCCTTTTTACAAGGGTTCACCTATTTCATGCGGTGGGGTTGGCTAATAGTACATTGCTTCGTTTTTATCGACGCGTAATACAAGATCTGCAGTAAAAAAAACAAAACAGAAAGCGTTTAATAAACGATAAATATCGATATACTCTCTCAGAATCTGCCGACACCCCTAAACCAAGCGTTAATGGGTTTAGACATGGGAATAGGGAGAGGGTTGAAGGGGAAGGGTTTGGGCTTAGGTCCCTTGACAGGGGGCGAGTTTCCTGTTGGCTTCCATGAAGCGAGGGTGGCTTTCATAAACTGAAGCGCTTGTGCCTGGACTGCTGCGATAGTGGGGTCGGCCTGTGCTGATGCGAGACTCATGTCGGAACAATGGAAACCACCACCAAGCCCAATGTGTTGACTAGAAACCTTGGGTCTCAAACCCGTCGTGGAGAGTGTCGCTTCTTTCCAAGGGTCACCTATTAAAAACGTAACGAGGTTATTTTTCAATATCGGAATATCGCAATTTCATACGTGGACGCACGTATGCCGTTGGCAAAGAATACGTTGGATACCGAGACACCCCAGCCCTTATATTTGGCATTGGTTATAAGGGTCCTTGGAATGGCCGGAAGAACTTTGAAGGCTTCTGGGAACATCATTTTGCATTGCCTCTGTGGGTGGAATAAGTGACGCGGTCGCAACTCATTCAGCATCTTCTTACCATATCATAAAGAGGGGTGACAATTCTGCTGACAAGAGAGGGATTGCCCAAAGGAGCGCCTTCCTGCAAGTATCCGACTTCGTTACAACTGTATAAAGGCATCGGTGTCAAGGAGAGAGACGGAGAGTATTCTTGCGTACACTATCCAGAACCACGAACGATTGGAATTGTTGATAGTAGTATTAGTCCAATAGTTCAAGCTGGAATCATAGGTACCAAAACAGGTTCTATTCAGGGATAAGTTTAGCATGATTGAGATAGAGAAAAGACAAGGCAACATACTCGGCATCTTGGTCATCGCAGACTGAGATAGTCAAATGATTAGTGTGCAACGCAGACAAAAACACAACCTATCGACTCACGTCGATCATAGTAACCATTTTTCCAATAGTTACCCCATGCCGTCAATGCGTTGTCGAGTCCCCAGCCTTGACTTCCTGCAGAGACAGCGTTTTTGACCTCGAGAGCGTCGCAGAAGCGATAGAATTGAGTATTTCTGCCGGATGTGGGCTGTAGAGACTGCCAGTCCCACAAATTATTGCGCACTTTGTAAAGAAAAAAACAGAATTAGAATGCGTTTTGCAGACATAAGAAGGAGTACTCACAAGCTCCTGCGAAGTCATCGATGTGAGAGATGTTGCCCAGGCCAAAGTTGTCTTTGAGCTTCTGGATGGCCTGTCCGTTCCCGCTCAACAAGGTCTTGTCAACATAAGAGATGACGGCTTGAACATCAGCCGAACAATTGGCGGGCATATTCAGTCTTATAGGCTCAAAATATTGCCAAAAGTCTCTGAAATACATGTTATTATTATGGATGTGATGGTGAGAGTTGTTGACACATACAGTATTGCCTCCACAACGGCTGACGATGCGTAACCAGCAGCGAATAGACCTGGTTTACTAGAAGGGAGTTAAGATTAAATGCATCATTTCGATGCCGGGAGGTGATGTCCATATGACTTACTTGACGACTGACCAGCTAACCAGTGCACCTATACACGAAACAATGCTATTTGTTTAGTAAACTTTAACATCAAATGCCAAATACAGTACCAGGGTAGCTGCCTCCAACGAAGACCCAAGGTGCCCTGTCTGGAGTTACTTTGTCACCATCCGGTTGAGGAAGATTGACATTCTTTGCAAAATATTCGAGATCGTCAATGGCCTGCTGTATAGTGTGCACACGGAAGCTTTTGACACTCAGATCGGGATAGGGGTTGCTCAAGCCATAAAACCGGTGTTCAAGAACAATAACACTGCCATTTTGCTGTTGGGCTATTAAAAGTTTCGAACAAATGTAAGTTATTAGCCATGTGCACTCGTGAGATGTGCATACCGATCATGCCAGTGATAGTCCTGTTAGCCAGGTAGCCAGAATAACCTGCGACGTGTCCATCAGTTCTATGTATAAGTTCGACTCAGCTTTAAAAAGTTTAGCATACCATCAGCGCTTGTCTCTCCCGGTGTCATGAGTACAATGGGACCACCTATCACCAGCTCAAGTCAATCAACAACTCGCAAATCATGTATAACAATTCATACCGGGCTCGTAGAATTCCCATGTATGCCAGAAGCGCTGTTTAAATGTACCCAAGGAAGGATTGTTGTGGTCAATAAGTTGATCGAAGTAGTAGACTGTGTTGTACGGCGGAAGAGTGGTCCCGTTACGACTGGTGACAGGGACCTCCGTTGACGGGGTCGATGGCATAGGCACAGTTGGAGGAGCCATCATGTTTCTATGGAGCCTCGAACCACCATTTGCAGCATGGGCGGATACCAGAGACCCAAGGGCAAGGGCAACGACGAGCTGCCAAATGATTCTGAGGGACATTTCGAAGGTCCCAAAGGGTAGGGCTGGAGGAGTTTGAAGCTCTGAAGTCTGAAGAACATCGCATTATTTAAGGAGACGGAGACAAGGGGGGCGAGGATTCAGCGAATTATTCTGAATTTGAGATCCTTTTGTGACCGCATGATTGCGGCGCACATCGTGATGTACGGTGCTTCTGAACAGTCTATTAACATCTGTACAACGGAAGGTAAGCGATATCAGCAGGACGAACATATGGAAGATAACATATATATACTTGCAAGGCAAAATTCGTCACACAAATGTCGTTCAGAATGACGGACCGACGGTGAGCGCCTTCATTTCTGACTGAAACTGAATGTAAAAATAAGAATTGGCAGCATCTTGACCACGGGGATAGCTCGGTGGTGATATTCGCGTGTTCAGGGAGTTAGAGTGCAGAGGTTGTACCGACTAAAGCAGACCACAGGCCTATAGCACAGCTGATGTGAGATCTTGAGTAATGCTGGGGTTTTGGTTATATAAAATTATACATATTAACAAAGTCAGGCATCACCATCTGGATGGTCTCAAGTTTAGGTCTTCTTAGGTCATGCAAAGGCCAAATCTTTCGGGCCGCCCTTCGAATCTTTAAAGTCTGCAAAAAAGAGCAAAACTTGTTCCGTGCGCCTTGTGTTGCGGGTCTCAATGACTCTGCCTACGAATCTTCCAACTTCTTTGCCAGCGTATCGAATCCGATGTGTCAATTGGGACACATCACTCCCGCATAAGACACTTGGCTTGAGAGTAGATATTTATTCATACCCATGAGCCTCGCAAGGTAGTGTATGTGTACAACAAGAAGGGGTAAAATTATCCGAAAAATATCGCCCATTGCTTGGTACCAAATTCATCTTGCTAGAGTGGATGAACATCGGGGTCGAGTATCTCCAAGATTGAGGGGCATAAGAGGCATTTAAAAAGCTGAATAGACTTGGCATTCGATGTATTTCGTCAAGCCCAAGAACGGCACGGATAAAACGTTACAGATGATGAGATAGATTGTCGAGACTCGACTCGGGAGTTGTTGTCGGCGGTGACTGAAGGAGAGTTAGTCACAAGATGAAAGAGGCGCGCACACGTGACTGTCGCGTTGCTAACGATATTTGAACCATAACCAAATAAAAGACCAAACAAAGAGTTGGTATTCCAGTTTCCCTGAATCTTTTCAAATTTGTATCTCCTCTGTCTGTTCATCATCAAAGCTTCCCTCAAGATTCGTTACTGACGCAGCGATCTTTGCTGTCGTCAACGTTTTTAACGTCCAACGAAGGCCTTACGCCCTTAACGCGCCTACGCAATCTTAACGCTCACTGACAAGACTAACTACAGGAAATATTATTGCAACTATGATCCCCGTCGTTCCAGCTCTCGTACTCGCTATCATCTCTTTTCTTGCCTCTGCTTTCGTTGTTCTTCGTATTATCATCCCAATTTTACCCCCTCATCCTTTAAGCAAACGAGTGTCGCCAGTAAGTTTATCCTGTGTCTTGCGCACTATTCGGTTGATACTTACACTTCTCATAGTCTGAATTCGGTCTCCCGACTTTTCGTTCTCTTTCTCCATCTGACAGAGCTCATCTCTGGCTTGCATCTCTCGATCTCATTGCGCTTGGCCTCTTCATATGGCAAATCATTGACGAATCAACAAATGGTTCATCAGGACATGCCATTGCCACGGATCCTGCCGCTGCTGTGCGACTGTGGCTCATCGTCACCATTCGTCAAACATGTCTTCTCATTCTGGCCATCATCACCCTTCTTCATGTTCGACTTGCTCAATCGGTATCATTTGGCTCGAAACATTGGTTAATTTGGGGTCCCACAGCATTGCTGGTCATTACATCTACCAGTGTTGCTGGTGTTTTGGCTGGGTCGCAGGTCAACACATTGTTTCTGGGACTGTCTGCATACTCAGCGGTCATTGCATTGGCAGCAACAATCGTCATCGGATGCCTCATTCGCACCTTGTTCGTAATCAAGAGGAATCTCAACCCAATTCATGATGTCGATGACACTTGGCCACCTGTCAAACGGACAGAAGACAAACCCAGACCATCCTTTGGGACAGAGGACATTGACGCACTTCGTGATGGTGCTTCTTGGATTACATCCAACCCAGGTTCCCGCCGCAACTCCGTTTCTGCATGGTCATTTACCACTCATCATACAGTCACGACCTCTCTTCACCACGGCCAAGTCCCAGGACGCCCCCAAAATGCAAACCATGGTTCGATCCCCGCAAAGTCGTCGTTTTGGTTTGGGTCCGCGACACATAACGATATCCAAGTTCCTCCAGTACCACCCCTTCCTTCTCCTTATGGTCCTCTGTCGCCCACCTCTGCCGGATTGGCAGAGGTCGACCCTTTCCGACGCGACCTTCCTTTGCCGCCCTCCCTTGGACAACAGCAGAAGGCAAGGATGGGTTCTCAAAGCTCGTGGCTCACATCTTCCGATGGCTCACATACCACTCTTACGTCGTGGTCTTATCCAACGACTCATGGTCATGGCCAGCCTGTTGAAGGTACTGGCACACTGGTGCCATCCAGCACCCCGGATTATCAGAAGACTGCATACTCTCCTTCACCTTCTCCTCGCCCATACACTCCTGGATTGGCTGATGCTCAAGTGCTTGGAGGATATGGTTATGGACATCACGGAAGTGAAACCGGCCTGACTTCCCTTGCCGCTCCCGGAACAACAGTTGACATTTCACTCGCACCTGCCATTGGATGGTCAGTATCAATTTGGCTCCCTCTTGTAAGTTCATCTCGTCTCGTCATTCTTTTTTGAGGATCTGACTTTTTTTACTCTTTTTAATTTTTAGAGCTTTTCTTTACCCTATCTCATCTTCAATTCTGCACAGATTCCACCTTCGTCTGCTATCGAGATTTTATTTATCCTCTCGATTACATTGTCCGCGCCACTGCTCGCCATCAACCTGGTTTGTGGCTCTCCCCTGCCCGTTCCCACTGGGCTTTTTGATAGCCCCGTCGGCTCAACCCTACCCAACCCTTCTGCTATTCATGTTGGCGGTGGAAGCACTATTCCTCCTCGCTGGTCCTCTGATTATAAGCGGAGCACCAGCAGCATGACCGTAGTTGAGGGTCGTCGTAGTGGGGATGTATGGCTTACCAAGGGAGATGCCGTTGATGGCAAAGGAAGAATTGGCAGGGCCGTTACCATGCTCCAGCCAACTCCAAAACTGTCAGTATTACCCCCTGAAGAGGATGATGACGAGCTGGATATGCCTCCCGTCCCATTTGCGAATGACGACTCTCTGCCTGTTAATGTGCACGGAACCCCCAATTCAGATATGAGCGTTCAGTTCGGCAGGATGAAGTCTAAATCAAGCTCACGTCACTACTCTGGCGCCGAAGAGAGTATGGTACAGGCAACACGTATAATGGTCGCCGAGCGCCACTACTCTGCTCTTGCTCAAACCATGGTCGTTCCAGGTAGCAACGGAGGCAACCGTGATTCCGTTGGAGCCAGCACTCTCGTCAGCTCGGCCACAGGTACCACAACCAACAAACGCGCAAGTCACAACTCTCACTTGCGTTCGCGCTCAATTTCTTCCCTTGCCCTTCCAGACACTCCCACCCACGCGAGGAATCCCAGCCCCAGCCCACCACCACCTTTCCCCTTGCCCCCAACTCCTCCCAATGTGAGGGCTGCTCGGTTGGCCATGCTCGCGCACAAGAAGTCTTTCTCTTCAGGATTTTCTCTCCACGAGAAAGAGGTCGATGACTTGAATGAGATTGACGCTATGACTGCTGGCGTGCTCCCTATTTTGGTACCTGGTCTCAAGGTTGGTGAAGACATGAAGATCAAGAACGGTGAATACTCCCCTCCTGGAACTTGGAGCAAGAGCAAGGGTATGAAGGCCATGAAGAAACTCACGGAATTCGGTGAAGATTTCTCTTCGCCCGAAGTTCATTCTACCCCTGCTCGAAGGCGTGGACCTAGGACAAGAAAGGAATCTGGACACAAGAAGAATCACTTCAGCTTGCCCAGGTCAGTTACTCTCGAATGATAGTATATCTTCTTGCTCACATGTGTCATGAAACAGTTTGAGTCTCGGAAAAGAAGGCATTCAATCATTGGCGACATGGGGCGCAGACATCCGCAATGTTCTGGAACAAAAAGTTGGACATTATACTGCTGTTCCAAACCACATTGATATTGCCCGCCGCAACACTATTCTTGGCGTCGAAGGTCCTTCCGATCAGGCTGCTCTTAGCATCGTACAAGAAGAGGAAGACAGACAGACAACAAAGGTCAAACTCGCGCGTTCCATGTCTACCAGGTCTTTAGGTCTCCGTGCTGATGTCCCACACGACGTGGACACAGCTCGCTCCTCAGTTGCCAGTGTGGCTCAGATGGCTCCTGCTTCTGCTGCTTCCACGGTCACTCTCTTTGAAGACTTCGAGGCAGGTCTCGAGTCCGGACCCCAGGCCGAGAGTACCCCTCATAATTCTGTTTCGCAGAGGAGGCCTTCCAACCGCCCAGCTCCACCTCTCCCTGAGAAGCGTCGTTCAACCATCAGGTATATCAAGTCAGAGTCACCAGAGAGTCAGATGTATCCCCTGCAAGAGAACGTTCCAGTCGAACCTGAGACTTCGCCTTCTGCACTTGCTTCGTTGACGCAGTGGACCTCGAATGCCGTTCGCCCCTTGGTCAGCAAGCCCACCAACCTCAAACGCACATCGTCCAACTCAAGCCAGAACAAAGGTCTACGCCAGCTGACGCTCCTCCAAGATCGTGGTAACCTTCCTGCCACTGAGACTCAGTCCCAAGCTTCAACCAAGCAAGCCCCAGCTGAGATCCGTCCTCTTACACTTGGAAAGAGACAAAAAGCTCGTAATGCTATTCAGGATGAAAATGCATATGTCAAGCCGCGAGCCAGTCCTTCCAAGAACAAGAACTTCAAGCAGTTGACTTTGGTCAGATCTGAGACGGCGAAACAACGGGGCATTCTCCGTCAGAATGAGGTCCTTCCTGCCGTCGTTGTTCGTCCTCCATCACAATCCGAGCACGCTGCCTTTTCATACGACTTTTACAACTAAACCATGCATTCCTCTCTCGTGATTATCCCGCCTTGTTCTATACCCTCATCCATCACGCATGATTTACACGGTCTTCGCTTTGCATGATTTTTATTACCTTTTGTTCTTTGTTACTCTGACCGTTTTTTCTGCTTTCCGACTTGTCTCCTTTTTAACTCCGCAACTACCATCAATCCCCTAATTCTGCATATCGTTTTAGTTCTGTTCCTTGATTTTTTTTCTTCTTACTATCATCACTATTCCCATTTGCTCTGCTTTGCTTTGCTAGTCATAGTTATCTCACTTTGCTTTGCTATCGTCGTTGTGCTTTCTGCTCTATGTTTTTACCCATAAAAGTCTTTGTTCTCCAGTAACCGGTTACTGCCTCCTCCAAGCTGTTATAAACCTGTCTATATCTACGTACACATGTACCACCCCCCTATGCTCTATGCTGCTTCCGTTCCATCCCAATGTGTTATATACCACAAGCCCCATATTCTTTCAATCTTTGCTACATTCCTTCGTTGTAGTGCAGCTTTTCCTTCGCCGTACACCAGAAGAATTTGTTCCTTAGATAGATCGTTAATACGAGAATCAATCTGTTAGATAAAAATCTGTATCCGTTACAAAAGCATTGATAATACAAAGACAACAACCCAAATGATATTGCTAAGGGACTTCTGGAAGGACTTCTACTCCAGTGTCGTGCTCATTCGCTCAAATCCGCGCTTCGACGCTATTCCATTAATCCAAACAGGCTAACGAGACCTACAGCAGGGGGACCGCCCTCACGAGCTTTGATCTGCCCACAATAAGCGATCACATATCGTGAGGGGTGCCATGTTACAGTTGGCGAAGGTGCAAGTGCCGGGACGCGATGTAGAGGTGCTCCAGTTTCTGTCGCACACTGAAGAGAAGGTGAGATTCCGGTAAGGTTTGCACGAAACAAGAAACAAAACGAAACAAAGTAGGACTCACAATGTCGATGTGATTTCCTCCACTCGCGATAGCAAGATATTCCCCGTCGTATGAGAAGCTCAAAGCGTTGATATTGTACCTGACACGTTGACATTTGTATGGGAGCAATGAAATAAGCCAGGGTTATCAACTTACTCGCAAACGGTGATAGTCCTGGCACATATCCAGTCGTTGAGATCAAACATATTGACGATGGAATCCAACCCTCCTGAAGCGAGGTATCTTAGTAGACATCGTGAGCCATTATAGTTGCGATTCGAGAGCAAAGTCAAGAATCACCTTCCACGGGGGTCTAAAGCCAAGGCGATGCATCCTCCAACGTGCGCAGCTGGACTCTCTCTAACCTGTAATGAAGGGTAGTCCATTACACGCAGTGTATGTTCTTGGTGGTGTGTGACGACAATCCCGTCTCCCAGATGATTGAAAATCGCATGAGACCCAATTTGCTACAGATAAGATGAGTACCCAATTGAACGACAAGAGAAAATGGTGAAACTAACTGGATCTTTATCTGCGAGCCTCCATTCCTCTTTTGCATCGGGAGTAGGCTTTCCATGGGTCACGAAAAAGAATTGGTGGCCTGCTGATACATAGAGCAACGATTTACCATCCGGTGCATAGCTTGTCTGCACAGGGGACACTTTTAATGACACCTGTTGAGTATACCTGCTCTCTGTTCGTCGTGCATAGCCAAGCGGATATAAGTTAGCAAAATAAAAGAAGCTGGAATGGCATTGACGTACGTCGCGCATCCCAAAATACCAAGCGCCTGTCTCTCTGACTTGAAGAGCAGAACAGCTCTGGGTGTGTTGGGTTCCAAGATACATAGTCAACATCGTCACTATGTCCTCCAGAGTAGTTGCTTGCTGATCTCATATCCATCTAGATGCGGGTCCTCGTCAGTTTCCAGATGATACAACCCGACTAACAGAGTGCAGAAGAGAACCCCACATACACTTTTATCAGGTTGCCAAACCCGTACTACTTTGTCTATCCCAACTGCAGCCAACTTTTTGCCGTCGCAGCTCCATGCAACGTGGTTCATTGCTTGTGCTGTTGGCATGCGGTAGTCTCTGGGCTTGAACGCAGAGAAGTTTGGAGGCTAATTTTATCGTATGCGCATGTGTGGTTATGGACAGGGGTTGGCCATCCAAGATTATATCAAGAGGCAAAGTATTGGTACGTTTGAACAGAAAGAACACAAAACAGGTGAAGATGCAATCATTTAGAGCTCGTCCAATATAAAACAAGGTGGGGACGGTCGTACATGTATGCCTCGTGATGCAAATGTGGTATGTGGAGGTGGTGAAGGCTGACGCTCCGCAATTGGCTCTTCATCTTCAATCATATCACTGATGTTTGAGGAGATCTGAGCAAGGGTCAGTGTTGAAGATGATGGAACAGTAGAAACCGGTATGATGGTCCAGTGGCCAAGAAAATAGCTAAGTCCATATTTGGAATTTATCTCTATTCTTGGAAATCGTGTTTAGGGGATCAAGTCTGATTTGTATCATTCCAACAGGGATTACTAGGATTACAGCAGAAGAGATTGGTAGATGATCTAGACTTCCTATCAAAGTTTGGCATTGTTCGAAGCTTTTGCAGTCCTCAATGCCTCCAACCATCTGATGACCTGGAGAGTGACTTCACTTTTGGCCTCAACCATAAGCCAGTGGCCCTTTCCTTCAACAGCGAAGTCTTGATATCGTTTGATAAACTTTCTAGACTTGTTGATAACAAATGATGTGGCGGTAGCATCCTTGGTTCCCCACATGAAAAGAACAGGGAGGTCGGCCCGTAGATTAGACGGTAAGGCGGCAGCTAAGTAATGAAGGTGTTACTATGATGTGATGCAGAGGGTCGATGAAGATGCTTACCCATCTCTTCATCGTGCCTAAACTTGGACGTTCGATAATAGTTCAGAGGTCCCCACATACCCTTGCTGAGTTCGGCTTCATACAACTGAAGCTCCTTGTCATTGAGGACCGGGTTGCGCTTTACAGTAGGTCGATGAAGCAGATATTTTTCGAGCGAACCAAATGACGTGAAGTCATTGTTTGGACCAGTGTTATTTGGGCTGTAGACAAATGGAAGGAATTTCTTCAACTAAGTATCAGGTCGTGTGAGTAAGTACCGAGAACAAGTGAATAGCATGATAACTCACGTGAGCCTGTACCTCTAGAGTGGATTTCGGACTTGCGAAATAGACCTGATACCCAAGATTTGGAGCTTTTTTGGCTACCTCCTCGATCGGCAAGTAAACAGGAGAAGGAGGCGTGTATGGAACACTTAGCCTTTAAATAGATTGTCAGGTCATAGAAGTGAAGAGAAGAGATTCAAGTGATAATTACATGACGAGCGCCAAGATACGATCTGGATGCCACAAGGCAAACCTTCCGGCTGTGTATGACCCCCAGTCATGGCCTATGACGACCTGTTGGGAATGATTAGAGTGGGCATTCGCAGAATAACATGCGTCCAGGGTCTCACAGCTCTTTTAATAAGTAATATATCGAGCAATGCAACGAGGTCTGCGCATAGCTTCTTTGTTGAATACTCGGCAGCCTCGACTGGCTTTGACGTTCCTCCGTAGCCCAACATATCTGGAACGACGACACGATAACCCTCTCTGACCCATGGACCTATTTGATGACGCCAACCGTACCTAGGGTTATGTTGAGCGTGTAAATATGCAGATTGTTTGAACTGATTACCAAAAGTCTGGGAAACCATGAATACACAACAAAGTAGTTGTACGTTTATTGTCGTAGTTTCCCGGAATCTGGTCAACCTGAAGAAGAAGATATAAGGGATTTAAGAATCAATATAATGATGTTTGACTTACAAAATGGTAAGTACGACCAGTATAAAGTTTCTCTACCCTATGATTGAAGCTGTCTGGATTTCTTGGGTCCATGATGGTTTGAGTAGAGGCGTATAGGTAAAGACAGTTGCCGAATAACCGAAAGTACAGGGCATGACGATGATGAGATTTAAAGGGGTCTCTGTCTGCTTAATTTGCACAGTGAATTATTTAGGAATTGCCGAGCGGAGTTTTAAATATTTACGGCTGGTCGCGGGAAGAGTGACTCGTGTTGTTGATTGAGCTGGTTAAAGAACTTTTACTGCAACGTCGACTAAGGAGACTTGCCACTCATAAAACCACCTTTCATCCCTTTTATTATCATCCTTATTCCCATTTCTTTCCCTTTATTTCCTTCAAATCATTTTATAAACCACTACTTTTTATACCTCACATTCATCCTCATCTTTTCAACCTTTTTTTTTTTTTTTTTTTTTCGACCATTGTAAAGTAAGTTTTTGTTTCAATATTCATTCATTAATTGTCTTGATTTTTGTCTATTTTTTCCCTTCAAGTTCTCGACATGCCTGCAACTGTAGTTAAACAACCTTCAACAATTTCTTCAAATAAACCACAAACCACAAAGCCGCGCGCAGCACCTCAAGCAAAGGGTCGTCGTATTTTCAGGCGTAGGGGAAGGGCTAGAGGCGAATTGGATAGCGATGATGAGTTGGAGAGGGAGGCAGCCACTGATTCGGATACAGACGATAACGACATATCATCCTCCGACTCAGCCACTGACGATTCAGATACCGAACCAGCTTCAGACGATGTCGTACCTCATGATCGCACTCATCTCCCTACTCCCAGAAACAGCAAAAGTCCTGACTCTATTGCCAAGGAAACAACCAGGCAGTTAATTGGCGAATCTACATCCTTATTCGCTGCTTCAACCAACTGGTCTGACAACATGGAAAGGGAGGAAGCAGAGGGCGCTAATCAGGTCCCAGTTATCGATTTCGCTGACTTTAACGCCAAAACCGCCGAACGTATTCCAACAGTTCCCAAGTCAAAGAGGGCCAAACAGAAGGCGAAACGCGCCGCGAAGCGTCAAGCCGCCGCTGTAACATCTCAGCAACCTCCTCAATCATCACTACCCCAGAATCGGGAATCTCCACCAAAGGAGGACTCCACCCCACTAGACAACAAGCAGTCTGCTTGGTCAGCCGTACAGGAAGGCAGTCCATCTACGTATGTAAGCCCTGCTCGACAGGCTTATCAACAACGCCTCGAGACAGATCCATCCTATGTTCCTAAAATTGGCAACTTCTGGGGACATGATGACCGCTTGATAGACGCTGACCTGAGGAGTCTTAGTTTCTGGTGGAACTCACAACGCGGTGGCAGAGGTCGTGGTCGTGGTGGTTTCAGAGGGCGCGGAGGACACAACCATGGAGATAGATTCCACAAACAACCGGAAGAACTAGAGCAGGATCAACAGCCCGACCAAGTCCCTCCAATTGAACGCACATGGACCCATGACGGTTTCGAGGAGTTGAAGCGCAAGGAGGAACAACGCCGTGCCCAAGCCGCTGCTCGCCAAGACAGCACGTCCAAGCGGGGAGGGTTTGCCGGGGCGAGAGGAGGGGCATTTACTGGCAGTCGCGGTAGAGGTGGGTTTATGCGCGGCGGTATGTTATCTCCAGGCGGACGCAACCCCATGCTACAGAACCGAATTCGCTTCGTTATGAAGCCTGAAGTTATGTGGACGAAGCAGTCTGAAATCTTCCTCTTTTTGGATCCAGCAATGAAGCCACGAAATGGGCAAGGTCCTGGATATAGGATCAGAATTCCTGGACACGAGGGAGAAGTCGTTCGCGCGCCGCTGGGTTCATCGAAGCTGCAAGAACGACCTGCTAAATCTTCACGGCCCGTAACCAGTAATTTCACCGTTCGACTTCCCTATCCTCAAACAAACGCCGACGCTGAGAAGAAGGAAGAACTTGTTGATGAAACTAGACAAAAGGATGAAGAGGAGCACCTTGTGACTCTTGAAGAAAGGCCTACGTCGATTACACCTCATCAAGCGCCAACGCCCCTGCTTCCCGAGATCCAGCCCTCAGCTTCTGTCTCTGCGCAACCTCTGCCTTCAATCCGCACTCAGCTAGAACAGATAACGCTCGGGCCAGCTGAACCAAGTCCAGAGAGACAAGCGCTCACTGAGCAAGCTGTAATGCGGAAACCATCCTTGGATCTTGATGTTACCCAAACACCTGCGAAGGAGCAGAACACGAGCACAGAGAGACCGACACTCCCTCCCCTGCAGACGACCTTCACACCACCCCCACCTCCTCAACCTCAACCTATTCAACCCAACCCCGGCTATGGTGCTCCCTACGGTTATCCTGCCCCACTCCCTCCTGGCATCGGTTTGAATCCTCATGGCATGCCTTATGAATTGGCGACTGGTCGCCCTGTATATCTCCCCCATCCTCCCCCCATGTATAATCCTCGTCCTATGATGCACTCCCATAATCCTTCCATGACTTTTGTACCTGGCCACATGCACCACCCTTCTAGTGGCACTCCTGACTTCCTTGCGCAACCCCCACATACACCCCCTGTGAATGGATTTATCGATCCGACTACAGGAAATCCGATATTCTCCTTCCCCCGACCCAATGCACGCATTCAAATTCGTCCACCTGGCGATGAGGGGTCCAAGCAGGCCCCTCCCAAATCAAGCACAACTCCGCGTGCCTCGACCAACCTCCGCACGGTTGCTCCACCCTTCCAACCGTCTACGTACTCGAATGACCAATCTCGACAGTCTAATGGGTACTACACGCCGTCGGATGCTTCTCTGCCGGCCTACGACAATTCCAATGGACATATTCCTATGGACGATGGTACGCAGGGAATGCCGAATGGGATGATGCCATATCCCTCATATCAACAGCCTTATTATTATCCTGAACCGTACGGCTATTCTCAGCAGTACGTGGATATGTCACAGCATGGACAATACGACATGTACAATATGGATCAAGTACCTCAAGGCACTGTCTATTATTGATTTTCATGGCCACCCTTGACGCGCGAATGTTTATTTGGGCTAACCAATTGAATGCATGCGAGGCTGTTTTTCTTTTTGTTTCTTTAGTCCTATTGGTTCTCGGTTTCTTTTCTCTTTGCTACTACCACCCACGATATCTCTTCACGACATTGTTCTACTCACAATTTTTACATGCGTATTCCATCATGCTTCACGACCTTTTTTCATTTTCACTTGCAATCCTCACATACGCTCTCACCTTTACCGATCATGAGTATTCTTTTTCACTACCATACATACATGCATGACACCTGCACCCCTTCCCTTTCGTTTTGGTTTATCTCTCTCTCGTCTCTGTGTTGTCTAACTCGCTTTCTCACTGTGATCATTATGTCTACCCCGTTGGCTCTCTTTTGCATATATGTTCTTTCTTACCTTAGGCATTATCCTTTTATCCCCTCACCCCCTTGTCATCCCGTTATTGTCAAACAAGCATTTTTGGTTAATTTTTTTTTTTCCTCCCCTTCCCGATATATCTTTAGTGTGTTTTTACATTCGAGCAATTCATGAAGTACTACCACAGAATTTTTTTTTATCATTCATACTGTTGTTTTTTACCTTCTTTCAGACGGTTTTCACCGCATAAAAAAGACAATTTTCCCCTTGGAACGACCATTTGTGTTTGGATGCTACTTGGCAAACTGTGACTGCAGTAGAGTTTGGTTTTTGTACTCGTCTTGATCATGGAATTCATATAGCCTCGAGGCGCCTGATGTGGTCAGCCGTTCGTGCTGGATAGTCATAAATAGTGTCAAAAGGAGGCAGAATGACAGACATAACTGCATTGACTGACGCAAAGCCATTAGTTTCCCCATGTCCACCCACATATCGGCTCGAAATCCTATGAAAAGGTAAATGAAATGCAATCGATTATGAACAATGGACTACCCTCATGTCGTCCTCATGTCCTGTCCCTTCCCTTGGCCTTCCCTTCTCCTTCCTTCCTTGACCTTCACACACTCTATCCCCTGGGAACCAGCAGTAACTACACTATTCTATTACACACAATACTCAAAGCACCTCCGACCAAAACAATACTCAAGTGTTGAACGATTTCGGACGCATATCAGCATTTCTGAGATGAGCTATTTTCAGAGGTGCGTACTTTGAGAGATTGTATCATAGTTTCGGCGATTTGGACATGACTGCAGTGATTCCTTGCTGTCCGAGTTGCATGATTGAATTCTTTTTCATCTAAACTAGACCTAGACTGGTTCTCCATATCTGCCCCTTCTCAAATTTCCCTTTGTTTGTGGCATCTGACTAACCGCCCGCCTTTCATTATATCGATCCTATTTTCGAATCTGTATGGCGTGATCCATACAGCCCAAGTAGCGCCTTTCATCCGCCTACTGGGGGGATGTACTCAAGACCACAAGACATACACCACGCACATGGGTATATGAGGCATGGCTACGCAATGTCCGAATATAGTCCCCATTCAGAGAGGCCAACGAGCTTTGTATCAGCAACGCGGACAATAGAGGCCCTCGAAAGGGACATTCAACAAAACTACTTCGTCAACAGGACAGCACGACGACCTTCACTGCCCTCGTATTTCACGAATCATTATCCCAGGATGTACCAACGAGACACGACACCTTATCCTTATCGCCCTTTGGCGATGGCCGCAACGGGCCATTCTAGTTCAATGGCAAGACGTGATTCGGTCTCGAGTGGCGTATCGCACTCTGGTTATCAGCCTTACAGTATCTACCGTCGAAGTCAACATTCGTTCGGGCCTCACCAAAACCAACATCGTCAATACCCATATCCAACGTTCCAAGATGACGAAAGTCTCCATGAACGAAGAAACTCGACGCGACCACGACACAGACATCACCATTCACTCGACAGTGGGTGGTCGAACCTACAGCGGACCAACACACTCCCTAATCCAGGAACAGGACAACATCATCATGATACCTCAGTGTTTTCCTTCGACTCCTACCCGCCTTCATACCCGCAGCGAGGCGTGCATAACCATGGTCGTCCCGGCCCATACACCACGCAACGACCTTCTTCGGCACACTCCGTTCGAAGAGATCATAATTATGACTATGATAGCGCTGGCATCCCACAAGAATCTATCTACCCAGATGCAGAGTTCTTGGATGAAGAATCACTATCGTTGACTCGAAGCCCCTCGGCGTCGTCCTCGGATGCGTCGACTGATTTATTGCCTGGTGCGCCAAGCTTCCATCCTGCAGAGATGCAGCTCGTAAAATATGGGGCACGAGCAAGAAGCCAGAGTGAGGAGTTTAGGGGTCGAGAAGGAGGTCTTCTTGGAGGATACCCAGAGGAAATATCTATTGCAGGGACGGAGGGGTTGGCGGAGTGGTCGGAGGCAGGTACGAAAGGGTCAGAGACGAATGACTCGCTGTCTGTCACGTCGTCGCAGGATATATATTCTGAATCCGACACGTCTGCAGGGAGCTTGGATACCGAAGGATACGCAGGTTCGTTCGACGGTCGACAAGCATACAAAAATTACAGGGATGATGTGGCAAATGATGACTTTGAAAGCGATGAAGAGTATATGAGTGATGGGATTGCAAGTGACGAAGGAGATTATTATTGGAGTGACGACGAGCGGGATTCAGGAGATTGGGAGGATTCGGTATACGAAGAGGAAAGTATTGAGGAGAGTTTTGATGAAGAAGAACTTGGAGAAAGATTTGGGCGGCTATGATTGTATTATCTTTTCGTTGGCCACTTTGAAAGTATCAAGGCCCCTTTTTATTAGAGCATATTGGGTATATTCACTGCCTCTTCCATGTATCATTATACCTAGCATTTCTTGCCCATGAACCACGCATTGTTCCAATATCATACCATTGATTATGATCCTTTTCATTGTCTGGTGCCTCCCCTGCCCAATGCGTTCATGAGCAAGAGCTCGATGCGGTCAACCCTACTGCTAAGCTCTGTTGTGTTATCCTTGGATGGAGACGGATGTGGGCGATCTATGAGTTCCTTGAGGAGGAGATGAACAAGTTGTTCTCCTCCTTGCAATGAGTCTATCCTCTGATTTATAGATGCCAAAGAAGAATGAATAGGATCAGAGGTCGATCCTGGTAGTTGAATAACAGTGACAGCGTCAGAATTAGAAGACTCGATGTCTGATTTCATGATGGAAAGTAATAAAAAGGGGCCATTTGTGACAATAATTTAAATAATAATGTAAATAATTTCCTAAAAAGGTGTGTCATATGATTTGTCATATTAGTATTCCTGGTTTGCAGTCATTTTGAGGTCCCACCATTTTACACAGCTTTGTTCTCAACCACCACCGTCTCTTCCAAGTCGTTGGTGTTTTTCAACAAACTTTCCTCAAGAAAGCCTGTCAAACCAGCCTTTCCTTTCAAAATCATTATACCAGTAGGTTCTAAACATGTTTAAACAGATAAAACATAAGTTACACCAAGATCTTTCTATAGACTTCTTGGTCTTTCTGTAAACGAGAAGAAATAAGACTACTTCCTTAAACTCACCGACACTCAAGTTTCTCTTTCTAACCAACTCCTCGACACGATGGCGTACGCTCAACCTTTCCCTCTTGCTGCTGCAGCATCAAAGCCTACACAGCAAACATTCGCACCCGACCTGTCGGTGCGCCTCATATGCCCTGAGTGCAGAGATCCAAATCCCAACATCGTCGAGGAGTTTGGTAGTGGAGATCTTGTATGTGGGACCTGTGGTCTGGTCCTCGGGGATCGTGTTGTTGATACTCGTAGTGAATGGCGTGTATGTCAACTTTCATACTGGTTCCTTCTTTGTGTCACGTTCCTTTTTTTTTTTTTGTTTTTTTGTTTTTTTGCTGACACTTCTTGACATACTTAGACCTTCGCAAATGACGAGGGCGACGACCCATCTCGTGTTGGAGCTGCTTCGGACCCCTTGATGGAAGGAATGGAGCAATTGGACACATTGATCAGTTTCAAGGATGGTGGTTCAGGTATTGCTCGTGAACTTCAACGGGCTGCCTCACGTTCCCAAAATTCGCGGTCGGAGCGGAACCTCCTTACTGCGTTCCGCGAAATTACCTCGTGGTGCGAATCTTTTTCGCTACCCAAGACGATCAGCGACATCGCCAAACAGCTCTTCAAACGCGCAGACGAGGAAAAACTGCTTCGTGGCAAACCCACCGAAGCCGTCATTGCAGCTTGCATCTTCATTGCTTGTCGCCAAGCTCATGTTCCACGTACCTTCCGTGAAATCTGTAACATGACCCATGTGAGCAAGAAAGTCCTCGGTCAATGCTACAAGGCTCTAGAGCAAGCTTTCAACCTCTCCCCCGGTGCGACGGCAGCATCATCGCAAGCAGCATCGTCCTCTGGCCCCACGACCGGCCCTGAAAACCTTTTGGTTCGGTACTGTAACCATCTGGATCTCCCACCCAACGTACAGTCCATTTGCAGTGATATTATTATCGCTGCCCGCAAGTATGGTATTGCAGATGGAAGAAGTCCTGTTTCTATAGCCGGCGGTGCTATTTACTTTACATGCCATTTACTTGGTAAAACCAAGTCTGTACGGGATATCAGCAGTGTTGCTGGTGTGAGCGAAGGGACTATAAAGTTGGTTTACAGGCTTTATTACGCGGACAGGGAGAAATTGGTCAAGCAGGAGTGGATAGACGAAGGCAAAGCCAGTCTGGACCGTTTGCCTTTTGACTCGACCAAGTAAAATTCTTTTTCGTCTTTGGGGATTTTTTAGTTTTCATTCTTTTTTCAATCACTTTCTTTTGGTGTATATTATTAGCTTGCTGCAAGCTTACTGAGGGTTGCGGTTACGGACGGTTTAACAACCCATTATGTTTGTTCTCATATCTTAGCGACATCTGTACTGGTAGCATTTACGCTGATCGAATAACATACATGACCCTTGAAAGGTTCAAAGAGAAAAAGTGCATCTCGAAAGAGTAACCTATCGACGTCCACTACCCCTGCCGGCTCCCCTTCCTGAGGGCTTACCTTTTGATGAGCCGCGGGCTAAGGCTACTCCTCCCCGACCTTTACTAGCAAATTTGACGGCTTTACGGACGTTTAGGACGCTCTCATCGTCAACCGGGACAGAGCGCATCTTTTTGCTGTCGCTCTCCATCTTGGCCAACAAATTTAGAGAGGATTTCTTTTCTGCTTCTGCCGAGGCCTCTGTGGGTTCGAACTGAAAGACGGATTAGTGCGATTTTATGTTAGGGTGGTAGAAGGAATTACCTTCCGCTTGACACCCCGCAGTTTCTTTTCGCCTTCTAACCGTTTATCGAATCTGCCCATGCTCGCCGTGCTTACTCTCGCTGTGGCAACCGTCCCATCAATCTCATCTTTTCGTTTTTGTTGAGGACCGGCACGGGCAATATTTTGAAGACGTTGCTTTTCGTTTTTGCTGACTCGGGCTTTTCGTGCATCTCGAGCAGCCTTTATAGGGTCAAAGTCGACATCTGCCCAGAGAAAAGTGAATATCTATGGGTCAATGCCGCAAGAAGGGTGCGCACCAGCGTTAGCAGGGACCTCATGTATCCACTGCTCCTCAACCTCCTTATTTTTTCCGTTATGTCCCCAACGATTGACCCACTCCTGCCTTTCTTCATCCCAAACCTTCCTGTCACGTATTGTCTTTTGGATACCTTTTGCAGCGGCAAAGCGCTCCCACTTTGTAGGTGGTTTGGGCTTGGGTAGAGGTTTGGCACGGGGAAGTTGGTATACGGGCGCTGGGAGAATAGCGAGTGGTCCATCTGGGGATTGTTTTGTGGGGAGGGAGAAGAGGGAGGAAAAGAGAGCCTGAACACCATCTCGAGCTAAGGATTGGAGGTATTCCTCGCGGTTTTCACTAAGGTTATGAGTTAGATTGTAAACCTCGAATATATCCTGAATAAATTACTTGTAGCTCTCTTCGTCTATGGGATTGAGATCTGTGACCATTAGCAAACCTGCATCGACCTCTAATGGTGTCTCTTTTTCTACAGTCACTGATTGACTGAAAATTTTATTAGATTGACTTAAAACCAAGAAAACGATTAATATAGGCTTACTATTTTGCAGCATGAGCTGCCAGAATATTTGATACATCCATGGCTATATGGTCGTTAAAAGTAGAGTTTTAAGGAGATTCAAAAAAGTGTCGAAGGTAATCAGTGTTTGGTTTGGATGATCTTAGCAAATTGTGGAATTAGAATTATTGATCGGCGCCTCTGTCTCTTGTCATTCAACTTTAGACGCCTCTCATCCATTCCTTGACTTGTACTTTTACCTTTACCATCGACTCCTTTGGAAACCATGAGTGAACAACAAAATGCAGCTGCTGGTCCAAGTAGTTCTACAGCGGCTCAACAACCATCTACTCCTACGTCAACCGCAGCTGCCTCTGATTCAACAGATGTTATTCGAGCATTAGGAAACCTTCTCAAGTCACAAACAGGCGAGACTCACACCAACGAACGGATATCATCCATTCTTTTATCAAACATGGCCAATTTGGTGCAGCAAGGAAAGCTAACACAGAAGCAAATCATTGCGGTGCGCGTTTACATCTTGACCAGTGGCTGGTTTTGAGCGTACTCTGACTGACTTATCCATGTTTTGTTCTTGCATATCTGGATCGCACTTTAAACTTTTACTTCGCACCACTACATTACTACGGAACAGCTCAAAGAATTTGCTGATCAACATAAACCAGCCAACGCACAGGCCAGTGCATCGTTCTTCGCAGGTCCGGGTGCCTCTACCGTAGTGGCAAACGCAATGAAGGTTAGTTCACGTTCACAGACCCTTGTGTTCAAAAAGACTCATATAGCTTCCGCTTACGCCTGTTATCGATATAATCACTTGTTGAAAATATATAGGCTGGAACACCTACACACCTCCCTTCTCCTACCCCATATCCCACACTCGCAACCACTGGTCTCAAATCAACATCTACTTCAGAACTCATGCCCGCTCCCCCACCCTCTGCATCGGTATCGACGCCTACTACGAGTACCGCCGGTGCATCGGCTGGAGGTCCAAACGCAACGTATGTAACTGGCACCGCGGCGTCTGAACATGTCTTTTATCCCCCTATTAGCAGTACGCTCAATGCGACGAATCCGGGTCCTGTGCCGTGGACACCCACTAGACCTACGTTGTCGGGAGGTATCTACGCTGGAAGGATGTCGGGTGAGTATGTTCATTAGAAATAATAAAGGGCTTCTTGTTGTAGTTTGTACATGGAAGACGTAATTTTCGAGGGTTGTTCTTACTTTCAAGATGCGTAGTTTTCGAACATGTTGCTTTCTAATTCTTCCGACTTTATTTCGGGGTTAACCTTTGAAAGGACCCTTTTATTCGTTTGATTTCGTATGCCTTTGTCACTTGGGCTTTTCTTTATCTAGCTAGATCTTCGCGTTATAACCATCTTTCGCTCGAGTTTACAAGAGACTAACACCAACCATGACTATAGGTACTCCTGCACAAATTGCACGAGCAAACGACGACCCTTCCATCCTCCTAGCAGACGACAGTCGATCTCGAAGGAAGAGCACACCCGGTGATCAAAGCATGCGTCGAACGATCCAAGACCTCGTCGCGAGTGTAGACCCAAACGTAAAAATTGAACCAGAAGTGGAAGACGTGAGTGGTGCCATTATTTCCCCACCTCTGTTTTCCGCCGTTCCTTGACGAATGAGGCACTGATATGACTTTTTTTTTGGTGTTTTTAGCTGCTTCTGAATATCGCGGACGAGTTTATTGATTCGGTGACGAATTTTGCCTGCCGGTTGGCAAAACACCGAGGTGGGGACACACTCGAAGTACGTGACCTACAGCTCCATCTCGGTATGTTACGTTCGACCTTTGTCTTTGATTATCACCCGGTTTAATCTTTGTTGTGGCCAGAACGCAACCACAATATCCGTATCCCTGGTTTCGCGTCCGATGAGACGCGTATCTCCCTTTCACAATCGACCATTGCACCTGCTTATGCCACAACAATCAACAAGAAGAATGCACAGGGTTCACATGTGACGTTGAGGGCTCAGAGATTGGCCCAGGTACAGCAAGCCAAGAGGGAAGGAAAACTCATGTGAGGTTCTAACGACCACTGGCTTGCTGTATTACATCCCTGGGTTTTTTTTGCTCTTCTACCTTCTTGCTTGTATTAGATAGATTACGCTGTTGGACATTTTATTGTATTTCGTTAGCTTAGTTATCTCTCCTCGTGGGTATGAGGCTCGAGATGGTGATGAAGCAAAGCAAAGGATTATCAACAGTTTCTAGCTAAGTGACACAATCTCAGTCTTCGTCCCCAATGCTCTCCAACCCGTCTTTGCACCTTCTCGCTGGGAAGCATGTTTGGGAAGTTCTGTGAGTACTTTGGCAATAAAAGTCGGGTCTGTGAGAGGAGTGAGGTCGCTACGTTTGGGTAGGAACTGTAATTGGATGTGTTAGCGGAGGAAAACTCGTATTCGTGGTCATGTTTACCTGTTTTACGACGCTATAAGGAGCTTCCCATGCACTTCGTTCTCTGACCAGAAGTTTGGGATTGGAGGGGGCAAATGGATGATAGATTCTCGTGTCGAATGTTCGGAAGAGAACGTTGTCAACGCGCAGAGTAAATCGAGAGAGAATGAAGAAACATGAAGGCATCACTCGCTGCGGAGTCCCTTCAATTTGTGACATTATAAAGAAGAGAAAATAAGACTGACGATCCTAACGAGCAATGACGATGCGCCATTATCGTGCAGCTCGTCTTCGAATAGGGGTATTTCCGCGTAAAACAATATAGGATCTGGACGCGAGAGTTCTGCCAGGGGGATTAAATTGGATTGGTTTTCTGGGTTTGCCGGTGTCCATTCCCTCTCGGCGTAAGGCTTAGGTCCTAAAGGCGGTTTGGGCACTGTTTCAGGGTCTTCCTTTCCATCATCGTCGTCTGCTGCACCAGGCGCGTCAGAAGATTGGTGTCCAGGATAAACAGTTGTGTAAGTCCAATCGTATGGCTTTGCAACAACGGTCTTTGGCATGGGTAGATTCGAAGTGGGGGTTGTCCTGAACGTGTTTGTATAAGAAAAAATAAATTTCAATCCGACACCCAAGTAAAGCCTTCGTGCCTGCTCTGCAACCACTTTTCTGCGTATCCTACTTTGACACCACCGTCACCGTCTTCGAGTTCACCTGATTTGACGGCTTTGAGAGCTTTGTAAGTCGAGAAAGTGTACTTCCAGTTGGATGGTTCGTGATGAAGGGTAAGGTAGTTGTTTCCGAACGTCATCTCAGGAAGAGGTATTCCAAGTGCTGATTGAAGTTGATCGCATTGAGAAGCATTTGATATAGGATTTGTGCTTGCTGTAATATGCCATCCATTAATTTTAATAGTACGTGAATTTGGAGATTCTAAGAGTTGATGAGGAGGTAAGTCTGTTGTTGACATTGTTGATAATTGATAAAGGTATTCAAATCAATATTAATATCGTTTTTATATGGTGTCACATTCTAGCGTCACAACAGTCAGCACGACGACAACTACTAGTACTATACTATTACTTGCACCACCACCACCACTTCTTTCATTTAAATGGCATTAGAAACCTCAAGATCTTCTACTCCAGAGGCACCACCACAGGATTTGTGGTCATCTATACTTGACTCGGTATCCTCGTCGCGTTCAATACCTTCCAAACAGATCCTATTGCTAGGTCAACCTTCAACTGGCAAATCAACTCTTGCATCTGCACTTCTCCAAAAACCCGTATCCACAGACGATCAAAAAGAGGATCAAAGGACTGACTTTGCAATCGGATATGACTTTGCTGATGTGCGAGACGACGCGGATGAAGGTGAGCATCTGGCCTAAAACTCACTAATGCAACTTGGTAGACATGCTAAATCATCACAACCTATAACCAGACACACTCGCGAGACTGTCAGTATACACTGTGCCATCCTCGTCTCCTGCGTACATGTCTTTGTTGCCCCACTTCATACCCCCTACCTCGCTACTATCAACACTTATCGTCATTGTTCTCGACTGGACGCGCCCCTGGACTTTTGTAGAGGAGCTGCAGACGTGGCTAACATGGATCGAAGCTTGGTCAAAAGGAGATGGCGCCAGAGAACTTGAAATTACACGCGAGGAAGGTCGAGAGAGACGTGAGTCGCCTTCATATTTTGCAGGCAGCATAGTTTCTAATGGCGTCCTCAGTACAATCTCATTTACAGCACTACTCTGAACCCTCTAGTGAACCTATTTCCGCGTCCAATTCGACGCTATCTAATACTTTGCTGCCTTTGAACCCTGGGACTTTCACCCACAATTCTGCTGGTGTTCCAATCATTGTGGCCTGTAGCAAAGCAGATTTGATTGACGACGGCAGTGATCTGGTAGCTGGTGCTGGAGGTATGGGGGGTATGGTGAAAGGAAAGGGCGGTGAATGGGAAGAACAAACAGATAGCATCATGCAGATATTGAGAACAATTTGCCTCAAGTGTAAGTCTTACATGCTGTACGTGATTTGATTCAATTGATCATCTTTCTTTCTAGATGGAGCAGGACTCTTCTATACAACACCTCTTCCTGCAACATTGCAAGTTTTGCGTCAGTATGCTCTCCATATGTTGTTCATGCCACCCCCTCCATCTCCCCTTTCGGCTTCCTCCTCAGAAGTACAGGCTCCTGCACGTAATCTATTCCCATTTTCACACAAGCCCAATACTTTGGATCGTGATCACATTGTCGTACCAGCTGGTTGGGACAGTTGGGGCAAAATTTCGGTCCTGCGGGACGGATTTAACGCTAAAATGTGGGGGGAAGCATGGGAGCGCGATCTGGAGGGTGAAGACGCCCAGCCAGGTGAAACAAGTGCAAAAAAAGCCTATGCCAACCTTGTACCAGATCACAGCGCCAAAGTGAGTCTATATACGACTGATGCTTGTTGGATAAAAATTGACTGTACTGTGCCCCTACTTGTCCAGCCGCCGCCACTTCCTCCATTCAACAATCCTATGCCAGAACAATCATTTTTGGCCAAAAATTACGATGAGAACGCAAAGAAGAGCGACAGAGATCCCCGTGGCGCTTTCCGCAACCCTGCAGAGGGAACTGCTGGCCTGGTTGGGCCACTGGGAAGCAGTAGTTTCAGCTTGCCTGGTGTCGAGCGTGCCCTCAGCGAGATGGAGTCTGGCTCGTCTATGGGGGGAGCAGGTGCCTCATTGTCAGCAGACGCTGCGCGTCGTCTAGCCGCTGCTCGTTCAGGAGCCACCGCGCCAGGTCGACCTGCAGGATTGGCGGCGCTGGGACCGTCGTCACCCACGAGTCTGTCAGCATCAAGGTCACCTATCTCACCTGCGGGACCAAGCCCTGGCCCTGGATCTGGATCAAGCCACGAAGTATTGCACAACTTCTTCCAGAGTTTGTTGAGCAACAAAGATCGAAGCGCGGCTGGTGGGACAGGTTTAAATAGCAGTCCTACAAAGAGACCTACCAATGGAACACACAGCAACGGTGCAGACGTTCAAGAAGGCAGTTGATGATAACACCGGATGTTAATTTTATAGTATACACCCTTTGTTCTATTTTTTTTTGAATGTAGATTGAGAAAAAGAGGATTGCAGTGCTGTTTGTTATTGTGCATGTTTGTTGTCAGATTGAGTGGCTGTGTCGTTAGTAGGTTTTCCCATGGATTGTCGGTCAGTTGGTAGTCTCTCCGTCTTGATTCAAGTCTCTACCATCCCTGTGTTGGCTTCATACTGCCAACAGACTGAATATCTCTTTCTTTCATTCTTTTTTTTAAAAAAAAGAAAAGGCGTCAGTTATCCCGTTATTTAAATTCCTAGAGGTTAATACAGGACAATGGGAAAGTGGTGCGTGCATTGATGATAATACTAGAAACGCCTTTATTCACATCGCAACGTTGTCATAATCTACTCTCTACGACATCTTTTACGATAACAGGACTCCGGACTATATCGACGATGTCCTTCAACATAAAATTTCAAGTTTGGTGTATGCTCAACACTCCCTATTTCATCATTTCATGCCGTTATTCAAATCATTCATTGCTCTTAGAACTGGTGCTATTCGGAGGGCAGCCGTTGAGAAGGACATGTCTCCCATTACTTACGAGTGTTTTGTGAACGAGCTTGATACTGGAGACTCGTTTACAACCACACTCGTCGATATTTTGGTCAAAGTGAGTGGCATCGTTCTTATCCAACCCCACATAACGTGCTAATCACGCCCTCTCCAAATTTTCCATTCTCATCGCTCCATTTATCTCAATGTCAAATCATCTCCGTCCATATCAATAGGAGGTCGCAGACCGACGCTCCAGACCAAATAATGTAGACCGACGCCTCCTTGCGGACCGCACAGTAAGGTCACTCCGCTCATTAGCATCCGCGAGGCCCTATATAAGTTCTCATCCCGCCCGCCACATCTCCCGCCGTCACATCCTGTCGGACTATCCTGGAGCACCTCACATGGATATTGACCTTATTGATGACGAAGAAGACGACGAAATGACTTCCTTTCTTGACCCGCACCCTCCTAGCGTCCTTGAAGGGACGCGCATGAATACCGAGGTGTATGACGCCCTCAATCCCTGGCCGCACAATCCCCCTTCATCCGTTACAGCACCGCGAATGGTACCTGCTAGTCCATCGCCAGTGGCAGATGAGTGGCCTGTAATCCGCCCTTGGTCAGCGAGTGCTGGTGGCGGCTCTTCTTCTGCGCCCTCTACACTAAGCCGTCAAGCATCCATCAGGCGCGCACAACGTTCGCGCGTGGTCGACTTTAATGAGTTTACTCATAGAAGACGCACCACCAACCGGGATGCAAGAGCCGACTCTGCACTAGGAGCTGAAGGACGGGAAGGTAGTGCGGGAACTGGACCAACCGGTGCTCCAGCAGGCCCAAACACTACTTCAGCCTGGTCAACTGGAGGCACTGTGCGCAGATTCTTCCCATTCCCACCACGGTCCTCATTCGCGACAGCCAATAATCTTGCCCGCAGAATCTCTTCTCCTGCCATCCCCCCTTTATTTGAATACAGTCCAGAATCACCATCGCAACCCTTTGGCGCACAGTATTATGAGGTCGTAGGCTCGGCTCTGCCTATCCGTTCATCATCAGTCGATGCAAATACGGTAGCTGGTTCATTGGCTGGCGCAAACAATGAAACTCCTGACGATGTTCTGACTCGGGCACCCAGATTGCGAAGAGGGGGTGTTAGGCCTCCGGAGACACTTACTCGCCATCGGTCACCTGTATTTGTCGTGACAGCATCTCCTCCTCCCCAGCATCCCTCAGGGGAAACAGATATAATACCATCGGAGCCGAGCGCTGCAGCAGACCATATCCCCCGCACAATGAACAGAGTGCAACAAGCTACAGACTCGGAACCGACTTCCAGTACATCGGTCCCCGCGACCGCACCCGAGACCGCTGCACCGAGTGCTAGGTCGGCTATTGACGAGATCGAGGCTGCAGTATCTGCTGTCGAAGATCTCGTATCATATCCGACCCCTGGGTCAACTGAAAACGAAAATCTCGCATAGAGTATTTCGGTCCTTTCTCTTCATGTTTTCTGTAACAGTTGTGGTTTTTAATTTCTCATTGGCACCACATCTTGCATGTATATGTTTGTTCTCGTGTTGTGTAATGTGTAACACCACAACTACCCTATCAATTCAGTTTGGACTCGCATTTTTTTTACCATCTATGTTTTTCAGCCCTCACAAACGCACCTAGCATCATGCCCAATTGTTATCTTTGTGTTTTTCTGTTATCTTCCGTTTCCCACACACAAAAAATCAATGTAACAGTACGATTTTCTATTTTTTGGAAGGAATAGACCAATTGATTTGGGATATATTTAACTATTTTGACGATACAAGTCCCCTGGCCTCCAAAATGGCCTCCTTCAACCGCGCCAGCGCCATGTGCATCTGTTCCTGACTTACCATGCTGAACGATGCGCGCACATAGGCCGTTTTTCGTCCGCTGGGAAGGAAAATTGTACCAGGAAGTGCCAGCACCCCTTTCTTGAATGCAATCGTACGAATAGCTTCCTCCGAGTCCCCTCCCGACGGTGAATTGGGATCGATAATAAGCTTGAACCTGGAAAACCAAATCGAAATTGGCGACCCGAGGGTTCTTCGAACAGATGGAATTAATTACTGACCATACAAACATCCCGGCCTCGGGGGTCGTCCATTCTGCGAGGCCCGTTAGGTGCTGATGCATAGCAGCTTCGAACATGTCGCGCTTTTCGCGATAGAATGCCGAAACACGTTCCGTATGTGTGATGAAGCCTTTGTGTCCCCATGCATTGAGTAGCTTGAAAGCAATCATCTGTGTCAGGGAAGACACCTGGAGGTTCGAAGTTTCGGTCTATACGGGGTAATTGACATTGCGATAATGGTAAACCGTCAGCTACAGTTCTAAATCACCGTTAACATTGACTCAAACGTACATGTCGATCGATTGCGTCAATTAGAGTTTTTGGGCCTGAGGCACAGCCGATACGCATACCTGCGGAGAGGATTTTCGAAAAACTGTCGAACCGCAATACGCGCCCAACTTCCCCTGTTTGTACTTCCAGGGCGAAGTATGAAGGGTACCGTGGCGCTTCGCCATAGTAAAGGTAGAAATAAGGGTCGTCTAGGATGCTCAACATCAGGCGAACTGATCAGGTATGAATGTTGCGATGCACTCGACCTTCGAGAATGATAAATTCGTGCGCTCTGGCGAGCTCGAGAACCTCCAAACGACGTTCGAGCGTAGCCGTCATACCGGTGGGATTGCACCCATACTATACGGGTGGATACAAGTCTATGAGCATTTTAGTTCGAACTCTGGAATGTCCAGCGAGCTCACCGGCACAGTGTAGAGGGCCTTGGGTTTGGGTTTCCCTGTAGGCCATCCCTCCAAAATACTCCGCAAAGATGAGGAGCAAATGCCGTGTTCGTCCGTTTCTACCTCTGTAAAATAATAATAATAAAAACGACGTTAAACGTTGTATTGACAAAAGTTGTGACAAATGGACCATACCAATTTTCTCGCATTGGCGGTCGTTGAAAACTGGTAGCACACCGCTGAAACTGTAATTTCAGTATCGAGATAAGATAAAAGGGGCCTTGAAATGAACCCACGCGTATACTGGTGATTCGACAAGAACAGAATCTCCTTGGTTCAAGATGCACATGGCACCCTAAAAAATTTAAATGACAAGCCTTTCGATCATTATGCAGCAGCGCGAGGACTGAATCACGAACCTTGTAGACGACGTCTTGGGATCCGCTACCCATCGTCACTCTCCAATCGCCTTCTGCACGATTCCTTCCATGACTTAATTCCTGTAGGCCTGTTACCCATTCGAGGAGTGACTTTGTACCAGCAGTGGCACCGTACTGCAAAGCCTCACAAAGCTCATTTCCTTCGAGCGTCAATAAAGATGGTTCAGAAGCATCTGGTGACCTGGATTTGATGCTAATTGATGTAAAGGGGAATGTATCGGGATTGGGTTTTCCAGCAAGAAGTGAGATTCATCCTGGTGTGCTTTCTAGGGGAAGCAGCCCGCGAACTACAGAGAATTCGTAGTCAACTGTCAAAATAAATTATACGAATTGGTGTGTGTATACTTGGGCTAAAGCCTCGCAATTTCGACTCATCCGAAAGGAATTTATCGTAATACGACGGCGGGAGGACCTTCAAAGGGGTCTTCGTGCGCTTGTCAACAATAGCAAGACTTCGCAGGAGGTGGGGGCACAGACCTTCGTTGTGTCGTCCAATGTTGCTTCCTAGATGGATCATTAAAGCCAGCACATAAGTGCGGGGGTCGTAGACAGCATTCTTTAAACACTGACCTGGACCATGGTGATTCGAGCGGGTAAGGCGACGAAAAAATCGAAGGGAGGCTCGGGGGAAATCCATGACCCAGCTTCAGTCTCAGGTTTATAGGAAATTTGATGTGACTCATGCTGCCACTCTGAAAAGACCAAATGTTTGATTATCTCGAATAACCGATGCCTATCCTTGCCTACCGATGCTTTAAGGAGGTAACAGAACGTCACTGGTCAGGGGGCGTATACCTCGTTGAACGCGCAGCCAGGCTCTATGTCAGCGATCGGGTTATCTTTGCCCCTATTGAATTGAGTAAGCCATCGGTGTTCTATGCACGAGGTTCGGGTTATAAAATGTGGTTGAACAGTTACAGGACAAGAATTTGCACAAAACGTTACTGTGTTACTACACATAGGCGCTCTTAGGGATGAGGTGACATCAAAAGGTACTTGCTATTAAAAGCAAGGACAAGTACCAGTCAATTATGAAGATCAAATAAAATATTTTATGGATAAGAGATAAAATACCATTTGGACATTCTGACAGATAATAAATAGTATGGATCCACAACTCCTTGTCTTAATTTTAACGACCGTGTTTCCCGAAGTTGTATCTGCACAGCCACTGCTACTTCACACCTTGTCACAAACCAATCAACTAAATACCTGTTATCTCCTTCGTCTTTTGCCCAAAATGATCAAGAAACGCTCACGACCTCAGCAACGTATACGTGAGATATCTATAGAAAGGGAGGATGTCGTTGAAGCACCCCAAAATGAAGAAGAAAGCAGCTTACCGTACGTGTCTACCTTTACGGGCTTTGCTTAGATTGACTAAACCCAACCCCGCATTCTCATCAAAAGGGTATCGGAACTGCTTGAATTACGCAAGCTACGGAAAGCTCGTGAAGGAATAGATGTCGCAAAACTCAACAAAGGAGATGAGAAGAAGAAAAAGAAGCGGCCACGCGAGGACCAAGGGGGCTTGAAGAAGGGGGTTGGTGAAGAGGAGGAGTGCGTCTCATAACAACCTCTTTGTTGTTGGTGCTCATTATATTTTAGGGAAGAGGAAACATCTGAAATGAAGACAAGAAGGCTTATACGTTCTAACAACTTTACTCAACAGACCAATGCCCTCGACGTCGACAAGCATATGTATGTTCCCCTTCTTCCATACTCGTCCTACAATTCTGATTGGTTTGTTAATAGGATGGCATATATTGAAGAGAACTTGAAAGTTCGCAGTCGACCAAAGGATGAAGAGGAGGAGGAGGAGCCAGCTGCCTTCGACCCCCAGGAAGCTTTGTATAATATTGCCGACAGATGGAAGGTGGAGAAGCAGAAGCCCACAACGGATGTTGGTAGCGTCACCAATAGTTTGTCTATGCTAACGGCTATCCCAGAAGTTGACCTGGGCATGGAGTGGGTAATCCTCTGTCTTTACAATTGACACATACTAATAATTTTGCAGTACCCGACTCAAGAATATCGAAGATACAGAAAAGGCAAAGCGCGTTGTGGCTGAGGAGCGTCAGGAGCGGAAGAGACACAACAGAGATGAGGATCATCTTGCCGCCTCTAGATGTAAGGATTACCGTGAGATGTGATGCTTCCATGCTTACAATTCGTGTTCTCTCAGTCTACCAGCCTTCAAACAAAACAAAGTCCGATGCTGATATCCTCAGAGATGCGAAATTGGAGGCCATGGGGTTGCCGCCACAAGACTCATCGCCACGGAGACCCAACCAGGATCGGTTACAGATGGCCACAGACGAAATGGTATGTCTGACGCCACGAAACGATGTCAAACGGCATTCACTAATCTCCCTGCTAAGGTCATGGAACGGTTCAAAAAGCGCATGAGGAAGTGAAGGAATCGCCTTTTGCAATTCTGTTTCGATCGTCAGGTGTTGTACATTGTATTTTATTATACCATTGCAGTTTTATCCTCTTTTAATGCCCAGCTGCAAGGTCTTTCAACTTGAAGAAATTAGGCGACCCAAGACCCGTAACTGTGGAGAGTGTGAGCATACGAATGAAGATAAGCATCATTATACCCACCTGGATCCCACCCAACTGAGGCCTGTATATACAACGCGGTCAGCCTTTGTTCCGTGAAAGTATCATAAGATTTCTTACGTTGAATCCTGGTGTGCCACAACCAGGGTTACTGCCTACAGTGATATCATTTAACCCTTGGACACCTCTCGAATATAAGAAGGGATTCAGGAAACCCATAGGTGGGAGTTTGGCTTTCAATCGGGCATCGTTCAGCAGCGCTACAATGCCTGCAAAGATAGGTGTCGAACAAGAGGTTCCGGCAAATAGGAATGCTTGTTGGTCAAAGAATACACGAACAAAATCGCCTTGTGCGGCAACATCAGGGAATGCCTTGGTGGGCATTGTCAACATTGTTCAATACCGATGAGATGTGGCTTAAGATCGACTTACTCTTCCGTTGCTGATACATACATTCCAATGTCAGCATGTCCTCATACGTACAACACATATTTCAAGCTTACGGATTGAAGAGACCAGCGAACAGTCCCTTTGGCAACGACTTGAGATATGTCTCTACCGCCTTATCTTGGTACGCGGGGCGAGGGAACTATAGGGGAAAGAGTCACTTTTCGTTACATCATCCTTTATTTTTACTGCTTACCAGATTGCTGAACCCTCCCCCAGACGCAAACCTTGAGGTGGCTACCTCCGGGAAATGCTGAGTTGCGCCAACAGTGGTGACACTCCAAACCAATTATAACATTAGTCATGGTGTGGTGTATGACCTGGAACAACGTACAATGGACACCTATTTAAACAGCGGACAGGTCAATGAGGTATCTTTTTCTTGTACATCCATTGCACTTACGACGAAGGGAACCCAGGAAGGAATTTGGTCGTATTTTTCCCGTCATTCGTGAAACATTCTTGTGTGGCCGGATCAGGATCACCATCACCAACACCACCGTCGCCAGAGGCGAATAACACAGAGACACCGCGAGCGCCTAAGTGGGTAGATGATCTACTCCCCAGTCAGGTTCCTCATTTTGCACAATGACTTACCAAGCTGTGCGAATCCTTGACAGGCACGAAGGGCGAAGCTCTTTGGCACTGTAGAGCACCGGGGTGAGACCCTATAGTCTTCCGCGGACTTGTCTTCACTCACCCGTCTGTTCGTCGTCGGAGTAGCTTGTAGAGATTACCAAAGGCGGATTTGGATGAGACAACACAAAGTCCAGCCATGTCGTATATGGTCTTGATACCCGTACTCGTCAGTTAACCAGAGAGACACGAGTGGTTTTTATTCTTACTCGTTGTCATCCTCTGTTTCCCCTAAATCGGGAATAAATGGCGGTTCACCACCCGTGGACCAGAATGTGCCCTAGTCGTGTAAAAATATTCCGTGAGCAAAGAAGCGCACGCATGCGAAGAAAATGGGATATCTTTACTGGAACTGGGAACGATACCCCAAATGCCATTTGGGTATCAAGGTTGGCCTCTCCGCCTGGGTCCGACTGATTATTCGGTCCACCTATCACGGGTAAGCGAAGCTTCTCTTCAGCTTGTTATCTATCGCTTACCATTCACAGTAACGAAGTCGAAGCTGCTGTTTAACGCAGCGGGGACTTGGTCCGCAAAGAAGGATTGCAGGTCGGAAAAGCTCGCAACCTCGCCCTGCATTTATGTCGATCAGCCTCTGGTGCGTAGTGGCAACTTCCCCCCTCAGCACTACCACTTGCAATGTACTTACGAGGTATCCTGTAATACCTATGGAGTTCCCGACGTCTCTCGAGGGAGTGTATCCAACCGCATTGTAGATCTCTTTGATACACGTTACCGTAATTTGCTGATTGCAACTGGCGTCTACCGTGACCCCTCGTATTGGGTCGTGAATGACCCCGCCTTGACTAATGGGGGGTGCAGCGTTGTGCGATTCGAAAACATTGCTCCGATCCGGTTTGAACCTGCTAAACATAGTCGTGGGCTGAATAAGGTCGACATGTTCATGTATATCGACAGGAAGACTATAAGAAGTGGTGCGAATCATGGTATCCCCGCTTTCGTTGTGTTTCCAGACATGATAAGTCTAGTGAGCACATCGTCAGGAGGGTTATGAAACTGCGTATTAATTACGCACAGTGTCCAACATCTTCTCGGCAATGCCTACAGGTACGCGCACAGTAACCCAATCCTTGGCGCTGGAGCGCTTGATATCCTTGTCCTCGAAGCCAAAGGAAGCAAGCCACGCTTCGACCGACTGCAGACTTTCGTCGTGCGGGGAAACCAGAGCTTCGACTTCCTCCTTTGAGAGATGCTGACCGTATCTTTCGTGGTCAGGATCGCTGATCTCGTAAAGGTGTTGTTCTAATACGTGTATATTGGGCTGGGGGAGGCCGATGCGAAGAATCAGTTTCGAGTCTGGATGAGGTAGTCCGATCCTGGTCCATCCTCGAGGGACATTGGTCTCTTCCTTCACGGAAAACGGACGACCTGTAAGAGAAGCCGAATTTACGCATGCGACGGCAAGCGCTGAAAGTAACAGCAAGCTTCTGGGGAGGGACCTCATTGCGCCTTGCAATTGTGGGATACTCGAACTCTGAGGCCTTGTTATATGCTTCGGCTGGCATACCCCTGTTACTATAAGAAGACTCGATGTGTTCCTCTAAGGTTATTCCTAGGGGAGATAGACTCGACCAGTGTGAAGCACGATACACTTTACGTCATTATACACTCGATTGTGTGGGACACTAACTAGGTGGTGATCCTCATTTTCTGCACACCCACATGTACACCCGTCGAGTCGGATATTTATATATCAAGATGTAAGCAGGATAAGAGTCAAGCAGCCGACCATGGTAAGCGATGATCGCGCCAGAGCCTGATCGAATTTGAGGTGGAGCGAAACGTGAGCGTTTAAACTTCTGTCGTTCGCTGTTGTTGAGCAACTTAACTTCACTATTCGGTGTATTGAAATCCAAGTAAGGTGTTAGCTGGAATGGCACAAAGAGATTCCTTGTTCGTGGTCGTTTTCGCATGATACATGCTCAGTCGTGGGGAGGATGTAGCACATTTACTAATCATATCACAACTTAAGCGGCAAATCTATTAATGTATAGGAAAGCGTTTAAAGATAGACGATAGGCTAGAAACACAGATAGCGATTTCAAAGACAGTACACTACGCAGACGAGATACGACAAACACCACAAACGTTTAAAACAGCACAGCAGAGAATAAACCAATAAACAAATGAAAGACTCCATGAAACAAGGGACATAAGTCAAATGTACAAAAGGAATGGCGAGTAGACCTAGCAAAAAAGGAACACTCGAAGAAGTAGAAGAACGAAAAGGATCAGCAAAAAATCAGACAGGTATTATGTACTAAATTTCATAGAGGGGTCCGAGATGAGCCTGGAATCAAAGAACCGACTGGGGGAAGAACAGGAGAGCCGCCTGAGCCATTTCGGAGGGGAGCGAGCTGGCTGCCACGCGGTGACGTATGTACTGCTTGATTGACTGGAGAAACAATCATGGCAAGGGATGGAGACAAAGTTTGAACAGATCTTGGAGGCGAGACAGGTGTTGGTGTGAGGGCGGGTCCTGCATGGCGCTTTTGTGAAAATGCCGCGGTTGATGAGCGGAGATCCTCCTCGAGGGATTTCTCATGAGAATTTAACTCGTCAATGTGCTTCCTTTTCCGACTCGAGGGTACTGCTGCCGACGATGAGGGCTGCGGTGTACTGTTGGGACGACCAGGCTCCACACCACGACGATGTGTCGACGGTGGCATGGATGGCGTGGTCACAGCGCCCCACCGAGACCACGAACTGGGATTCCACGGGGGTGGGGGAGGGACGTAGGTCCCGTTCAGAGGTGTAACAGTGGCGGCGAATGTATTCATTGTCGGTGCTGCAGCATGAGGAGAATGTGGGTTATTGGGTGCCGGGCCATGTGCAATGAACGATCGCGGAGAGTGTGTTGGATGTGGCCAAGACATAGGCGGATGCTGTGTGGCTCCGTGGGGTGGCCGTGAAGGAGGCGCATTGGCGGTTGCTGAGCCTTCATCTGACCCAGGAATGAACTCAACCAATTCGATGAACAGGGTGGGGACCATAGGCCTTGCAAGTTTCTTGTAGAGGATACGGCTGCTACAGTTCTCCAAAATTTCCTTGACATTCACATAGATATCGTTGCCTAGGCTCTTTTCTTCGAGGACATGAGGAAAAATGTACCACAATAAAATATAAAAAAAGGGCAACATACCAATAGGCGTGACACGGATATCTGCGTGTGGATATGACTTATTCTTGCGCAGACAGCATAGGGGGCACGTGAACCGGACACTTTGAAGCTTTGATTTGTCTGGAGGGAAGAAGACACAGCCTATGTGATAGGACCTCTGGCAGCTTTCGCAGGAAACCGTAGGATACCCATTGCATTGATCATTGCCACCTCGACAAATGCATCTCGTGCCATCCCTCCAGTCTTGGTCCTTATCCTGTCCGAAGACCAACTTGGGGGTTCTCCTTTTCTTCGGTCGACCAGAGGTGACCATCCGCCTCGCAAGGAGGCGATGCAGGCCCGCAAGGTCCAGACCAAAGGATACGTCAGGATTTGGTGAAACAGCGAACTGAATCTTGTACAGTTTCCGGAGGTAGTGGCGAACACGAGGAATTTCCCCTGGGAGGTGGTTTTCATGGAAGGATGAGAATGATAAGAATTGCCCGATCGTTCCCGCTAGACGATCCACACGGTGGACGATAATCTCCAGCTCTTTGTATTCCCGGGAATGGTGTTTTGACAGATCAGGGGCGTTGGCCAGGATGGTAGGCAGGAGGCAGAAATGATAATTGCGCGCTTTCGTTATTGTACCATTCCAGTGTGTCCCGTCGCAAAATGGACATGAACCACCGTTGTTGGCACAATCACCATGAAATTTGGCAGCACAATGGTCACATTCTACCGCATCGGAAACTCCACCGTTCGTGGGCGGGATGACAGGCTGAGTGCAGATACAAGTCATGTATTCGTTGACTGGTGGTTGGTCGTCTTCTGGCCGAGTGGTTTCTAAAACGTCGTCGAGTACTGCCCTGCTATGAGGTTCCTGATTGCCTTCCGCATACCAGGGAATGGTTTGGACCCAGGCTTCATGTAATCGCAGTTGTTGTTCCAGTTTGTCGAATGTAGGTAGGACGAACATGTGAAGATGTTTCTTTGCGTATTCCTTCCACTTGGCAATTGATGTAAAAACATCTTCACCCTCAGCTGGGCTGAATCGATTGCGAAGAACGTTTTCACATCGGGTCTCAAGGTCGGTTGCAATGTCGGCACTACGTCTTAGGAGGGTGACCGAGTAGATGTCAAAATCCTTGGATGCACGAGCTGCGAGACGGACTGCTTCTTGTAACCTAGCCTTCTCGCTTCCGGGTTGGGGATTCAACCACGATTTCGCCGTCTTTTCGTAGTCGTGAGCTTTTGCACGAGAGCTCATAACCCGAGCAGCGACAGTGGGGTCCACGTGGGTCTCTGAGGGCATGCTCTCGGCAATTTCGTCCAGCTCTACAATGGTTTTGATAGGTTGCTCTAGGAGTCGCCTAGCGCGAACCTCCCAATTATCCCCGGAGCGTTGCCTTTCATTGAGCGTCACCATGTACTTGTTTGTGTCAGGAAGATTGCATATTTTGGCCCGATTGAGCAGTTGTCGAATTTCGTCAAGAGTCAGCACGCTCGAATCACCATCTTCCAGTTTCTCCTCTAGCTCGTTGAGAAGCTCTTCTCGATCAACGATCCGCTCAATTTCGACCAATTCTTCCATAAAGACATTGAGAGACGATCCCTGGAGAAGCAAACGCTTGCATTCGGCTAAATATTCCGGGCGCTCCTTTTCGGCTGGTGATGCTTTTAGCAAAGTAGCTGCCTTGGATTTGACCTCCTCAGCTTGCTGCGCAAGACTTTGGAGAAGGCCGATTTCTTGACAGTCAAACCCAATATTCTCGAACTCTCCCAGGACATTGTAAAGGTCTTGTAAACCGCGATCCGGTCGGTCGCCAGGATCGTCAGATGGCCCTGGTGCCTCTGAAATGGATGTCCTGCCTTTCGATTTTCGAGAGCGTTTGCGACTTTGCTTTCGAATGATAAACGAGTTGGCGGTATCGAGCCATTCATTTGCACGGGCGACACACTTGCGTAGCGCAGTCATTTCTTGAAGTGGGTAATTGATACGATCGCCTTCTGCAAGAAGGGCCCGCAAAGAACGAAGGGGGGGACGGGCGCTTTCTGAGAGAAGCTTGTTAAATTTGTTCTTCCAAACAGCTGGAAGGCCTGCTTTGTCGGATGTCTTGCTCAGCGTTTCCATGAGTTCTTCGTTGGAGAAGCGCTTTCGGAAAACGAGATGGGATAACGGAATGGTGGCATCGCAAAGAAGGTCCCAGTGATCGACGCAGACAATCTTGCTAGAGCAATGGCACGTTACTTGGGAAAGATAACAGAAGACCTTGCAAATTTTGCACTGGTACTGGTCTTCTGGTCGATCTTCTTGCGATAAGTGTTCGGTAATTCCCAGTTTGCGAATCTTTTCTCGGTCCGCCATTTCTCTGTCCACCATTTCTTGAAGGCTATCAATCAACCTAGACAATTCATGAGATATCTCGAGACCTAACTGGGCTTCAAAACACTCACCAAATAGCCGTTTTGATGGAATGCGATTGTTGTGTGATTGTTACAAGGAGTTCATCATGGGAGAAAACTGGAAGTTTCCTATGCTCCCGGTAACGCTGCACGCAATCTCGCCCGAGAGGCAGCCAGTCGGGAAGAGCAAAATTGACGGCCTCATTGAAATTCAACTGTAAAGAGTGTGAGAAATGTTGAACCTTAGAATGAAACAAACTTACGCCGTGATTGAAACCAGCATGGTATGCTTTGGGGAAAGTGATGACAAACTCGCCAGCGCGTTGATTACATGCAAAAACACGAACCCCAGCTTCCGTTAGACGTTGGGGGTTCATCAGGGTGACGAGTTGGAACAGTAGGTCGGGTTGAGACTCGAAAAGATCGGGTGCCTCCTTCTTGATGGCTGCCTCAAATTTTTCCGCATCCAAGCCAGGTATCCCATACCATGTCTTCGTGTCACCCCAATGCACTAGAGGGAAATCAGTCACGGGCACAGTCACGTCATAAATTATGCATACTGTAGTTAATGCTGTAGGTATAGTGGTCCTGTACGAATGTTAGAGTTAAGGTCGTTAATCCACTGACATTGCGCGCGGACATACCTCGTTGTGCCAACAAAATGTTGAAAATGCCATACCAACATATGTCCACGGAACAGTCATTCCAGAAATATCAGATTTAATGAAACGAAGAAGTGAGTCGGGGAGGATGGCAATGTTGTTGAGGTTCCAAGGGTCTTTGGAGTACGGCTGGAGTGGGTGGGTTTCCAGAGTGGGCATCGCGCTACAGTGGGCGTCAAAATAGGGTCTAGAGACAAATACAGACTTCACACCTTCCATGGATAGTAGAGTGTACATCAGCACCGTACTCTATTTCAACAGTTTCATTCGGTGATTGAACGAGTCGCCAAAACTCTTCTTCAACATCATACTCAGTAACGGATACGTTCCCTATTTGGGTCTTCATAAAATCCCATTGAGGATGAGACAAACCCATCCGTGGAGAAGGCGGATGAGATTCGAACCAAAGCCGCCTGAATTCTTTGTCACGGGCTTGGAAACTAGTAAGTGAATGCTCCTCGCCCTCATCGAAGCCAAAATCGCCTCCTGTATTTTGGAGACATGCTGAACAAAACCAGTTTTCCTTTGGTACCGAAGATAATGGAGGATCAAGGCAGAACATGTGGAAGCCTACAATCAGTTAGATTCGTCTCTTTCAATAATTTGAATCCAATGCTCTTACCACAGTCGCAACCGTCGCACAAGAGCATCTCTTCACCACGATTCTTCTTGTTGCATATTTCGCAATTTTGCTGTTGTCCATAACTGGTTGGCGATTTGTTGAATGCTTGGAGATTTGACAACCGTACCTCTGGATTTCCTCCTTTGCTTTCCTGTTGCTGTGGCAGCTTATCGTAGAACACTGGGGGAGGAACAACTGGCGAAGGAACCACCATATTGGAACCCGCTTTCTTCGGAGCTTGTAGATATCAGCCCACAAGCTATGTTAGTAGGAAAAGTCACGTACAACGTTCTTGAGAGCCCATTCGTGTGCTACGACGGGGCCTCGAGCCAGAAGCCTTAGCATTAGTATCCTTATGATCACCTTCGTCGGGGGGTTCAGATAGTGGACTAGAAGTGGATGTCAATGGACTGGCGGGTGGACTTGTGCCGTTAGTAGAAGCCACCGCTGTGCTGAGCCGCGACGATGCTCCGTTCTGTGTCTTGGCCTGTTCGTCACGCGTTGTGACGGGTGACATGGATGGCGAATTTCGAGCACGATCACAATAGTGTTCGTAAGGGAGAATGACACGCGTGTAGGAGTTCTTGATTTGCGTTGAAAGGTTCTGAATACCACGATAACCTAAGAGTTGACCCAACAGAGACCATTTCTTGCCCTTACTGACCTGAAAGGAGGTATGAATCACACTCAGTAATTGTCACAGCAGTGATGAAATCGCTTACAGCTTCATATCCTCCTAGTTTCTGCACTTCTTTCCGAAGAAGCCATAAATCTACTGGCTTATGGTTGATGGTAGGGACCGCAACACGTGGGTTGCCCTGCTGTTGATGAAACTGATACAATTGTTCCAAAAAGTTGAGCTTGGCTCGAGAGGATGCCTCTATCGAGTTTAGCCGCTGGAGTCGTGTCTTGAATCGAAAAGTCTATCCACTCCTGCATTAGTTGTAAAATTCATCGCTCCATTTAATTAAACGCAAACCTCTGTGTCAGTCACAAACGGCATCTTCCAGTCTTCGGGTGGCACGATCTTGCAGATACCATATGAGCTCGCTTCAGATGAAATGGACTTGATGAAAGCCATCGGATCCTTGAACTCTTCAGAAGTAGGATAGTATTCGGGGCAATCTAGCAAACCAAAAGGTCGGGGTGGCCGAGGCATATTCTGAACAGCACGAGGTGTAGTTTCCGTCTTGACCGTTGATAGGTCTAAACGAGGCGAAACAGGGATTGGAGGGGAGTCGCGATATTTCTCAGTGATGTTGTGAGTGGTTTCAACCTCATCTGGACCAACAGATGACGACCTTGACTGATTATTTAAAGCGGCCAAAGCATCTGTCTTTGATTTCCGTGGCGCCCGCTTTGACTCAACGGGAGCAGGAGGGTCGTTGTTATCTGTCGTTGGAGAATCCTTCGTGTCATCTGTTTCGATAGGAATAGCACCTTCCACTGGAATTTGAAGAGATGATATGAATGTCGCAGTTTTATTTGTGTGATTGGCAGGAGCTGCGCTTGAACTGGCCTGGGAGATACTTTCTGAGGAAAAACGAGGGGATCTACCTCTACGAGAAGGAGTTCCTCTTGGAGTTGCAGAGGAAGGGCTAGCGTGCATGGCAAAGAATGTGATACCGAAATTTTTGGGAGCCAATTACCCAAAGCTTTCAGTAGTTTCTGGGAGTTGTAGGGTATGTAAGAGAGAGAGGAAACAGCGGAGTTCAAATTGGTCAAGTTAGGTGTTATGTTACTTGACCATGAGCGTGTGAATTTCCTATATATGGTATCCCTGTGCCACATTGTCCGTCCCAATCATCGGGTCCTGACTCGTTGATTCTACATAATACTTTTTATTTCTCGTTTTATATTCAAAAAATATCATTCAAATGTCCAAATGACAATCATACACCTGTATCATCAGTCAAACGATTTTTTCTTCTTATTCTTAACTATAAACCCAACTGCAATATGTTTGCACTGGTGAGACAATGGCTCTGATCCGGCTATCATTGCTTACGCGGGCAATAAAGGGCCAAGCATATGGACGGGCACAAAATTATATTATTACAGCTGAAAGCACATTGGAAACACACCATTATCGTCATTCACTTCATTAGAAAACATTACTTATAATCCATACACTTTGGTGACATTGCGAGCAATTATCTATCTAGATCTCTATCCGTGGGCTATGATGCGACAAACAGAATTGTCAATCACCATTTTGGTCACCATGAGGTTGCCACGAGGAAAACTGCTTCTACTTCATCAAGACAGCAATTTTCTTCATTTTGAAATAGACAAATGCAACATCGTTTAAATGAGTGACTAGATTTAGGTGAAGCAAGTGTTTCATTATCTCAATGGTCGGCAAGCACCGCTCATAAGGGCGTCGCTGTTTGCCCCATTTCAATGATGAACACCTTCCGGTTCATCACCGATCTCTCAGGGATCGGAGGACAGGAGAAGACGAATGGGGTTATTTAACGGAACTTTCCCCAGCGTCCCTGACTACTCAAATCCTCAATCCTTCAGTTGTTGTCAGTTGGCGCGACGACTAATATGCGAGGGTGTGAGCATCACAGTTTATAAAGGTTGATTTATTGGGTCTATGTACAAGGTGCGTATAAAATCTTAAGTCACAGGAGAAGTTTACAGAATAGGCACAACAGAACAAGTCGTTGGAGGGAAGATTCAGTTTTCGGATCAGCAGATAAACATGATATTTGTGTCCTGCAAACGAATGAACTTATCAACAAAAATCGTACTGTGCACAAGAGGAAAGGATATTACCATTGGATGTGAGCTGGAAAGCTGAGGTTTCTGACTGTATTTGGAACGCAGAATCACTCTGATGCTGTTCAACAGCTCTTGGTAGCTTTGCTGAGGGTTTGCCTCTGTTCATGAAGGGGGCGTTAAGTTCAATAAAAAAGGGTATAAAGAAATGGTCGTACCAAGAGCACTGATGAAAGCCTAAAAAAGTAAAAGTTAGTGAGCATTAACGAGGGAGAGCACAGAAACCATACAAAGCTCATAGCACCCGTAGCGTTACCGGCCTCTTGGGTGTCAGCACTTGTTTGTGAATCCTTACATCCGCTCCAAGAAATCTACAAATATTGGTGAAACTCGGCAATGCAACCAACCAAACGAAAACGTACAACATCAGCAGGGCTTGTTCGTGTGGCCTTGGTTATCTTTTCCGCCTTCTGTGTGCTACCAGTGGCTGTTTTGACAAGGCCCATTGCTGATTTGAAAACACCGCCCATATCACCACGAGCATAAGATGTCACAGCCGACAAGAGACCTTGTCCGGCCTCGGCAGCCAAGTTGGGCTCCTTGACTTTACCCTCGGTTGAGTACTGCAGAACAATTAAACAAAATGACAGTCGGATGGAGGGAACGACATACAATATAGGGTAAATCTATGTAGCCAAGCACTGTGAGGATGGGACGAGCACGAACTCTGATAACGACTTACCGAGTGCAGATCCGGAATGACATGACTGGATGATAAATTTGCATGAGCATGGTTTATGACAGGCCAGAAAGGGATTGAACCAACGTCAAATATAGTAGTAAGGCGGCATCCAGCAGGAAGAGGCTTGACCATGATATCGTGCATTTCCTACAGCCATATAAATTTAAAGATACCCAGGAGAAGTTATAAACGGATACTCACGTCGTCAACAATGTGACCAGCAGCTTCAAAGTCCAACTACATTTAAGATTCCAGTTAATGGTCGCAAGCCTGTAGAGCACCAAAGAAAACCTTACGGGGTAAATAACTAATGCATGAAGGTCAATTTAAAAGCTGTAATGCAACATTTGTGTCCATACCTTCATCGTAACCATCTCCTTCATCACCGTCTGTGTCCTTGGTTTGACCACCGTGCCCGGAATCTGGGAGAAATTTTGAATAAGTGCAGAAGAAGGAGCATGAACAACTCCATACAATGGAAGAACAGCGAGTCATTGGGCTGAGCGCCGCGAACAAGCCATTGCATCGCTTGAATCTAAAGGAAATGAGAATCTGATTCACTTTCGAAGGAAAGGGGCTGGATACAATATTGGCCCTTGTGGGCTTCATTCTTGGGTTGGTAGCGTCGTCGGTTAGAGCGACGATGTCTTCGCGTTTGTATCCATGTTTGGCTGCGTTATGCTCAGTCGTGGCAGGATGAAGAGAGGCATATCGCTTACAACAGAGGAAATTGACAATATTCTTGACATCGTTGATGCATCCACGCAATTCACCAGTTTGTCCAACATAATTAATACCAATCTATCAAATTCATTATCAGTGAAAATCCAGATCTTAAGAGTAGTCAGACTTACACAAAGAGCCTTTTTCTTTCCGGTGCACTGTGAATATTGGAAGTATGGTTGGACATCGCGATTTCCAGGGCCTTGCATGTGGGGTCCGTAATTCTGGACTTGCGCGGGTGGACGGGGAGGGGGACCCTCTATGTCAAAAGGCTTAATGTCATTCACTCGAAATCATCTACGGTTTACTCACGAGGATGATATTGATTACCTCCCCTACAAAGGGCTTTCAATACACAGCTTCCATAGGGAACACTTTAACAGGGACGACTCACTGTGGGTAATGCTGTTGGCCACCACCTGGGTAACCTTGATGCGCCTGTTGCCCAGGATAGCCCCCACCTTGGTGTGGATTTTGTTGGTGGTATTGGGCGCCTGGGAAACCCCGAGTTGCAGGGGGAGGACCAGGAGGAGGAGCGTAACTGTAAAGATGTCTCATGAGCAAACGTTGACCTATTGCACTGGTAGTGGTAGTTACCCAGAAGGAGGTGGTCCGGGAGGGGGTGCATAACTGGGGGTAAAAAAATACTCAGAGACGAAAAGCGGACGAGAAGGGTATTAGAAAAATTACCCGGAAGGTGGAGGAGGGCCTTGTGGAGGACCTGGGGGGAAGCCATATCTGCGGGGGGGATTCAATTATTCTGAATCAAGAGATAGATGCCAAAACGCACCCAGAAGGAGGAGGGCCTGTTGGTGGACCATAACTATTTCACCATCAGCATGGAATGAAATCAGTTACAGGATTAGCAAAAGCTTACCCAGAAGGAGAGGCACCTGGGAATCTAAGAGCAAAGTTAGCACAGAACACTGACACTGAGTGACTCCTTACGATGGACCTCCTGGTGGTGGTGGTGCGCCGTACGATGGTGCATAGCCAGGGGAGTATCCTGGGGTGTTGTATTCAGGCCCTCTAATCCGTATTAGATGAGTGCGCAAACTAGATGAGGCAAGCATAAAGCACGTACGTGCTAGGGAAACTGGGGAAACTTTAGGAATCAAGAAGTGAGTTGAGCAGGTATCCTCCATCAGCGATGTCACTCACGCAGGAGGAGCACCATAACCAGTATTCTGATTATTGTTATTGTTCCACATCTTCGTTCAGGTAAAGTTCAAGATATTCTTTGAAATGCGAGATTAGTTGTTCAAGTTGTCGTCGTGAATGTTGAGAGAGGTTGAATCCGAATTAAGATCAGCTTTTAAAGGACATTCAAGGGACAATCTCCGAATTTGTACTGACACCGCCATCTCCGCGCATCATCACACAGCCACAAATAAACACTGGACAAAGTGCGCAGCGGCCGCAGAAGGGCGAAAGAAGTTCAAAACAACCCACCATTTGAGGACAGCAATGGTAATATCATGGTCTTCAACATTTAGCATATATATGAGTTAACTAAGTAGCAAATCACAATCTAACTAATATACTCTATCAATTTTTTTTTTTAATTACTTGCTGCTGAGCTCCAATAACGACGCCCGACTCTGACGGCGATGATTATCCAAACAGCAATTCTCGCGACATCAAGGACATAATATGGGTGTCTTGAGCCGTACAAGAATGCAGTGCCTCCGATCACCACGAAGACCCAGCTCAGGGATAGACGCTGTTCAAAACTGTAGGTTGTCAAGATGAGTATCAAGGTTACAAACAACACATCAAAGGGGAAGAATATTACCTTGCAGGCCTGAGAAACTGGCCAGTGTTCCAGGAAGCAAAATCGACAAGAATAAGGAAAGGAAGAACCGCAATGAAGTTATGATCCCCGTCAAAAGGAGTCGTGAACCCAGCAGTTAGCGACGTTCGGACCCACACTGCCAGCACAGGGGCGGTTAGTGGCAACAGCCAAGTCATCAGTAGGAGTACATAGAGATTGTGATTGGTGGTGTTTTCTGTTAATTTGGAAGGGGTGCGACTTTGAAGCGGAATGGCGTCGTTGTCCCGGCGCTTCACTGGCTGAGCTGTGTTTAATTCTGTTGGACTATCAACGGAAACCCTAACAGCGCGAGGGCTGTAGAGAGCGGAAGCACATGTATGGAGGTGAAGAAGCCAGCATCCGAGATAAGCAACTTGCCATGGGATCAAAATGAAGATAAGGCTGCATATGACCACTAGAGAGACGAGTGTCGTTTTTGGAACGCTGCCTCGTTCTGCACGCCTGAGAAGCATGAATTAGAATCTTAAAAGGTCAATGGGAGTATGGCACACCTTCCCGACATCACCGAGCCTAGGAAACCGAGGGCAACAAGAGCGAGCCTCAAGAACCACCAGCTAATGATTACAAGGCCACTAGATATACAGAGCAAAAATGGGGCCAAGAGCGTTAATTCCGATCTCCCCTTGATACCCAGAAAGAGATAAGAGGGGAGAGGAAGTAAAGCAAGAATGATCGAAAGTAACGACAGGCAAGGCAACACTCTCTTCGAGTAGACTTCGAGCGATGTCCCAACAGAGGGAAGGAAGCCTGTCTGTTCCTCCGTCCTCCATGCTAGGAAAATTGTCAGAGCGACAATACCAGTGGACCATGTAGCCAATGTGTGAAGATAGCGTGAGGTACATCGCCCCAATGTTGACTGCCAAGCGAGACGTAGACGCAGTCGAGTGAGATTCTTTCTACAACTCGGGCTACCGACGGTGTATAAAGTAATATTGACCATAGATGGACGATAGATCGTGCTGTCGATAAATGGTGCGGGCCAATGTGTGTGCAGAAGAATGGGGCGGTTTTCATGGCTCGCGAGGGGGTAGTAGTGGGTTTCGTCGTTGTGAGATGTGTGCATGATTAGTGGACGAAGGTGCGCGCCTAAAACTGCTGAGTGTCTGTCCCATTGAACGGGAATTAACTAACCTTCGCAAGCATGAGGAACTGCCACTTCAGGCTCAATTGAATAAACCACCAAGGCGTTTGAAAGCAATGCTGGAAATGATATAGATACTCCTAGCGCGACGGAGGCAGGCAAGGGTATTATTTTGGGTTTCATAAAGAGTGCTTGAAGAACAATAAACATCTGGCTTGGCCATTGAATATTGAAGACTTACACATAAGTGTCACCGAGTCAGCGACGACAGTAGGAAGGGCAATACTTGCGGAAACCCAACCCCTGCCGTCAGCGTTTCTGACCTGAACAGCGACCCAGTAGGGGCCCTTCGTTTCTACATCGACTGCGCTCAAACTATGTTCGAAGAGTACAATGCCTGATGATTCATCAGATCCCTGATGGGGTACTGGGAAAGGTTGTCCGAGTTTCGGACTAGGGATGAGTTTCAGGCGGTCGGGCATTAATGGATCACAACGCATCTCTGTAGGTGCTGTTGGAGACCCAGCGCAGAGCAAAACGGACACATCCAACGGGAGGCTTTGAACGGGCGATACGCCCAAGATCGAGCCCTGTGAGACCATAACTGTGACCTCATAGCCTTCCGAAAAACTAGTTGTCCCCACTGGGAGCAAATAAGTCTCTGCCGTTTGGGGGGCGTTCACCTCCAATATCTCTCCTGCACCTAAAACCTCGACATCGGAAATCCCCTTCACGGGGTTATTTGCCAACTCCAAGGTTGTCTGCGGAATGGTATGTCCATCGCGCAACCACTTGTCGAGGATAGTTGTTCGCTCACTGCGGACATTTGTTCTGCTAAGCTCAAGGGCGGCCCGAGCAACACGCCAACGAACTTGATGACACCATACCATCTCTCTGTGTCCCACACCAGTCCACGCTCCTTCCATGGCAGAGGTGAAGACGGTACTCCTGTACACGTCTGCGTCTGTGGGCGGAAGAATACATGATTCTGAAGGAATCATCAGATCTGTGGCGCCGCCACATATCGACAGGATGGGTGTTGCGTCTTGCAATAGGATATTTTGAAGGCGTCCGTATAAAGCATCAACACGGGAGTCAAAGCGAGCAGGTGGGAGTGTGTGAGGTGTAGACATTGTGATTATTTCCGATATCTCGTCAGAGGGTAATAACGACATTGCGACGATACCGCCCATTGAGTGACCCATAACGATAACTTGCGTGCCGGATGGATAGGATGACAAAATGAAAGATATGGCTTTCGCTGTGTATGAGATCTGTGATTCAAGAGTCGAGCCATGGAAAGCTGAAAGGTCTTCATTGAATTCAACTAGATGGATGAACATAAGCATCATATAAATGAACAGGCGCCTTGTAAGGGCTTCAACATACCAGAATACACGTCAAGGCTCTTGCTGGATGGAGTCCTAAATTCCGAGGAGACAACACCTGGAGATGCGTAAAACTGTCGGGCAGCTGAAGAAGCGATAGACCGGGCTTGACGAGAAGAACCAGCATTCCCTGGGATAAAGAGGACAGGAATACTATTCGTCTTTACCTCTGGCGTCTAGCAATATAATTTTTAGTGAATATAAGGCGCCATACGCGTTGAACGTACCGTGTCTGGGTCCCAACCGACCTCACGATACAACCAAAGAGAATATCGGCTCGCAAGGGGAGTCCATGTCGCGTTGAAGTCTGTCTGCAAAATGTAGGACGGTGACATCCACGACATCTGACATCCTTGCGGTGATAGAGACTCTGTTATTGAATTTGTAGCATGGTATAAAGTAGAGACTGCTAATAAAGAGAATACAGCTAGCAGACTTTGGGCAAATCTGAACATGGCATTGGTTTGAAGGACAGTTCACCACACGAGTGCTCCTTGCCGCGAACCTCGACAGCATGGGTTCACAGGCTCAGGGCATCACAGCCACCTACGTTGTACGATTCTTAGGGGCAATTATGCCAACATAAATACCATCCAATGTAGCTCACTCAAATAACACAATGGAATGATGATCAATGTGATGATAATTGCTGCAAAAAAGAATAATAATGGACTGGAAACACATGCAAGGCGATGATGATGGTAAGGAAGCTATTAGGTCGCTACAAAGATGTACGAAATAATGCTGTAATCGAGAAATGGAGCGAAACGTGGACAAGAAACGATCCCAAAACCCCAGGAAAAGTATGAATTGTTTACTCGTTGTCGGCGGTCTCGTCATCCTTGGCGTCTGAGGGCTTATCACCTTTTGAAATGAACACATTAGTCTGACTGATTTGAATTTGGTGGAGTAAAAACACATACCTGAATCCTGCATATCAGAGGTCCATAGCGTGAGGTTATCACGGAGGAGTTGCATGATAAGGGTAGAGTCCTTGTAGCTCTCCTCTGAGAGGGTGTCAAGCTCAGCGATAGCATCGTCGAACGCCTGCTTGGCGAGATGGCAAGCACGGTCTGGACTATTGAGGATCTCGTAGTAGAATACGGAGAAGTTGAGGGCAAGACCTAGGCGGATGGGGTGTGTGGGGGGGAGCTCGTTAATGGCAACATCAGAGGCGGCCTTGTAAGCCTCTAGGGACTTGTCGGCAGAGTCCTTACGCTTATCGCCAGTGGCGAACTCAGCGAGGTATCGGTGATAATCACCCATCCTATCGACAAGGGTTAGTAAAGATTGTATCCCCAAAAACGCCCTTGGTAAAATGACGTACATCTTGTGGTAGAAGACCTTGGACTCGCCAGAGGCAGCAGAAGGGATGAGGTGCTTGTCGAGAACATCGAGGATATCCTCGCAGATCTTGGCGAGCTCGCTTTCGATCTTTTCTCTGTAGCCCTTGATCATGGAGACCTGGACCTCGTTGCCCTTGGACTCCTCCTTTTGCTCGATGGAAGACACGATGCGCCAAGATGCACGACGCGCGCCGATGACGTTCTTGTACGCAACAGAGAGAAGGTTACGCTCCTCAACTGTGAGCTCCTGATCTGATGAAGCCACATGCTTCATGTTTTCAACCATCTCTGTTCCAGTAAATGATGTTAACGCATATACTGAGGATAATAACTAAAAGCGCGCACCTTCATAGCGTTCAGCCTGCTCAGCGAGCTTGGCGAGGTAGACAGAGTCTTCGCGGGATGCAGGCATCTGAAAAACGAGTAAAAATAAGATAAAATACGCGTCTTTTTTACGCGTCTGAGACTCACGATGATTAAAAGGCGGGGGGGTGGTTGATAATAAGGCTAACGGAATAAAAGGGACGATGAGCAAAGGCGTATCGACGATGAGGAGAGGGGAGTTGTTGTGAGGCTCACGTTGTTGGGGTTTTAGATAAGTGAGAGAAGAATGAAAAAGGGCAATAAAAGGAGAGCCTGAAATAAAGCAACTTGGGCAGAGGGTTGTAGATCACATGATTTAATCCGCAGGGCAGAGGGTTGTTTAGCGGGGTCACGTGAAACCATCAAAAGAACGTTCCATCAACAGATTGATTTCCTAATTTGTTCGTTCCCGACCACCGTTATCTTGACGACATCATCTCACACCAGATTTAATATCTATGTCAACCTCTGTCTGTGAGACTTGTTGTGCTGTCCTTCGAGAACCTTCTGAATTAGTAGTGTTAACAGTAAATACACTTTTTCAAATATGTCACTTTTCTCCGATGTTATGTATAGCTTCTTCTTGTTTTGATAATCAATCTTTTTTATTTTTTTATTTTCTTTTTGATTCCTTTTACTTCATGTCCTTCTGTCTTAAACTTCATCACGTCTATCTCTCCCGGCCATAATTATAATTACCGTTCCTCGGGCGCTTTGCATTTCCTTTATAAGTACATTAAGCGCTGATTGTGCGATGAGACGAGATACAAAGAGCTGAGTTTCTTTGTAGCGGCTACAAATTTGACATGTCACAACAAGACTGGTCCCCTAATCCACCTTCGATTTAATTCATTGCAACAAAATGCACCCTACACCTGCAGTGTGAAATGATCCACTAACCTCGTATCCTTACTCAACATGGCATCGCCTTTTGTGTTTCATTCTATATATAACAGAGGGTGCACTATGTCCCCAAAAACTATATCACAACATATCGATTACGCTTCGATTCATCTTAGATGATGCTATGGTGTTGAGAAGTGAAGTATTGTCGTCAGGGTTGCTATTGCACGTTTTGAACAATCGCTATGCAGAGACCTCCAGAAACATTGCGATCTATATAATTAGTCGACAGTAAGTACGTCTGATCGTATGGATAGCATTTGACTCGTTCTGTGGCAAAGGGTTCGCTATTGGTCAAAACCTTTCTTCGGGCTTCGTTTCATTACACACACACGCACACACCCAGTGCCCATTTAATGGCCCATTAGGCCCGATGTCATCCGGAACCCTCGACCTTTGATCGGAGAGCGTGCGCTAGCGTTTGCTATATCGGTCCACTACTTATCCTTGTTGATTGCCCGACCCGTTCACCTGCCGTTCACTACATATGTACATTAGAATTTAGAACCATCCCAAACGTAAAAGGGTTCTACCCTAGCCCTAGTTTGGCTGCACCAACAGCTTTATATATAATTGATTGATACCTCCTGTTCACAGATCGACACCCTGCCAGATACTGGTTTTAGATACTGAACCCTGGTCCAGCGATGCATTTGCCCTTGACAATTTTGTCTTTTCTCTGGTGTATATTTGTTGAAACGACTCTGTAACATTGTTATACTTCCCTCCAGTCCGATTTTCCTCTCTAAAATACAAACTTAAATTCTTACCAGGCTTATTGCTACGGATGAGCTTATTGCTTGAATGTCCTGACTGATAGTACTTATAACTTCTACCACATATTACATCGTACCATGGAGTCATCGACGGTGTATCATATTTTCCTCTATATTTTTCAGTACTTGATGCAAATATTTTACTCACTCAGTCAGAGTCAGTCAGGTTGAAAAGAAAATAGGGGCAGTACCGTAAACATTCCAGGGTGATGCATAACGTGATCGCATCCAAAGGCGTCACGATTCACGAACTCCGAAAGTAAACTTGATGTGGGTCCCATTGACAGCGAACACTCTATTCCTTTCATCGTCGTTCTACTACCTAGTCATTGTTAAAGTGTCGCGCTTTAACTTGCACCTCGGTAATCATGCCAGACCCTCAGCCAGCTCCGGCAGGCCAACCCCAGGAAGGAGAAGAGTCCAGTTTCCGTAAATTTCTGGGTATTGCACAGGTAGGTTTTGTGGTTGATACTTACTCCGAGTTTTCTAGCGCTGAATGCACAATTGCCAATGTAGCAAATGGTAATGATTTATGTGGTCACTCAACTTGGTATGCGTAGTTCTTGTAGCAATATGGTCCTGTTGCGACATTTCATTTACCGTCTTTAGCTACCAAATTCCTCTTTGGAAATCAACAAGGAAAGCCTGCTGTCCCGTCCGCGGAAGTCAAGGATGCTTCAGGAAACCCAATATCGCCAACCCCACAAACGATTGACGCCCATTCGCTTCCACCTGTCCATGCACAACCGTATTGGCCGCTTGGTTTGAATATGGACATGCACGTCTATATCTCCACTTCTGGTCATCCTGACGTTTTCAATAAATCCCCTCAAGATGAAGGACTGCCTAATTTCGTTTGGGAGAACATAACTTACGGAGATTATAATGACCACCGTATGGTGGACTATGATATTAAATTCCCCGACGTATGTTTTGTTTTTCGTCATTTATCCAGGCTGACGCTGACAGTGACACTTTCTACAGTCTGTACTACATAATGGTACCCTCTGGGCCCATATTTATTTGACCCGTGATGGCATTAGCCCAAATCCTCGTAATAATCAGGATTATCACCCAGCTCGAGTTCAATACGTCCGTAAATGTAAGCCCTTGTGTATCTGATAAACACCACCTGTCAACAGACATTTTAGTGCTTACCCCGTACCTCCATCGAACGAAAATTCGAAAAGAAAAGCACCTTCTGAGTAGTGTCACTGAACAAGAGGCAGGAGAGGTAGAGGAGGTATGGTTCCATTATTTGAATAGGGATGTACACCTGCTCAAACTGATTTAATCAACAGCCGGATGTTATCGCGCCGCATTGGCATACGGTGCGCACATTAATTGTATCTTTTGACAGAAGTTCTCAACCTCCTTGTATATAGAATGTTACTCTTGCATTGATTTCGGACGCATCCGTTGTTCAGTATAACACGCTGCCTCCCCCGTTACTTGAACGTAAGGACGCGCCCTCCGATTCAAACATTTTTCTAACAGCACGTTCGAACCAGATGTCCATCTGGTCCCGGACAAACGCGATGAAACGGGTACCAAAGGATTTTACAGGCCTATCATTTTCCCTAACGAGTTTTGGCACCTTCGTTCGCACTACATTCAAATCAACGAGACAACACCATCGCTACCCCTTCGTATTACTTACCAGCCCATGTCATTTTTCAAGTTCCAGATTTTTGCGTCCATGACCCACGGTTTTAATGAAGCGGCGAAGCAACAAGGAGCGAGCGCTGGAGCTGAGCTCGACGAAGTCAAGCGGATGCTTTTGGAAACGAACTCATACTTCTTGATGTTGACTGGAATAGTCAGCGTCCTTCATGTTGTGTGAGTGCGGTGTTAAAGCTATTTTCGGGCGTATTGGTCTCATATTTTGACTATCATAAGCTTCGAAATGTTGGCGTTCAAGTCGGATGTTTCCCATTGGCGCGAAAAGAAAGAAATGACCGGTGTTTCCGTCAGGTGGGAAGTGTGGTGCCAAAGACTAATCGTATTTTACTAACTTGTTCGCTGTTCCGAATCTCTTTCAACAGAACGGTTCGTTTCGTTTTATCTAATCGTATAGGTCACTGTATTGATCGCTGCTTTGCAGATTGTGACGAATGTCTTCGTTCAATTGGTGATTCTGCTATATCTTATAGATAACAACGAAAACACCAGCTGGATGATTCTCATGGGCTCTGGCATGGGTGTTCTTATCGAAGCGTGGAAGGTATGTGCCATGTTTGAAATACTGCGGTGTGCTTGCTTTTTATGACCATAACCCATTAGATAACCAAAGCTGTTAATATCAATGTGGTGGCATCACCGCCGGGTTCTTCACTTCCATACAAGCTGGAAATTACAGGTATGCTGCTTCATTGGAGGCACAGCTACTATTGCTGACCGCGCGTCGTTTACCTTTAAAGATAAGCATGTTCTCAGCGAAGATGAAAAAAAGACACAGGAGTATGTGCTCAACTTTCATTTCCAAGGATTCCTGTAATTTACTCGGACTGCAAATTCCCAGATACGACCAATTGGCCTTCCGATACGTTTCATATGTGGCGATCCCCCTTCTTGCAGGCTACACCGTTTACTCTCTGATTTATGAATCACACAGAGGGTGGTATAGTTTCATTATCTCGACACTCACGTCCTTCGTATATATGTTTGGATTTGTAAGACAACATTTAGTCGATCTATTCTAAGGCTCCGGCTACGACTAACATTATCTCTAGGCACAACTAATTCCCCAGTTGATTATCAACTATAAACTAAAGGTTTGGATCTCCTCGCATGATGATATTTGAACACCCCTCATATCTATTTTTATCGTCAGAGTGTGGCGCACATGCCCATGAAGGCCATGGTTTACAAGACATTGTCTACTGTCGTTGACGATCTGTTTGCGTACGTTCTCTAGCCGCGATTATTAATGTGACGGTGATACTCATGTGCAACCACTAGTTTCTGTATTAAGATGCCATTCTTGCATCGCTTGGCCTGTTTCCGGTAAGCCAACCTGTTGGGTTGGATACCTGTGATGGTACTAAGGATGAACGGGATCTTTTCTGTGTTAATTATATAGGGATGATGTTGTTTTCCTCATCTTCTTATATCAGGTGCGTTTCATTCAGCGATAATCAAACGACAAAGCACCCGCTAACGCAGAGTACAGCGCTGGATTTATCGAATTGATCCTAAACGGGTTAACGAATATGGACAAGTGATGAAATCAGATGTGGATGCAGTCAAAGGAGAAAGCAAGAAAGATAAATAGAGACTTGTGGGGCAGAATTCCTCGGGGAAATAGGAAGAGAGAGAAAGTAGTTACTATTTGAAAATATGAGAACTATTATTCTATTCTCAGATACATAGGCGGTTACGTTTATCAGTCAAAGGTGTGGATCTCAAGGGAGAGAACTGGAGTAAACCGGTCAGATTGAAGGGAAAAGCCAATATGAAGCCGAGTGGGATTTAAAATCCGACTTTAAAGTCCGCCAGAACCCGGCTTCCCGATCCGGAACCGCACTCCGAACCTAAAGAGTTGACACAAACCACGTCCAACGACTACAACGGCTCCTTCAATAATCTTTCATTCTCATTTGATATCTGCCATCCCATGGCCAACCTCTCTGAATTAACGGAGAATGTAGCATATGCTTGCAAGTGTCTCAATGTCCGCATAACACCTTCAACTCCACCCTCTGACCCACCAGATTATCCTCCAAGCAAGGATTATGTCCCAGTTTTTGTAGCTGACGATGGAATATTAGTCGTAGGTTTACAATAGAGCTATTGATTTTATAAAATACTCAAATACTTTTTTTGGTCTTAGGCTCATCCACAGGTTACAGTGCGGATAAGTACCAAGGGAGAGCCCATTCCTGGCACATCGCGATGCTCCCGATTTACAGCAGTAACGTGTCTTTTCTGCGATATAGCAATTTATCGCGTGCACCAAATTATCTCTGAGGAAGTGGACCTCAAAGACTCGGTCTTGCTTCCTACCGAGGAATGGGTCGAGCATGATGTAATGAAAAGCGCCAGTGGATGGATAGATGTTCATAAGGATGCACTGGTAGGTTTCATTCTAACCTTTGTAACGAAAAAAAAAATACTGGTAGCGTGTCTATACCTTGGGCAGTTGCTGCCAATGGAGCGCGACAATGCACTGGAAGAGATTACGTTTTATCTTCGCCGTAACTGCATGATACGAACTGACTCCTTTTCTATTGCGTAGTCGAGAGAGAAGATTTCGCAGGCGCAATCATCGCCGGATTACGCAAGTATTTTCTCTTTGTTGCTGCCATCGACCTCGACATCGCCGTCATCACTCCGCAAGTCTCTTGCCAAGGACGATGTTCAGCTTAAGCCACCAAAGGAAGAGTCACATGAAGAGCCGACGATACCCAATTACCTTTCAGACATGCTACCCCTTTACTTGCCACCGCCCTTTACACCATCGCATCCCATCTTCGCACTCCTTGCAGACATTGCAGACAAAGAGTCGAAACGATTACGGTCGGAAGCTGAACGGCGGGTCGCAAATTTCATAAAGACCGAAATTGCCGGAGTTGAAGCGATGGAACAGAGCTTTCGATCTCAAGTTGAAGCGCTATGGAAGAGTTTCCGCGGTCATTTAAATGAAGTACAGGAGCGAAATCAAAGGCACTCTACCGCACGTTCCCCAGTGCGAGGAAGCGAAAGATTTTCGACAAATGGTGTGGTTAGTCCTGCACGCATGTCATCATCCGTGACTGTCAGGAGTTTTGTACCTGTATCTGTTAACCCTGTGTCGCATCCTCCTACCGTCTCATCAGTTCCAAGGGTTTCGGCGCTTTCAGCATCATTAGCGACATCAAGTTTTCACCACCCTCGGCATTCTCAAAGCCAATCTCCAACCGGTCCTGTTACTCGATCATCTGTGGAGTCTAGTTCTAGCAAGACTTTATCGTCTACACCCTCCGGTTCTTCTACTTTGGTCCAAGGGAATCATCTGGTGGAAGGCCATACAATTATCAATTTAAAGCGTAACGTTGATGATACCGTCAATACGCAAGCCAGCTTCAGGTATTTCGTCAACCTAGAGGAGGACATGGCACGGCATAAACGCCAGCAAGAGGAAGCGTTGACTGCACAGGGAACACGGCAAACTCAAGAGACACAACCCGGACCTTCTACTTCTGTTTCTGGCTCAGTTGGCAGGAAACCGAAGAAGACACAAGCAACGGGGCGTACTTCATCAAGAGACAAGCCTGCGCTTGACCATGATGCTGGACCTACCCGGGGACGAGACAAAGGAAAGCGAAAGGTCACATTCGATGTTGAACCTGCCGTTGTAACAATTCAAACAAATCAGAAGGTTGCTGGTGATGAGAAAGAAGCAGCTTCGAGCGAAGACCCCAGAGGTAAGAGATATCACATTTAATTTGAAGACTTGGCCTTCAACTGCTTCCCTCAGAGATGATCTTCCCAATGGAAGATTTAGAGAATAGTACAAATAGCGATATCAATGAACATACTACTGCGATGTCTCTACCACTGGTGGAACAACCCGCTGCTCGACCACCACGGCCACGCAAATTGCGTTCACCTAATACCACAGCACTTTTGGAGTCATTCGCTTCACTCCGACCTTCTTCACTTCCCAATCCATCGTATATTCGATCCGTCCGTAGTTCCCCTGGCATGGATTCATCACAGTCAATTACTCTATCCTTACCACGAGCCTCCAACATCCCCCCTTCAGCTGAAACCTCCCAGACGACTTCAAAAGCATCATCTACAGTTCCATCACCAACGGCGCTCAGCGAGCGCGATATAGAGTTGCGGAAACTCGTGGCGGCAGATACTCCCAGTCACCGAGGTGCCTGGACACCTGAGAGCAAAGCATGGCAGATGTTTTCTCGACGACAGAGCTCCAAGGAGGAAATTAGCCAATCAGGTTCAACTGGGGAACCCGAATCTCCTGAAGGCGGGGCTATTCATATCACCAAGAGATCTGTCCCGAGTTCCCGGGAAGATAGCCACGATGATGACGAAAGTGAGTTTTGTGCAGATCGATGACGCCCTTCACAGGGTAATGTGTCGTCCTTTTTGGTTTATACTAACTCCTTCATCCTATTATAGATCATTTTGATGAATCAAGGCCAATGGTGGCTGGTTCTCTGCCAGTGAATATTAACCGGGTCAAACCCCGCGAACCTCTCAGTCTGGCGTCTTATAAAGCTCCAAACACAATCACCGAGGAGCCACAAGATCCTGCAGCATCAGCATCAGCGCCTGCACATGCTCAAAAGCCCTTGTCATCAGCTGCCATCCGTAAGGCTACATATCTGGAGAGAGATAGATCACGCTCCATGGATCCGGGAACGCTGGATTTCCCCAGCGAGGAGGAAGAGGAGGACACGGGAGGCGAAAGTGATGTTGTTGAGAATGAAACGGTTCAGTCAGGTGAGAGAGGGCGGAAAAAGGCGCTTAAGATCTTGCAAGCGCGGAGTGAGCTGCCTGAAGAAGGAATGTGGAGGAGTTTGGCTAACGACGCGCCGGTTCTCTGAACTCTGTTGTCGTCGCATATAGAGGGAACAGTAATTTGTCTCTGCCGCTTCAAGTTACTGGCGATTGGATTGAACTCGCAACATTGTATGTATTTATGTTTTTATCAACAGTATCTTCCATCACATCCATTGAAGTTTCAGTATTTTACCATACCTTATTCTATGTTCTGATGACCTACTTTACTGCCCTTTTTACTCGAAACTTTCGGTCTCTTGTATATTCGACATATCATCCATATCATTCACATTTCTCGATGTTTGGAACTTATTTCTTGCCATACATTCTACCAATTTGTACGTTTGTAACACTTTTTTTATTATATTGTATGGTACAATCTTGTGGAATAGCTTGCGTCGTCATCTTCATTTCGTTGTATATTTTCTGGTAATGCATCAAGTGTGGGTCTGTTCAAGTGGGGTCATATTATATTACGAGGTATTTTTCAAGTTTAGCTAGTAACGTCCTGGTATATAAAAGGAAGGGATAAAAACTAAGACGGATGAGACTGCGATTAAGAGTAAACAACTCCTTTTTAAGTTACAGGGACATGGAAAGGTTCCCATCCGAACGTCCTAGAATTATGTTGTGTTAAGTAGGTGATGTGACTTATTACTCTATGTCGGCGTCAGCACTGTCCTTGGTGCCGCTGAAAGACCCTGCTGCATATTTCTTGACACTCTCCTCCACCTTGGACTCGTCCTTCTGCTCGACTTCTGGGTTTGCCTGTTTCTCCTCGGAAGTCATAGCATTAGCCTCTTCGTTGCATCTCTCGCAGGTGCAAGCAAAGCGCCAGCCCCGGGCAAGCTCAACACGCCTCCTGCGCCTGCAGTCAACCACAGATTCGTCTGAGTATTGAGTGACGTCAACATAGGCAATGGTGAGGATGTCGCCCTTCTTTAAATCCTTGTTGGCAACGATAGACATCTCGGCTGTGCCAGAGCTAAACGAAGGGCGGGCGGAGGGTTGACAGGAGTGTGTAAGGTACGAGGAAACTGTGTAGAGAGCGCTACCGACTTGACGCTGAGTTCCGTAAGGTGTGCGAGTCTTTTCGACGTCCTCAGGGCGTTGGGTAGGGGCAGGCTAAACAGATAAGTTTATTTTTAGGGTGCATCCCAAATCGGAGTTTTGTGGTAACTTACCTTATCACTGCGTCCCCCTCCGAAGCAGACGCCAAACACGTTATACGCCATTTTTCCTGTAAGAGTAATATGTCGCTCCTCCGTGATAAACTCTTCCAGTCCTGGGAGACCTGTCTTCAAGACATCGGTGAAAAGTTGAAGTTCCTCTTTGTTAGGAACAACTTCGAGGTATCGCAATCGTTCGATGTGATCGGCAAGAGCATAGCTCTCCGACTGGGCTTCAGAGTTGGTGTAATCACCTTCAATAGGCCCAGTCTTTTTAGCACCAGGGTTAGTAGCCTCAACCATTTTCTGGGTCTCAGCGGCCACTTGACGGGCAACGAAACGAGAGACGAGTAAAGGAATGGAGCGATTTTCACGTTTGATATATTGAGCAAACTTTTCCTGAGCAGCATGGCGTTCCTCGTTCTGATTCGGCATGGGAGGACCGGCAGGGATTTCAGCAGGAAGAGGAGAGTCGAGGGTGAACAAAAGAGTGTGAGATTGCTTCTTAGAGTTGACCATACAGTCCTTGGAACAGTATGTCAATTCGAAGGCATTTTGACTGCTGTCGTCCTTAGGGAGTTGGAGAGACATTTCCGGTTCAATAGGACGCAGGCATTGACCGCAGTGCGTCCCCTTTGTCAGGAGATCTGGGTCAAGCGCGGTTACAACAGGGAATTCCTGCATAGAATATCAGTCATGAGCTGAGTATGGAAGTGTATCAATATGTTGAACCTTATAGATGACATTCCCAGCAGCGAAATCTTTGTTGACAATAAGGACATGACGGGTTTGACCAGGTGTGACTTCACGGCTAACAACAGAGACGTTTGTGCTTGCGGGAGGGAAGTGGTCATAATAGGCTGAAGATGGGGAAGATGAGAATAGGCTCCACAAACAAACCGGTCTTACGTAGCTCACCTCCGATTCTATCTTGGACCTGGAGAAAGTGAAGAAAGCACCGAGAAGAAATAAAAGAGTATATTAGAATGTGGCGTGGTGATGAAGCAAACAAAGAAAGATCTCGAAGAAACTGAAGCGCGTATGTGCCCTACAGGCAATCGTCCTATGACCTAGTCCCCTTCATGACCAGCAACTCAATGAACAAGCACGTTGACTGGGGCTGCTTTCACAGCAACAATGTGCTTATGATGTGTTCTGCGATCCTGGATCTGTGACTCTGTCCCATTCCTGAGAAGACGTCTCAGAAGGAGGGCCCCGAGAGGGACTAGAGTCTTTGGAATCCTGAGGTTCTTCGGGTACTTCTTCTACAATCGAGCTGGAAGGCTCCAAGCTGGGACTTGGACTACTCACATCCAAATTGGTCAGAGCCATGATGAGCTAAAAGACATGTTAGGAAATGTTGTAGCCCCAAGGTTCAAAACGCCGCTTACTTCGAAGACGGGGCGAACAATGGTCTTTTCGTAGATGACAATGAGTTCAACAGGTGATGGGTAAATTCGGAGGGCGCGGAAGAAAGCTGAAGCAGCTGGGAGATAAAATACAGGACCTTTAAACGAGAAAATGGCGTTAAAGAAGAGCTATACTTGAAAGCTACTACATACCTTGGGCAGCCAATTGTTCACCGACACTGACTTGTTGCATGAAGTAGGCCTCCTTGTCCTCCTGGGATTGAGGAAGGGGTTCCTTTTTGATTTGAGCCAACACGTCTTTCAAGGTTTCTGGAGACAAGCTCGCTGAGGCCTCGTTAGTCTCTGTCTCCTTTGACTGAGCAACAGACTTTTCGACGCGTTTTTTTTCTTTGCCTGTTGGGGAAAATGTTTAGTTCAACGTTCAAAGACGACGTTACAAGTACTTACGGAGCTTTTTACGGAACTCTACATCGTTCCTGCGCTTGTAGTCAAAGTATACAGCATAAGCAGCAAGACCTGCTGCGAGAGTGACTGCTGCTACAGTGATATAAGTGGAAGATGACCTGTTCTCCATGGTGGATAGGTAGTAAAGGGTGAACCGTTGAAAGTTTCGTCACTCTTCATAGTTTTTTTCGGAGTATGATTACATAACAGCACGTGTATGTGTAGTACTTGATGGTAATGGTCTTTTATTTCTTTCTTTGTGTTCAATATAAATGATTTTTATTTTATTTTATTTTATAAAACAAGAAAAACGGATTCATCTACTACATTTAAATGTATTGAAGTATTTTCTTTTTTTTAAAAAGACGCGTTAATAAATTAAATAAAAAGGTCGTGTAATTGTTTATTTAGTTTATTTTACCCACGACCAATGTTATGTGAGCAGTGTCTCTTGGACTTGTCCTCGTCGTTTGCTTTTCCTCTTCCGTCCGTCTTTAACCTTCACTGGCCAATAATATCAGCCGTTTCTTATGAACGGCGTAGCCAGCGCCTCTCAAGAATCGTTGTCTTTCCTTCAAATGTCCCAAAATTCAATCGCTGGCGTGTCAGATACCACTGGTGCTGGTTCCACCCTCATTTCCAACGAACAGTCATCATCATCACTTCAAGATTCTTCCCTATCGATAGGCTCAGTTTCAAATACAGACAATCCTTCAACTTCACAACAAAATATTTCAGTGGCTACAGAATCTACCAGTGTAAACCCGGGTGACCCTCAAATCCAACTCGCTCAAAATCAAAACGAATTACTTCAGCTCCACAAGAAAGACGAGACACCGGAAGCAGAAGTCATTCAAGTTGACCCAATTCATATAAAGGAGGGAAATAATCCTCTTCTAGAACAGGTCAACGGTCAGGTCTCTCTTCTTGAGCATACACATGAAAATGGCGTAGGCGCCGGTGATCCCGGTTTAATTGGGGCGGAGGAAACACAAGATTGGATACCAGAATCAGACGAATTGAAGCGAGTCAAGGTGCGTAATATCTTGCCTATTTCCCCCTGTGCCTAGGTTTTCATTGACGACCCTTACTCCATCCCCTGACGGACCCATGTCTATTTACCGCACCTGCAGGTTTATGAACTGGTCGGCTCACGTTGGATCGACAAAGGAACGGCTTTCTGCTTCGGTCAATTTTCAGAGGACACTAATCAAGCCCACCTTATCGCTCGTTCGGAACGGAACTATAATGATTTAATTCTTACCACAGCAATTCGTTCAAACGACGTCTACCAACGCCAACAAGGTACGTTGCATTTTCATCCACTCACCAGTCCCTCGTTTCATCCAAAACCTTCGCACACGCACCCACCCACGCTGCACCCGTGGCAGCTAATTTCTTTCATTCGCAAACCTATGAGAATACCCGTTAATGATCTTAACCTCTTCAGAAACCTTGATCGTGTGGACCGAACCCGATGGCGTTGATTACGCGCTGAGCTTCCAGGATCCCGAGGGGTGTGCTGAAGTCTGGCAATTTATCATAGAGGTTCAACGGCATATGAATACTACAGGTACGTGACATGGCCCTGGCACACGACATCTAAATTCATCATTTTCAATAGAGGATCAAAGCAACCTTGCTTCTTCGCCACTATTAGACCCAGACACCTCAGTCACGACAGCAAGCATTATTCGGTCTGGCCACCTGCCGACACCTCAGCTAGGCATCATCAGTGAGATTGAACGGGCCATTAAGTCATTGGCGAGGACGCAGCTGGTGAAGGAGAGGATTTGTGAATATATTCAGCAGGAGGTGAGTTTTCATATTCTTGTGCCTACATTACTCCTCTGTATTTCCATCATCGTTATGCAAACTTGACGGTTATTGGCGATATCATTTTGGGGTGAATCGAATTGGTTAAGTGCTATTATTGATCACCACTGTCCACAATCAGGAATATATCAAATCCATGATCGAGGTGATGCACCAAGCGGAAGAGCTGGAGAGCTTGGAGAATCTTCACGCGCTATGTAGTCTTATGCAAACAATACGTATGTTCTCTGCTACTATTCACCTTCATTTGCTCATTGTTTCCAGTCATGTTGAACGACCACGGAATGTACGAGCATATCTTAGAGGATGAAATCTTTTTCGGCGTGGTAGGCATGCTCGAGTGTTTGTGCCTGTCCCTTTGATCACACGCACATTACACTAATTCGCACACGACAGACGATCCTGATTTTCCTGGCCACAAAGCCAATTACCGCGAGTTCCTTCATAACACCGCCCAGTTCCACCAACCTATTCTCGTGCGCGACGTTTCTATTAGGCGGAAGATTCACCACACATATCGCCTTCAGTTCCTCAAAGATGTTGTACTTGCCCGCGCACTGGACGATTCCACATTCAACGTCCTTAATTCTTGCATCATCTTCAATCAACTTGACATCATCAACCACATTCAGCAAGACGGTAGTCTCCTTCGTGAGGCCGTATGTCTTTTCGCAGATGAAGAGCTTCTCTATGGCAAAAAACCCCCTCCGAATGCCATTAACCCAAACCAGCATCCGCATCACATCATCATTAGCTTGAATGGCCATAATGAAACGGAGACGAAGCCGGAAACGTCAACGATAGAGTTGGATTCGAAGTCGGCACCCTCGGGTTCTAAATCTGTCAACGGTTCCGAAAATACACCTGATCGTCCACCTCGGAATACTTACTACGGATTCTCACCGCCAGACTGGTACACTGAACAGGACTTTGCTCGTTGTCGAGAAGTCATTCTGCTATTTCAGCAACTCGCTATAATGGGAAAGAACATTCAGCTACCTGCTCGACTGAATCTATTTCGCACTCTCGTTGATCGCGGAGTTTTATTTGCCGTGCAGTGGGCTATCGGACGACCAGAAAAAGAAGAACATGGTAAGCAAATGATTAGTGCTGGAGGTGAGATCTTTGCGGCTCTTTTGGAGCACGACGTACTCGGTGTTCGTTCGCATACAGTCAAACAAATTCTTGGGATCGAAAAGGAACGCAGTTTGGGAAAGAAGGGAGCGGACAAAGCGGAAAGCTTGTTGGACATGGTGTGCAGAGTTATGGCTCAGAGTCGTGATCTGGCTGTTCAAAGCCAGATAGGGGATTGCCTTAAATCATGGCTGGAAGTTCCCGCAGAGGTTTCTCCTAATAATAGTGCCAATGGTTCCGAGGTATACTTGGATTGTTTCACACTTTTGTGCCAGGGTGATTGACGCTTGTTACGCTTTCTAGGTTGGGCCCAAACCTGCCGCGCCAGCAAGGAAAGATGAACCCAATACGGAGCGATTCCTGGAACACTTTTACAAAGGCACTGTGCACATACTTCTCAAACCGCTAACGGATCTCCAAGAGTGGAAAAACTTTACGGACCCGGTGCTCGTTCTCACACGGGAGGAGGCGAATCGATATGTGTACCTGTGCGAGCTTCTTCACAACTTTATTATGAACCACAGCTTTCGAAGTCATTTCCACATCATGTCTTCTGATATCCTTTCTCGCGTGGCCACCCTTTTTAAGGCCAAAGATAAGCATCTACGACATGGTGAGCACGTTTGTTTTTAGAGATATGCTGTTACTGATATCATCCATTCCCGATTCTGTTTAGCCGCGTTTAAGATCATGCGTGCTCTCTTTAAACAACCCAATGTGAACGCCCATACACAACTTGTCAAATACGATCTATTCAAGCCGATCTTGGATCTATCATTGTCGGAATCCCTCCGCGACAATCTTATCAACAGTTGCTCGCAAGAATTCTTCGAGTTCATCCGCAAGGCGAGTTTGCGACTCTCAAGCCCCGCATTCCGCGTATTAATGTTGTGTTACTCCATTAGAACAATTTGAAAGACCTGATCAAGTTCTGCATGGTGCGACACCGGGATCTTGTTGAAAAGCTTGCCAAGCAACCTCTTGCCGGGGAAATCTTCGATCTTCTCATCCGTCGTTATGAAATCAATGAAAACCCTCCGACAGAAAAAGACCTTTCAGAACCTCAGCCGTATGTTTTGTGCATCACTTCTAAGTATTCCAATGCCAGCTTTTCTAATAATTTCATCCACAGAATCCCTGATTCCAGGCCTTATTCTGGACCTGGGCGGCTACTCGATCTGGATGAAGACGAGTACTTTAACACCGACGACGACGAAGAGAGTACGATTCCCTCTATTAACACACGACAATGGCTTAGTGGTAACACCAATGCCTCACCGTTACCCTCAAACAACATGGGCATGAAACGACGTCGACGACAACTCGTTTCAACTAAAAACCCTCGCCCCCCGCTCAAATCTCCTCAATTGAACGCCCTTGTCGACTATGCGGACGAGGACGATGAACTACCCTCAGAGAGCACCATTGCCCCTCAGCAGCTAGACAAACCGGAACAACAGCCAGCTTCATTGTTGGAAGAGCTAGAAGCCGATCTGGAGCTCTTCCCTTCTTCTCCGCCGCCCAAACGCATGGCTCAGGAAGATGAAGAAGAGAACCGCTTGGAGTCATTGGCTCGCAATGCCAAATCCGTCCCCCCATCCCCTTCAGCAAATGCTGGCCCAGTTAAATCAGGCGAAAAACGACGGCGAGCCGCCGAAGAGGACGACGAAGATGACCTGTTGCAACGGAAATCGTCCAAGAAGCTTGATTCGGGTGCACAAAAAGAGGGATCACCATCAATACCTGGGCGACCCAAGAACGGCGATGATCCACCAGCAAAGAAAATGAAGGTCAAATTTGGAGCTGTTGGTCTTGCGGTCGCATCTGGCTCTACACCCGTTACTACTAACCCCCCAACCTCCACTACCAATGTCAGTCCTAGTCCGACACCAACGACACCGCCCTCTACGGCATCTTCACCGTCACCTACATCAACAGCCTCCCAGTCTTCAGAACCTGGCACAAAAGACGGAGATACGGGATAGGTCATTTTGTCTCGCCCATGTGCCGATCTTCCGTGTCATTACTTTCACTCTTTCAGGACTATAATAACACATCATCTTCATGCCCAACTCATTTCAAGATTTACTTAGTAGTGTACATCATGACTTATATAGACCAACACTTGATCCCTGTTGCTCTATTCATCGCACACGTCCATCTTACGCCCCCAGAGACATTTACGCACAACCCTTTTTTTCATTGCTTTTATTTGTTGTTTTCTCTTTTAGCTAATTATGAATTTCATCGTATCTTCTTCGTCTTTCCCAACGTATCCCCCCTCCCCCCATTTTTAAACTTAGTACGTAGACCTTTCTTCTGACAGTTCTCTTTTTTTTTTTTTGGTTGTTATAGGGTGACATGTAATTGTGCTTTTCCATAATGTCTTTTTTATTCTATTGCATATCCCTCTAGGCCAATAAACATGCTAACCAAAACCAAACATCTGTTTAATCTCGCAAGTTCAGTACGACAAACTGGCTGTAAACTGAATTATTTCTTGTGAAATGGAGCACTCATCAGGGAACAAAAAAAAATGATCAGAAATAGATAGGTATAGTTATGTAGATACACAGGGATGATGGACAATAGGAAAAATGAAGAGACAAGTTGCAAATTTGTACGATATATGGAATGAAGGGGGAACGCGTTCGAACCGACAACATTATGGCGAATGGTGCAACACGAAAAAAATGATGGATGTGAACGAAAAATGAAGGGAAAGATGAGCTGATGAAAAGGGGGTATCAAATGAAATGAATAATCAAATGGTTTGAGTAATGTGGAAGAATATATAATCAAAGAATTGGATATGGTAAGAAAGGGTGAACCAAAAGAAGGGACTGGGTAAAGACCAACAACAACAAAAGACGGCGTTCAGCGAGGTGTATCACGTCAAATATTGAAAGGGTGGCAGGTCGGTCCGCGTCTCGACGACATTGCGTTACAAGCTTCATTAATTTCGTGTGGTTCGTCTTGAATCATGTGAGGGGAGGGTAACGCAGGCGCGAGACAGAAAACACGGGTGGTTCAAACGAGACGGGAGAGCATGCTTGAGGTATGATAGATAGATATATATGACAGATAGAGTGAAGCACGACAGGACGGACAGTGGATGTTCGAGACAGGAAGACGAGAAATAGCAGACGAAAATTGGAATGGGACGAAAACAGAGAAAGAGATGACACGGAGCCGAGATGGATACATGGAACTGCAATAGAGAGTAAATGACAAAATGGAGAAAGTGTGAATGCTGAAGCGACTACGAATCGAATCGAAAATTACTTGGTAAAACAACAGACAACAGATCAGTAGAGGGTTCAGAGAGGAGAGATAAAAAGGCGAAAAACAAATGGAGCATGATGGAATGCAGATAGATGGGAAGCGCAAAGGGAAAAAGTGAAAGTGTACGAGACAAAAACAGGTTCAGGAGATAAACAAAACGGAATAGCACGAAGAAGAAAAAACTTGGACGCATGCAATGTTGGTTGTACGAAAAAGTGGACTGCATGCGTGATGCATGGCAGTGAATCGCCGGATGGAGGAGAGTAATACATAGATGTTGTGCAAAAAGATATATGGTGTCAGTGGGAGTGCATGGTACACAGCGGTGTCATTGATGGCGGGAATTGAAACGGCTGCAATTGCGTGTATGAATGAAGTTGGCGGGTAGGAGTGCCAAAGTGTCCATGCAGTGAGCGGGCGTGATGCGAGTAGGGTAGATATATAAATGCCATGACGATGCTGAATGACGATGATGATAGAGTGTTGACGAAACAAGATATTGAAATGCTGGGGATAATGTTGCATGCAGGGATATATGAAGAGAGACAAAAAGTGAAAGAGCAAAGAAAATGAAGCCGACGAAGTTCCTCCCTATACGAATTTGATGATGTATATGTAAAAATATATGTTGAAGCGTGTATGGTGATTAGGAACCAGAAACGCGGGTAAATCACCAGCCATGATCATGGTGATGAGGATAACGAGGAGGTTTATTACTGATGGTGTTGGTGCAGATGGTCCATCATCCCAAAGCCCCCTCCATCTTCCGGAACACCAAACGGCGCAAATGCAGCCGCCCCAGGTCCGAAGTTACTTGTGCCATTCAACCCTCCTAGACGAGGGACAAAGACACTCGAGCTGCCTGTCAATGTTGAGCTCACATTGGTACCGGGGGGTGACGTCGTATAAAACCTGGGTGGCTGGCCACCTGGCTGCTGGTTGGCTCCTGAACTATAAAACCCATTAGGCATCGCACCAACAGGACTCGTGGCACCATTGACCATGCCATTGAAGCTCTGTTGCAAGGCAATATTGCCTAGCTGAGAATCACGTCTCATCATGACATTGGGTCGATGATGGGGCGCTGCGAGTTCTTCAGGAAGGCGGAAAGGATCGTGTCCGCCGACAGAGCTCGTATATGATAGCTGACTCTGATGCTGCTGGTGATGTTGTTGAGATGGGTGTGATTGATGAACAACATGATGTTGTGCAGCTTGCGAGAGATGGTGAGCAATTGCTTGGTGTTGATTATGGTGATTGCTCAACGTTTGCATCAACTGCTGTTGCTGCTGCATGGTTGGGCCTCCATTACTCCCAGCACTAGTGGGAGTGCGCACACCTAATGGGTTCTTGCTGTAGGACAGACGAATCCCATTCTTCACTACGCCTCGCAGTGTATTGCCCGTCATCTCTTGCATCGCCCTTGCGGCGTAATGCACGTCCTCAAACTACATGATGCAGGGATCAGCCAATCGCCAAGTGAAACTAACAAAAAGGAAAACACACCTCGACAAAGCACATTGGCCCATTGGCTTTATGCCTAAAGCACAACTTTCGGAAGCCTGGGCGGACCTGGAACAGGTCACGCAGGGTATCTTCCAAGTAATCATTGGGATAACCGGCTGGAGGAGGCGACGTCGGAAGATTTCCAACATACAGCGTGTTGATCTACAAATGAACAATCCTCAGTCAGCCAAACATTCATTCCCATCATTGACAAACGTCATAACAGGCGACAAGGAAATAATAAGAAACATCAAGGGCGAGAGGATAATAAGGGTGGTTAAAATCATCTCGGCGGGGCTACCAGGCATGACGGGTAGTGGCACATGAACCTCTGGACAATAGAGAGTCCGAGAATGCGAGAGAAAAAAAGTCCCCCGTTTGCACACTCCGGACCATCCTGAGTACAACAATGTGTTGACTCCTGTCCGCAAGTGGCCCCAAAATAACAACAAAACGTGGACGCCCCATACCCACAACGCAACCCTCTCATTACAAAAAGGTGACGTTGCAAAGAGAAGTGCCACTCGCTCCCTTTCTCTCCTCTTGCAGGCCACTCATAAATGAGAGAGAAAAAGACTTACCGGAGGATTCTGATCGACGGTCCCTCTCAAACCACCTGCACCGCTGCCACCAAGGTTGTGGGCCAAACCAGCGTTCCCACCGCCCATCAGGCTCAAGTTACTCGAACTCAGACTGCCACCAGACGCTGGAGACGGAAGTTGAGGCGATGTGGTTCCAGTTGAACTTTGTCCATTGGAATAATTTGCACCGTTATTACTGCCAACAGCCCCATTCTGCCCCGTTGAAGAAATCGAGGACGATGCAGCAATGGGTGGAAGAGAATGGGTGCTCGAAGGACTCGTCACAGAAGGTGGGACAGTAGACATTACTGATGACTCTGCAGGTTTGGCAGCCGAAGAAAAGCCATTCAGTCGGCTCTGAGGCGGGAAGGGGTTGTTGATGTAGTCGGCGGTCCCGTTTCCAGGGGGTGAGGAAGAACTGATCGAGCTGATCGAGTGCGATGGCTCGATGGGAGCGGGGGTTCCGATAGCACTAGCGCGACCCGAGACAGGAAAATCGCCAGGTGGAGCATGTGGATTGTCAGACTCTTGAGACTCGGAACGTGGTCTTGCAGGGGCTAGTTGAGTGGGAGACAGGAGCCCGCTGGCTGTTGAGGAAAGGTTGACCTGATCCCACGGACGAACAACTTTCTCTTGATGCTGTTCTAACCTGCGACTAGGATCGGTGTCTTCTTGGGCTTCATGGTGAGTTGCGAGCTGGCTCTGTAATTGATTCAAGCCTTCATACTCAAGCATGGGACTATCGGTAATACTGCCCTCCTTGACGGACCCCGTAGATGAACCATTGACTCCATTCTGACTCTTATTTATTCCGACCGAGCCAATCGGAATGTGGTTGAAATCATACGAGGAAGAGTTCCGAAGGCGGGTTGGAGGGTTTGTGTTGTCCTTTTCTTGCTGAGATCGTCTGCGGGCCCAGGTCTCCCTTTGGCGCTCTTCCTCTTCAAGAGCAGATTGTCGATCTTGACGACCGTTCAAGCTCATGGTTGAGGAGGTGCTGGACGAAGTTGACATCGGAATAGCGCTCATGAGACTCATGGTTATGCTGTTTTCGCGTTCACGTTGGCGATTGTGTTCCTCTTCGAGGCGGGACAAGGACTGATGATTAATTGCATCATGACCCGCAGTTGGAGCATTGGAAGAAAATGACATGTCATGAGGCATGAATGAGTCGGAAATGTGTTGTGATGAAATGGATGGATTTTGGCCCAAGGCTAGAGGCATGCCAACATTGGCTAAACCAACTGGGGTAACACCGCCCACGTTGACGCCAGCTACAGGACCAACGCCCCTCTTGGTGTGCAAATTCTTTTTGGCCATTTCGGCCTTCAAAACTGCACCCTTCTCAATGTCTACCCTCCTCCCTTGTAACACATCCCTCGCTTGGAGGGCTTCTGCCCTCGAGCGGAACTTGGCAAAGCCGATTATTTGCTTGCGAGGGGGAAGTGAGAGAGAAGTTTGACCTGCTGCTGCAGCTGCAGCTGCGGCGGCCAAGCTTGGGATGGGGCCACCGGGACCGGCAGCGAACAGGTGAGCGTTAACGAGGGCCTCTTCAGAGAGGGCATGGGGGTTGGCAGCTGGCCAGGAAGCCATGGTTCCATCCCGTCCGCCATCGACAACTACTCCTCCTTGGTTGACTGTAACGAGGTTGTAGGGGTCGTTTGAGGCAGCATAGGGTTGGAAGGTTTGGCCTCTCAGAGCATTGAGAGCGACTGGAACCCCGTTGGCAAGTGCAGTTGGAGGTTGTACGAGTGAACCGTAGGCGGTGTATTCCTTATTAGGGATCTTGAGTGTAGCGGCCTCGAAACCAGCTGAAAAAGTGAACATGTTTTGGAATTCACGTTCCTATATAATGATATGAGATTGGAGAATAAATTGAGGAATGGATGCAAACTTGCCTGCATGTCATCCGGAAAACCGACGACGAAGATGGTGGAAATCTCTTCCCCAGTCACAGTAGAGTTACTAGATCCATTCTGAATGGAATTGGACTGTTGATTGGAAGTTGTAGTGGAAGTAGAGGTATTTGCTGCTAGAGGGACTGCAACAGATGGGACGTGTGGTCCGTAGGGAGTTTGTGATACACCAGTGGCAAAGGAAGTTGATGAGGATGGTTGCTGTTGAGAAAGGGGCCTAGATGTAGAAGGGAATTGATCTACAAGATAAGACCTAGGGTTGTTGAGATTGGACTGGGGAATGGCATGTTCTGGGTGTGTGCGAGGGTCGTATGGTTGCGGGTATGGATCAAGACTGTTGTGGGGTGAATTGTTGTTATAAAAAGTAGATAGAGGTTGCTGGCGCCTATTTGTATTCGGGAAAGAATTGAAAGTAGCGCGCGAAGAGTAATGATTGAAGGGGTTTGAGTTTGAATGTTGTTGTTGTTGGTGGTGGTGGTGACGATATGGGGAGTCAGGACGTGATCTCAAGTTATAAAGATGTTCGTCGTCGTCGGAAGAGGAAGAAATGGGTTCAGCGTCTGCTTGGAGATTTAAAGAGTCGAGCAGAGACTTGTTGATGAGGTCCTCATCTATCATTTGAGCGGACATTGTCCATAAAACGGAAGGGACGGATGACGGAGAAAGGGAAAGCAGAGAGTCAAGAGATCGAAATACAAACCACACCAAACCAATTTCACTAAACACATCAACACGAACCCACACACACTTTACAACAAACAATATATCTCACGCACGATCCTTTTCAAAATAATAATAAACAACCCACGGCATTCACCGATTTGTCAGTAATATACCATCCCAACTCTAACCATTATTCCAACTCCAATATATGAAACTATAGCAATAAAAAGTGTACTAATAAACCTCTTCCATGCTCTTTGATCAGCCACACCCATACCGTCATATCCATACATCGTCGGGAGTATTGGTGGTGGAGGTCCCGTAAAATGTATTGGTATCGGTGATGGAGAGTACAACGTCTGATGCCCTTGCCCGAGGTGCTGATACACATTCGCGTAATGGTGCCCTTGTGGATGTCCGTAGTGTGGGACAAACTGATATCCTTGAGGCAGCCGTGCCTCATAGTGAGCAGGTCCTCCAGGAATCCCAGGAGGAAGCACTGCATAAGCCGGAGGTGGTGTTATCGGGCTGATATTCCCCTGCCCATCTATTATACCAACGTTTCGCCCTTGTTGATCGTGATGCCGCTGCATATTATTTGTCGCTTCAGAGTTGCTCATTATAGTTTATCGTATTCGTCGCAAATCGATTCTTGCGTTGTGTAGAAAAGTAAGAAACCTGGGCAAACAGTCAAATCAACTAGCTCGAATGTGAATGACAGCTCGCTGAGGTCTTACTTTCGTCCTGTTGGATTCCAATCACTGTGCAAGCTGTTCGCCTCGGTTATAGCTTTACGGATTGGCTGGATCAACGGAACCGTCAAATGAAATTCGCCTGGTCGGTTGGCGAGGCACAGTCGCGATGTGCGCTGAATAGGCGGATGCCCAGATGATGTCCTGTCGCAGAACCGCTGTCAATATTAGTGCCCTGGACTGTCTACACATCGCAGTTGTTTACGACAGGAACAAAACTCGATGCCTTTCTTTTGGTGGTCCGAAGACACAAAGCATCGAAAATGCAACTGAACACTCACAAAATTATTCTCGATCTGGCCCAGAGTAGCCAGCCAACTAAGATTAACGTCCGACCCTTGTTTTGCTAAATATATAACCTTTACAATCTCTTCTCTTTTCGACCGAGTCAAGTGCCCTCACTGACGCAATACTTCCGAACCTTCTGTCTTCTACCGTAGGGATGTCTGGGAAGTGCTCGGTGCCAATCCACTCGCGAATGAACGACGATATCGATATTCTGTTAATGTGTGGCAGGGAGCAAGAAGTAACCAGTCGCTACTCGGGGAGTCGGATGCAAATGAAATGTCCCAAGGATGCGTTAGGTTCAAAGGAAAGAAGAGGGTGACGATAGGGGATGCGTTATGGATCAGCGAATATTGGACAAGTCCTGATGAGTGTCGAAAAGAAGAAAGCAGGGATCTGTCAGAACCCTTCCCCACTCCCCAACCACTGGCACTATTTACCCAACTGCCGTCAACGCCTGCACCTCTACACGCGCTTGCTCGTCAATTTTGTTCTGTACCTGGGTAGCACAGTTCCGGTCAGGCTTGCTTTCTCTTGAATCCCTGTAAACCGAAGAGTAGAGGTTAAATTTCTGCCTCGAGGCAAGGGTTATCTCAACGGAACTCGATTAAATCCGAAGAGAGATAAGTAACGTAGGGCACGCCCTTAATGCAAGATCAGAATGTGGAAATATGGCACGACTTTCGTATATTGGCGAGTCAATGTTTCATGCCAATGCACTGTGTGCGTCCAAGACAGCGAGATCGAAACGACGTCGGAGTGCAAGGACAACAGACAGCTTAATTGGAGCCAAGATAGCTGGAACTGTCGAACCACTAGAGTTGCGCTCACGCAAATCGCCCAAAAAGGTAGTCGTGGTTCAAGCAGCTGCCGGCAGACCCCGAGACTCCGATTCGGCGCTTGAATCTATGATTTTCAAAGTCCGCGAAAGTTATGACATCTCTTGCGTCGAAAGTGCGTAAAAGTGCTTGTATGACCTGGAGGTGCTGATTGCCTGGACACAATCCGTCTGGATCACTGACATAAATAACGCACGTAAGCATATAAATTATTCCAGCCACTCCCCAAAATTGTGCCTAATTTTGGCATTTATTCTTTAATGGGTCTAGGATGGACACGGAGTGCTAAAGTAGGTCGCCGTCTTGCGAAGCGCAGCAAGTGAGCTGGAACGCCTAGATAATATGTGAACATGTATTTCTTGTATAAAAATACTGACAAGAAGAAGTATCTTATTCAATTTACTTGCTACATCTCTACATGACATTTCAAAGCGATCCCAATATAACCCGTCAACACTTGAGGACTTACACGCCCATGACAATCCCACAACCACAGACCCGAGTCTTCTCAGTAGATAAGACAGACAGTTGGAGATCTCCCATCTTTTCGGGGTAAACAGCCTCCCACAAAATCACTGTATTGAATTCCACTGTCAATCCTCATTTCCCATAGCGCCACCTCAGCGTACACTATAAGCTTCATCCTTCTGCCCGGCCTGATAATCACTCGCCCAATGATGGCCACGAGTGTGTATGAGTTTCCCGCCCTCCACCAACATCGTGTATCGCTAATTTTGAAATCGCCGAATCCCTGGAACGGAACACCGCTGTGATTACCATATCCCCCTCTCGCAGGTCGAAATGAGAAGCATTCTCGGAGGGAATTACAAAAAGGAAATTAAAGCCGACGTGTGTTGACCACAGCCTCACGAAGGAGACTCGCTGGTACACTCAGCCAGTAAGCGCAGACTATCCACATGACACCGCACCTAGTTCTCTCGACTGATGGGCCTTTCGAAATTCAGAGAAGTTCGAGAAGGAAATTGGTCACAAGGGGTTAAAGGGTATTACGAAGCACATCAATACAGTTTCGAGCCAAACGGCATTCTCCGTTCGATGACTGTCAGGTTCGTGCAAACGGTCGGGGTCAAACTACAATTGACCGCAAAGCTCTGACAGAAACTTCCTTCTTTCGAGGATGATGATGTTACTTACGAGATCCCAGAGTTTGGGATCCAAACCACCTGTTTTATAACAAACAACAATTAGATGATGTCGTTATAAATCCATTCGAGGGGGCTGCTGCTCGAGGGTTAGAGTGATTCGACGGCTATCCAAAAAGTAAAACGACCTCTCGATTGCCTCCGTTATCTTTCGGATGGATCGGTGAATACAGAAAAACTTCAAAGGGCATTGATTTGGTGACAAAGCCCACCTGGTGTGATAACAGCATCATCTACCACGCTCATACATCATTTTGTTGAGTGCATGTCGATGTGACTATGACATCGCTCTCAATTTGAGGGACTCTGTCAAGATCAAGCGGTCAATGAGTCATGCCCACAATGAATTGCGTCGTTGATGTTAAATTTATGCATGTGGTCCTGTGCTCTGTCCGCGGACTAGCCACCTTTTTGCAATGTCGATAAACAGCAAGGAAGTGCTCCGGTCCAGACCACATCCCTTTGATTTCTGGGGCTCAATACCACGATAGTGTTGAATCAGATAACGGCCTGTCGTCGTCCCAAGATAGAATACAATCACTTGAAGGCGAAGCAGAGACATCCTTCGCAGTATTCCCGATTGCGAGGTTCCATGTAGCGCTGCTCCACTGGAGCCGACATACTTGTACAGATACCCAGAGTGGATTTGACAGTCTATTGTACAAAAAGGCGTAAGAAATATGAGACATGAACAACGGCGACTAACGCAACGAGATGACGGTCATACTGATGTGTTGAAAGCCGAGCATTGAAACCTGAGGCCTTGTTGGCTCCTCGAGGCGCGACAGCGGCTAAATATAGCGGGGCGTTAAAACGGTAGACGGTCCGTTTGTTCGAAATGTCGTTGAGGAAGGGTAGATGTAAGTTAGGTGTAGTAATCAACAAGCTACCTAAAAGAAAAACGGCTAAACCTTTGAGGAAATGACGATGGACAAGAAATGGGATATAATAGTCGAAATAGTGCAGTGAAAACAAAAATGATAAAAGACACACGAGAGCAAACCGATGAAGCAATTGACACGTAGGAAAGGAGACACAGATAAAAAATACAGCAGACAGAAAGGCATGGACCAGAGAGGGAGGGGTAAAAAAAAGTGCGCGAATAACATAGAGCAAGGAGACGAGGTGAGGTTGATTCATTTTGAGGTGTCGGCAGGTATGCATTTCTCGATGAACCTTTTGAGGTCGTCCAACTCCTTCTGTACGGTACAGTGGCCCATTCCCTCGTACACGTGGTAATAAAGCCCACCAAACTCCCCATTCGTTGAACGAGGAATGCCTAGGTCGACTAGGTTTTTTGCAGAATCTTCGAATTGCTGCATCCTCACAAGAGGGTCAGCACTACCATGGCCATAGAATACATTTGTTGAAACTGCGTGAGGGGATGCAATCTAGAGTGGGAGATTGAGGGTTGTGAAAATGACAGGATCATAAGAGACTGTCTACTCACCTCCTTGAACTTATTTCTGATGGGTAACCAACCAGAGAGACATGCAACTCCAGCAAAAGCAAAATCACCCGTAAGGCCTGTCAGTAGAGACATGGTACCACCCTGACTGAATCCACCGATGACAATACGACTGGGGTCTATACCGTTGCTCTCTATTTCGTATTTGATCAAATCGTGGAGTAGACCCGCTGATTTGCGCATGCCATCTTCATCTTCGTTGGTGTTGAATCCAAAGGAATAAATATCAAACCTGTAAGATGTAATAATGGCGGTCAAGGTATGAACCTGGGATATGATGGAGTGGGGGATGGATGAAAGCTGAGGACTCTCACCATGACGGCATAGATATACCCAAGTTGGCCTCGACGGAACGAACAGGACTTTATGATGAGAACATGAGGTTGAAATCGATATGAAGGAGACAAGGGGTAGGTGTAATTTATGATCGACGAGACATGAGGAGACAGGGGAAATCGTGTCAGAAATGCGGGGTAAAAAGCGGGGAGAGGGGGCATACGAGTGTGGTAAAACCCATTTTACATGAGCTAGAGCAGGGTCGACCTTGAACATATCTGCGATGGGTCTCCAACCATGACCAGTATCTCCTAAACCCTAGATAGATAAAAAGAAATAAGTAAAAAAGAAAGACTTGCTGTTACAAAATAGATTACTTACATGAATGAATATAACAGTAGCAGTATGTTTTGTAGTTGCTGGTACTGTTAAATATTTAAGGACAGGTGCTACTGCCATTGTTTGAACAATAGTTAGTTGTCTGTCGTTGTAGTAGTCGTAGTTGTAGTCGCCGTCGTTGTCAATGATGATGATGATGATGATGATGAATGTCAATCAAGACCTAAGTAAGAGAAGATTATTTGTCCTAAGAGTAACACATCCACAACGCGGCTCCGGCTCGTCTCTCCTGATATAATCGATCTCACCATACTTATCGGCATCTACCGGTCCCTCTTATTTACAGCAACACAATTAACATCCCTTTCACAACATTTTCTGTCCTTTTTTATTTCCTCTTCGACTACCAAGCAACCCTTCTTAAGTTAACCAGGGACGATAACGGCAATCAAATGGACTCACCCAATGACCCCGGAGTTCATCAAGGGACATCTCTTCATATCCCTTCTGTCACTCAATCTATCACTGAGAACGAACAAGTTCCTCTATCAAAAAATGCCCAAAAAAAGGCAGCAAAAGCAGAACGTTTTGCCGCAGTTAAACTAGAGCGTCGTGCTAGAGAAAGGCAGGCAAAGAAAGAAAAGAAGCGTCAGAAGGCTGAAAAACGCGCTGTCGGTGAATTAGATGAAGACGATGAAGAAGAAGAGAGGAATCGCAAGGCAAAGAAACAGAAACTAGATTTTGGTGGTACCGTTGTCATCGATTTAGGCTTCGATGATATGATGTTAGACAAAGTGAGTGCAACGATATACGCACATAATTACATCTTCTCCGGTCATGCATTGGATTTGACCCACTTCTAGGAGATTAAATCACTCTGCTCACAGTTGGCATACACTTACAGCACCAATCGAAATGCGTCCTTCCCCTTTTCTTTAATTTTTAGCTCTCTCAATGGTCGCACCTTTGAGCGTCTGGAATCATTGGGAGAGGCGAGTTACAAGCGATGGGCTAGCACAACCTGGTGGACCTCCGGTTATGAACAGTTATGGATTGCTGAAGAATCGAACAACGTACCAACCGTTCCAACCCTTGATCTACCCGAGGCGGTGGCGACTCCAGAGAATAATGATGCCTCCGCCTCCATACCAACATCAAAGATCGAGTCGAAATCCGACATCCATACATATCCGCGCGATAAGATTGTCTATCTTACAGCAGATACTGATGAAGAGTTAACTGAACTGCTGCCGGATGAGATTTATATTATTGGCGGAATCGTCGACCACAATCGCTACAAGGTTTGGTCCCGGTTACAAACATACCATGCACCCATCACTCACCCTTTGACTCTTTGAATCCCTGACAACAGAATTTATGTTTCTCAAAAGCCAAAGAGTCTGGAGTCCGAACGGCCTGTTTGCCCATTGGGCGCTTCCTCGCTTCTCTTCCCACACGCAAGGTCCTAACTGTCAACCAAGTATTCGAGATCCTGGTGAAATGGGTCGAGTGCAAAGACTGGGAAGAAGCCTTGTACTCTGTGATTCCCAAACGGAAATTTCACCAAGGAGGTAAAGCCAATTCTGAAACAAATATAGACCAGATAGCGGACGAAGGGGCGGCCGATGATGAAGCCATCCCGCATCAGGAGGGTTCTTCGTAGTCAACCTCCCAACTCTTTTTGTTGGTTGTAACACAGACATTTACACCAATTCTTTCATATAGCTAGCGAAGTGGTTTGCATGGCCCATAACAGAGCCATCGTACTTCACTGTGCTTCATCCAGACTGCACCGGTATTTTGCGATCTGAACAGCTGACACCTAATGACACTTTTGAATTTATACCTCACGGAGCTTTGCAAGACGTTTTGGGGCATTTTAAGAGTTTAAACATAGCGGGCTTCTAAATGGGTCCACTAGGTGACAAAATTGAGTGCTCCCAACACAGGTGCGACCTCCCAGTGAATAGCTGGGAGGAAAAAATACGCAAAACTGAAAATGGATGTCATTCCAAGAAGGCGAAATTGACTCTCATGGCATCATATGATCAGAGTACCTCCTTCAGGTTTACTTTACCACTTCCGCGTTCCAGAGGCTTTGGCTGATTGGGAGCAGGTTTCCAACCAATCTAAAACAAGCATTAGCGTCACACAAAATGAAGATATGGGAACTTTGAACCATGTAGATAACCTGGAAAGTCGCAG